>CM056168.1:1541088-2741088 GCA_029691765.1 Entomobrya proxima
GGAAATATTGATTGTAAGGGATGTATAAACCCTGAAGATGGTGGTTGTTGGAGGCCATCACACTAAGAAAAGAAACAAGAGCAAGAGATGGGGAAATGAGTGATGAGAAAATTGATAAAGATAATTTTTTAAATAGAAATTTACCTTTAAACGCGAGAAATTAAGCCCTGGCGCAGGTGCGGGCAGGGACAACGGAGAATACTGCAACGCACACAAAGGGGCAACGGTCGGTGGCGGCGCAAACTCTTCTGGTATAGAACATAAACAATATAGTGTAACGCTTCAGCTGTGTCCGTGATCCAATTGTGACCAGTGGTCCGCGCGAGATAAGAAAATGTGTTTCTGGCTAATTTTAACCCTTCAATTATTAAATCTCTTGCCGCGTGTTCTCTGACCCACCAATAAGAGGGCACAATCTTAATTTTACTTTTGTTGAGTTATTTTTGGTAGAATTCCCTTGGCTTCTAACACACGAATTATAAATTGTAGACTTTGTGCTAATTTCCGTTGTGACTCCTGGTTAATAAGGAGTTGTTCGGAAAGTTCCTTCAGCAGTTTTAATTCTTCTGTATATGCTTTTTGTAATTCTGTTACTTGCTTAGTTAAGGTTTCCACTTTGTCGGTGTAATCCCGTGCTTCCTCGGCTACTTCCAGCATTCGTAGAAACGCTAGTAGAAGTTGTTGGGGATCCTTCGGAATGTTGGGGGATGTTGTCGGTTTGCTCATTATCCACGACCTGTTGAAAGTCGAAAAAGGTCTTCGGCCACCCGTGGTAAGTTACATCTGATTGTAATTCACGTAACGAGTGTTGTAGGCCGTTGATGATGGAAGTAAGGTGTTGCAGTTGGATTTGAATGTCGGTTAATTTGGTTTCCAACGCCTTAACTCTTATATCAATGGAGGACAATTTTTGGTTACTTTCTACCAAAGAGGTGGCAATAAAAGGAAACTGTGGATCAGTGTGGGCCATCACCGAGACTGGTGGAGAAATTTAAGCGGAAAAAGATTTTATAGACGCGGGGATTTTTTTTGTGGTGAGAATTTAAACGAGAGTTTCCATTTGGTTAGACTTTGCAGTTGTTGTCTCACCAGGGTGTCCACTTGAACTGATGACTGGTTGGGTTCGCTTTTTGGAATTCTTTTTAATTTTGTGCCTAAATGTGTATCTTTCTCCATCTTCTTGTTCGTCGCATAATTTAACAGTAATTTTTCCTTTGTTCCATCGTTTGAGTTCATCTTGAAGTTGTTGCTGAGAGATGTTTAAGACTCCGGATTTCCGGAGAAGAGTGTACACAATTATTAGAAGACAAAATATCAGAATCAAAACAAGATTCTCGATTAGTAACGCAGTTAAATTTATTACGCTGCTGGTTGTTGGTACTGCACCAACAACTGGGGTCATGATTAGAGTAGGCGAAGGAATGCGGATAATCTTCCAGACTATCCACACTTCAATGCCTGAGATAATTATTAGCCATAACATAGATAAAATCGAAAAATGTGCTGATATATGCACTATAGATGGTAATGAAATTTCTGGTTGGGTATCTATTGTTGATAAGTTGAGTATGGGAGAACGTTGTGGCCAGTCGTGATCTATTATATCATCGATATGATGGTGTAGAGTATTGTCTGTTATAATTGTTTCGTTGAGCTTGGTCCACGTACTAGGGATAAGATGCTTTAAATCTGCTTTGTTGTCTGCCGAAGAACAAGGAAAATTGGGTTGTATTAGGGATTGTGTTTTGCTAACATTGACATAGCAGTCGCATGGAATGCTTAATTGTGCTAGTCCAGTAGAGATGTTGTGAAATAGTTGTTTAATGGTTGCATTTTTGCAATGCATAATTATGGGATTAGTAGGATTCAGCACAGCGAAACTGTTATGCTCGAGTTGAGTTACGTGCATGACATCACGTTCGTTACTGTTGCAAGTAAAAGCGCAGTTTGTTGCAATGTCGTGAGCAGTGGAGTGCTTGGACAGCAGTAATTCTGCGCACTTAAGATGAACAGATGTTTGTTGACTAAATCGGTTAAGTAAACAAAGCTTCGTGTCTTTAGGATTACATGTGTCTATCATGCTGCCGATAAGGGGTATAACTTCATTGTTGTACTTGGCAATATACTCAGAGTCAAGATTGATTTTGCAGATACTACTGTTATAATTGAATGCCAAGGTCTGTAGGTTATACAACTCGAAGTTGGTTGTCTTTCTTCGAATAGGTATATTCACTTTTACCACCACTCTTTTTGGGCTGTAATTACATGATGAAATCGGCAGCTGAAAGTACTTGCTTAGTGATTCGATAGGTATAGCAAGTTCAAATCCCTCACTTTTTACTTGCTGTGCAGTTTGCATGATTTGATTTTTCAGGATTGAATTTGAAATAATGGTTCTAGGAATTCTCTTATTGTCACAATCACTATAAGTTTTTAGCAAACTGAGAGTTTGTGCTTGTTCATACATTAGTTTTGACATGGCAAACAATGATGCACTATGTTGATTCGTCCGTTCATCTAATGTTATTTCTGTTTTTGCTAGACCATGCAAACTATTATAAGATTCCTGTTGGATACGATCAAGAACTTGTCGCATCTGAACTGAGTATTCGTTAACTATTTTTTGCGTATTGATTGCTTCCTGGTGGTCATGCACCACTTGACTCTTCACCTCTGACATAAACTTGTCAAGATTCTGTTCATTAATGAACATATCATGAACTTCCGATTCTGTTGCAACAGAGCAGCAAAAGGACATGAAATTTCCAATAAAGTCGAGCCCTCTTTTCCCCCGAGACTTGGGAGGTGAACGCTGATTATGTTTCGTAGCACTGGGTTTAGTATTGATGTTTATGTTTTCGTCAACAAAATGAAATGAGTTCTGGAGCACTAACGTAGTTTTGTTCAGAATTGACTGTAAGTTATTAAATGTCTTACAGTCGCCATAATTATGGCATAAACCTTCTGTGAAATTATGGAATTCGTCAAATTCCGGCACCGGTGCGTCGAACAATATAGGAACCACGCTTTCATAAAATATCATTTTGTCAATTTGATGAGTTATGACTCCTTTGCTGATCTTTACGGGCACTGTGGCGTGCACTACACAGCCCCAGAAACAGATAAGGAGAAACTTCATCATTCTAATATATTCTTATTTTTATTTTTAGGAGAACGTTCTTTCAGAAACTTTTACTGGGAATGTATTATTATTTCTGGTAATTTACTTTTTTCCTCTGACGAAGGTTATACCTTTGTGGTTCCTCAAAGACTGACGGAGGCGTTTCTTCTACGTCACTATTTATAGTGTAATCTACTACGTTCTGCTCATTGTTACTTTTTTCATCATTAAACTGATTAATTATGCTGTCCTCATTTCGATGAGTCGTTGACTCAAAAGTCGTGGGAAATTCACTTTCGTCCCTTTCTATATACTTTTTTAGTTTCTCTACATGCACTGTTTCTCGATGAGTTTTTCCTCTGTAAATGGACTCAAGCACAAAGTTAACGTTAGATATTTGTGCAATTATCTGATAGGGCCCGTACCAATAACGGAATAATTTTGGTGATAATCCTCTTCTACGCTTGTCCTTGCGTAGCATGACCAGGTCACCTACTTTGAAGGTCACAGCACTTCGGTTTTTGTTGTAATACTCTGCATGACGATGTTGGGTTGAAATTATCCTTTCTCTAGCAATTTTCCTCGCCAGATTAATGTTTTTGATTATGTCTTCTAATAGTATATTCGATGTTAATGATGCGTCAGCTTCTAACGGTAATTTTGGCTCCCTTCCGTATAATAGCATATGCGGAGAAAATCTTGTAGTTGCTTGGATTGACGAGTTATAAGCAAATACAATGGCTTGTAAATGCGTAGGCCAGTTCTTTTGATTTGCATCCGTATACATAGTTAATGCGTTGCATATCATATCATGGGACTTCTCCACGAGGCCTTGACTTTCCGGTCTCATAAATGTTGACACTTGTTGTGTTATTCCAAGAAGTTTCATCGCTTGGGTAAACATGTCTGATAAAAAGACACTTCCTCGGTCTGATGCTATAAATTTCGGACATCCATGTCTGCATATAACCTGGTATGCAAAAAATTTTGCTACTGCTTCCGAATCAGCCTTAGCAATAGCTTGGGCTTCCATGTATTTTGTGGTTACGCAAAGGCAATTGATTATGTATGCTTTCCCACACGACGATCTTTTAAACGGGCCCTGTATATCAATTACTACTTTCTCGAAAGCATCTGCGGGAATTTCCGGATATTGTAAGAATCCTTGTTTCTTCATTCTTGGAATTTTGCGAGATTGACAATCATCACATGATAAAACATAATTGGAAATATTCTTCCTCATTTTAGGCCAGTAAAATCGTTGTCTTATTTTGGTAAAGGTTTTTGAAAATCCCAAATGACCACCTAATGGAGAATCATGACAAAGTTTTAAAATTTCCATTCTTTGAGGCATAGGTACATAAGGAAGCAATTTATCATTACTCCTATCATGATAATACAAAATTCCTGCTTGTACCTTATAACGTTTAGAATTCTTATGGAGAGGATTACGTGTAACCTCTTCAATAATTTTTCTTACTTCTTCGTCTTCTCCCTGTTTACACCCAATGCCTCTTATGCCAATCGAATTAATAGGTAATTCTACTATGTTATCGTCTTCTTCTTCATCCTCCACATGTTTGGCTAAATCCACAGGCATACTGTTTCTGCTTAAAGCATCCGCAACACAGTTCTGCTTTCCTGCAACATGTTTAATATCGACAATATTAAACTCACTTAGCAGAACAGCCATCCTGCTTAGTTTTGGAGTAAGGTTGTTCTTTTTCGCTTTTAAAATCCAACATAATGCACAGTGATCTACCTGTACATGTATTTCAGCACCATACAAGTAGGGCCGTAACCGTTTGAGAGCAAAGGCAATAGCGAGGAGCTCTATTTGTGTTACATTATAATTGAGCTCGCTTTTAACCAATTTTCTGCTAGCGTACGCCACTGGTCTCTCATGATTTTCTTCATCCTTTTGAAAGATGGCGCAGCCGATTCCGGTTGTGGACCCATCGCACTTAAGATACACTGGTTTGGCTGGATCATAAAAAGCCAAAATTGGTGCTGATGTTAATTTCTTTTTTAATAGCTGAAATGCCTGTTCTTGATCTTTTCCCCAAACAAGTTTTTTATCTTTACCTACTAATGACGTCAAAGGGCTGGCTATAGTGGCAAAATTCCTAATGAACCTGCGGAAGTAGCTGAACATCCCGTTAATCGATAGAAGTTGCTTTTTAGTTTTTGGTCGTTCCATTTTTATTATTGCTTCTACATCTGCAGGATCCGGTCTTACTCCTTCCTTTGATACTAAAAATCCCAAGATTTTAGTTTCCTCAAACATTATATGACATTTTGCCGGAGAAAGTGTTAAATTATCTTGTCTAAGTCTTTCAAATACCTTACGTAGCTTCTCTAGATGACTTTCTTTTGTTTTACTATGTACAACTATATCATCAATATAGGAGAGACACACTTCCGGTTGTAAGCCACTTAGAACGGCTGCCATTAACCGTTGAAATCTCGCTGGAGCGTTAGAAAGTCCGAAGGGTAACACAAGCGGTCTATAAGTCCCCGATTTGGTAGTGAAAGTTGCTTTCTCTTTTGCATCATCATCAAGCTCTACTTGCCAATAACCTGAGATTAAATCTAAAGTGGTATAATACTCTGCATCTTTTAATGAATCAAATATATCTTGTATGTTAGGCAATGGAAAAGAATCTTTTTTAGTAATGCTATTTACGTACCTGTAATCGAGGACAAATCTGGTTAATGTGTATTTTCCTTGTGCATCTTTTTTCCGCGTGGTGAAGCATGGCGATGCCCATTCACTTTCACATGGTTCAATAACTCCCAAGTTAAGCATGTTTTGCACATGCTTATCAATAATTTCACTTTCTGCTCTTGAACAAGGAAAAGGTCTTTGCTTGAGCGGTTTATTTTCTGTGAGTTCAATCGAAAATTTCATTCTATTACTTCTCCCTATTTTCCCAGCCCAAGAGAATACATCTTCAAACTCTTTTACCAATTCAAGTACCTGCCTTTTCGTGTCAGCAGGTAACTTTGGGTTGATTTGTAGTTTGCTAAAATCTGGTGGTTCAGCTGTTGGTGGCTCTACCGGCTCACGATTTTTATTTTTATTGCCTATGTACATTACTTTTGCATCTAGCTTCCCAACACGTGTGTTACGACAAAGCGTAACAGGTTGGGTGCTTGTATTTGTTATATACACGTGAGTGGTGTTGTTGTTGATCAACATATTAGGTATAAGAATTTTGTTAGTATGGAACAGTTGTTCATTTCTTTCGACTACTACTTCCGTGTTGTTTGGTATATTTGCTGTCTCAACAGGTATTCTTACATGTGATCGGGGAGGTAATGTAACTCGCGATTTTACGCGTAAAAATTTATCTTTTTTGCGTAATGTTTTTATAAACGCTATTGACCTCCTTTCTTCCTCTTTGCTTTGTTTAGATAACAAAGTGTTTTCATGTGATTTCTTGGTTAACACAGATTTAAGATGATTTGACGTGATTGCTGTTGTATTTTTAATGGGAACTTTCCCAAATACTGGGGACGTGATAAAAGACCTTCTTAAGTCCATATTACAATTATAGTGAGTAAGGAAATCTGCTCCTAATAAAATATTACATGGTGTGTTACGTGCTACTAAAAACGGATATGTTACTACACATTTACCTACTTGTAAGTTTACTAGGGCAAAACCGTCATCCTCAATAGCTCCACCATTAATATCAGTTAAGGAAATATGTTTATTGGGGATTCTTTTAAATTTTTCTGCCATCCTTGGTGATATTAATGATGCCGCCGCTCCCGTATCACTGGTCGCAACTTCTTCCTTATTATTGATAAGAACTGACATGGTAATTGGTCCATTTTCAAAAGCCTTTATCGTAATGGATTTTTTGTTGTTTTCAGCGGGCCGGTCTACTTGGTCCGCAGTTAGTCGTTTTTTGCCTTACTTAACTGTGACGGATGAAATTCACTAGCTCTGGGATTGGGAAAATTTTGCTGCCCTCTCCAATCACTTAAACGGGTACTCTGGCCAAATCTGCGGTGATAAGTGCCATTACGTTCAACTCTGTTGCAGTTTAAAGCAATGTGACCGTTACGTTTACAAATCTGACATTTTGGGGAGTTATTAAAATTTCGATTTCGAAACGGCTGGGGTCGAAAACCTCTAAATCTATTATGTTGGTATTCTCTTCTTTGTTTAAAGATATTTTCTCTGGGTTTATTCAGGTCAAGCCTTTTAAATTGGGACTCAAGTGCACGTATCCTCATATCCATCTCGTTATCTTTTTCTTTTTCAACTAACTTAGCAAGTCCTATCCCTGCAAATTCTTTTTTGATAACTGCCTCTTTATAGAAGGCACCCCCTTTTGCTTCAAACTGTTGGGCCATCTCCATTAATTTCTCGTAAGTTGTAGGCATTCCCCTACATTCTAAATACTTTCGAAATGATGATTCTAATCTTTTGATAATTAATTTGATAAGATCTTCCTCTTTATGTTTTCCCCATTCTTCAGCAATTAAATACCTAAGCTTTTGAATGAAGATGCTGGCCTTCATATTTGGTGGTTGTGACAAGCTGAGTACCTCATACACGCTATCGTATTCTTCGTCAGTTTCCATGGGACATTTTGATAGGAAATTATTAGTGAATGTGTCCCAATCTACCGCAGGATTATTAATGTCCGATTCATTAATAGTAAGGTAATGTTTGCCAATTTCATTCACCATTGCTAATGGTAATAACTTCTTAAGATCCTCGTCTCTATATTTTTTAGCTTTCCCCCATAATGCATAATTGCTCAGGAAGGACTTCAGTTCCGTTTTGGTGAGAGTGCCAGTGAACTTCGGCATTACACCATCTAATGTCGCCATTTTGATAACAGGAACAAAAGGAGGTGGGGTTAATGGCCTAGGGGGAGGTGTAGGTGTCGATTTACTTTTACAGTGACTCGCGTAGGTAGCCGTGTTTTTGGTTTTAGAAGTGGGATTTCTTATAATTTTTAGATATTTTCGCAATATAAGCTTAGCTGTTGGTTTGCTGTTATTTTTCTTTCGGAATTTGATTTTGGTTGCTTGCGATTTACTGTAATAAAGCGTATCTAAGTTATAGCTTGAATTGTTTGAGGACTTGCTATCATTAAATATATTACTTTGACCTGGTGTAGCAATAGTAATTGGGGAATCGGAATCTTCAAAAGATAATTTGCGTGGGATAGCGTTTAATTTTTCGCGTGCTCTTTGATTACTTTCGCGACACTCTTGAAATACTGACTGGAATGTTACGTCCTGATTATTTAAAATATAGGTTTCGTTGAGGTTTTCTGCATTGGTAATACTATGTCGTCTTTGAATATTACCAATTAAAGTGTTTGCATGGGTTTTTAACTGATTTGAGTATTTAACTCTAAATACTGAACTTGGGGTTAATTCTATACCTTCGAATTCTTTTGTGACGTTATTAATTTCTTCAAATATGGAATTGTCTAACGTACCTGTATTAAACACACTGTTCTCAGATGATGATGTTGTTAAAAGAGAGGCTGAAGAAGAAGATGATTCATTAGGTGAGGGCTGGCGTAGTATCGATGGTCCCGGTAAAACTACTGTTTGTTTATAAAATCTAGCGGCTTCTTCTAAATCTTTTTGGGTTAAAAGTGGGCCTGGGTCACTTCTTATACGCTTACTATCAATACCTGGGGTTTCTTTCAGTACGTTGCGTCTTCGCTTATTGCCTTCGGCAATAGATTCACCTGTAAATTCGGGCTTTTCTCCGCGAAGTCTACGGCTCAATGTTCTGAACTTCTGGCTCATTTGTGGGAATTCATATGTTCCCAAGCAAACATAAGCTAGGATTCGGAAACATTTACGAGAGGTGATGAATCAGTCAACGCATCTCCACCAACTATTAGAACTGATATTTTATAATGGTTCTTGCGAACGCTCTTTATTATCACTGCCAACTTATTTCATGTTACATAGGTTTATATAGTATTGGTAAGTGGGTCATGTTGCATCAGCTTGCCAAGTGCTTTGACTAGGCTGATGCAACATGCATACTTACTTACATACTTAAAGGCATCAGCCCTTAAGTTAAATAACATGATTAACAATAAACAATAACTGATTAAGATTAAAAAGGGAAAGTTACTAACCTAACACAACACTCTGTGCTCTTGCCTGCTGAGCTGAAGAAGATTCTATTTTGACCTGCTTTTTCTGGGTCTACGTAAATAAGAAATGAGTTTTTTTCTGGGTAGAGCAAAATTCAAGTACATCAGCAGGGAGGGATCGACTAGGAGCGCAATTTTCTCGAGGATCATTCTGATGATCACAATGATGAAGATGGGACAGCCCATATCGCTTGTAAAAGTGTGAACAGGCTCATTTTTCATATGGACGACAAGGGAGAAAAGCTATATAAACACACGGAAGGAATAATAAAGTAACAAGGCAAAGCTTTAGCTGTGAGAGAAAGTACCACCAAGCATAAAAATTGTTTAGCATTTTTTTCCTTCCCTAAAGATATACACAATGTCGCGTGTGTGTACTTTTGGGTTTTCTAAATTGCCACGAAAAAAATCGTACACACAATATTTTTGTGTACAAAACAGTGGCATTTTTATCTCATTCCCACCCTCCCAGATAAAAAGTACACGTAGGAAATAGCCAACCTTATAAAGATATAGCTTGTTTTGGTGTTGGTTTTCTGGTGTGCTGCTGCTGCTGTCTCTCAGGACTCGTTTCCATTTCTTGTTTTTTTACCACCGTGTTTTTCTACAAGAGAAAGTAGCTATGTATGTCATATATAAAAAACCTACTGCAAAAGTATGTACATCCATTTTCTCCTTGTTTTCTCCATGTTTTTCTGTGCAAAAAATATGTATTAAGACAGACGAGGAAAAAACGGGGGAAAAGAAGACGAAGAAAATGTAGCATGGCGTGACAAGGACAAGGAGAAGAAAAGAGAGATTTTTTAGCTTTCTGTACATGTTCCATTTATAGCCCATCCGCTTCATCCCATCGTCATCATCCTTTCTTTCTTTTTCCTCTTTACAAGCCTCCACTTTAGTCCTGTGTCTGTGTGTGCCTTGCAGAGTTGCCACCAACAATGTGCGTTTTTTTCTGTGTTTCTATCGGGCACTCCAGAAACAGCAACTCTGAAGCAGAAGGGTCCAGAGTCAGAACAAGAACTTAAGTCTCTGTACCACCACCACCACCTACACCCATATGCCTTTCAAATGCATAATGGCTAAAATGAAAGTTATGAGAAGAGATTTTTAGGATTTTTATAATATTTTTTTCTGAAAAAAAGAGAAGAACAGAGAAGAAGCTCAAGTCTCAAGAAGACGAGAGAGAAGCTTTCTTGTTGTTGTCGTCCCCGTCGTCGGCTCTTCTTCTTTTTTTCCTTCAATGAATTTCAACGGACGTGAGTTGCCTGTCAACTGGATTGAACGTTTTAAGGATTTTTTCTTGGTCTTATTTTCTCCATTGGAAATCCTTTCCAGTAATACTCTCTCTTTTACTTGTACTCGTATGGGCTATATAAATGTGGCCTTCTTCTGACGAATTTTCAGAACGCTTATTTAAGCTCTATCACAGCATCAAGATCATCTAGAATATAGTAAAAGTACAAGATAGTGTGTGTGTGGTAGATATTTTTTCAGGGTGAATGTGGGGAATTACACCCGCAAAAAATCATTTTTTTATTTTCTGTTTCATCTACATGCTTTGTTGTATTTCTTACCAAAAAAATATATCCTTTTTGTATGACAGGAACGGGATAAATGGAAGGCTTGTGGAATCTTCTTTCTAGTTCTTTTTTTCTATCTTAGAAATTTTCCCATTCCGGATGCTTCCGCTCGCTTTCCTTTATCCTGTTCGGATGATGACTTTGCTGTTGTGTTGGTTGGGATGATCAGAAGAAGCATCGCTTTTCATGAAAAGAGAAGGATTTCTTGTACTTTTTTTTACCCTGCCTGCTTTACATAAGAATTGGCACATAAATTCCCACAGAAAAAGGGGCGTTCATATGTACTTACAGAAGAAAACGAACCGAAAGAGAGAGATGAAAAATATAATAAAACTTTATTCATTTGGCGATGCTACTACTACGTAGTATTTTTATATGCTGGCAAACTGTGCAAAAAAAGCTTGTGTATGATGTGGGATTTCAAACACTCAACAGACAAAACAGCAGAGTAATAATGTCATTTCCTCCTTTTCTATTCATTTATCCTCTCTCTGGAGAAAAAAATTGTCTCGGGGGATCAATGCAAAGTTTTTTCTGCGCTCAAAAAAATTGTATGTACACATGCACAAATATTTATTTATTTATTTGTGTTTGCTTTCTCTCTCGAGTGTCTTGTGTGCAAACTGAAAAAAATGTTCCATTTTCTTTCAAATTGCAAATAAGAATATGATAATAATGATGCCACCCTATACATATACTTTAGAAGCAAACAAGCCTGTTATTTTCCAGTTTAAAGAAGGATTTCCAACGCTGACGTGGAGAAAGATTGCTTTTCTGTGAATTGGACTGGGTGACAAAATAGAACAAAACTGTTTTAAAGCACAGTTTTTTTCATTTTATTTCCCTTGTGATGATGATGCTTGACTATTTACCAGAAAAAGGGCGAATAGTGAACACTTTTTATATTATCGATTAGGGAAGAAGAAAGTAGTACAATGGATAATTTTTGCAACAAAAATGTCTGTATTACTTATACACTTGTGTTGTGGTTCCACTTTCCCACTTTCTCCCAGAGAAATGCACAAGAGCTTCTCTATTTCCACCAAAAACTTCATGTTCTTTTTTCTTTCTTTCTGTGAAAGAGTGACTTTTTCCATTCAACAAAAGCCACAAAGTAAAAGAAAAGCTACTTGTTCTTGTCAAACCCAATTTGACATCTGTCCTCTTGCTGTCGGCCTGATCAGATCGGAGGCCATCTTGCTGTAATATCAAAATGTAGACTGAATTGATAAGAAAGGGAAATAAGAACTTACTGTTCCATTCTTGTGTCTTGTCAAAAAGCTATCAAATTCAATACAATTTTTTTATTGTACTTAAAGTATAAATTCTTCTTCGTTTGTTGTGCTTCCCACTCAACACTCGGCATATTGTATTGGCATTTTTGTGCTAAAACCTTCAAAAGAAAAAGTTTCCTTTTTCATGTCTTTTCTACTTCCAAAAAGATAAATTCCTTCTCATTCTTTCATTTTTTCTGGTAGTATTCTTCCTTTGACATCATCCGTATCTCTAATAGTAAATTGTAAACTTTTAGTTTTGTGCATAAAATGTGTACAAAATAGATGGAGCATGCACAAAAAGAATAAAAGGTGATGATAACAACTTTATAAAATCTAAGCACATATTTTCAACCCGTGTCACATTACCATTTTTATCCAATTTTCAGAGAGAGACCTAGCTAGGAATTCAATTTTTTGCAAATTCCCAAAGTATCTGTGAGCTGTGAGCACACACGACAATGAAAATAAAAACATATAATATCCTGTTAGCATTTTTTGTATTGTCATTGAGAAAAAAGACACTTCTTATTCCAATTCCTGGTTTTTTTACTTCCGCCTACTCACAAAAGTATGCATACATTTCCTTTTTATGTGACATGATGATGACGATCATGTTTTTCCAGGAAGAACTCCTGCCTCTGCATTGTACCGCACAACTGTCAGAGGTTTTTTTATCAAGTTCCTTCGCTCTCTAAGGCTCCTTTGTGCATTTGATTGGTTGATAGGTACACAACATTATTTGATTTTCAACTTAAGTTACTTAACAGTCTCAGAATGCTACGGAGCACAAACAAGAGCAGTTGGGAAATTATACGCCTTCATGTTTATGACTTAGTGTGCAAGGCTAAAAATCTAATAATTCCAATTCACTTGAGCCCCAGTCCGACAGCTCCCCCAGCAGTGGCAGCTTTATATAACCAGTGCAAACCAGAGACTCATAAAATTACTCGCCAAATCCTTCCGTTTCACTCATGATTTTGGGCTTTTCGATAGTAATTCTGTCGACAGCACATTGGCGTCATTCCCCATTGCAAAGTAGATATGTGCCACAAGCACACAAGCATTTTCATTTGATCGCCCACCCCATCACCACACCCGAGATCAGGGAGATAACTTGATAACTTGATAACTTGATAACTTGATTTATTAACGTGATTTCATAAGTTCAACAGTACAATGTACTTAAGCTGATTTCAAACAGAAAGCACGGTGGTCTCACGACCAGTACAATAACAAATATGTCCATCAACAAGCCTATTCAAAATTGTCATTAATCCATATAGTTAATTTACAATACAATGTTATTTCTGTATCCTGCTAAATACTTTAACACTTCAACATCAAAATCGAACTCCTTCAATTTAATAGTGTAATTAAACTTATTAAAAAACGCATTCCATTCATTAGTGCTTTGCCATCTAACTGATTGCTTATAGATTTCACAGGAATGAGAAAAACACAAAGTAAAAAAGTTAAGCTTGGATGAAACCTCATCGTCATCCTCATCACTGGGTTTAATACGTAACACAATCTTGTACTGCTTTCCCTTAACCTGTGTATCATAATATCATGTCTTTGAGTGTATCTCCTTTTTTGTGGTTTCCCGTTGGTTCCTTCTTGCCGGGTTATTATCATGCACAAAATATATATGATGATCATGACAGGAAAACGCATTTTACTCCGACATGCCTGCCACCACCACTTTCACCAGCCATTTTCCTTTTCACTCTCGGTCAATTTTCATTCTCTCAGAGAGTGCATAATTCTATACAGTAGCAGAAGAAGAAAAACCATGTACAAGACTGTGGGATCATTATGCTGTGAACATGATGCAGATGACATGATGATCATGGTGCTGTTGTCATTTTCTTGGTACGGAGAGTCTGGCGGAGCATGCAGCCTGCATACTTATCACCATACTCACTGAACTTCCAACCAGTCATTTTCATTTTGCTAATAACAGCAGGCGACATGATTGCATGGTAGAATGCAAAAAAACCGAGAGGATTTTCATCCAACAAGCTAAGTAGTATCTGTACTCTCATTTCATTTTTCGGGGGAAACTGCCACACCAAACAAATGCCGTGTGGATGATGATGAGAGAGATATGGCTGCTTTGGTGGCGGTGATGATAATACGGTACTCTACAAAATCTAGTTTCCCGCTGACTCTACCATGCTGATGATGATGCTGAAGAAGGCAAAAGATTTCAACTGTGTTATTATCATTATCTTGTCTCATGTTCCATTTTTCTGACTATACCTCTCTCTTCTCTAAACAAGCAAGCATAATAATGATGATGAACAGCTATGAAATTTTAGCACCCATCAGGCATCAACCCGTCCAAAAAAGTCCATTTCTCCATGAACTCATATACAAGTTGACGCCAAAAGGGAGACAACTTTTTCAGCAGATTGCTCACTTTGTACCACCACCACCGCTTCTTCTTTTTTTACTACTTACTTGTCTCAATCTTTTCTGCTCATTGGCTTGTTTATTTTTCAAGTGGATTTTATTCTTTTTCTACATGTCTTTCTATTTTGTGTGTACAATGCATCCCCAAAAGAAAGCACAGCGAGTGTTGTACTTGTGTTCAAACCAAAAACAAACAAAAAAGAAGGAATATAATGCAATAAGATGTACACACCACTGCAAAATCTCCACTCACAGCTAACAATAAAAAGAACAGGAAAGGGAGAAAGGAGACTTTTATCTTCTTTCTCTACTGCCGCGCTGCTCTTCTCTTTTTCATTGTCATCTAATATCCCACATGGCCTTGAGCCACCTTTCCTTTTTATCCTCCAACCACCACCACCGCCACTTCTGTTCCAGCCAAGAACACCACAGAAATAGGAAACCACGGGATGAAAAAAATATAGGCGCGACCACCTTTTTTAACAAGCACATAGCCAAGTCACTTTGGCTTTACTTTTATTTCTACATTGTCCATGAGAGAGATGCTGATCATGATGATGATGATGGTATGGCAGATTGAATCTCTTTCTCTTGCTTTGCAACTCTTATTTTCTACTCACTCGAATTTCACACACACATGCGGAGTCAAACCAAACAGACTTAATGGAAACACAAGCAAGTTTAGCTTTTGTTGTTTTCCAAATGTATATTTTTTCTCCGCGTGAGAGAACAGATTGGCGGAAAAGGAGAAAGACAAAAGGAAAAACAATAATAAAAAGGGTGGTGTAGTTTGTGCCCAGCAGTGAGCACACTGGACTACTGCTTACTTCTCCGAGTAATGAACACAGTCAATATGAGAATTATATTTAACTTGTTTACCTTACATTTTCTCACTAGAATGAATGAACACAGAGTATCAAATATCCTCTAATTTCTGTATGGTTATTGCTCTCATTCACTCTTCCATCCATGTAGCTTTTCCCTCATTTACTTTTTCCTCTCTTTCCACACGTCTCTCTCTGGTTAAAGTGGGTTGGCCTTGTCTTTTTGTCTGTTTTTTTAAATAAAGAGATAGAAACAGACAGACAGAACAGGCACGTGAAAGGATGGATATGGATCTTTGCCTTTTTTCTAGAGAGTAATTTCCCGTGTAACATCTGCTGTTACAGAAAAAATTAGCTGGCAATTCGTGGAGAATTAACAGAATGGCAAAAAGGTGGTAGGATACATATAGGCAGCTGATATGAAACCTTAGTCAGGTACACTTGGGCACAGTTGTTAATCAAGCTCTCCCTGAGGTGCCCTTAAAGTAGAACACATAATACATGATACTCTAATGTAGTTTGACTTACTCGTGAAAGCAGTTGGGCATGCACTTGGAAGTCAGTTAAACAAGTTCTACCATTGTTTCTATATGGAACTATATAACAATCTGAATATTTATCTTTTGCTCCACTAACGCACACCTTTTTATCAACAACTGGCCGCACATCCATCATCCATGAGCTTGTTTCCGAAGAACCTACAGCAGAACTTTTGCAATAGTTTGTTATACAGAACAAAACAAGGGGCAGTGAAAGTATTTAATGAGATTTTCTTACTTGTTAAATCCATACAAAAGTAAATCATGGAATAGCGTGGTGTAGAGTTCACTCACTTACGCACGTCATCCTCTGCCTCAAAATTAATATTAATTACTTGCTAAAAACATATGATTATGAGTGAAAGTCAGAGTCTCAACCTACCAAAAAGTCTGAACTCTTAAAAGATTGCCAATTTTGCCAAGAAGGTGTAGCCTTAATTCTGGGATAGCTTGGTAGTAATTATTATTAGCTGTTTTGGATGAAGAAACTTGATGAAAATGTTGATTTCTCACGAAAGGTTCTTTCTATACATATTTATAAAGCATAGACGTAGAACCTATAGGTATTCTTAAGAGAAAGTGGAGAGCAGTGTGAGCTTTCACTTTTCCAGAGAGAAATTACAAGCATGCATAATAATAAGTTATGGATGAAGAAAGAAGATTGAGACAAGTGAGAAGTTACTTAATAGCTTTGCATAATAACTGTCATCTTCATATCCTTCTTGCTTTTTTTAAAGAGGAAAGAAAGGGATGATCATGTTTCATAATACCAAAAGTTCATACACAGACTACTACTGCTTTCTTTCTTTTTATTATTATTATAACAAAAAAACTATGAAAGTATACGACCAACACTACAAACATCCATTATTTTTTCTTCCTGATGGTGATGGCTTCATATTTTTTTACATGGTGCATGTTCAGAGCAGTAGTTAGCTAAGCCAATGATGATTAAAAGGGTTCATAACTATATGACGTGTAGGCGTCCTGGAGCAGACATGCACATTTCACTAATGGAATCCCCTATTTTTGCCCTCTCTTTTTCAACTCATTCTCATTTTCCCTTCATTTATATTAATAAAA
This sequence comes from Entomobrya proxima, assembly GCA_029691765.1. NCBI lineage: Eukaryota > Metazoa > Arthropoda > Collembola > Entomobryomorpha > Entomobryidae > Entomobrya > Entomobrya proxima. The sequence goes on from CM056168.1 coordinate 1,558,077, forward strand.
CGTTGAACGAGTGCGTACTCTCAACAGAGAGAACTTTCTCCCACAGCAGAGCTCTCAAATTCTTATTATTATTTTCAAGTGTCTGTTAGACACTTTTTCAAGCAGCTTTTGAATACACACACATATATATGAACTTACAAGAGGATCTAGGGAAAAACAGTGAGAGAGATACAGAGAAAAGTGGTCGTGTCATCGCAAGTTGCATTGTCTTATGGCAAGTGTGACACTTTAGCTTAAGTGCCTTTCCTACTACCACTTTAATTTCTGTTGACGAAAATTATGCATATGATATTTGGCATGTAATTTCTCGTCTATGGAAAAATACTCATTTATCTATGGGATTAACGACTTTTATTGTGGGAGGTAAAAAATTCAGTACTCCCTTATCCGGGAGTATTTTTCCAGAGATAAGTGAGTATTCTGCCTTTTTTGTGCAACAAAACTTGGTATTTTGTCCCAGTTGTGTACTATAGAGATAACAATAAATATAAACTGTAAATATCTGAACATGAATCATGCGCCATTTGGTGGACGATCTGGTCTTTGATATTGTTATGTTGAGAGCTATTTGGTGTTTCTATTCAGTCAGCTTAATCTGTATAATAAATAGGCCCTTTTTTCACTAGCAAATTTGCACTAAAACATTAATTTTGATAAAACACAAAAGTTTGTTAATGATTTTCCTCTTACAAACCATTTTATTTTGTCTTTTTCCCAAACATTTACCCAAATTAGTAATATAGGATATAGGTTTCCCAGTTAAGCTTTTAGATTTTGACCAGTACCAAACACAACAATCTAAAGTTACGTTATCGTTACGTTGAAGTAATGTTTGGGTGAAGACTTTAAGCCAAAGCATACATACAATGACTTGAAGATAAAATGACTTTATGATGAGCCATAAACCAAGCGTGATTCCGAAAATTCTGCTGGCTGTACTTACTCTAAAAGTACACTACTGGGACAAAATACCAAGTTTTGTTGCACAAAAAAGGCAGAATACTCACTTATCCCTGGAAAAATACTCCCGGATAAGGGAGTACTGAATTTTTTACCTCCCACAATAAAAGTCGTTAATCCCATAGATAAATGCAGATTTTCCCAGGACGAAAAAGATTATCTCTATGATATTTATATGCTGGGATGATGACGATGAGGATGATGATGGCACGTCGTCATTATCGTCTTCATCACATCGCCCCAGAAAGGCAATAAAGAAAGGGAAGGAGACACTGCATGCTGCATAGCCAAGCGTACGTACATGCACCGTTTTTTGCAGTATCAACAACGTGCTTGCTCAAATGGCAGAGGAGAAAGTGGAGAAAATGGGAATAGGAAAGGGCTTGCTTCTGGAGAGAGAAAGGCGAGGCAGTTCAAGAAGAGGGCAAAATGTGCTACAAATACAATATGCAGTGCGGTATATAATATAAGCACTTTGGCTTAATGCGTATATATTGTGTTTTGGCTCCTTGTTTTATGTATATGGACTGTTCCGAGAAACAGGACGTTTTTCATAAGAAGCACACAGCTTTTTAACACTATATCGTCATTTGGAACAAGGAGCTATGTCGTATAAACTGATAATGTTCCATTATCACGGTCCATATTCCATTTCTTGTTTGGAACAGCTTTAACCTTGAAAGACCCTTTGTTTGTTTAGTAGGGAACTCTATTGGATTGGAAAAGGAAATCTGGGATACATGCACAGGGAAATTTTTCCATTTTTCAACTAGATTGCCAGTTTAACTACACCACTTTAGTTTTTAGACAACAAGCTCATTATTCAAAACAGAGTTGTTTTGTTGCTACTGCTCACACTATAATGACTATGTTCTACATAATCAGAAAGTCGATAATAAGCCATTACCGAAAAAAATCATAAGGTTGAAGTAGGTATTGCCGTGTTTAGGGATTAACATTACTTCAACATCATGTCGGATGATTACACATTAAATTTTCATTTTTGGTTGGTTGTTAGCTGGATATACTATGCTTTTATGATAAAACATTGTTGTTGTGCAATGTATTAGCAATGCAGTAAAGGTGTATAGTTGACAGCTGACAAGTTCATTGAAATCGAAACGCGCTGTGATGACAGTGATGAATTAACTGTAATTAATTAATTGCATTTTCCTGTCATAGCATTTAAATAAACTAGGGTGTAGTTACGTGAGCATACATAAAAAGGCCAAAAGAAACTTTCATATTTACTCATAAACACGTAATATCCTCCCCACCGCCATAATATTCACATCCTTTTTCCTGGTTTCCTTGAACAAAAAATGATTGACTTTTTTGTCTGTGTGCTGTGTTGTGTGATGATAATGGGGCGATGACAGAACAGACCGAGCCTCTTTTTTCATCATCCCTCCATCCGTCCCGGTAATAAAGTAGTCCCCGATCTGAAGCGCTGAAGCTGCTGTGCTGCTGTTGATGCGCTCAACCGTGTGAAAACCTTCTCTTCATTCACTCAGAATCAAATATTTGTGTGCTTCCGCTTTGATACTCTCAATTAATGCCTATAGTATTTCTTCCACTAACATAATTTATATAATGAATTGTATCGGCTTTGTAAAAGTAACTTTCCTCTCTCTCTATGCTTTTATAGGACGTTGGACTGACTATTCTCGTAGTAATGATATCCTTCTCTGTTCTTATACAATACTTTTAATACAATTTTATTCAATATTATATATAAATGTACATAAGCACTATTTATCAATGAATGAACACATTTTGGTGCATTATATTGCTTTCACTTTACTTTCACCGTGCAACTTTTTTCTCCCAATAATTGAATTTCTATCCCTAAATCTACAAACACAAGGCCAATAAGTAAAATTTTTGAAATGAACAAAAGCCCACATTTCACATTGACATCAACTTTATCAAAATACTAGTCACGCCTACACATGTCACTCAGCTTTCACTAGTTTGTTGGTTTAGAGTGCAAACAGAGTAAAAACTTTTTATCTCTGCCTAATTATCTACTAGTTTTCTCTGTAGAAATAATAATCTTCTTATCATGCCTAGTTCTCTCGTTTGTCTAACCATCCAAATAGTTAACCAAACAAAAAAGGAAAATGTGTGTGTTCACAATTTTTTAGCTGACTTTGGTGTGTTTCTTTCTTTGTTTGTTGTTTCCTCTTCTCCTTCGCTCTGTCTTTGTCACTGTGTCTATCTTCAATCTCATCCACCACCAAACACACAACCACGTTGTGTGCCGTGATTAATGTTGTGATGCACATGAAAATGGCGATTGCGGACAGAAGAGTGTGAATAACGGCGCGTCCAGCAGCCAGACAAGCGTGCAAACCGTGTCCGGAAATCAATCGAGCCGAGGAAGTGCCACGTTGAAACCCCCACTGAGTGCTTCAGGGCGACGTAACTCCATCCCGATGCTCCACTCAGGAAGCAAGTTCCGGCACGGACTTTTGCAACTCATGATCCAGTCTATTGATCCACTTCATGATGGTAAGTAAAGAAAAAACCACATCTATTAATTACCTTTTTGTAAGCGCATCTAATCCTGTTTATCTTTTCAAGTAAGTTTACTTTAATCCAATTACTTTGAGAAAGATAGAAAGACCTTCAGACTTTCTCCACTTTCACCAGAGAAAGCCCAAAACCCAAAGAGAATATTATTATCATGTGTGGTAAATAAAAAAAGTTTGGCAACATGCATATTTTTCTCAAGGACCTTGATCCAACATATTTTTCACCTTGAAAAAATGCTTGCTGGACAAACAAAAATAAATCCTCTGCGTGTTTTCATATTCTTCATGTAAAAATAATTGTTTGACCTTACCCTTTGAAAGAAAGGGGATAAAAGATGAAAAAGTGTGGAGCAAATGAATTTCAACTTGAATCATCTTCGGGCGTGTCCAATTTCGTGGAGTAAGCAGGAAAGGAATAAAACTTATTTTTAAAATGGCTCAATGTGCAAGTTGCCCATCACAAAATAGGTTTTGCTGAGATCGCCAACTTTCCGCTGGAAATAGGTACATCGACAGCAATGGATTGTATATCGCTAAAAAATTTCACGTATGGTCACTAGTCGCAAAAATTCCTCTAAAAAATCTTGTGTTTTTTCGGACCACGCTTGCATTCTCTTATGAAGACGCGCAATATCCCATTAAAATGATAAATATGATGACACCATTCTCCAGACAGAAAAGTCCATATAGAGAGCTTAGTCAATTTGAAACGAGACTCTGAGAGAAAAGAAATTACTGACATGGCGCGTTGAACAAATGCATTGGTGCATGCTAGAATGCATACATCTGTTACCCCGTTTTAGGATATGTGTCACGTTTGTCCATGTGCACCATTTCCCATTTTCCCCACACACAACTCACAAACAACAGATTTCTTTTTTCTCGTGGAGGAGCTCTTGTTGGTCATAATAAAAAATGACCATCACATTTAGATTCCCTTTTAGATTGTTTCAGAAAAGTTCTATGTTTCTACTCTGCTCTCTGATCAATTGCCAAGTTCACTTTACGTAATCCCAAGGCAAGTACATGAAAAGTGATATTGATAGGAGTGCTGATGACGATGATGATTGCAATATAGCCGTATATATAGTAGCGTAATACTAAAAAGGCTTTTCGGATTGAATATCAGTTTATGATGGACTTGTATGGAATCCGAGAAAAAAATGTAATGCAATATCAGACAAGAGAAAAGGCATTTATTTCCTTCTTACAATTTTTTGCGTCTTCTTTGAAACTTTTCTCTTGATGTTCGTATATTCATAGAAAAATGAACAAGATGGGAAAATAGAAAAAAGGAAATTTAAAATGGGAAATGCTACACCATGTCATGTTACATAAAAGTGGCTCCACTTCCTCGTACCCAAGAATAAAGCACCAGAAAACATATCAAAATGACAGCACACATGCCTGTTTCTAAGGTTGGAATAACAGAACATTCTTACGCTCAATTTTGCAAATTATGTAACGCTACCATCCACAAAATTATAAATTTGTTCCCAGTTCCAACCTTGAACCCAACCAAAAAGCTAAAGCGCCATGTTTTCCGGATTTTGGTAAATAGTATGCATTATACATTATGTGTTGGATTGCATGAACTTTCCTCTTTTCTCAGTCCACCTAAATAAAAAATGGGAAAATGCTAACTTGTTGACCTAATAGTTATGTAGTCGTCGTCACACACACTGCTACATACATACAATCTGTTTGTGTAACTGCGAGTAAGTCAAGTAAGCAGAGTGTACTCAGTACTCCGCATTATTCTTCCCTTTTTTGGTACATTTTTTCCTTTTTCTGGTGCCGCCGCTTTGATGATGATGGTGCTCCAAACTCTCTCTGGCTTTTTTTGGAACCACTGCACTGCAGATGGACCACATACACACAAACTGAATGTGTGCACATACACATTAAACTCTTTACGACATAAGATCATAGATATTTCTTGGTGTTCTGTGCTTTGTCCTTTTCTCAGTTTAACTTCAGAAGGTTTCGTCCTGGTCAGCAAAAAAGGATGAATGGAAATTAAGGAGGAAAAAGTAGCAGTAGATAAGAAACGAAACGATGGACGTTATAAAAAAAAGTACAATTTTTCAGGTTTCTTTCTGTGTGTACTTGGGTACTTGCTTGTGCTATGCTGTAACCGTTACTTTCTATCTGTTCAAATATTGAAACGGTAACAGACTGGCAGTTCAAGCATGATCATCAGCTGGTCACGGTATAAAAACCAAAAGTTTGTGCTGAAGAATGGCTTTTAAAAGAGTAGGTGTGGTTTTTCTGGTAGTGCGGTTTGAACAGCTATACTTTTTCCTCAAGAAATCATTATAACTGCTTGGTTTGGCAGATTACTTCCTTGCCTTGTGGATATATCTGTATAAGCGAGTATTAAACAAGAAAAAATGATGATGATGATTATGATTCTGGTAGTATAATAAAAGGCCATTGTGCTGCTCATCTTCTCTCTGCTATGCGGCCATATACATTTACAGTAGCAGAACAGGAGAAAAGATAATGATGAGAAATATGAGCATATAACGACATTACGATGGAGCTCTGGAAAAGTGCTTTCATTTTTTGCTGCTATTACTGCACCATAGCTGCTCTTTTTAAAAAGGAGGAAACGGTCAGCCAGGGAAAAATTTGGAATTTCTTGCAATGGTTATCATCATTTCAGAGTTAGCTTTTTTTTGCACCTACTATTATATACATTTGCGTTTTTATACGGCTTATCATTTTACCGTACCGTACTGTTTACCAGCTTGGAACTAAATTATTCTTGGTGGACTTGCAAAAAAGTTGCGCATTTGATTTCCGCATGTTTCCCTCTCCTTCTCTCAAGTTTTTTGGGTTTAGTAAAATACAAGCCGAGAGAAGAGATGGTGATTATGATGGTATTTTTGCTCACGAACAAGAAGACAAGTTGGGAAAAGACGTGGGTCCACTGGGCCCATTTTGGCTGCAACGTAATGGCACATGACTACTACTTGAGTGTATGCTACACACACTTATGATACTACTTTCACTTGCTGTAAATGTGCTAGCTATCATCATCAGCAGCAGAAAAAGGGAAAAATCGTGCAGAAAGAGAAACTAGCTGTAAAAAAGTAAAAACGCTTTATGAGTCAGCAATGGAGAAAGTCAGCAAGAGAAATGTGGCGTAGCCGAAGAGGACTTTTCTCCATTTTAACTTTTTCGTTGCTCTTTTGCTAAAAATGTACATAGGGAAGAAGAAGATGTGTGGAGGCAATGTGAGAGTGAGAAATACAACAATGAAAGCAGAGAGAATTTCCTAGTAAGCTATAGAGCTACTACTACAACCACCACCGCCACTTTACTTTCTCCTTCCATTCAGCGATTCCCTCCTCCTGACATATAATTCATGTGTGGAAACTCTCTGCAAATGACATTTACTTTTGTCCTGCTTCCTCGTTCTGCAACTGGAGAACAATAAGCCAAGGCAGACTTTTATCCTCTAAGCTTTCCCTACTTGCTCTCTACCCACACACACATAAAAGGTACTCTTGTGCTCTCTTGCATTTTTGCCATTCTCTCAGAGTCTCATCATCGCCGTCATCATTATTACGGCCATTACTATTATTGTTATGGATTTGTTTTTGAATGAAGGAAAAAGTCAAGTTGTGCAAAAAGAGTTATTCAGCCAGACCATACTAGAAAAGCCAGTCCAAAAGTCATTCAATAGAATTCTTGTTTTTTTTTTGCAAAAAAAGGGAAACCAAAGCCCTTGCAAAAAATATTTGGTATGCTGCAACCATCTACACAAAATATTATCCTTTTGGTCTCTTATTTCCAGAACAAAACTTGGCTTTTATTTATGACACTTTTTGTCAGCCTTTCAGTCTTTGACTACCACTTTGCTCTTACTTGCTTATACGTACTTACGTAGAAAAACTTTCTCTGGAGAAAGCTGTGCTGTGTGCGACATACACACAGCAAACAAGAGAACAGGCGGCAGAAGAAATAAAAGGGCTTAAAAGCTTTAAACGACGTCCGTTTTCTCTTGCCATTTTCTTGTCAACTGGTTCATACTACCTATTTTACTACTTAACTCTCACTCTCCGTTTAAAACTCCACCATACATTCTCTTCCGTCTTCATAGCCCCATTTTCCCAATTTCAACTGTATAATTATTTTAATGTGAGTTAGCGCTTAGCGCTTTTAAAATGACAAGCTAACAATTTTGACTTGGTATTTAAACACAGGGCGTGTGGACGAGAAGGCCACCCAGTTGCACGCAATTGCATCCCTGAAGGCGCTTCTGGATGCAGCCAAGACCGAAGCGGATACCACGGTTACAAATAACAGTCGTTCCAAGCCGGTGTCCCCACCCCAGGTTCCTGCCACCGTGCAGCCTTCCGATGCTCCCCTTACCACAGTTGACATTGAAGACCAACAGGCAAATGGAGATGCGCCCACTGCTCAGGTAGTAGTATTAATTACTAATTTTAACGGGACTCTACTGCTGCTACTAATCATCATCCTCACAGCGACAGTTATTGCACTTTGCGCCTCTCTTCAAACAAAAAAAGACCGAGCATAGTAATTACAACGAAAAAAAATAGAGCGTATATAAAATCCACTACCGTGTCATTATTGTTGCTGTATTGTTGGAGTATTCTGTGTAAGTACAAAAAATTACCCGACTACCTAAATTTACTAGCACGCAAAACCCATTCAAGGTCATTGTAAACATTTTATAGCTGGTTGGAATGTAGTCCATTTGAATAATAAGCAATAATACACACCACACCTAATCTGCTGGACGGTCATAAATGACTTGCAAATTTTCAGGGTCGGTTCGTTTCCCACTTCCTCCCCTTTTGCCAATTTGCAGTTCATCTATTTCTTTCTCTTTTGCATTATAGGTAGTCTAAAAGCGTTGAAAGTTTTTTTCCAAATGATTGAAATGGCCAAGAGATAACATCAAAATTTTTTTCTACTCTGTGCAAAAATTATGTACTGTATTTATTTTTGTCCAGAGAGTCTAGGTCATTAGTTTAAAACCTTGTACAAGAAGAGAAATCAGCACACACACACTATGCTAGCATGAAAGTACCTGTATTGTATTTTGTATGAATGAACGTGACGGGAGGAAGTGAAAGAAGTAGAAAAAAATGAAAAATTGAATTCCATTTTCTTTTTTGGCTGGTGAGTGAAATGTGCGTGCTTGATGTAAATTACTTAATTCAGAGATATTTTTGCAAGTCCAGCTTCAAGTTCAAGCTTATTTTCTCATCTTTTTTGCATATTGTTATTCTCGAGGTGTTCCTTTGTTTAGCGTAATACCCTTTTTGAATTATTTTTTATTTCTGGAGAAGCAAAAAAAAACTTAAAAGCTTTCTCTCTGTTGGACTCTCCATTTCTCAGAGAGTGGAACAGTGGCTGAGTGATGAATTTCACTTAACTCCCGTTTTACACGCGCGCGTAGTATATAGTAAAAGCGCATGCTAAGCATTTTCATTGTTGTGGGTTGGATTATTATTATGATTAGGTAGTTGCGCGTCTGCATGTGTTGTGTGTGCTGCCTAGTCTAGCGAAAATTTCCTTTTTTGGTTTGCGAATTTGACGGCAATCTACATGATTAATGAGCTATATAATGCTTGTGTGCGCCTTTCCCTTTTTTGTTGGCGGTTTGTTCCCTCTGACATATATAAGCTGGCTTTCATTTTGGAGGGAATATGCCTATGAATGCCTTTGCGTGGCTGGCTACAAACTGGACTTGAAAGAAAATAGGAAAAACGTGTGGGCCCACATGTGTGCCCATCACCATAAGCTTTTTCCTATATGTATGGACTCATATTTTAATGTGTGCATTAAATTGCATTCCTTCTTTTGAGTTATGCCAAGTTCGGCCTTGAAGTGTATGAGAATAACAACTGCTTGTAACAGGAATAAGAATGTTGGACTTAAAAGCTAAAGTAACAAGGAAATAGACAAAAAAGTAGATTGCGTATATGCTTATATATTACACTTATACAATAATGTAAAGTAATGGAAGCAGTATAAGTAGTGGTTATGTTGGAAATAAAACATGAAACGGAAGCAATAAGAAGGAGAAATCAATAGCAATAAATTAACAAAGTGGATATTCTGTGGCAAGCCCATATCATATACAAGGTACTAGAGACACGGGATGGCATGCAGGCGGAAAAAATTGTTAAACAGAGCGAAAGCAGAAAAAATGATAATAACAGGGTATATAAGGGAAATTAAGGGCAAAAAAGGGAAAGTAATAAGCACAAACGCGATTTTGTCTTCTGTGAGAGTGAAAAAGGCTTAAAAACAATAAAATGTTATTGCGTACACTGGAACGGGGCTTTGTGAAACAAATATGAGCTCTGAAATTGAGAAGATAAAAAATAGATAATTTGAGTGTTTGGCAAATATTTGCTTCACATACTGCTGCTGCTGCATTACATCTGGTGTCTAGAGAAATGGAGAAATGAAGATAAAAATATAATAAGAAGGAAAAGAAGAGAGAAAAAATACCTGCATGTAGAATACAGGCATGTTTTGTAGTTTTGTGTGTAGGCATTAGTTTTTTGAAAGATTGGAACAGTTTTGCCTGTCAGGAAAAAGAATAGGAGGATCCAGTTAAAATGAAGTAAACAAAGAGAGAATACGTGAAAAAGTAATACTTTGCCCATTATCTTCCCAGAGAAAGTTGCATAAATAAAGGGGAAAAGTTAGAGAAGAAGAGAGAAAACGAAAGCGAGGATTTTAAATGAAGACTTTCTCAATGGCGCTTTTGTATTGTTTTTGTGTCCTTTTTCAATTCAATGCTGTGCTGCTGGATCCTTTTCTAATCAGTAGTTTTGCATTTCTCTCTTATTTGACGAAAAAAAAACAAGAAACAAAAACAAAAGACCAGGGTTCCATTCTCTGGTTTTGTAGAAGACAGAATGCAAGACTTATTTCTTTCGAGAAGAGAATCTCAGCACAACAGACTTTCTCTTTTTTTCTCTGCTTTTCTCCATTTACAACTTTTTTGGGGGGCTTGCATGCTCCAAGGCTATTACGAAGCTGAGCATAGTGAAGCTAGTATTGAGATTGTTATGTTTGTCTGTCTGTCCGTCTGTCCGTGTGTGTGTGAGCACGATACAGGTCAGACGCTTTATCAGAATCACACCAAACTTGGTACAGTGATTCATTGGGTCATCAGGAGGAACCCTATTGATTTTGAACCTGATCGGTCATCCCCCTGGGGTAATAGGGGGAGGTAACCCTCCTGACCATATGCTTTGTCAGAATCGCATCAAATTTGGTATCAGGATTTATTGGGCCATAGTGAGGAATCCTGTTGACTTTGAGTCAGATTGGTTATCCCCCTGGGGTAGTTAGGGTTAGGGGGTAACCCCCTGACCATAAAACTTGTCAGAATCACACCAAATTTGGTGCAGTGATTCATTGGGTCATGAAAAATAGCCCTATTGATTTTGAGCCTGATTTTTCATCCTCCTGGGGTAATTGGGGGAGGTAACCCCTCAGATCATAAAACCTGTCAGAATCGCACCAAATTTGGTACAGTGATTCATTAGATTATGAGAAATAACCGTATTGATTTTTTTATTTTGAGTCTGATTTCTTATCCCCCTGGAATAGTATGGTGAATGGAGTCAGAGAATTAGACAGATAGATATATATATAGCTCAGCTTCGTATTTCAAATGATCATTAAATCGGTTTATTTTAATTTTAGAATGATAGTATTCCAATCTCTGGCAGGTGGAGGGGAAGAATGTATAATAAATAAATTAGGAAAGCTGTTAGGTAACTTGCAAGAGAACTTGAAAAAGTGTGCATTGTGTGCTTGCTGTAGATTGCTTACTGTTGTTGACGATAGTCATTATGCTTGTTGTTGAGTTGTTCAAATTTGGGTAAAGTTTTTGGGGAGTTTGCAAGTTTACTGGGTAGATAGTAATTTGCAAGTGTGAAAATCTTTGCCAAAGTGGGAATAAATTGGGAAGAAACTGATACTTTATTTGTACACTAGTACACTAATATACGCTTCGTGTAGGTCCAAGTTCACATAGTTTCTTGACAAACTCAACTTAAGCTTTTTTACCTATTTCTTTTGGACCTACAGCTTTCTCCTAGCTTGTTTACATGTGATTGAAGCGTGTATAGATGATCTAAACTTGTGCAAATGTATTTTTATGTTTAACTCTCTGCTTTTTTAATGAGATAATAAAAACTTTCATGTTTCATGCATCTTTGCTTTTTCTTGTATTTTTCCTCTGAAAAAAGGTAGATAAATTGGAATATAAAGATGATGGTTATAGTAAATAACCGAAAGCTTGAATAAACATTGTTAAGTTTCCAACATTATGGCATCCATGATCTCCGTTTTAACCTTACCTAATAAATTGGAATAGAATAATAATAGCAGTATCTCATCATCTCAGCCTCTCGTTTTAATTCTTCGCTTGAGCAGAACACGAGTTGACTACGTGGGTGGTGGACATCACTGTTGATTTATTTTTATTACCTACCTGAATAATAATGTATACATATAGCGTTTCAGTTAATAAAGTAAGTAAAAGCACTTTGCTTCCGTGCTTTATTCTGGCTATAGGGTATATATGCACATTATTTTCCCCCAAACATAAGCTCATTAAACTTTTTGCGACAAGTAATTAAATCGGTGTGGAACAAGGGACGAAAACTAATAAAAGTGATTTGTTTATAGAGACGACGTAAATAAATCATGACAAAATTTTATTACTACAGCATGACATCACCCGTGTTTTTGGGTGCAAGACATTGATTTAATCGCTTTTTGTTCCTGTTTCTCTCTCCATTGCCATGTTATGCGCCAGGAGTTAGCAGCTCTGGCGGAAGCACAAGATGAGGGTCACGAGCCGCTGGACATCTCATGGCCACAAGGAGACTGTCGAAAGCAGATTAGTTACATTCTACTCTTTCCCATAATGATCTCCCTCTTTCTAACTCTGCCTGACACGAGAACACCCCGAGGGAAGAAATTCTTTGCTTGGGGCTTCCTTGGCTCCATCCTCTGGATTGCTGTCTTTTCCTACTTTATGGTCTGGTGGGCTGATAGAACTGGCGAAACTTTTGGAATCGCTCCGGAGGTAAGCACAAGTCAATAATAATTTTTTATATTGCTTTCTCCCTCTATTTTACATTTACGATTCGTTTCATAATAATTCCCACAAATAAATTATGACTTTTGAATGGAATGTTATTCCACTTTTGTATGCATTACCAACCAAGACCAAAAAGGCACACTGCATCATAATCATTTCCAAACTCATGTTATCATTATCCTCTGATCATCCAAATGACCTTTTCACATTTATGTGTTAGCTGGTATAAAGCTCAAAGCAAAGCACATAAAGCTGGCTTTTTGTCATTCAAATTATTTATTGGGAAAGTGGTAACATTTTACATGACCTCATAATAAATTATCTCCATTTTCTCTCTCTCTTTCCTCGACTGTGTAACATTTTCTTTTTTCAATGCCTTGAACAAAATGTTATTTCGCACTAACATGGCAATATTAGGTCAACATCCCTGAGGTCCCAACACTTTCTATTTATTCCCAAAACTTTAAATTCCTCCACTCTCCACAGTTATTAAAATAGTGAGACCTTGTAAACCCTCTATTAAAATTGTTCCCACCTGACAACATTCCAGATTGTCTTTTATGTAGAAAACATAGCAATGACTTTCAATGATGGTTAGGTTGGATAAAAACATGTTGTGATGATGGTTGTTCTGGAGGTGGTGGCTATATATTCCATGTCGCACTGACTTTCCAACTTGGAAATCCTCTTACATGAATAAATTATCTGTGATTATGACGATGCTGTTGTGTGGACGATGACGATGATGATGATGATGGCACCACCTAAAAGGTTTCTTTTTGGTGGGGAACAAGACAATGGAGAAAATTATGTCTGAGCTTATAACTGTCGGTTGTAGGAGAATGTAAGCTTATTACGATTTCCCTACAATATATATGCCATGCCACCACCAGAGAAAACTTTTCAAGCTTTTATAAGACCTTTTCAGTTTTTACTAGGAGATGAAGGCAATGATGATGTAAACATTCCAACGCTTTGCTAATATTTTATTCCCTTTTCGGTGTCCCTCTTCTTTCTATTCTATTCATTTTATCCGTTTATGATAAACACAAAGTCGTTTTTACTTATAGCTTCTTGTTTTTCTCGTGTTATCACAGTCTCTGCAACCCGACAGTCTTTTGAAGCATTATTGCATTCAAAATCCTTAGCCCACATTTTCTTTTCTTGTTCTTGTCTTCCTGTGCGGCTTTGTTATTACAATAGGCAGATTTCCTTTTTAGACCACTTCCACCATCACCACCAGCACCGCTTCTCTGCAGGGCCATTTAATTTCACCACTCACATATGAAAATATCACCACCACCACAAAGCATTCAAACCATCATCACATCATCGTCATCGTCCTCTCTCTGGCATATTGTTGTTGTCGGACAGAGAGAGAAAAGTAGCATTAAAGTTGGTGTGCGGTACTATTACCACTAATAATAATGACGACGACACGACAAAGCAACGCTGGTGGTTTGGTTGTGATCCCGGTCTACCGTGAAAAATGGAATGCAATTTAATGTTGCTGTTTCATCGCCCTTTTCATTTTCTCTGCCTGTGCATAATAATAATGTCGTACGTGTGCTAGTACTCAAGTTGACGACTATATCGTTTTAGTCCTAAAAAAGGGAACAAGGTTTCCATTAAATATCAAAGTCTCTCAAGTGAATAATACCCATGCATAAAGAACATAACCACCACCATCATCATTTCACCCTGTTTTTATACTTTTACAACAATGTGTAAGCCGCCGGACTTTGGAACAGGGTAAAATGGTAAAATTGAACAGATTGTGTGTGGTCCAAAAAGGTGGTGTAAAAAAGTACTGCATGTAAACTTGAATAGGAATAGAAAAGAAAGTACAATTATTATTATCCAGAAGATATAGTCTGTTTTTACTACCCCTATCATTTCTATACACTGCGGCTATTTTGTAAAAATCCTTCAGATTTTTGTGCGCTCTCTGCCACAGTTTGAAACTTGTTTTATATAGACCCATCATAATAATCGTGTATGCGTATGGGATGAATACCTGACCAGTATGTGAATAAGGTATCATCTCTTCTTTTTCTCCGTTTTCCACTTTTGGGCAATTTCCCGATTTTATTGATACTTATGCTTGAAACATGCTCATAAAAATTTTCCACGATGTATAAAAAATAACAGGATAGTACCGTATTTTCTTTTTTTGAGGAAAAAAGAAAAGAGAGTGGTTGTGCCAAGAAAAAAAAGGAAAATAGTAAGCCATTGTTGTCACATAGTACAAGTCTAAATACAATCTAATGAAAAGGTGAAATTTTTAATGCAGCAATAACCAGAAAGCACTTTTGGGAAAAGCACAGGTAGTTGAAATAAGAATGAAATGAGGAAGGTGTGCATAAAAAGAATAATCGAGAGAAAGAGCATTGCTTTGATGGTTCTACACTTCCCTGGCAAAATCCAAAGTTTCTTAAAGCAAACCTCCTCAACATCTGGAGTATAAATATAACTCCACGCTACAAGCTGTACTGACTGATGACGCTAAGAATTATCATTTTATGCGAAAAAATGTCCGATTTTATAATTCTTGTTTTTCCACTTTGTCGTTTAATACCGGCCCTGAAAAAACAAACACAAGTTGTGTTGTAATAAGCTGAAGCATCAAAGTAGCGTTATTACAGCCTTCTGGCGTCACCCTAAATTTAATACAACTTGTTATACCCCACGTGCAGCCTTAAAACCCTCTTCAAAATCGTAAAAGCCTACGTTTTCAAAATTTTAAGAATCAACATTAGTACAATTTTGAATGAAATATTGCATGATCAATGTAGTTATGTATTTTAAATTGTAAACATTATAGATAGTAAGCATTCCTGCTGAACATTAACAAAGTTATTAGACCTCACATGAGCTACCCTGTGCCAAAAACACAAAATTGGCAACCGCCTTGCTGTAGAGACAGACTGGTATTGACAAAATCACCAGCGTAAGCTAGTAATATCCCTTTATTAAAAAAACAAATAGAAAAGGTGTGTTTTTGAGTATTGTGTTTGTAAACCTTGGACAAACCTTTTTCGTCTGGTAGAATGTATATGGAGCCGTAGTAAAAAACAACTTTTAAAACCTTTCTTTTCTCTTTTTTCAGACAAAAACAAGTAACGCGTAACATGATTGAAAAGACAGCTTTGTTAAATGTATATGTCTGTTATTTTGCTCTGTATTTTTCCATTTTTTGTTTTCTTGTTGTTTTTTGCTACTTTTTTCATTTTTTATTGTTGCGTCATAATAATCATCATCACGAAAAGAGCAGCAGCATGATAATACCTTACTGATGATGTCTATTTTGCATACAGATATTTACATGTAATCGCCCATACGCCCGAACCACTTCCATTTGTCGAACCATTAAGCTTCAACACTACTAACTCCTTTGACATGTCGTGTGTTTCTCTGTTGGTAGTTGGTACTATTATTTCTCTATTATTATTACCAAATATATCCATATACACAACTCTACATATTTTCAGTAAGGAAATATAAAAGAGTATGATTTTTATAGTTGAACAGCAGAGTAATAGCGTGACTCAGTTGTGCAGGTTATTGGTGTTGTTGTAAATTATATATTGATCAGTGATGATGCTTTTGCCATATATGAGCTCTTTAATGACCGTGCTCTGAAATGATAGCACTCCTGTCATTAATGTTTTCTGTTTTATACTTCATACCATATCGTTGGAATCAAGGATGGCAGTAAAAATGAAAATATAAAAGGCTTCATATTCATTTTCTCGGGGTGCTTTTTGGAATATTTTTATTTGCCAGAAAACTCAAGAACACAGATGAGTACATAGTCTATATACATATTTGCAATAATAATATAGTATTGGGGTACTCGAGCAAAAAGCACAAGGTATTATTATCATGTACCACTGTACTTATTTTACGACTTAGCTTTTGGCTCAGTTTCCCTTTTGTCTTTTTCTCCACTTTATTACTACAAGGCATAATGGTACTTGCAATTCATCATTGTATCATCATCCATCTAGCAGAGCAGCAGTGTGGCAGTGTGACATGCATGGCATTGAAATGAACACTTTAATTACACTCATCAAAAAAGATAATTGCAGGGGAAAGGCGCGGTGTACAAAAGGCAGCTGTTGCCGGATGATGTACTAGACTACAGAATAGCATGGAGAGAAAGCTAGAAAGCTTCAAGGCGTTTTACCACTAACAAACGGACAAAACGTCCATGACTCTGCTTTTATTACCCGGACTTTTATGCAACAATCATTCATTTTGCCAAAAAGTACCCCTTTTTACGACAAACCAAAGAAAGACTTTGCTAGTGACAACGGGTGGTTTGGAAATTGAAGGAGAATGGTAAACTCCACCTCTTAAATAGCTTAGTAGTTAGTGTCAATATTGACATAGCAGATTTTTTCTGCTACTAGCTTTAGTACACATTCTCCAAAAACGACAAAAAACGCTTGTCCTTATAAATTCTTCTCCTTTTACACTGCACCCTCATTTTTATACCCATTTCTTGTTTTCTTCTCTCATTAAAATAAACCGGAGTACTTTTAATCGCTTTTTTATTTACACTTATATATTTTTACGAGTCACATTACCCTTCCTCTATTTGCTGACATGTTTTTAATGCTGCATAGCTTTTTTACAAGTATACTTGCCTTTCACCATGTCTTTTCTCACCACCACTTTTATCATGCAACTTCCCCCCAACAAAACGAAAATGACTTATGGACGCCATTGAAAATCTCAGTTACACTCTCGAGGACAACTCTCTTTTCTCGTTTTTCTTTGGAAGACCTTGGATCTCCCAAGCTATCTTTATATATACGCCCCAACACACTTAACTCAGAATACTATATAAGTAGTTTTTATGCTAGAAAAGGAAAATGAAAATATTGAGGTCGCAGTTAGAATAGTGACGGCGGTTGTTGTATATAGCCAGCATATTACTTTTGCTTAGTTTGGGGATAAGTGTAAACCGATAAAAATACAACACAAAATGCAATGCTTTCTGCCAAAAAAATATCCCCAACCCTATTTCCTTTGCCAAGAAAGTGGAAAAAGAAGTGGAGTTAGACAGGAATGGTGAAGTGAATAGAAAGAAAATTGTGTGATAGATGAGAAATCAATAGAGAAAGGTCCACTGCTGAGACTGCCGCTGTTTTGGCTGCCTATACGACATGATGGCATGGCAAGCTATAATATGGGATAAAGCCGCTGCTACTGAAAAAATGAATGAAAATGCCAAGCCAAAGAATATTAAAGAAAAAAGGAAGAATTATATATACGTACATTACGTAGTATACAGGATAAAGAGGAGGAGGACACGCGTACATGAATCCGATCCTTTATGCATGTGCGGAGGAGCTCCAAAACGTGATTTTTTGCAATGTACCATTTTGTTTCCCAATATTGCCGTTTTGGTCGTCATCCCTGGAAATCCAGGCAGCAGTAGGGCGCATAGCGGTTGGAGTAAGGGTGATGTTGAAATAATTGGTGTTTGTAATCCTGGGCAAAAATTAGGTATCTGTACCTATTATGAATGAGAGAGGAGGGATGTTGGTAAAAAAATTGTTAGGAAACTCAAACAAACGTATACACAGTATGAGGTAGATAGCTGATATAGTATAGACTATGACAGGATTTTCGGTTTTTAGGTATACACTAATGTTCTTCTAATGTAGATTAGTATTGCAAAAAAAATTATTGTTGTATTGCGTGACTGGAGAAATCAGTCAAGTTGAGTGACCCCCTTTTTCCACAACCAAATGGTTGTGTATGTGTCTTTGCGACAATACATAGTACGTGATGTAGATACGCTAGTATGGCGGATGTAATCCATGCTGTTTTTAGGTATAGGTATAAATTTCTATGCAAATTCCATATGAAAGAAAGTTTTTTTCGTAGATTTTTCCTCTCTCTGTCATGCACGCAAAGAATGACCGTTACCTGTGTGCGCTATGTGTGTGTAAAGAGTGTCGTTTGACTATAAATTGAAGAATGAAATTTAGCAGAAGAACAAGCTACTACGGATTCTCCGGTGTAAAAAAATCTGTAGGAGTAAAGCTTGTAATATATTTTCAGCGCGTCATCCCCACATACCAGCAACAAATCTTAGTCGCACCACTTTTTTCAGAGCTATCATGACTTTCTCTCTCGAAGCATAGCAATATATAGACATGCGAAAAATAGGTGTCGTGTCTTTTGCCATCACGTAGAAAGGAAGTTCACGTGTTCATAAATATATTTTTTGGGTTGGTGCTGCCGTTAGTATCTCCCCTGCTGACATAGAGTAGTAATGCTGAAAATTTTAAACGAGCAATACTTTCTCTTTACCAGGCTGCACATTGTTAAGAAAATGATTTTCATTTGAATGGCTTGCTGCTATAATGTTCTCTTGTCTAAAAATGCTCCCATGTTGCTAATTATTGTAATAACTGCATTGAAAATAGTATACGTGTATATTACGCTATAATGGCAGCACAGCACACAGCAGTGGATAACGTGTGTTTGGTGGGATTCGACAAGCGTACAAAAAACCTAATGAGAATTTGTGATTATGGGACTATTCATATCAAAAGGTAACTTCCGGTTGCATAATCTGTAGCGCTTGTTTTTTTCTTCAGGAGGAAATGTCCAAGTTCATTGCGTGGGCTGTAGGCAGTGAACAGTGGCTTCCAATACACATTCATTATCCTTTTTTACTGCAATATCAAGTCTATAAACTAATGTCACAGTTTGATAGTCCAACTATTTGGATAGGTATAATATTTTGTTTCCTCGTTCTCTGATCCAACTTATGTGTAAAGCCTTTATCGTAATGACAATGTATACCTGTCTGTTTCCTAGAAAATTGCATGCACCTTTTCGCTTTCTGCGTTTCTTTCTTCTTTCCTCCCTCCACTTCCTCCATTTCCCTGCCTTGTTCATTTTCCAGAATTACATATTATTCCTCCGTTCTACTTCTTCTCACACAGTTTGTATGAGACAAGGCCACGCATGAAAAATCTTGCCATTTTGCAACTCAGCTTGACTTCTCTGATTTTCTTTGAGCTTGACTGGCAGTACCAGCTACGTATTATTCCTGTCGCAGAAGACTCCCTATATTATCCATATTTCGCACAAAACACAGGTTTTGCTGCTGCCGTGCGTGCGATTATTTATTGGGATTACTTGGTTGTCATACATTTTCCAAACTGCGAATACTAAAACATGGAGAAAAAGAGAAAGCCGCGACGTTGGCGTACACAAAGAGAGAATAACATTTCAAGCGAAGCACCATATGTACAAATTCTAAAAACTACATAAAAGCCAAATTCCTTTTTATCCTTCAGCCTGACATGATTTCGGAAGTGATCAAACAAAAGAAAAACGACTTCTTGTAAAAAAAAATATTACTAGCGGGTAGGTATAAAAGAGGATTGAAACAACAAAGCAAGAGTTGAAGAGTACCTTCCTGGCATACAATTATGTAGAGAGAGTTGGTAAATTGTCAAACAAAATTGCTTTGTTTCTGCTAGTTTGCGCATGTAAAATATTACCCAAGTTATTGGTTGTTGATCTGTTGGGCTTTTAGCAGTATAGTGGCTTGTCAGTCAGTTGTACAAGCTTATAGCACAAATCAGAGGTTTAGTGACAAATGTCAATGTACGCCTACTTGAAAACGGCCAAAATGTGCTATATGTCAACTTATTGCTTTTTGTCGAAATTGCCTTCTGATTGCAAAATCTGCAAAAAATCCCTCTGAAAGTGGACCCAGTCGCTTAGAGCTATTGGCTGCAGAGTGCATATCGTGCAAAAAATGGCACCTACTGATTTTGATTGATTGGTTTATTCCTTTTTCCCGTCCTTTTCCACCACCTACCTACTTTAGCATAATGTTCTTGTGTCAAAAAATGGGACGAAAAGTAGATGAAAGCAAATGACAGTAGGAAAATATTGAAACTTTGTTATAACAGCCTAAAGTAGAAAGCTAAGGAGAGTAGGTAATATTTTCTTCCAGAGTTAATATTTCTTCATGTGTTAGCACAGCCGCTGGTTATTGAGTCAGTTATTTTGTTGAACAATAACAACAAACGAGCCTATTGAGTATATATTAATGTATAAAAAGGCAAGGTACCTTGTCATCCGCCCACCGCCACCCTCCATATCCTTAGCGTCTTTCGAGATAAATAACATGCAAGTTTTTTGTGTGTATTTCTTTATTGTATTTACATTATAAATATTTCCTTCTTATTTTTGACGGTCAAATCAAAGTCAAGGGTGCACTGGCCCTGAGAGACGACAACGACAGTCTCGTCTGTTAAAATGGACTTTCTTGGCTTTTCTCCACTGACTTGGATAACTGAATTCGCATTCTTTTGTTTTTACATTTTTAATAGAAAAGAACTTACAGAAAAACCCACATAACATATTGGTCGAGGGTAGAAGAAATTTGTCAATCAAATCTATGGGCTTATTTGCACTTTTGTCGTGTAATTTGCATTAAAATCGGATGCGGATATAGAATAATGGAATGTTATATGTGGGCGGTTTTAGGACTTTGGCCGGAGACACTTACTCATATTTTCTTGGCCCTGTGTAATAAAATGATGAATGTGAGAAACTAGCAGTATGCCACCACGAACCAATAATCGCCGTAATTATTCTTTTGTTCTACTTTAATATGACATCTGACAACTAATAATGATTGCACGCAACAATTTCCCTTTCTCTTTTTTATATAATTTTTATACTGAAACCAATGTCATCTTTTTGGAAATGATTTCCAGCCCATTTCTTACAGCTGCGTTGTGCGCTGTACGAGAGAAACAAAGAAAGCATACAAAGCATATTATATGATTAATTAGGTGGATCGTTAGCAGATTCTCCTGAAAAGACCAAAAAGGAGGAACACACGTATTTTTTCAAGAAAGAAATAGGTCGTTGTGTGTGTGTTTGTGTGTGCGGCTCAGGCCAAAATCCTTTATTCTTTTTCTTTTGGCCTTTGGATAAACCTCAAGTAATAAAAAAGAGAAGAAATGGAGAATAGCGGAAAAAGAAAAGGAGAAAAATTTCTCACGTCGGATTGCCAATTTTTCATTGTTCTCCCCAGCCGCTTTATTTTTTTACCAGAGGGAGCCGTCACAACAGAGGAAAGAGAAAGGGAAAATTATAGAAAAATGCGCTGCGAGAGATAAAAAGTCTTAAATTTTTATTCTTCTTTATTACGTACGGGTATGTAGGTCGTTGGTAAAATAAGCTGGCGCGGTTACAGAAGAAGAATATTATGACATAAAAATGTAAAAAAATAGTAGGGGTAATGCAGCGAAGAGCAAGAAGGATGCTGTGGATAGCTTTCTTGTTTTGCCCTCAAGCTCCTTCTCTGCTTTCTCTTCTTTCTTTTTTTGTAAAAGTACGGCTTATTCTTATGATCTTTGAAAATATTGGAAAAGAGAAAAAGAAAGTTGGCAAAAAATGAAAACTTGTGTGTTGAGTGGTGTACATGCAACGTTTTTTTGATGCCGGTGGTGATCATCATGATGACGACAAAACGATGATGATACAATTTCTCTTCGTTTTTCCAGTAATTCACGGGCATAGTTCAAGAAGAAGAGATAAAAAACATTCTGTACTTTTTGTTCTTTGTTGTTTTTGTCTTCGAGTTCCGAACTTCTTTCCGTGTGGATGGAACAAGAAAAAGTAAAGAAAAAACTTTTAAGAATGAAATCGGATGAGGGTGATGATGAGCATGATGTGCTTTAGACTTTTCTTCTTTTTTCTGCAAACTATACCGAGTCAATTCTTCTTTTGCTTTCTATTCATTGGAGCATCGATGCAGAATATTTATAAGAGGATATGGAAAAGTTTTGCGCGTTTTTTGGGATTCTTTCTTTTGGCTTGGCATTATAGACAGGGATAAAAGTGCCATTTTACCACTTTGCCACATAACAGCAGCAAGCAGCAGAGAACCAAGAAAACAGAAGAGATTTGATGT
Source organism: Entomobrya proxima (assembly GCA_029691765.1). Lineage (NCBI taxonomy): Eukaryota > Metazoa > Arthropoda > Collembola > Entomobryomorpha > Entomobryidae > Entomobrya > Entomobrya proxima. The sequence goes on from CM056168.1 coordinate 1,580,662, forward strand.
TTCCTCTTTTCTCTTCTTGGTGTCATTAATGTATCGACTTCTTCTGTGTGACTCCATACTTTGGTAAATGGGCAAAAGTATGACAATAAACGGAACAGAGAATGATAATAACACCGTATTGTTTGGCTATATACACCGTAAAGCTTGCAATAGTAAAATGGCATTTCCAGGCAAAAAACTTACTATTTTCAAGCTACCAAATGCCTACATCGTCTGCACGTCTCCATTCATGAATGTGTGGAAGGAAAACTACTTTTAGATACCCGTCCTGTCGTCGTCCCAAAAAAAGTGCTCGCATTTTCCTAAACTTTCTTTCCTACTTTTTCCCCTTCCTTGCAAAAAAAGCATGCCAAAAAATACAACTCGTATAATATATTTTCGCAAAGCTTGCAAAAAAAGAATTTTTTGTTCTATGTACTTTTTTCCACATTTTTTGGCACAGACTCAGAGAGTGTAGTATAGAACCATATTATTATCCTGAAAGTACTTTTGCACATCATCCGATACACAAACACAAGTAATTCAGATCACTGGTTTTCCGTGTCAGCTTTATGTGCTTTTTGTAGAAATGGGAAGATGAAATGGAAAACGAGCATTCAATGCTAAATATAGTCTCGGTCTGTATACCATGAAGCTACATTCCCAAGACAAAAATAAACAAACATTAAAATTCACCCAAGCTATCATCATATTCGTGTTTATTCTGATTTCATAGCTTTTTTAAAGCAAAATATCTACAAAATATCTCGGTTGACATTACACTTTACTTTAATCATCATTTTCATCGTTATCGTCATATCGTCATCACTGACTTTACTAAAAGGGTAGGCGAGGGCGAAAGTAGAAAAAAGAATTGGAAAGTTTTATTTTTTTGTCCGGACAAAAATCCATCGACTACGTCACATACCGTAACGCAATTTACACTATAAAGCATACCAGTTTCAGTTTCATTTTGATACTTTCCATTTTGCCATTTGGAAAAAACGAAGGAGAGAAGTTACAAGAAGAATGGCAATTTTTCGCATCATCGTCTGTTAAATTGAAAAAGTTTTACTTGACTTATGCACACTCTCTACTTTTTTCTTCCCCTTGCCATTCCTTTTATTTGTGCACATTCTTTAAGAAGAAAAAAAATTAGGAAAAACAATGACACTTTAGCAATGTTACACATTGCACATTACTTTAATTTCGTTATTCCAGCACTATTATGGTACATAGCACACATATAATAACTTTGGCCGCGCCTCAATTATCCCAGCAGCACTCTATGAAACACTAACAATAATTTATTGCGATGCCTTCCAATCTATTTTGAGCTTCTGGAAGAATTTGACGGGACCGTTGTTTCCTGTCTTGTATGTCGTCACTTCGCATTCTCATCCCCGTCACTACCAAATTGCATTATGTCTCGTAAGCAAAAAAACACTCACGAGGATTTCATTGAGTCAAACGTGTAACAAACCAATTGTGATGATTCAGGTGGTTAGTGTATCGAGCTATAAATAAAAAGAAAGTCTTGGGAGAAAACGGTTAGCAGGATGGACCGTGATGTGATGATCATCACACAGTCATATCATATAAATAAGTGTGTATCACGTAGGCAGGAAATAAGAGAAAGTTTTTAGAGAAAAAGAAAGAAAGAATTGCATTATTTCCTTTTGACTTGTTTTTCCTGGGAAATTGGAGCATGGAGTTGGTAAAAGCGACATATAAGTGTAGGCTGAGTTATTGTAACCTTCCAGCAAGAAAAAAAATCTTCACTTTTTTCTCTGATATATTTTTCTTGGCTTGGGATCCTCATTCTTATCATTACTGTCCTTCCTTCCTCTTTTTTATCCGTCTTTTGTATATAAAGCAAGCAGCCTGTTCTCGTTTTTCTTCATGCTTCCATCTCCTTCCTATCTTTCCATCTCATTTTTTTGCAAGAAGAAAAAACAAAGTTTTAATACAAAAAGCTGCAAGGAAAAACTTTCGCTTTTGCACAAAACTTGGTGGAGGCTGCTTCGTTTTTTGAATGAAAATAATGGCACTGTTATTGTTGTTGGCGAGAGAGAGAAAGCAAAAGAAAACAGAGGAGCTCTAGAGGGGATAAGGAAAATGTGGAGCTGACAACGAAGACGAGACCAACTACATTACCATTAGCAGGCCTATTAAGACGCTTTTTCAATGAGACAATTACACCAGAGCTTTTCCTGTGTGTTGCTTTTGCAAGGAAGTTAGCACACAAGAAAAAACAAAGTAGAATGTTAATAAAATTCTATTCTTTCCTGCCTTTTCCATGCTTATTTAAAATGGTGACGAAAGCTTGAAACGACACAGATGCTCGGAAACATTATAATAGGCTGTTATAGTATGCGAATTCGGAAGTCTAAATGAAATGCATATTGCATCACTTTCTCCATTTTGATTGGAATGACGTGAGCATGTTTTTAGCTATTTTCTTGTAAAAACAGAGAAAGCCTTTATTATTACACGCATGTCTTTTAATTTTGGTGTAACAACTTGACTTGCACTTCCGTGTCTTGTAGTACCACCATCAGCACACCAAATCTACCACCCCCTTTTCTGCTCTTATTACACATTGCAAACAAAGTAAAATGAGATTTATAAAGTAGGCCATAAAAACTTGTAGCAAAATGTTTTTTGCTAATAATTATATGGTGGTGCTGGCAAAAGTGACTTTACTTTTCACTTTTTTGGCTATGCTGATTGCTGACCATTCCGTTTGCTAACTATGCAGTGTACTTACCACTATAATATGAGTTTTTCAGAGACTGTCAATGAAATTTCAACTTTCAAGGTTTCTCTCTGGCTGAGAAAACTGAAATGATTATTAGTAAAGCTGTTACTGTTATTACAAAAAGAGAGAGAAAGCAAGCAAGAGAGAAAGTTTTACTCCAAATATGGTATTTTCGGTACGAGAAAGTTCTGTGTGTGGTGGTAGCTACTTAAAAGAATAATAAAATGTTTGTAACTGACTGAATGTGTGTGGATAGTTCAGAGAAAACGCAAGAATTTGAAATAGTTTCTCTTTCATTTATTTCATTTTCTCCTTTGAAACATCAGGGTCATCCCAAAAAACACCGGGTTTTTGCGCACAAATATAACCGGCATATTCACACTAGTCCAAAAATAATTGTGTTGCAAAACTTTTTACTACACCAAGACAGTATAATGATGTCAATAGAACTATGAATCATTTACGCTTATGCATAGTAAAAATTTTACCAGTTTATATGCCTATTGCTATATAGCTTTAATCCTTCACATTATTTCTAAATTATACCAGTCTACTACCCTGACTCTGACATTTTCCTTTAGAATACCATATGCACACAATTTATCCAGTTGTCACCAGTTTCTCTATACCATACAATGTGCAAAAATTGTTATGGACCCAAATGGACAGGGTGCTAGAACTTTTCTCTCTGCTTGTATAAAATGCATGCATGATATTCACCATCAAGTCCACGCCATCACTTTTTACGTGGAAAATGTTAGTCAAGCAATTTCTTTCAAGGTAAAATAGAACATTGCATGCTCGCGTAAATCCATCATAATAATCATTTGCAGCAGCAGCTATACAACTTTATACACAAACTTTCCTCCGGGACTTTTTCTGGTGGCGGTGTGCGACTTTATTGTGTGCACTGGAAAAACTATTATTATAATTTATACAAAGGACAGAGTAGCCCCAAAAAATATGGAAGAAAACCGGGTTGGCATTGTTTGTGTGTACCTTTTTGTACCTGCCTATTTAAGCCTTGGGGCAATTTGCCATTTCCTTTTCTGCTTTAACTTGAATCACAAAATAAGAAAGTATACACACCCACAAGTACACAGCACGCCCTTAGGCTAACACTGTGGCTGTTTGGAAGAAAATTTAAGAAATAGGAGTAATCATAATAATCAGGCATGAATCAGACCTTCTGTGTGTGCAGCAGAACTTCAGCTGAAATAATAATGAACTACATTTGACTTTTAGGTGTTTGCTTGCTTGCGTTTTTTATGGCACGTGTGACGTCACCCGTTTGCCATTGATTTTTAACCGTGTTAAATAATTTATTATATTATATGCAGGGCAGCATACTCATTGTTTTGTTTCTTTCTTTTCTAGATCATGGGACTGACGTTTCTCGCCGCAGGCACTTCAATTCCTGACTTGATTACAAGTGTCATCGTTGCCCGAAAAGGACTTGGCGACATGGCCGTCTCGTCTTCCGTAGGCTCAAACATTTTCGATGTTTGTGTGGGGCTTCCCATCCCCTGGCTGCTGTATGGTATTTTCAAAGGAGAACCTGTTGAAGTGTCTGCCAAGGGAATGCTCTGCAGCATCTCAATTCTCTTCGGTAAGTTGTGAACCCGAATCCACAATCCACTTGAATTTAAAATATTTTGCAGTGACCTATAACTTTTTTAAATACTTTCAGGGATGCTCTGCTTTGTCGTCATAAGTATTATGCTGTTCAAATGGAAAATGAACAAGGGACTTGGACTGGTCATGTTCATTCTCTACTTTATCTTCCTGGGAGTATCTCTCCTCTTCGAATATCAAGTGATCACATGTCCAAGATTCCTAGAAGACATCAAAGAGTCCCCTTAGACTAATGGCAAGAACATAATGGGACGTTATTGTCATCATTCTCTCATATTATAAAAACGTCTTCTTCGAATGAAGCCATTTTCATCTCCAGTCTTGCATTTGCATTTACATAAAATACATACTACGTTCATATTTTTAAAAACTCGAAAACTGAAAAATAGACATGAAAACAATTCCTGTATCAAATTACGCATTACCACTGTTCACATGATGAAATGATACATAAACAAGCTGTCTGACGTGCGTATACCTTCTATAGAAAATCCTTTTCAAAATTGGGATACGGATGCACAAAACAAACTGAAACATTACTGTTTTTCCAGATTCCGGAACCGAAATACTGTTGTTGACGTTATTTAAATGATTAATGAAGCACGAATGTTGCGCAAACAAGAAAAATCACACTTTACACCTGTGTAATTAAATTGTTGAATAGGTAATTGCTACCAACCCGTTCCAAAATCACCCTGAGAGAAAAGTATTACATCTAAATTAGTAAACAGATATACCTCGGATAAGTTTATCACTTCCACTTTACAGCTAATTACAACACACTCCGTTTTTCATTTGAGTGATATATGAGATGAGATATATGTATTGAAAAATAGGTAATAAAACGAAACAGAGGTTTGGATTTTTTGTTAAAATTATAGACTTAAAAATATTTGGCACTTTGACAAGCTGTTTGTGTTATTACCAGAGAATGACAAGGATTTGTGAAAAATGTGATGATCAGTAACTTGAAAAAACGAATGCTACAACTTGACTAGGTAGGTTCTAGAGAAAAAAATTATGAATGAAATTGATTGTGAGTACCTTGTACAATGTACCTCTACTCGACATTCTACTAGATTTATATACGGAAAACTTCTGCATGCTGTGCACTGTTAAATTCCTTCTAGAGAATTATTTGAAAGCGAGAAAGATATGAATGCGTTGTGTACCCGAGAATGACAAGCCATAAAATTTATTATTATGTAATATGTACTAGCGCTCTAGCTAATAAAGTTTCTAAATAAAAAAACCGATATTCTATATATTTGTGTAAATACAAACAATAATTAACTACTGAACTATGTAATTATTGGACAGACTAAAAATTCCACTAATAAATAGAGTATAAGCGTAATAAATATACTGACACTTTGAACATTGTGATTACAGCAGTAATGTAGGATGTGGTGGTGGTGGTGTGTGTTTGATTGATTATTAGTCTGAATTAATGGGTTACGCAAGAGAGTGGAGTTTGAAAGGATGTTAAAAACGTTTCAAATGAACTAACAAAAACTCTAGTGGCCACTTTACTAACAATAAACTAGGTTACACAAGATTTTTAAAACGTTCCTTTTGTTCTAATTTATCAAATTATATATTCCACTTAAACAACTAATTAATCTGATGGGCTGCTGCCACCACTAACTAAAAAGATTTTACTAAAAAACGAAAAGAATGAATGTGTGTGAAAGCAATATATACATTTTACCTTACTTACAACTTACCTTTATAAATAAGCTACTTTACTCAAGGCTTGTTGAAATTAGCACAAAAACATTATTAGAATTTAGTGCATACTCGAAAGTTTTAGTCCAGTACACTTAATCCAGTCAGCCATTGTAAAATAAATTATAAAAGCGTTTTGTAGCCGTGGTTTACCCATTTTTCAAAAAGTATTCATGCTCGGCACACGCTCTTTATGACTATGATAATGTTAAATAAGCTGGATCTTAATTGCCAGAAGTTTACAAAGCATAAAAATGAAAATGAAAAACTACAAATTTTTTGCTGGAGGATACAAATAAGCCGATGAAAAATAAGATTGTTGTTGTTATCTAGTTTCTACTTAAATGTTTGTCGAACTAAGATACTTTACGAATAAATAAATACGAGTAAATTTATAGATTTTCCAAAAAAAAGTTCCAAAACGCAAAACAAAACATAAAACTTTAAAAGTATTATTTGATATAGGTAAAAAACAAAGTTATAAGCTGTATTTAACAATAAGCTATTATTGTGTAAAACACAAGAGAGAGCATGATTTAGCAATGAAGAAATGACATTTTACACAAAAAACTATTACGCGATGACTACTGGTAAAAAGAAAAAAACAATACGAACGATTTGTAAAGGAGTGTATACATCTTCATATTTCACATATCCACTTTTGAATGTTTTCACCTTCTTGTGACAACAACTTGAAAAAAATATGAAGATGAATTTGAATTTTCTCTGCGGACTCATTTTGTATCATTCTGTTTCTAATTGTTGTACAAAAACAGAAAAAAGTTGGTTTAAAACTTAATATGTAATACGTAAATAATAACCGTTACCTTTTTAGATGGTACAATAGTAAATAACTGAACATATTAAAATTGTGTGTCGAAATAATTATATTGTATATATATAAGTATTTAAGATAAATATGCCAAGTGTATATAAATGGCACAAAGCTGGAAATGTTTTGCCGATTTTTGGGAAAATGGACCGAAACCGTATAAACAAATTTTAAGAGAAGAAATATATGCTTCGTTGCAGTTTTGCTGCTGTGAGAAAGAACTTCGGGATTTGACTTTGGTTTTGAGTGTGAACGCGTTGTTGCATTGGTTGGTGCCATCTGGTGTCTTCAAAAAAAACTTTAAAACTTTAAAATAAGGTTATATCAATGTTAACCGTTAAATTATATACACAATTTACCTAAAAACTATAATTATACCATGTTGATTTGATTATCAATCTCCGTTAGTATTGTCAACTTGACAAAAAGAATTTTTGTCAAACTTTTAGCCACTTTAAAAAATGGTACATGATGCATTCGATTTTGATGTACTATAGATGGGTTTCTGCGATGGAGTAAAGCAAACTTAAATACTATCATTGTTAATATATACATGATAATTAATATATATATTGAATGCAATTTGAGATAAAAAATGAATGAACGAAATAATTCTAAGGTTAAATAAATTGATAAAACGTTTTATTATTTATAAATAAATCATTAGAGCGTCTAGATAAGATAAAAAGAAGTTTGACTTTAGGATGAGAAATGACGAAATGTTTTTAAAAAATGAAACGAAAGGTTTTAACTAGAAAACTAGATTATAAATGATGATGATGATTGTGGCGTTATTATTATGTAATTTAAATACTTTAACAAAACTTTTGTTCCAAAAAATTACTTTATAAATTATAGTTATATTAATTATATTACAGTTAAAATTATCCGTAACATAATTAACATTTTCCTTGTCTTGTGTATGGTTTATTATGTCAATACTTTATTCTGATTACTTTACTATTTTACTGTTAACAATAAAGTTTAACGTTGATGATAATACCAAAGTATGAAAGAGAATAAAGATTTACTTTTATGAAAATCTCTCCCGAGTTCAATAACAGTTTATTGCCTTACAATTCCTTTATTACATATTAAAAATATATTAAAATGTCAAGTTGTTTCTCCACGTTTCAATTGCTCCTTCACTTTCTAAGTTTTTACCTATTTTTAGCATTTAGCAAAAGGTCAGGGGTTGTGTGCCATTATCATAACACTACCATATCATTAAATTTGGCAAACGTTTCTCGTCTCTCTCTCTGCTTGACTAGCATCTATAGCATTTCTCCTTACTCCACACTATACTTTCTTCCAGTTCACCAAGTTTGTCTGGAAATTGGTAAAATGGAAGTTTTTTTTGCCAAAGTGTCCTCAAGCTTGAGAATTGAATTCCTTGAAAAGGCTGAGAACTGAACTCTGTTGTCATTTGCATTCTGTACCAACTCAAAAGAGAGAAAACCGGTTATATCCAACTTCGGTTGTGCTAAAAATCTAAAAGTGAACCTCGATACAAAAATCCAACATGACATGACACTTATTTTGTCGCTAGATTCTATTTTTGTTTGATAGGTAGACGCAAAACAACTGCGGGTTAATAAACAGCAACCTTGTATCAATTTCTTCCTCCTCTGCATTTTTCATCTTCACCTTTCTCTCACCCTCTGCATTTGACACCGTATAAGCATTTGTCAGTGAAGCATCTTCAAGTACACTCTGTATCTCTCTTTCACTTTTTTAAAAACTTTTTTTTTGTACGAGTAAATACCCAGAAAAGTTTACCGTATAGTGGGCTTCAAGTCATCTTGAAAAAGTTTCAAGGAGTTTGGTTATGGGATCACGTACTCCTTTTTCTGCAAAAGATGGCTACAGACTACTAACCTTATTTGCTCCGTGTGTGCTTCTGTGCTAATGTTTATTTTTTTACAAAGAAGAGCATCTCCAAAACTTTTGCTCTACCTGCCCGGGTAAGTACAAAGTTGATGGGTAAAATAGACAAGGGTAATGTACGCAGAAAATTGATATGAAACATGGCTTGATACTGCGGGATAAAGTAGGCTAGAAAAACAGGATCATTGCATCTCTTCTATTTTCTGTTCGATCCTCATCGCCTTCATTTCTCTCAGAGTGTATTTGCAAAGTGGAATGTCCGGATTTTCCCTTTTTTACGCTGCGTGGGTAGCAATCAAGCTAGAGGTAAAAGCTTTAAAGCGGAAAAATAAAAAGAGGTACTTTCTTCCACAGAAAAAATATACAGTGGAAAAAGCACTTCACTATACTTTCATCGGTTGAGTTGAAAGTAGGAGCGGCTGCTCTTCTGATGCCAGTCCTGCTACTGTGTGGATTCCTTTCAAAACTAAAACGAATCTCTTTTTTTAGGTTCTGACAAGAAGACTAGGAAAAAAAGCAAAGTATAAAGTTGGATTGGACGCTGCGTGGAAAAGGCTTTCTTTTTTGAAGCAAAAAAGTAGACGTTGACTAAGAACTAAACGATTCTTCTTTATTTTTGCTTTGCTGTAGGATTACTAGGTTTTATGCCACCATCCTCTTCTTCCTCTGTCCTTTTCAGACTTTCTTCTTTACTTAAATCTTGAAAACGGTGCAAAAACGACTTTGAACAGGATGACGGTAAACGCCGAGGGGAAAGCTGGCACACACGCCAAAGACCTTTCTTTCTATCTATAGAAATTTTGCTGGTTGTAAATTCTATAGAGTTTTCCCTTCTATTTATAAAATGTTTCATATCCGCCTCCTACTCCCTCTCTCTCTCCAAGCTTTTCCAAGAATAAAAAACGACGATGGAAAAACCTGCACGGTAATTCTTCTTCGTGTCATTGTACTACGCAGAAGGGAAGAAGGAGGAGGATGTAGCCCATAGCACTATAAAAAAATTTTTGTAAAGTTGCAGGCTGGCAACAACGTAATGTGCATAAAAAGTATAAAAACAGAGAAAATCATACATTTTTCCCACTTACCCTCTATCTACCAACGTATTTAGGATGTAAAAAATTAAGGGAAAGGGAAATAAAAAATATTCCATTCAGCATTTTTTACTCTGTAAATAAACATGTTATGCTGCTGCTATGCTCATTTTTTGCATGATATTTTTTTATTGGTTCAACTTGGAACTCTGGAGAGAACGAAGTGTGTACACATTCCTTTTTACGAACAAAACAAAGTACAAAAATAAATAAACTGTCATATTTCTTCCTTATAGCTTTTCTTTCTATTTTTTTGCAGAATAAAGTTGTTTCCATCTTTTAAAGAAAAAAACAGCATTCCTTTTTTGCTTTGGTTTTTTAGCTTTTTACTGCGGCTGTTATCGTATCGATCGCTGGCTGGAAAAATAGAGCCATATGAGCGCATTCACTATTCCAAGTTAGCAGCAGGGTAGCTGGTAACAAGTTCCAGTGTTTCCAGACCAGAAAACTCACCTTTTCTATAACTGGCTGCTATGCTGGTGCTCTTGCTCTTGCTGCTGCCTCTGTTTTTCCAGAAAGTGAGTCATTTATAAACTGCTTCAGAGTACAAACAACTTTGTAAGCAGACTATAAATACACACGAGTTCGTATGGTGTGTTGCAACAAGAGAAAAACATTTCCAGTTTTAGCATTACCTAACTTTCGCACTGTTGGTGCAGCAGCAGCAATAGATACAAATTCTTTTTATTACGTACACGGTTTTAGCAGAGCTCTTGGCCTGTTTTTGTTTTTCTTCATTTTGACTGATGATCTTCTTTTGGAAAAATATATCGGAAATAAATAACATGCTTACGTTTCCTTAATGCACATAATATACGTACTTTATATGTGTGTATGTGTTGAGTGCTCAGTTTGACTGGTTGACCTACGCTTTCATCCACACAGCGTAATAATAGGTATACAGTCCGAAGAAAACCCTAGCTTCTCAGGAACAACAAAGTAATTGAAATGGAGTGTCGTGCAAAAAATATATGCAATAAGTGTGCTGTTGATCATTGGTTGAGGAAGATACATGCACATAAAAAGTGAACTCTGGTAATATAACCATTTACACAAAAGAGAAGCTTCTCTGACGATAATAAAGCGAGTTAAGTGAAAAGTCAAAGTTTCTTTGATGGTTGATAAACAAGCATAATATTTAGTCATTATCATTATCACTTTATTCTCAAGTGTGCTATTTGCAAACTCTTTTATTTTCCATGATACAAGTTATTACAAGATATTCAATTCCTTTTTAAATGAGGTGCTGTTCTGCTGTTGACGTTGTTGTTGTTGGTCATTGGTGCTGACGCTGGTGCACACGCATATGCATGCATAAATACTTTACATGATATTTGATACATTACTGCGTATTTTAATGAAGATAATTCGTCACCCATCAAAACAGCAAATAAACTTGGAAGAAACTGGATGGATTCTTTACAGGACATAAATATTTAGACTTGTTTGTCGCTCCTGATAAAAAACAAAACTATTAGTGTGGGTGGATATACATGGATTATAGCAGCAGAGAGCAATAAGAGCTTAAAATGAATGTGGAAATAAATGGCAATCTTTAAATACTTTGAATTAATCATACGAGGAACTGCAGGCTTTTAACCTATTTTCTTCTTATTGGCTGCTGTAAAGATTTTTTTCTTCTTCAAGCTGGACATTGATTTTTTATATGCAAAAGTACTTTGAGAGAGTAGATGAATTACGCAGAAAAATATAAAACAAGATATTTCTTTGTACTTATTCAAAACTGACGAGTTACATCTAGATTAAAGATTTGCCACAAAAAAACTAAAGTCTTATTAAAAGACTAGTTGTTTCGGAAGAGGAGTGGACAAATGATAAGTAAATCATAAAGCTGTCAGGAATGAAAGTAAGATAGGTCGTGAGTCAATTCATCAAGTTGGGTTGTTATATTAGCAGCGGATTGACGCGAGATGCGATTCATTCCAATTTCGTTCCGCAGAGGAGAAGTGCAGCTTCATTAAAAGCTTTTCTGCAGCACAACAGTTACAAAAACATTTTGATTAAAGCAGTGAAAGTGTAAAAGAGACATTGACTGGGAGAAGATTAAATAAAAAACTGTGCCAAATCAATTTAAAACTGGTTTGATCCACAATCAAGTAATTTAATTCCAAGAAAAAAACATTTTCATTCACCAACAAAAATTTTCATAAAGGAGTTTACACACTCGCTGCTAAAATACCGTTAATCATGGAACGCAGACAACGCTGGCTGGAAAGCCAGTTCCGTCGACAAGACGAATGCTTATCCAAAATTGCGAAACAGTTGCAGGTTCTGCAGGATTTTATTTCTTTGAATTTTGGTATGAATTTTTTTAAATTACAAATTTTATCGAATGATTTATTTTTTGTAAAAAAATAACTTGAAATTTTCTTTTTTTGTTGTGAAAAAGATTCATATCGTCAATACGCTGTGGAACGGGAGCGCGAGGACAGAATCAATCACTTAACTTACGGCAATGTAGATAAGCCTCATCATGGCAGTTATCATCAAGATAGTCCTCAGCATGCCCACAATCCTCAATATACCTCCCGACTTACGCCCATTCCTCAGGACACTTTTATTCGTCATGCGCCATCCCTTCCACTATCCAACAACATGGAAAGCGACTACGAGGACGGGGAAACTATGGATCCCGCACAAGAGGATAATGACCCAGCAGCTACCAACCCACTTGCAGGCGTTGTTGTAGATTTGTCCACCACCACCCCGGATCATCGAAGGCGTTATCCCATTGTACAGCAGCAGCAACAACAACAAGAGCCCAACTCGACAACCGTTTCGGACTTCACAGTCGCAGCTTATTATGGCTTAGCATCTAGATGCAATACAGAGGAAATTGTACTTCCGGATAGCGGGTTGGTTGACGAAGGGCCTACGGATTTGAGCACTCCAGAAAAGAAAATTGTTGATCATGATATGCCCACTTATCAAACTGGTTCTAATGCGCAAGGAAGCATTCTAGGTGGCATATTGAGTTCAAACATGCCTCCAAAAATTAAAAGTAGGTTGATGGATAATTAAACATTTAAATAAATTGGATTATGGTCAATTAAAATATTTAATCTAATATTATAGCTGAAATTAAAGATGACGACTGCTACTCTTCATATCCACGAAGTCGAACAGACAGCACGGACAGTGCGTCAAAGGACAAAGAGTACAGTTCGCAAGCCCTTTGGAGTGCTGGAACGGTTACAACAATCACTTCTGGAGTGGGAGGTATCGGTCCCGGTTCCACTTGTTCTGGAGACGACATTCCCGAGCAAATTCCTCCTCCACCCAGGCACCGTCCCAAGGGCAGGCCACGCAAGGATACTCAGCTTCAGCACCTACTTCAGAAAAAGGAGCCTAAAAAGCGGCGGGGTTCTAATAATAACAACAACAATGATATGATAGCTCCCTCGTCGTCCCGTAGAAGTCCTTCGTCCACCACAGCAGGTGGAAACACCAGTGGTTCAGAGACAAGTAGCACATCCACCACAACAGGAAGGAAATCCAGTGTGAAAGATAGCAATGCCTCCAAACAATGTCGCTTTTGTGGAAAAACCTTTCAATGGCTGCACTCTGTTAAAACTCATGAAAGATTACATACTGGAATTAAACCTTATGCTTGTAAAATTTGCGGGGCTCGCTTTACTCAAAATGGGAATCTGAAGGTGCATGCAAAAACTTGTGTGGAGAAACATGCGGAATCGTACAGGTCAAGGAATGTGCTGATTTGCTCGGTTTGTACGGAAATGTTTTCGGATTCGGATGCCTTGATGGACCATCAAAAGAGTCATGATAGGATGCAGTGGACAATCAAAGAGAAGACGTGTCAGGTATGTATGTTGTATTATACCTATTTGATAACTTATTCATAATCTTAGTAAAAATCAGAACGTAAAATTAAATTTCCCATTTTTGAATATTTCCAGCTATGCGGAGAAGTGTTCCAAAAGCGCAGTTTTCTCCTGGAACATGAAAAGGTGCACGTTCAGGACCGCTCCTTCTTATCCAGCTTGGGTATCGAAGCTGAAGCAAAAGCCGCAACGGCTGGAACTACCACTGCAGCAACGCCTCCGGCATCATCCACAACTGGAAATATTGATACTGGTGATCAATAAACTTAAAAATTAAAATCGTAATAAAAACCAGATGCCAAAATATTTATAACGTCAGGTAATGCAAAATGCAACTGTAACCACCATGCATTTTTAATGAATAATGAAACAGAATCTTCTAACAAAGTCACTTTATAACTTGTACATAGGTAGTTTAGATTAAAACTAGTTAATTATAGTCATGTTTGAAACAAAAATCAAAATTAGATGGTGCTCTGTATACCCAATCCAATCCACTACTGTCTTCTTTCTTCTAAAAATCAATTTATCTAATCACCACAAAACCTTTTGTGAAGACTAACCTGTGATTTTCCCCGTAGAACAAACCAAATCAACTTGTAAACGTGAAAAATAGGTTATATAGTTTAGCATAGCACATTATTATTAAAGTTCTATATAGAAAATATCACGAAATAATTAGCACATATAGACGGTTGTACTCTGTAACTGTAAACTTGTTTAGCTTTCTTTATTGTGGTTCAACTTGAACATATAATATTCATAATCAGAAAATGTTAAATGCAAATACACGGTACAAAGAAAAAATACTTTAAAACAATTGTGTGATAGTTAAATGTGTAGACACGTAAAAAACTCTGCTTTCCCGAAATGTTTAGAAACTCAAAAATATTATCCGGATTGAAAAAGTAAACATTTCATTTTCCTCGCAATTTTATTTCATTTTTTATATAAGCGATATTCGTATGTGATACAAAATGATTTGTAGCGTTTAGTCTAAAATACTCTTAAATTGTAAAGGTAAATGATTATCGATTATTACCAACTTTCAACTTATACCTAGCTATTAATAATAAATTATTATAGTATAGTAACTTATAAAAAATGTCGGATTTATGTCAAAAATGGGGGGAAAATTCTAGTCAAATAAATTACCAAAGGTTAATGGTCTGAACTGTTCATGTGGTCCCCACATTTCCCTGTTCCCCTCCGCATTGTCCTCTTGCATGTTGCAGTCATCTCCTTCGATCACATAAGCTCCCGATTCTGAAAACGGCAACAATTGCTCACTCTCTCCATCACCCTCCGCATTACTCATCGAAGCAGTTGTGGCATCCACCACTTTCGTTTTCAAATTCCGTTCATCCGACAATGATGGCGCTAAGGGGGCTAGTGCCGTGGCTTGCTCGTACGTGGGTGGATCAAACACACTGGCGTAGTCAGGCGGCTTATCATGCAGATAAGGTTTATGCCTCGCAGTTTCACCCCCTTCCCCCAAGTAATCATCCCCGTCCAACAGTAATGATCTACCCGGACCTGATCCTCCGCTTATTAAGCTCCATTCTCCACCCCGAGTTTCCAGCACGGACAGTAGCGCATTACTAACCAGGCCATTTCCTCCGTGACCCCCAAGTTGGGGACGAATCAACTGATTAGGATTTAAACGAGCAGCTTCCAGTGAGTTTTGTATTGCTTGGAGGCGAGCCCGCTTGACTCGATTTTTATAAATGACGAAACCGAAGGAAAGGGTGAGTGAAATGAGCATTGGGAGGATCATGCCTTTTAGGACGTAGCCAAGCGTTCTAACATTTTCTACTTGGGTTTCGTGGTCACCGATGTAGTGGCCGTTGACTGTGCTGAAATGAGGATGTCCTGTTCCCTTGTTGTGCATTGAGCTTTAAGGAAAATCATAAATTTTGTAAAATTCGATTTTGACCATTTTACTTAAAATCTTACATAATGTGTTGCAAGGGATAGTCCTGATGGTCACTATCATGCTGGGCAACGGAACCTTCCCTTAAATGCTTTTTGGCCAACAGGTAGAAAAACATATTATCTTCTTGCGTAATTGCCGATGACGGGGTTGACACTGGGGACGCCAGGTTGACCACGGTAGCATCTACTTCTGCCAGCTCACTTTGATTATTTCTGTTTGGAAATGCGGAGCTACCACACTTTGTAATAAGCACTGTAATAAAAAGGAAACTGCGAAGGGTACACTTTTCTGATATATTGGCTTTCCTACCGGAAGAGGAGCTACATGGCCCTGAGAAAATAAGGCCTAAGTGAAGTCTACCCAGCAACAGAGGCAATCTGAGACCCCTTCTATTGTTCCCTAGACTGTGTCCAATGTACAATAACTCGAGCAGGGACATAACTGTAAGAATGACTTTGGAGATATATCGACCAGGAAAAAAACGAAATTATATTAATTTTAGATAAATTTGGCCGGAAAAAATTAAAAACAGAAATTGTTTTTAAAACTTGTTATTTCAAAAGTAAAGCTGAAGGTTTAACCAAATATTTTGTATTGACAAAAAGTTAAAAAGGGAAAGGAGACCAAAAGCTGTGTGTATTGATTTTTTGGCAGAAGCTCGAGGCAGAGAGAAATCATAGCTTCTGAATTTAAATATCATGCATTTTCTAAGAGTAATAACATGTCTGTGTGCTTTCAACACACGCAGGTATGAACAAACAGTGGAAGTCATGGATAGGGGTCATTTTTTTTGCAAAAAAGCAGAATATTGAAAGGATATGGCCTTTTCTTTCAAGCTCAATAAGTTATGAATAATTAAACCCGTTTTGGATCGAACGGAAGCTTATTTGGAAAAAAAGGCATGGGAAATTGTAATGTGGACAATTGTATGTGGGCTAATGAATACATTTTTGTTGCTTTTTGTGTGCTTGTCGTGTTCAGAGTCCATATAAACTGGACATTTGTGCCTTTGTGCTTGTGGACTAGTTAAAGTTCATGTGGACTTAAGCTTACGTGTTTTTTCTGCAGAGAAAAATGACAAGCACTTTCCCTGTTTTTGCTTTAATTTCTTATGGTGTTTGTATGCAAAAGGGTAACCTTTACAGGTAATAAATAAATAAGTTATAGTTTTGATATTTTGACGAAAACGTACGAAGAGTTTATTTATTTATGGTGATTTAGTCAATACGACAACAGAAGGCTGCGAATACAAAAAACATAACGTTACACTTTCCCCGTGTTAATTTATCAGGCTCATTCTCATTCATTCAATTAATAATTTATGTGACTATTTTTTTACAAATGACAAATTCTAATTTATGGATTTGCAGGATTATTATTATTCTTGGTCAAGTTGAGAATGCAAAGTGCATGGTAGCATATCTCCCAATGGCGACCATCTGGAGTGGGTGGGAATCCCATAGCCTTCATGTCATTGACCATGTTGACCATAGCATTTGTGTAGTTTGTCATTAGCTGGTCTGGTTTGGGAAATGTGAGCATAGACATGTTCCCTGGAGCACCTCCATTTGGTATTTGGGGTCGAGGCACATGCCTAGGTATTGGAAAGTCACCATATGGCATAATATGAAACACTTGAGGTGGCGTAGATAAGTCAATAGCGGGTTCCACCCGGGGTTGAGGTGGAATAGTTGAACGCACACTTGACCTGGATAAGTTGATCACCTCGGGTTCGTCTGGTCCTGAAATGGTACAAAAGGTTAGTTGGTCCAGTATATTAGAAAAACGATTTCTACTAATTTATATGTAACATTTTGTTATAATTTTTTAAGGATTCAAACCTGTGTATGAGTCTGGTGGGCGTATTAGTTGACTGCCCATGCGTGCTGTGGTGACAACGCTAGCGATTTCCTGTAGGCGTTGTAGTGATGGTCCTCCAATTTGAGGTCGTTGCGTATTACCCCGATTCCTAGGCTCCGTTAATGGCGAGACTGTAGGAGCTTGGATTTCTGGGGATGAATCCAAATTGGCCCTTGGACTTGCTCTTAACCAAGCTGAATTTTTCCAACCTGGTATTTGGTTCAAAAGCTGGAATAAAAAATAAAGTAGAATTAAAAATTATTATATATAATTGAAGAAAATGAATGTGTGTTGGTGCTTAGGTGTCTTACCGGTAGAAATTCAGCCGTATTGTTAAGCCAGAAGTGTATATCTGCTGGATTACTCTTTTGTGCCTTGATTCGCTCATTCAGGGATCCAATCAAGTGGTTGACCCACTGGACCGTGCCAAATTGTCCATACTTGCCCGGTGATTTGGATACTTGTCTTAAGAATTCCAATATCAATTGCTTTCTTCGCTCTGTCAACCTTCTTTTTGGTTTTGGCCTTGTATCCTTCACCGGACCACCCGACGCCTCTGGAAACAAGTTCTTCTTTGCTCGGCTCTTGCGAATAGTTTTAGCATGGTTTCCCGGCGGAACGTCATACCTGAAATTGAAATGCATACGTATTGTCAAAAAATGAATATTTCTAAAAAAAAATTAAAAACATAATAAAATAATTTCTTACCGAGATCGCGGAGTAGGACCAAGAGAGTTGTCCATTTTCAAATGTTTGCCAAAGCTTTCCACAGATAGAGCAGTTGACAACTTGTAATAATTCGCTCAGGAACAAGTTTAGATTCAAAAACTGAAATCTAACTTTTTTCCAAAGTTGGAATTGCGGTTTGGAAAGCTTCGACCATAAGATGTCAGTCAAGGAGCCTCAACCAGATAATGAAGCATTTTCTGGCAAGCATGCGTTTATATACTTCTTGAAACAGGAAGTTCTCACCGGAAGTTACCTGCATACTAATTAATATTTCCAGATTTCTGGAACGTTCATGCTCCATCATATCATCAGTCAGGCATAGATTAGTGTTTTCGGTAACTTTAAACATACCAATGAATATTTTGAACTTTGTACTTTTGTCATTTTCAGGCCACTTCTAATTTGTAACATGATTTTTGAACGCTAGTTTGAATGTTAAAATGCCCTTTTGGATTTTGTGAATGCCTTGGCTGCCACCTCTCCTATACATTAATCGTCCTATATTCAATTCATATTACTTTTGGTGACACAGCGACTCAACTATTGACTATCATGAAAGCCGTTGGGTGCCGAGATAATATTTATTATTCATCTAATTAAGATTTTTCTGTTAAGTAATATCAGGACTTCCAGCTAGTACATTGTTTCGCAAATAAAACGTGAAAGTAATAAATTGTTTCGAAATAAAGTAAAGAGACTCGCACATAAAAGAAAACGTTGACGCTTTCATTCATATCATGTCATACGCATAACTTCATAAATAGACTTTGGTAATAAAGTATTTCGTGTAACTTGTTATCAGGAATCGTGATGAACTCATCACTCATAATAATATGATATGAAAAGAAGAACAAATCGAGTGCAACAGCAAACATCGTCTCTATTAGCCATGACCCATTAATTAAAAATTGTACATTGTCGCATGGAAGATGTGCCAATTTACTACTTAACTAACCAATATAATCAAGTTTGAAGTTTGAGCTTTAGCTCAATGGATTTTATTTTACGATGGTATGTTTTACTTTGCCATTATTTTGGATAATCCTATCATTTGATGATTTGATCTTAATCTGAAGCTTTATGACCTAAACCTCATGACAATAAAAAATTGTGTAAAGTTCTAATAAGTCAGTTATGCATCGTGTTTTGGAAACCTAATCTTACTCCCTCCTATCCAAATTCATTCACAATTAGAGTTGAGCAGACTGATGGAATCTACTAGATCAATTAATCATGCGCAATCAAAAAAAATTTGTTTTGCATAGGCAACTTATTCAAGGTTTTCGTGGTCAATCTATCAATAAAACTTTTGATTTTTGCTTATCATGCATTTTATTGCTTACATTGGCCCAAAAAGAAAATATTACATCTCATCCCTTCCTTTTGTCCCTGATCCATTCGAACTTCAAACAACTCTCTATACTTGAACTGTATGGTATTTACGATAAGAGTCCAGAGTGGAGGAACCCAGTAATCTACTGTTCCAACAAAATTACGACGTTCCGAAGGACATCTACCTAAGACGTTCTAGAGTTGCAAATAGTCCAACTTTAAGCATTCCCGTTTCTGTTTCAAGGTGGCTGTACACGGTCAATTGCTAGAGCAGTGTGTTCAGAGTTCAGTTCAAAGAACAGTTGTACCTCTACCCGAAAACCTTCACCAACTTTCCCCTTTTCTGTTTCTAGCTTGGATGGAAGTTGGAAGCATAGGAAAACACTTGCTTGCATATAAAAACCTTAATGCTGAATACGTTGATAAAATGACAGGAAACAGAAAACTGATAACCATGCAGCCAATTCTTAATTCTATTGTGTATGTTTATCATGTATGCAAATTATATATCAAACAAAACCAACATGGAAAATATGTAGGTGTTTGAAACATTTATTGAATTCAGCCTTTTCATTGATTTCATTCAGGTTTTTCGTGGAAAAATACAAATTGTGTGTATTTTATTAAAAGTTTTGAATCAAAATTTCGAAGTGTTTCGAAATATTATTTATGCTTCTTAAAATGCTTTCATATCCACTTCCCTAACATCGCAATTTCACTATAAACCTAGAAACATCATGAACTACGGAAATGCTTTAGTGCTGCTAGTGCTAAAAAGTACGTTATTCCCATTTCTCTTATTTCTTGAACCCAAAAACCAGCAAACCGGCTTTTACTTTGGCCTTTACGCAAAACAATTCTTTTTGTCGCTGTAAGCCCTATCATTTCTTTCATTTTCTGAACACGCGATGCAGTAGTACAGTAACTTAAAATACGAACCACTACAAAGTGCTGGCAAGTTCGTAGTAACAGCAGCAGCCGTGGCAGTGGTCGTTGCAATATCTTGGTAGCATTTCTGCCTTGTGCTTGCTCCCTATCTTAACAAAGCACATGATCGCAACGATATACTAACTTGTACTTGGTGTGAAGGAACAAGAGAGATGCAGGCTGCTGCAGCAGACAGGTTTCAGTATTCATCGAGACGGCAATGTGCTCACATCCATTTTTTGTGCTGTGAGAGCTCTGTGCTTATTTTACTGTGAAAATTGTAAACGTTTTTTCATTCAATGACATTTTTCTCTGCATTCTTTTATGACTCAAAAAATTGTATGAGTGTGCGTGTGTGTGTGGTTTGAAAACGCTTTTGTGTGAAACATTTTTCTGTAAAAATAATTATAAGCTGTAAATACATATTAAAGCAATACTATCCAGTTCCAAAATAACTCGTGTAATATATACCTATACGGAAGTTGTTCTGGAGTTGTGAGTTGAATGTGCAGAAAAATCCTGATTGCATTTTGCATATTTTCCTCGTACTGCTAGATAATTTACATTTAATTTAATTCTTCCGGTGACACTACACGGGTTTTGCATTTTTGTGAGTACGAGTTTTATAGTGGCTTCATGTGATGTACATCCTATTTGCATGACAGAAGTGTCAAACGATTTTCGTATTGGTGATGACTAAAAGTGTTTGTTAACTTGTCAATGACAAATGGCAATGCTATAAAAAGCTGTATGAAAAAATATCAAAAGTGCTAAATCAACTTGGAGAATATTTTGGAATAAACTAAGGAACCATAGCCTATCGGTAAGCAAAACAAGGTAATGCTGTACCCTAGTAGTATACTATTGATCTACATGAATAACATGCCTGCATTTTACAAAAAGTTTTAGCAATTGACCTACCACACCAACAAAAACACTCCCTGACATTGAATGCACGACCAATGCATAATATATCATTCTTTATGAAAAATTATTTATCACGATTACACACTCATCTGCATATCTCCACACGTGTGTAATTACAAATCAAGAAAGTTCCGTGATGAGGGAATTTCCCAAAAATATTTACTACTATGTTTTACAGCAAATTGTACACTTGTATTGTTTTCATGATGCATTAGTCATCTAATAACTATTGAAAAATAGAAGGCAATAAAACATTTTTAACAATTGTTTTCTGTTATCCGATTTGATTTTGATGAGAGGAGCTTTGGTTGGATAAAATATTTACGGGTTTGGAATCAATTTGCAGTAAATGCTTACGCAATTAAATTCTCAGGTGCAGTTTAATGTTTTACCTTGAGTACCGTTCCAACAGCAATATTTTCAATTTCAATTTCCTCTATTTTACTAGACTTATTTACGGTTTCGCAAGGTACAGTCAAAATAAAAAAGTGCAATAAATACTCGGGCTGTGAAATATACGCTTGCCAATTTTTCTGCGCATTATTGTCTCTTGGGGCAATGTTGTGATGAGCAAGAACAAGAATATTTTCTGCAAACACCACTTTTCCTTAAAAACTTATTTGAAATTTGGATATAAATCTTTTTCCTCGTCATTACATTACTATCACGTCATCTTGCCAATGACGGTATTTCTTGTTCTTATCATCCGAATGTCACGGAACGTCACTCAACACCATGCGGTCCCACGGTTTTCATTTCATCAATACCGAACAATGAATAGTCAGTGCAAATTTTTATCTAAACACTCCATCAACCTAGCTCGGGGCTCCAAGTGTCAAAAAATTGTTTAACAACTCCCTAAAAAATCACACGTTTGCTTTTGCGATGTTTACAGTTAATTAAAAATAACTTGACACTTGAGCGTAAAAGAAAAATAAATGGAGAAACCGAAATAGCAAAATGGGTTTTCCAAGTAAGTATTAAGTATTGAGCAGAGGTACAGGTGGTGGTGTCGTGCAAACCCGTTATGAAGATATTTATGTTGATTTTTTTTGCATAAAACTCGTATTGGCAATTTCGCAACACTGAGTTTACCTTTGGGAGATGTGCATGCGTGTCAATCACATTTGCATGTTTTATGCAGCATCATCTTCATCGCCTGAACTTACAAATATACTTAGTATAATATATTTAGCACTTAAAACTGTTGATTTCGTGTTGATTTTTTAAGAAAAAGTACAACAAAAGCAGCAATGATGTATTTTTTAAAAGACAAATCACGCAACGCAACAAAACAAAGCTATTGATTTATTTTTTTATAAATCAACTCCCACAATTTGCATTTTCGAGGATTCACAATCACAACTTTTTTGAGTATATGCGTGTTAATATTCAACCAAATCGTGAACTCGCCTATTTTTATCGTGACTTAAATGAATAAAACACGCGTCTTCTTGTGACTGCGTTGCATGCAAACAATAAATTCGCAATAAAATGATTTCTTTATGTGATCTGATGTCTGATGTGAGATATTATGACGAAATTCATTTTTGCAAGTTTGTCATTCAGTAATCATAGTCAATAGTGGGAGGACCTTTTAAAAAGAAATTAAATGAATTGAAAGTGTTGAGAGTTGAAAAATGCAAAGAAAGTACAAATACAATAAATTTTATGATGCTGATATGTTAGTAGATTGTATGGTGGATATCTCACATTTTTTAAATCTCATCCGTCATGCACACACATTGGTTAACTTTGCCTGGTTTCTGCTTGCTCAGTTGGTCATGAACTTCAAAAGCTAATTGAATGAGACAGACAAACAGAGTTGAAAATCACGCCATTTTGTGTGTTACGCACAATGTATCTCTGAATCATCTTTTTTTATTCTGAAAAATGATCTCCGTCTAAACGGATTATGTATCATCATAAACGTAAAAAAGAGGAAAGAAAATCTGTGTCGGTCTCTTTTTAAAAAGCTTAAAGTATTACTGAATTACAAGCATAACAAAATGGAATATACGTTAAAGTATTAGCTCAGAAGTTTGAACAGAGGCTTTTTTGTTAAACTGACTAAATGAGAAAGGAAAAAAGGGGGTCAAAACCAGAAGATTGACTAAATGAGCAAAAAAATCAACGGTACCAGAACAGAAGATAGATGGAAAGACAGCTGAAAAAAGTGCATATAGCGTCCTCCTGTCTGAAATTGTATGAAAAACTTGTGCATCCATATGTTTTACGCACTTGTACTTCGACATGTCTGTATGTTAGTAGCAACAACTTGTTTTTTACACTTTACATTTCTTCGTTTTTAACACGTAAATGACCCATTAAACAGCTTATGTACTAATGTACAAGTACAACCAAGAAAAAGAAGCCGACCGAATAATTTCTATTTTTGTTGCCGACAATAATTGGCAATGCTACACATGCCAAGTGTTATAATCGTCAGAGGAAAACTAATTACTACATTGAAATTATGTATCATATTGGTTGGTTATCGATATGTGTGCTATTTAAATGAGAAAAGTTTGAAATGTTTATGTCAGAACGAACCCGAGACTGCGCAACCGGTGAAGCTTAAAATGTCATTCTTGAAATTTCCGTTGTAAAAGTTCATGCCATGTGCTTTCGAAAAGCTTTTACCGTAACAATTTTGTGTGCTGGGCTAATCAGCATAATGTATATTTTAAGACAATCGATAAATGAACTAACTGTTTGTTTCAAATACGTCTTGTGTGCAAGCAAGAGAGTCTCTATTAGAGACTCTCTAATGATAAATAGGTACAATGCACGACAAGCCGCAACACCCGCAACAATGTAAGGAACTTAAACAGCACACAATTCGTTTACAGATCATCTTCTGGTTCTTTCGGGGCTGTAATATCTCAATCATTTCAAACAAATTACAAGCATATGTAGCAAATTGCAGAAATTATTATTTATTCATAAATCGAAAGTGCTAAAGGGCAAGGGCCGTCAATACATAATGTATTGTTATATCCTAATATGTAAAAGATAGCTTGCAGCTATAAACACACCATAGATTCAGTCAGGTCAATACCTAATATATCGTCAGAAACTCGAGGATAAATAGATAACTTGAATAAAAAAACTCAATTAAACAGAAAGATAGCACTTTTGTTTCTTGCTGTCTTTATTACCCTTGTCTCCTCTGGCATATCATTGCTGTAAATGGGATAAAATACATGCTCATGTTTTTTATGTCTAGCCTACCATTCTAACATATTGTTCGTTTTTTAACATTTATATTTTATAGGCTTATATCTTCTTTTTACATTGACACATCATTTTTTATCTTTACGCATCCTCAATATAAAAAGTATATATACAGTCAAGTGTATTCCTTACGCGTGAGTGAAGGCAGAACAAATAAAATAAAACAAATGAAACGTCACCAATGAGAGGATAAGTCATTTTCGAAATTCGAACTTCATTTCTTTCTACGCAGAGCAGAAAAAGGCAGTTTTGTTCTTATCTTTTTTACAGACAGGAAGACACAAACACTTTGCATCATTTTTTAAACCCTTACTTGACTTTTTAGCTTAAACTAGAAAAGACATTGGTTTTTTTTCATGTTGTACATGAGTTCGTATGCAGTTCGTTTTGTAATGGACCACTTCCAAAGTAAACATGACTGTGTATTAATAATAAGAATAACATATATTTACTCAAGCGCTTTACTAGTATATAATGCAATACTTTTCTTTTTTTGTGGATTTTAGGCCAACAACTTAACAGCATCGTTTTCATCATCATCTTCAAATGGAACAAGAAGCAGTGTAAACAAACATGTTCATCGTCCTCATCAGGATATGAGATTCATGTGGGACCGATGATGCATGATACCACTACTATTCCGTCTTCCACGGAAAACTGAAACACAGAAAAAAACAGTTACACGTTTCTTCATCTAAAAACACAGTTTTGTATACTTATAGCACTAATCGCTATAAGAAAATGGACATGCTGGTGTACTACTTTCTAGTACATGAGTAAACAACAACATTGCATTTTTGCTTGTCAGAAAGTGTCGTCGCTCTCTGTGTGTACAAGTGATAACTTCCTTTCTGTCTGTTATTGAACGCTTTTCCGTTTTTACTGGATATCAAATTTGTGTCGCGTTATCGAATAGTTCGAATGCGTGAGTGCGTAAGCAAAAAAATACGCACATTGAATTGAACCAATGCGAAAACGATTTACAGCTAAAAGTAAATAGCCAAACGTGTAAATAATACTTTGTGTAATAATTGTAATAATAAAACAATAGGTTCTGGTCTGCAGTTGTCGTTATCTGCTTTTGCAAGCCACTCCACTCAGAAGAGGATTATTAGTTTTTTGATATTATTAAAGCGCAAACACAATAAAAGCATCCTTTTCAACCAGAGAGAGTGTGTTTCGTGCTTTATTATCTTTTTTCTGCAGTTTTCCATTTATTGTCAACCAAGTCATAGTATACTTCCGCTTTAGCAGTGAAGCACTATTGCTATCATTTCGGCAAAAAACTACTCTGAAATCTGAGCCCGTGAACAAGAAGAAGAAGATACGATTTTTATGTGTTTTATGTGCTTGGTCTATATACCGAACTACTATACTAACATGTGAATTGTGATGATGTTTATTCCACATTGGTAGATAATGTACAGAATACATTGACTCCCTTCTGGAGAAAGTGAAAATCATAAACATTAACAAGTGGAGTGTCTATAAGAGTTTCCATACTTTTTTCTTTTTATTGCCTCTCCAAAGTTGTTGGGGAAAACGCAATCAACCAGTTTCTAAGAGCAAGATTAATCACACAAAATATCAACTAGAATGTGAATGGGTATAAAAAACGAAACACTTTTAAAATAACACTTTTTCGTATTTTATTTTATGCATTGAGTGTGCGTGTGTGTTTAAGGAACACGTTTAATTTTGAGAGAAAACAAGAAAGCAACAATAAAAATAGTGAATAGTGCCACTACTTTTTTAACTGATTCTTTGATAACATCTCATTCAACATCAACAGCAGTAGTTAATGTAATAGCGGCACAAGCCTTTTATTACCGAAAAACGTCACCATTATATTGTCGTTTTTCTGTGTGTGCTTAAAACAGTGTGTCAGTTTTGGAAGCAGGCCATTCTACACCCAGTTTCCAAATGAATGAAACAGGCAAATAAAGGAAATTACATTGAAAAGAAACAAAAACTACGGAAAGCGGAGCTCACTTGACATTCATTGCGCTTAGTTGCGATTACAAAAAATTGCCTTTACAATAGCTTAGTGCGCTATTTTTTATGCGTAAAAAAGCAACTCAAGCGAAACGCTTTTTGAATGAAAAAGAAAAACGCGTGGCCAAAGGAAAAAGGAAGACGAATCAGGAAAAAAATAGATGAAACGAGTGTGTTCACTTTGTTGAATGAGTAGTGTTTCTCTTTGTAACCAGCGTTTTCTCTGCTTTTCTGCTGTTACTATATTCACCGTTACCGGTCGGCTTCTCTGTGTGCTCAGTGAACTGAACATAATAATAGGAGTATAGAGAAGCAGAAGAGCAAAAGAGGTAGTTTCATTTTGTCGTTGAATAATAATGATATGGAATGTGAAGCAGTTTTGCCTGGCGTGTTTCAACCCTGAGATGGGGCAGGGGAGTTTTAATCAGTAATAATATTGACGTTACTGAAAATTTAATCGGATTACGTTTTCCTTTTCTCCACATTCCATATACTACTGTGTAACTTAAGTAAAATAAATAATACATTTTGTGTGCTAAAAGTGTTCACTAGATCGTTACAAATTTTTATTGTGGCAACTTTGTATTCTCTCTTCCTTTTCATTTGGGAATGAAGAAGAAGCTTCATCAGAGAATACTTCTTACAATTCATTTTAACAGCTTGATATAGAAATATCTTCACGTTCACACACAAGCCTGTGAGAATTGTCAAAATGCAGAATCTTAGCATGAATAACAGCTTTCATCACCAATTCTATCAAATGTTTCATGCGTCAGCAACGCCAACACCAACACCTCAGCATGGTGGTGGAAGCAGTCGCTCGACAACACCAGTACCTGGACCTCCTCCACCACCTTCGAATTGTACAATGCATCGCCAGCTTTATCAACAGCAACTGCAGCAACATCAACAGCAGCAGCAGCAGCAATATCAACAGACTCTTCAAAGTCAAAAGAATAATCCGCAGAAGCAACTTCCGCCGAATCCCTTTAGAGGACTGCAGATAATTCAGATGCCGGCTATTATCTATCCATGCAAGGTGGAAGGATGGCTCTACATACACGGTAATTTTAAAGAACAATTCCAAAATAATTCGTTAGGAAACTAGCTTGTTTTTGCAATGCTTGATAATGACTTTGAGGTGAAATGTTTTCAAGGGCGGCGCATTCTATTCCGGCGTTTTGGCACAAATTTCATTTCCTCAAAATCCCCAAAATATGCTCTTGAAAATATCTTAAGTTTAATATGACGTATGCCTGACATTTTGCATAGCTTTTCCAAATCAGCTTAGTGGGTTCCAAATATAATATGATGATAACTTTCTCAAGCACGTCTCTCCAGACACGACGGGAAATAAGCAGACAGGAAAAGCACTCACTCTGCGCAAACTGCGAAAGTTTTAAGCACATTTCTGTCAAGGTTATAATATTCTCTCTACTTTTTCACTTTTGTGGCCATTTCCCCCATTCCCCATTCACCACACATACTTCACATGACCACAACGCAAAACGCATACACAAAATAAAGTTTGTTGGCCATGTGTGCATTTTTCATTTAAGAATGAGTAAAGTTCCAACTTCCAACCGCTGTGAAAGGTATAAGGTGTGTGGTCCACATTTCCACCAACCTATTCCCACAGCCACACTTTTGTAATTTCCAAGCGTGTGGAGATGATTAAAGTTGGAAGATTTAGGAAAATGTGCAAAAAAAAGTTCAAGAGTCACGTTTGAACTCACACACTACTCGTTTTACTCGCGTAATAAATTTGCTAGAAAATGGAAACAGCTTTTCATCTCCAACGTACCCTTTTGCAAACTGGTAATCGCGCATACATATAGGCGTTTAGAGCTATCTTGGTTAAAAATTCTTTCATCTCACTGTACACTTTTTAGCAAAAAGTACCTACCTACTTTTTTCACAGCCGGGGTATTTTTTGCAACAACTCTGATCACTGTGGGACCCTCTACTGCTAAAACGTCTCATTTATTTTCTCCAGCAAGTACCAAAAATAGGCAAGCGTTTTATTTTGTTAACGCGATACAACTCAAAAGGGAACATTTTTTAGTGTTGGGAATTTATGCACATATCTTGTTGACTACCATTTTAGTTTTTTGATCTCCTTTTCTTCTCACGACGATTTCACTCTTTCTCTACTTTTTATATTTTCTCTGATGATCAAACGAAGAAAGGCGTATGTATGGTTCCAGCCGGTGTTTTTTCCGTACTCCTCGTTATCTTTAAACGTGTGAACTGTTCTTCCGTTCACTCTCTACTTGTAATCATCATCATAATCATTAGCATTACGCGTTTATGCACATATGTGCCATTATCCAAAACAAAATGGCTCCTTCTGACAATCATTTTTGCTGTCAAGCTCGTAAAAATTATAATGGCTTGTGTAAAAAAATCCATAGAAAAGGCAAGTAAGCAAAAGAAGTGTACTAAAGCAGTAATTTTAAATTTTTTCATGGCTTTACCGTAAAAACGGACAACCTGTAGTAAACATTGTACGTAGTGTAGTATATAAATCCATTGAAGAAAAGCAAAAAGGGAAATAAAAACGGTTGATTCACCGTGCCCAACTACACGCGGGTTTGTAGACTTATTTCCAGGTTGTCCTTTCGCAAAAGGCAAAAAATCCCTTTTGTATTTTGCATGGCTTGTGTTCGTATCTTTAAATCCTCTTGCCAACTTTGCCTTTTGAATGGTCTTGGAGCAAAAAACGGCAAAAGGAATCTCTCGGGTTTGCCTGGGTGCTTCTCCGTTCTTCTTGCATTTTTTGATGTAATCTGTTCAATGTATCCTTCTGGTTCTCTGCTCTCTGTATGGTTTTGCTTCATGATCTTTTCTTCGTTCGTGAGCTGAGCAAAAAGCTAAATACAATTTCCTTCTAAAAACTTCGAAGCACACACGCGATTTTGTTAGATATGGGCTATATTTTATATGCAGACATGTTTTATGCTGTTCGTGATGGGTGAAAAGGGTAGAAAAATATGACAAGTACTTTTCCGCTGTTTTTATATTCTCCGGTATGGATCTTCTTATGGTGTGTGGTTTTTCTTGCGAGAGCCATTTCAATTTTGAAAGAAGGTCTTTTTTCTGCCCTCTTGGCTTTTTGATATGCATAGCTTTACAAAGAATAAAGAAAAATATTAATGTATATATTTTTCTTCTAAAGCAACAGAAAAATATACATACCAGGAAGACCTCTCTAAGTGCATTTGTATGAGGAAAGAGGATAAAAGTGAGATGATATGAGATTTTGTGAAAAATGTGAGTGCATAAAAAATAGAATAATTTTACTATCAGAATGGATAAACTCTGTTGTGGATTAAGTTGGGTAAACTAAAGCATTCTAAATGCAAAGCGAAATATTGTTTTGTGTAGTTTTGAATTGTTAACTTGAAACGTGCGTTGCATAAAACTAGAACAGAAAAACTGATCTAGATGAACGAGGGTTGCGTAACCTTTTATTTTTTGTAACTGTATGTGTAATTCAAAGTTATTAAGAAAGGACACAAGTTACGGTGGTAGTACGCATTAAAGAAAAATCCCTGCTTTGACCAAAAATATATTTCATTGCACGCTTCACATCTAAAATTTCTTCTTAAACACACAAAATACACCCATTTTAAACCTGGTATATAGAATTCAACGTAAAATTGAATTTAACACAAGCTGTGTGTAGAACACCCTTGAAAGTCCAACTAACCATCTCAACTTCCAAAATATTATGCAACCTTTGAAAAGCGTAAAGAAATGCTGAACACAAAAAGCAGAAAAATGCCAGGTGTGTGTGGTGGGTTCTATTGCATGTCCCAAGGGTCTTTTCCTTCTTTTCTATTTTTATCATAATCATCATCTTCGCTTCTTACGTAAATACTTCACTTCACATCTTCTCCTTTTTCAAGAGTAGAAGTTCTAGTGTAGAACGCGCGCTCATTCACCTTTCTTACATTTTGTAAAGAGAAACATGGGCTTTCAGTTTATATACCTGGTGGCTTGACTTTTTAAAGGTCTACCCTATACCTATTTCCATCTGCCATCTTCGACTGCTGCTGCTCGTGTTACATAGACAATGACAACAATGATTACCTCTATCAACATTGTTTCAACTGGAATCCCTGAGTGTAGTTATGATGTTGAATGGTTAAGGGTTTTAAAGGTGGACAGAGCAAGGAGGGTGATGATGGTGGTGGAGATGAGAGATGTGATGTTGACAGTGGATGATGATGAACTTTTAGGGTTTTTGGATGAACACAAGTGACTACTTGATAATAGCAAACAAAGTGAATTTAGTGGCCGCACTACTAGAAAGTACTGATGAATTTGATTATCATAATTTCTGATTTTATTAAAGGTCAAAAAATAAACAACGGTCAAATTTAATTCTTTACAACCAATTATTTATTGCCATAAGGCAGAGAAATACACCGAGATGGTGTGCTTTACGTGACTTGTAATGTAGTGGGCGAAGGGAAGCTCTCTTCCCAAAGTTTTTATAGTAGCAAGTTGAGTTGAGAAAAACGACGCTAAAAAACAGACGAACCAATCTGAGAACTCGTTATTTTAGCCAATTACAAGACGAGTCCTTTCTTATATAGAAATTATAGGAAAAAATATAATATAAAAACAGTCACTATAGTGAGAAATGTATAAAAGCACACATCACAATGTCATAATGTACAATTCAATTTTAGAGTTCATAAAAACATGGGTAATTTGGTAAAAAATCATTCTATACAAAATTCGACATAATATTGAACAAAGACCAATGCCGGAGTTATAAACATTCTCCCCGGGTTGCAAAATATTGATAACATATTTTCAAAAAACAAAAATAGATCATTATTCATTTACTGGAAGTACACACAATTTATGAATGAGCTTTTCTGTAATACCATTTTGAGTTTTAAGTGTAACCACTCTAATATTGCCGTCATCTCCTGGGTGGGTGTTGATAACACGTCCTAAGCGCCATTTAGCTGGTGGCGTGTTCTCCTCTTTAATAATTACCACATCATTGACCTTGATTTGGTTGCACACCTTCATCCATTTGGGTCGTTGTTGCATTCGGCTTATGCATTCTTTGTGCCACCTGTTCCAGAAAATCTGCATTTTCTGCTGTAGTAACTGCCAGCGATCCAATCGTCCAACGTTGATATCAGTGTAGTCATGATCTGGAGCAGATGTCAAAGGTCGTCCGATGAGGAAGTGGGCTGGAGTCAAAACTTCCAAGTCGTTTGGGTCTGACGAGATGGGGGTGAGAGGCCTAGAGTTCAGTATCGCCTCGATCTGGACCACCAGAGTGTACAATTCTTCATACGTTAGTACACTGGAGCCCATCACACGTTTCAGGTGATACTTCACCGACTTCACGCCTGCTTCCCAGAGCCCTCCGAAGTGTGGGGCACCAGGGGGGTTGAAGTGCCAACGAATGTTGTCTTCAGCACAAGCATCCTTCAATTGATTTTGTAGCTGGTAAAGTTCACGTTGAGCTCCACGGAAGTTCGTCCCGTTGTCCGAATGGACATCTGACGGTTTCCCTCGTCTGGACACAAAACGACGAAAAGCAGCAATAAAATTGTCTGTGGAAAGGGACGTGGCTATTTCAAGGTGAATAGCCTTGGTTGCGAAACAAACAAAAATTACTAGGTAAGCCTTAAATTGAATTTTGGAACGGCCACAATTTTTTGCAGTAAAAGGACCGGCAAAGTCCACACCGCATTTTTGGAAACATGGGGCAGGATTCACTCTTGCTGCTGGCAAATCTCCCATTATCTGTTTTAAACACTCTCCTCGTTGACGTGCACACTGCACACATTTTCTAATTTCATGACGAACTGCATCTCGTCCCCTTATTATCCAAAACTCCTGCATTACAGATGCCAAAGTTGATTGTTGTCCGGAATGGAAGTTGTGGATGTGATGATCACGAATGATTAATGTAGTCATGTGGTGGTGGCGAGGAAGGATGATGGGGTGCTTGATAGCTGTGTTGATTTTGGCATGTCTCAATCTTCCTCCCACTCTCAGCACACCATGAGCATCCACTACTGGTGTAAGTGGCAATAATATGCTGCTGGTTGGCAACTGTTGGCCCTTTCCCAAAAGTGTTTTCTCTGCGGTGAACACTGAAGATTGAACAAACTTGATAATGCTCATTAAAGCCACTTCTAGTTCCTGAGCACTAAATGAACCGGATACCACTTCCAGTTTTTCCTTTCTTTTTATAAAATTTCCTTGAACACGAATTAAAAGAGCCACAAATTTCTTAAGCTTGGTGAGCGATGAAAATTGTTTTAGCACAGACATGATGATATCCACACCAACTGTATTACAAATGATTTCTTGTGGTCGCTCTTCCTTCTTCATTTCACTAGTGTCAACAAGTGGGGGCTCTGAGGTTTCATTAAATATTTGCACATTCCCTTTGAACCACAAGTCATAGTTGACCAGCTCCTCTGCTAACAACCCACGGGAAGCACAATCCGCTGGGTTGCTTTCTCCAGGAACATGAAACCAATTTGATGCTGGAACATGAGTTTGGATTTTGATGACACGATTGCGAACATACTGCTTCCATCGGTTGGGGTCAGATCGAATCCAGCATAATGTTATTGTCGAATCTGAGTAAGCCCGTTTGCTGTTGAATTCCAAACACAATGCTTTTTCCACCGTTGTCATCAATTCCGCTAATAACGCTGCAGCATTCAATTCCAAACGCGGTAGAGTTGGTGCGTTGATTGATGCTACACGAGTTTTGGAGGTGACCAGGGACACGACAGGTTCTTCTCGTCCAGTCTGACAGTACAAATACACCACTGCACTGTAAGCCTTTAAACTACTATCCCCAAAACCAACAAGATGCACAGTTTCAGTCTTAGGAAGGATGAAACGGGGGATTCGGATTTTCTCCAGATGTTGTAGGGATTCTCGATAATCTTTCAATTGCTTTTGTAAATTGCTGGGGAGGCTGGTGTCCCAATCTTCCTTTAGTTTCCACAATTCTTGAAGGATAAGTTTTCCTTTAACAGTGACTGGGGCGAGCCACCCAACAGGATCAAAGATTTTTGCCATTTCAGAGGCCACTATTCTTTTCGTGTACTTTTCCACTGTTTGAGGAAGATTGATTTTGAAACGGTAATTATCCTCAGCCGGGTGCCAATGAATTCCCAGCGTTTTCACAGTGCTATCATCATCAATAGAGATGAGCTCCTTTTGCTCACGAAGTTCAACAGGAATGGTTTCCAACACTTCACGTTTGTTGCAAGTCCACTTCCGGAGCTCCATTCCAGCCGTTTCGCAAATCTGAATCAGCTGACGAATTGCCTCTTTTGCTTTTTTGGGCGTGTCTTGCCCGCTCTGCAAATCATCAACATAAAAATCACGCCTTAAAATCGGAGCTGCCACTGGAAAATTAGCTTCTTCGTCATCTGCTAATTTCTTGAGGCAACGTGTAGCGATGAATGGGGCTGCGCCTGTACCGTACGTAACCGTATTTAGCCGAAACTCTTCGATTGCTCCAGCTAGATTTCTTCTCCAGAGGATACGATGAAGGTCAGCATCTTTATAAGGTATCCCAATATTGCGGTACATTTGTTTAACATCTGCTGTAAACGCCACGGGATGAATTCGGAACCTCAACACAATTTCGAACAAAGATGACTGCACAACAGGACCAATTAGCATTAAATCATTTAATGAATAGTTTGTAGTTGTTCTTGCCGAAGCGTCAAACACAACTCTTAACTTGGTTGTAGTGGAATCGGGTTTTAGCACAAAGTGGTGGGGGATGTAGTTGACTGGATTGAGGGGGCTGATGACCTCCTCCACAGGAACACGACTCATATGTCCAAGCTGTAGGTACTCGTCCATGAATTTATCGTATTCTGGCTTGTACTGCTTAAAATTCTCTGATTGTAGTCTTCGTTCCAGACTACGTAACCTTTTCACTGCCATTTGTCTTGACTCACCAAGTGGAGGAGCACCTTTCTTCCATGGAATGGGGGTTAAAAATCGACCGTTTATTCGTTGCACGTTGCGCACAAAATGTTCTTCACACTCCTTTTCCTCTAATGTGAGCTCTGGAACCACTGATGCTGGTGCTGTTTCTGCCATAAAGAACCTTTCCAATGAAAAGTTCAGTTCGCTGTTTGTCAGGAAACAATTTGTCACTCCAACTTCCTCCGGTGATATGTAGCCTCCGACTAACCAGCCTAAAGTTGTGTTAACTCCAACTGGCTCATTAGGGCCACGTTTCCTTATTCCATTCTTCAAAATGTACCAGAACACGTCAGTTCCAAGCAGAACATCAATTTTTCCTGGAGTGTGGTAATTGGGATCAGCTAGCTTCAGGCCTTCGAGATGAGACCAATCTCCCTTTTCGACTTGGTGCAATGGTAACTTTGTAGTAATTTGGTTGACTACTAATGCACTGACTTGTGTCTCGTTATCGTCATTGTCCATGATAGCAAACTGAGTTAGCCCAGATGCACACCCTCCAGATGAAGATTGGATTCCAATAATATTAGCACTGGCCGATAACACTTCTAAGCACATTTTTGAGACCGCACTCCGGGTAACAAAACAATGTGAGGATCCTGGATCGATGAGTGCCCTCATGATAAAGGCTTGTTTATTGATTACAGTTTTGATAACTGCTGTTGCAAGTAAGCGAGCCGGCAAACTGGATAATGTTTGCGGAATACTCACACCATGGTGGCTGTGAGCGGACACAGATGATTCACTATTTTCACTTCGTTGAGTTTGAGATGAACGATTATAATGTAGCAATGAATTATGTTTCTTCTTGCAATTTCTGCACACACTACTGGAGCGACACTCTGATGATGAGTGCCCTCCTCCAAGACAGTTATAGCATAACTTCTTTTGTTTCACATGTTCTGAACGCTGCTGCACTGTCAGCTTCAGGAATTCTGGGCACTTATAAAGTTTATGTTGTTCACCACACGATGATAAGCTGCACTGGCTGTCCACCTGAACGTGATGAGCTTGCACTTTGTTATCCCCTCCTCTTCGAGAGGACAAGGATGATGAGGGGTTGCCCGCTGAGAGCCCAAGTGCTCTCTGCTCCAAGAACTTGTAGAGATCGTCTAGTGACGGTATTTTGGTTGCTTCATTTTTCTGGAACCACAACTCCCTTGTGGAGTTGTCCAGTTTTGAGAACAACGTGTAGATGAAGAGATGGTCCGTGGTTCCTTTCAGGCTCGTGAAAGTCCGGATGCATCCTCTGGTTGTATCCAATAGGTTTCTGATTGAAGTAGATGAGCTGGAAACTTGGTGCTGGGTAAAGAATTTCTTCAGGACTGCAAACATCTGTTCCCGTTCGTTCTCGTACCTGTCGACCAACGCCTGCCAAGCCGCATCATAGTTAGCTTCGGTGAGGGAATAGTTTTGCACCAACCGAGACGCCTCACCCACCACAAGAGTTTTTAGATAGGTTAACTTCTCAACTTTTGATAAAGATGATTTCTTGTCCACAGCAGCGGTGAACATGTCACGAAAGCTTGCCCATGTTGTGGGGTCGCCATTGAATTGGGGGAGCTCCAGCTTGGGGAGCTTTACTTCATTATTTACTGGAGGTGCCCCTGTGGCACCACCAGTCACACGGGGGAGCCGAGCTTTTATTGTTCCCAGCTGTCCCAACAATGTCACAATTTTTACGTAAAGACTTTGATAAGCTCGAGTGTGGGGTTCCAAATCAGTGGGAACACACAGGTAAATTTTCTTATTGATTTCACGCAAATCCAATTGAGCTTGGGTTAGTTCATCATCCAAAGTTTTCAAAGTCGCCTCAGAAAGAGGTGCAGCTGCATGTCCATTTAACATGATTTCCACCACATTGACTGATGCTTCCAACGCTGACCTCTCCTGCTCCGCCTTTTGAAGATTAGTGAGAGTCATGATAACTCTCCGTTGCTACAGCAGGGATACCTCAGCAATTAGTTTGAACTGGATTAGTACAGTACTAGGACCGTACAGCGCTTCCGTACTAGTGGACAGAGGGAACAAACTACTTTGACCTTTCTAGAGCCAACTTAATCTGAACCGTGACTCACTGGGAACGGTGCACTTTTTTATCCGGTTCGAAGGACCAATGTTTCAACTGGAATCCCTGAGTGTAGTTATGATGTTGAATGGTTAAGGGTTTTAAAGGTGGACAGAGCAAGGAGGGTGATGATGGTGGTGGAGATGAGAGATGTGATGTTGACAGTGGATGATGATGAACTTTTAGGGTTTTTGGATGAACACAAGTGACTACTTGATAATAGCAAACAAAGTGAATTTAGTGGCCGCACTACTAGAAAGTACTGATGAATTTGATTATCATAATTTCTGATTTTATTAAAGGTCAAAAAATAAACAACGGTCAAATTTAATTCTTTACAACCAATTATTTATTGCCATAAGGCAGAGAAATACACCGAGATGGTGTGCTTTACGTGACTTGTAATGTAGTGGGCGAAGGGAAGCTCTCTTCCCAAAGTTTTTATAGTAGCAAGTTGAGTTGAGAAAAACGACGCTAAAAAACAGACGAACCAATCTGAGAACTCGTTATTTTAGCCAATTACAAGACGAGTCCTTTCTTATATAGAAATTATAGGAAAAAATATAATATAAAAACAGTCACTATAGTGAGAAATGTATAAAAGCACACATCACAATGTCATAATGTACAATTCAATTTTAGAGTTCATAAAAACATGGGTAATTTGGTAAAAAATCATTCTATACAAAATTCGACATAATATTGAACAAAGACCAATGCCGGAGTTATAAACAAACATCGTCATCATCATCATTTTTATTATGGCACTTTTTTCGGGTACAAGCGGAAATGCTTCCAAGGCAGTGCCTATACCACCTCTACTAGTATATTTTTTACTTCTTGTTTCTCCATTCCACTCCTTGTCTCAAACTCCAGTTGCGTGTTTCTCTTGTCGTCGTCCCCATACCCGTTTACTTTTATGACGTTGTTCTCCTTTGCCTTCTTCTTCTTCAAAGTAATGCATAAATACAACAAGGTAATAGAAGAAACACGAGAGGAATGCTTAAATTCGCCAGTTTTCTACTTGCTCGCTATATAATATTATCTCTGTCTCCATCCGCCACTGTAAGACCCGCCCTTGCAATTTACCATTCCCATTTTCAATTCATTCCGTCCAGAAACACCAGAGCAGTGTCGAGTGTCGATTTCATTTTTTACCTTATCCGTCTTTCTTAGTATCAGCGAAAGCTTTTGCACGCGGCGACAACAGAAGAAGGAAAAATGCAATGAATAAAAAAGCAGGGTGCACTGTAAAAAACGGGCCAGCATTTTCAATATAAATGCATGAAGAGAACGGAATAATATACAACAGTCTATTTTTCTGTGCATTCTGGCTCAAAACGGGGATTTGCCAGTATTTTCAGAAATAACCTTGAAGTTTAAAGTACGTCTGAAAATGCAATAGTAGTAATCATAAAGAGGCGACAAGGAAAAATACTCCTATCATTTTCTCTGGAGAATTTCCTTTTCTGTTTTACGTTCTCTAGTTGAATAGGCTAGTGCACTAGCATAAAAATGATATGCAACGAAGAACAGAGTCCAGCTGAATGGCACCAAAAATGTAACGCCTTTGCTTATTGTGGCTTGTTAACACGAGCTCAAGGCTTATCCCTTTTTAAGTGTGTCATTTGTTCTTACTACAGCTATTACTCTCAATTCAAGCGGCTCTGAAGAAAGAAAGACGCTTTTTACCAGAATAATGAAGGCTTAAGGAAGAAAACGTCTTCTCTTCTGATGCTGCTACTCTTATAAGTTTGTAAAGAAGCAAAAGACAGATGGACGGTCAAAGTCTGACTCGATATGATGGTCTATTAACCAGCTGGTGCATTCGGTGTTCAATGTCTGAAGCAGGCTACCAGCACAATGAAGTCTGACGCTTGATTTGATGAGCTCTGATATTTTGTGTCCGTTTTTTATCCGAGTTCATATTATCACATTTTTTTCTTAAAAAATCAAGGCTTGGGTTTGATAACTATGCTGTGGCTACAATTGGGATATCATCTGTGTTGTTCCGCCAGTTTTTTCTTTACTTCTGCTGGGTTGTTGGCGGGGCTGACAATGCGTCAAAATTGTAATTGAAATGGTCATTTTGAAAATGTATTATTTGATGAGCATAATATGCTAGACTAGTGTAAAGGGAGAATAAGGCTTGTTAAAATATTTAAATGTGTAATTGCACGGCAATATTTCACAATCATTCACAGCTGCGGTGCATCATCTTGTGCCCTTTGGCTCTGGTGTACCATGCAGTGCACTTAGCTTCCATTCCATCCAAATTAACATGATTTATGCGGGAGTGACTTCTTCTCATTATCTCTGCTTGATACTCAATACATATTTTAGTCTGTGTAAAGATACCTGACTAATGAGGCTTTGTGCAACCTAGTGCTAGTGCCAGTGGCAATACTAGTCATTTGAATTTGCCAAAGCTATCTATTCATCCATATTTAAGCACCCTATTGTAATTGCATTATTTACGAGGGCTAAAAAATCCGTGTACAGAAAAGGAAAGCATGTGCAGCAAAAGCATCAGATCCTGTTTTTTGTATTGCAGCAACAGAAAAGACCAGAAAAGTAGTAAAATTGCAATAAATTCTAGTACTAAAAAGTAAACTTGGTTGAACTACTGATTAGGTACTGAATATTTGTACAGTACGTATAACGTAGGAATGCTAAGAAGTCAAGTCTGATTTACTTTATTTTTACGAGCACACCAAAGTCATCATCATTTCTGCAATTGCAAAAACCTCTGGCTTGCCAACTCTCTGTGGTTTAATTTTATTTAAGCTGTGGTTTGAACATTGGACGGTTTATGTCGGGGGAATGCACAAAGTCAAAAGAACAATTGAGAGTGGATTGTAGATACACACATGTAGGTACTTACTATGGCTGGACTTGTTTCGCGAAAATATAAAAAATAGAAAATCGCATTAAGTTAACCTGCTTTTATTTTTATTATTGCATTGAGTGCATAAGTAACCTATTACGATTAAACTTGTGGGATCTTTGCTCGCTCTATAGCCCAAAGGGTAATAATATTTAATATTAGTAATAAAATGTGGGAAAATGTTAAGTTTGGACTTCACCTTTAAACGGGCATTTGCATATGTGCTGTACTGACAATGAGTAGCAATTAGAGAGTATTACTCTTATAAAAAATAGTAAAGCTTTAATAGGACTGACTTGTAAGTGTCTTCAATAAATCATATAATTATGTGGAGTGGCATATGATAAGGATCAATTGCAAACTATTTAGCATATAATTGTAAACGTCACAGTTTTCATATTACTATGTTATCAGCCGAGCTTCATTTTTTATTTGCCCGAGGCATAGAACAGTGGACATCTTCTCAGCACCATAAAAAGTACCTAATTACATGGATAGCTTTACACAGAAGCTATATTTTTAGTAAAGCAGATAAAATTTATACTGCGACAAGATGTACGTGTGAAGGCTTTTAAAATGCAAATGATAATAAGTAGAGGAGATGGGCGTAGCGATAAGATATAATTATAAAGTTGGAGTTGAAGCTTGAATAAACAGACGTTTAGCACACTTGCTAATAAAGTATCATTTTAGAAAACTAATAGTAATGTAGACAAAATGACATAAAACAAATAAACAAGAAAGTTTGCGCTTCTGGACGCTGTCGCTATGTACTGTCTGTCAGAAACCGAAATGAAAGCTTGTGATATAAATAATATGACATGCAGCAAGTTCCGCTGGTGTACTCAAACCGTATATTATTCGGTGAGGAGGATACGGTCTGTTAAGCTTGACGTGTGATAATGGTCATGTTCTTTTGGTGGGAAAAACCAGAAAATGGATAATTTGTTTACTAGAGTGGTGGTCTAGAGAGTTTTTATGTGTGGCTGAACAAGTAAATATTCGCAATTTCAAAAAAGGAAGCTGGCTCTCTTG
Organism: Entomobrya proxima; assembly: GCA_029691765.1. Classification (NCBI taxonomy): domain Eukaryota; kingdom Metazoa; phylum Arthropoda; class Collembola; order Entomobryomorpha; family Entomobryidae; genus Entomobrya; species Entomobrya proxima. Next base: position 1,621,375 of record CM056168.1, read on the forward strand.
AAAAAATATTCCCATTGCACTCTCATCTCCAGCAGTTCAGTCAACTTCCAACTTGAGAGCAAAATTCCGGTGAAGTCTAGTATATTTTTGTTCGTTTTCTTTATGTCAATATTCATTTGAGCATGGTCCATTTGTCAGGCGGCGTATTAGATTCCGTCCCACACACACACTGAAGTGCATACGTTTTTATGTAACTTTAAATGCAACATGGATGAAGGAGAGGAGGGCGGCTTGGCTGATGATGACATTGTTGACAGGTTGAAGATGAATTTCGGCGCAATCCTACAGGGAATTATAAGATGAGATCAGCGGGAGAAAAAAAGCAAAGGCTGAAGAATGCATGGAAGCCAGAGAAAACAGGAAAGAAGGGGCAATGTTCACTTTCAACATGTTACGCAATAATCAAACTTCATCATCTATCCATCCATCCGCGACACTACTGGAGTATGAGAGTGAAAGGAGAGAGGTAATAACGTCACAAATCGGGGATTCAGAATCCCTCGACCGGGATATATGTGTGCGTACATAATGCTTCCTTCCTTCATACATCTTTTTCCGTTTGACTTTTACTCGAAATTTTCATATGAATGCTTTACCTACGATTAGCTTTTAGCTTTGGAAGAGCTTTCCATCCGGTTCATTTGTAAATGCGAGTGTGTCATATCATCCAGTTGAAGTATGGTTGATGTATAGTTTCTCACAGATTTGGGCAGTGGCAGAGAGAAAGGAAAATGGTTTTGTGTGCTGGAAAAAAAGCACAAATTCCCCAAGAGGGATATTTTTTATCCTTTTCTACTGTTCTATAGCCAGTTTATTTCTCTTCTGACTTTGACAACTTTTACTTTTGCTTGATTTCCATATTATATCCCTGCACACAATTCTGTCCTCTCTTGGTCTTCCTTCCTTCATGTCGCGTCCGTCACTTTTTAAAATGAATGGATGGGTACAATATGTGCGTGAGTGGGGACAAGCGTGTCAACTAAGAAAATTGAAATGTGTATTTCTGTGGAGTCAGGAAAGCCATCAAAAATGTCTAGGAATGTGAATGTCAAAGGATTGAGCACAAAATGGATTTTGAATAGATATGCTTGCCGATTTTCTCGCCTGAACAACCTCCATGAACTGGTTTCTCAAGCGTAGTAATCTCACGCACGCATATATATTTTTTCTTGTCATCACAATCAACATCATCACGTTGTATTATGCTGTCGTCTAAAAGGACATGTGTGTCTCGTTCCTTTCAAAACAGCTATAGTCAAAAATGCTATCTGAAAAAGTAAATAGGACAAGTGAACCGATTTTTTATAAAACTTTCACTAGAACAAGAGCCGTGCCAGTTGTTTGGATCAAACTTCTCAAAGAAAAACGTTCTCAGAGAGAACTAAAAAAGTCAAGTCAAATATTGAAAAGTTGAAAGCGTTCAAAAGTATTTATTCTTCGTTTTACGTTTTCTCATCCATTTCCTGGGAATTCTGAAAAAGGGCCAATGTTCTACCAAGTGCCTGAAGTGGTGTTAGCGCGGAATAATGTTTTTTTTGTCCGTTAGAATTTTTCGCAACTGTGAAGTAAAAAAATATGCTTTTGTGCTCTGCTGTGCTAATGTCTTTTTCTACAACGAGCTGATGATGAGAATGGCAGTGTTGATTTAGAAATGATTAAGCAACAGATGTTGTTAGCCTGGTTGGGCGCACTAGCTCTTAAGTACAAGATGCACAGGTGGATAAAAACTGAAACCAGCTTTAATGGGTAGTGTACCACTGGGGGGCAAAAGGACAAGACCTGTTTGGTTAGTGCACACATGACACTCCGCCAAAAAGTTAGTGAAACGAGAATACAAGAATAAGTATGGGTCATAGCCATAAATACATGATTTTATTTTCATAGTGTCCCTGTGTCCATATATTTTGATAAATTGATGTACGCTTCTAACTTGTCTGCTTAAAAATGTGTAACGCATTTTATTTTGGCTTCTGCATAACCCCAATTTCAGTTTTTGACTGACTGATTACAAACTTTGTTTTTACTAATTGGCAGAATTAAGGAAAAACTGATATATTGCTTGGTTATGTATGTACAATAGAGCCCTATATGACAACACTTTGAAAAGTGGTCTTGAAATATTTCAAATGCTCATATAAATATATCATGCTGATTCTACACTTAATTTGGTCATCATGTCATCATCACACACAAACAGAAAACCATATCGTTTTGTAGTAGTACGGCACAAGAAAATGATAATGATTTACTATTTCATCGCTCTGCGTTGTTTATGTTTTTTGTTGTATTGTGACACAGATAGTAAACTACATAAAATGTGTGCTACAATTTCAGTAGGTAACTTGCAAAAAAATTGTTCTGGTACTTTATGAAATTATTATGTATGAATTATTGTGCGTGGCTTGGCATCGCTTATTATAATAAAAATATATATCTATATCTCTCGTACATATTATTTATAATATTTTTATATGATTGCGTAGTATTCGCAGCAGTAATAATGATTGCACTTGCACCGTATAATCATCAACGATATCTGCCAGAAGAATGAACAGACTTTGGTAAATCAGAAGCTAAAAAATGCAAACCTAAAGGGTTGAGTTGACTGAACCAGCTTTTTTTGCTTGTTACCTTGTATTACGCCAGGTTGCTTCTGCTTTTGATGCAACGCAATTTTATTCGAATATTATCACACGCTACATCCACATAACCATTATGTTTTTCTAAAGAGTCTTAGAAAAAACGGCAGCATTTTTAGTAGCGGATTGCAATTTGCAATACGCATATTTTTTGCCGTTGCAAAGGGGTACTTGCTGAGGAGCTCTTATCATCCCATGCTAATTACTGTTATTGTCGTAAAAAGCTAAACAAGTGATAGTCTACACTACATTATATAAAATGTGTGTGTACTCCTTCTTCTTCTTTTACTCTACTCCATATGCATAAATTTTTACTGCGTGCTTGAATGCTTGAATACTTGAATTTGAATGAGAAACTGAGAGACATGATGAGTGGCAGTGTTGCTTTTTATCTTGAAAGAGTCCATTCAAACATTTTTGCCCAGAGTTTTTTTGTGGTTGTTTGTTATGGAGTATGAATGCAAGTTGTACGGATTACTATTATTTGTTATTCCGCTCAAGATATTCTTTATGAATTTAATTTCAATTTACATTCAAATTCGGCATTGGAGTGTATGCGTGAGTACTCTAGTTGGAGTATTGGAGTAGAATACCATACCACTAGAAAGGGAAGAAAGGAAATATTATTGAGTGTCCTTCGCCGGGAATATATTTTGGTTGTGGAGTGTGTAGTAATAGGCTATGATAAGGGGTAGACAAGACAGTAGTCGACAAACAATTAAATGAATCCATTTTTTCATGTGATGAAATGACATTTAAATAAATAAAGCATAAATAAAGAATTTGTATTGTGCTGACTGAATTTTAATGCGGACCAAAATTTGTATGTGTTTTGGATATATGGCGACGATCTGTCAATCAAAATGGTAGTGGGGAATGTGTATTTGGATGAAACTAGTAAAGTCGTAATTATTCTATTTCTTTATGATCATATATAAGGGTTCATCAAATGTTGGTTTAATTCCATCAGACAGTAATTTGCATGCACGTTAGAATAGTTTATTCAAATCTTTCCTTGCATTCCAGGATTGCAACTTTGAATGTTAGCACAACTTAATTAATGTGCGCTGTATTGGTTTCCAATTCATTCTCAAATACAACAAAACTACGACAACTCTCAATCTAGTATGAGGAATATCACAGGTTGAGTTAAAATATTAGTCTTTTGACGGACAAATCCTGCAGTACTGTTGGCAGCCAGATTAGTTTTCTAGATTTTGTCATTCTCGAAATCTAAGTTTAATTCTTTAAATCGCTGCACAAAATTGCTTGCAACCCACTGCAACCGTCATGATGTCTAATTTATAACTGATTCTGTTGATTCTTTAATAAAAGCTAATCTTAAAGTTAACCAAAGGACAATATTTTTCCCATGAGTATATTTTTTAGCTTATATGTAGCTGGCCTGTGATAAAACGCCCTACAGATAATAATAATAACTTTATTTTTCCTAGCGAAAAAACAATTTTCCATAAAAGTTATCACTTTAAAACATAAACGCGTTCAGGACAGTGACATTCTATTTGTGTTGGTCAATCTGCAGTACTTTTCATGAATGATCATCCTGTTAAAGCTTGGATCATTGACATCCAAATTTTGGCTTTATACAACTCAGATAAAACAAAAAGCGCACTGTTCTGTGCTGCTATTTCAAATCTGTACAATATTACCCAGCCAAAGAATAAGCTTTGCAATCTAAAATGACAGTTAAAAAGCCACAATGACACTAACCATTATCATGTACACACAATGACAGCTTTAATTTCTAGTACACAAAGTAGTAAAAATATTCTCCGACAGTATGACAGTGACAACGAAGTTATCAACCAGTTTATTTTTATTTTTTGTTTTTTGCCTGCCTACTTGCTGTTGAATTACTTGTAGACACGTGTGAACGCGATAAGAACTGCCAACATCATCAGCTTTAACAATAAATCCTTTATAAATTAAAATTATTGTGCTTGTGCTACATTAAATGCTGCCCACTATACAAATGCTTTTAAAGTAAGAAGGCTTTGATCAAAAGATAAAAATCGTTTAGTAGTGCACTTTACTTTGCTCAAAAGATAAAACCAAAGAAAAAGTGCTAAAAATTCTAAATCATAAATAATAAAGAAGCTTGTAAGGGATTACGTACAAGCCACGTTATGATTTCAATGAATTGCTACTAATGGTCTGTTCAAAAGTAAAAAAAAATACAACAAAAATGACAACCTGCCTTGATAACTTATCTGCAGTCAATTATTCGTGGAGTAATTGAGCCTAATACCAGTGCATTACTGTTTGAACCCAATTTTTGCACTTAAGAAATAGCCCGTTTTAAGCGAATGTCCATTTTTACGCAAGCCTTAAACAAACCGGATGTATCCGTCTGCATAAAATATTGGAAATTTTGTTTTTTTGCGCAACCCGTGTACTTACAACTTACCATATTGATTATATATAGGATGTTGAACAACGATGCAAATCAATGCAAGTGATGTTACAAAACGCTTGCTTGTAGTTCCGAAAGATTTATGCATGCATGCATTAAATTTGTTTTCGCTAGTCAATTTTCCTGCATGCAAAAAGACACGACATGACATGCCACCAAAGGAAAAGTTGTTGAAAGGAAGTGAGTTTGCAAACTAATGATGTGAATTATGAGCCCCTTTTCCACTTGAATATTTCAAAGTAAACAAGCTGAGAGGGTTTTGCAAAAAAAAAACCTGAACACTACTGCTGCTTCCAACAGTTTTGAGTGGCATGTAGAAAAAAATGCAAATTGCAATCGCACTGGGGGGAATTCACAGAAAACGACAGAGTGTTTGCTTTTTAAGAGTTACGGACTAAGGTGGTTGAAAAGTTTAAAGCATAAACTATTTAAGGAATTCTTACACAACTGACAGAGTTGAAACAGCCAACACCAAATTCAACACGGGCAGCGTAAAAATTTGTGCATGTCTTCTGCAGAAATCACGGAAGTGATGTGTGTGGAAATAAATGCTAGAAAAATGGTGAAAACAAGAACCAAGCTGTTTAGCCATAAAAAAGTTCCACTTGTTCGTAATACAATTTCGGGGAGAGCAGAACATTGATTGACGAACGAAATGAATGAGCTATTCATTATTATCGCCTCTCCGACTGCACTACTACTCTTCTGACTGACATGTCAGAAAATTAAAGTCCGTGTTCTGTAACATCAGCAGCTTACTATTGCGTCATTGCGTGTACTAACTTCGTTCATCACCTTTTACGAAAACTGTTTAAATACAAAACATGACATGATTGCTGCACTGCACTAGACTAAACTGTGAGACTTGATTCAGTATTCAGTTTTATTTGAGTGTTAAAAAATTTCAGGTAATACAATCAATAATTTACATTATAACATGCATTACTTGATCTCACAATCTTAACACTTACTGGTACAAAAAATTTGAACCAACATTGTATCACCCACCCAGGGTCCCTTAGCCATAACCATAACGTAGCCAAAAATCCAAAACCAGAATTTTAACTTAATCAAATAATCGGGCCGAGTTCAAATAACAATTAATCTGTAGAATTAATTTTACATCCAAATCATCAAGTAAAGTCAAATAAAGATTCATAACTCAGAAAAGCATTACGTATTGCCAATAAAAAATCAGGTGAGGCATTTTCTACTTTGTACAATACATGATACACAGCAAATATAGCATGAACAACATAACGAAAGTCAAGAAAATGCAAATTTGAAGTAGAAACTGAATTGTATGCTGTGTTCTTAGTCTTAGTGTGCTGTGAGATTAAACTTGATGCCAATGAGAATGTGTGGATCAGAGAAATCAGGAGTGCATCACTTTACACCATTGCTTTACTCCAATCCATTTATTATTCTCATTTTCAAAAGATTGCCTTAATAATCGTAATGCTATTAGCGAAACTACCTAGTTTACTACCTCCTCCTAGTTTATCTCGTTGGATGAATAAACCAGACTTTTTTATCATTATGGTTTATTATAAAAATTGCTCTGGCATGATTCTAGATCATCATCAGCGTGTAGAGTTTTGCTGCTATCATCTCATGCCACACAGACAGCAGCCGGAATTTGATGTGAGCTGTAAAAAAGCGTAGTGTGCAAGAATGAAATGCTTGAGCGATTATATAAAATACTGCGTTTTTATAATATGTAACGCTAAACAAAATATGAATACAGTGACTGTTATTGCATTGCACTGCACAGGGAGGAGTCGTAGAGAAACAGCAGCAGAGGCATTAAACCAAGTTATTTATTTAAATGAATGCAAACGCATAAAGTGTAGAAAAAAATGTTTCAATACGCAGGATAAAAATGTTGATGAGCATATAAAGTCGCTGAAAAATGCGTACTCTGCTTCTGAGAAGACATGAAAACGCAGCAGTGGGTATTGTCAACCCTTGTTTTGTTCAATTACGGTATTACGCAACTGCGTACAGTGTGCGTGCGAGCAATTGAAGCATATATACCTTGCGAAGAAACCTGGCAAACTTGCAACGGCAACAAGAGCATGACAATATGTTGCGTACTCTCAGGTAAGCTTCTTATCTGATATTCTGAAGCAACGGTAACTTGCTTCTTTTTTGAAGAGACACGGGTAAACATTTCACCATCATCGTACCTCACACGGTGCTCGCTTTTCACATTTTTCTGTCATATTTTGTTCCTGTGCATAAACGGACATTTTTTGCATTACAAGTGCTAGTGTAACAAAAGAACAAAATCATCTCTGATAATCACACGGACCAAATGGCAGTTTTTCACACTTTACGCTTGAAAAGCAAAAGAAAAACAGACAAGCAAATTTGGATGGAGTTAAGGTCGGAAAAATTCCATTACGGAGAATTTTTATTCAAAAAGAGTTTTATGAATTTACATAACACGGAAGCTTCCCACTTTACTGCTAGTCCGATTCTATTCCATAAAGAATATAATATTCAGCTTGTATTATCGTCAACATGATTCATGTCACTAGAGAAGAAATAAGGAAGGAGTTAAATGTGCAGTCTACATCATTTATCTTTTTTTCCAGGAAGAAATGAAACCAGACAGAGTGGCGCAGGGATATAAAAAAGAAGGCAAGAAATGATAAAAATGAAAAAGGAGAAATTACAAAAATGTATTTCATATGCACGCTGGGGTGGTATTTGAATTGCTGTTTTTTTCTAAACTTACAACAATTTTTTTCATGTACTGAAACTGAAAGACCAACCACCAGAGTAGTAGCAGTACAGTAGTAGCTACACGGTTAATAGCCAAAGCTGATGTCATTCCAACTCAGAAACAGCAGCAAAGATGACTTCATGCCTTGTCTGGTTTGACTATTTTCTACACTGCTTTTTGAAGACTAAGATAATCGTGAAATTTATGCGGTATTACGATATATGATACGATTATGATCATCATAATAATCGTAATAATGATATTATTATTTTGCTTATAAAGTTTATACTTGCGTTTACACTTTTTTAGCTTAGGAATTACATTAACGTTATAACGTCAAGTTATATTAAAAAGAGCAGGTTGCTTCTGCAACATTCTGACAAGAAATGAGAGATGACATTTAAAGAGCTCCTATATCCCAGAAAAGGGTATTAACATTAAGAATTCAGAAAGGCATAATATTTTACTTAGGCGAACTGCACAGTGCACACGTTTACTATAACACCTTTGCCATGTACCTACCTACCTGTATGCTACTGCAGCAGCTGGTTTGTTTCTAATAAAGTTCATTTGAGATAACTGTGCGTACTATTATTATTGCTCAATGCGACATCCGTAATATCCCGGGATGTGAAATAGACTGACATTTTCTTTTCACAGACTCATAATCCTTCTCATTCAAGCTGAGTTTCATATAGATTCAATCTTAAGTATACCCATTTATATTTGCTCATGGCATTGTCAACATTACATTCCACACGGATTCCTTGATCGTGTCTATTCTTACAATGGGAAAATATGAATATTTAATGTTATTAGACGTTATGTAATCCTCACCAGAGGAAAGAATGACACACGAGAGAAATGGGGAGCAGAGAGAAATGAGATGATATTACCACTAGTCAACATTGAGAAAACACAGAGAAAGATTGAAAATGATCTACTGCTGCTGCAGTCACAAGTACAATAGTAAACGCAGAAAAGTAAAGAATCAAAAACTGTTTTTGTACGAGTATCTGTCTAATGTCGCAACTATTTCTTGTGGCAGCATATAGCAGCCGGCTTTAGATTTGAAGGAGAAAATGAACCCCCTTTTTCTTAGTTCATCTGAAACAAAATTCCAGCGCTGGTAAATCAAACAAAGAGAAAAGATATGAAAGTCTGATGATCATACTACTGCTTTATTTAACCAAGCGAAAAGAAAAAGGGAATGAGTCAGCCAAGCCACTGAGTCGTGCTAAACCACTTGATATATTTATGTGGATCATATAATATTCATCCTGCAAGCAGACAGAAGAAGATTTCACTCTGATGCTTTTTTGGCCGGAATGAAACTGTACGCGGTACACACAACAGTGCACACAACAAACACCACAGTGTCATCATCGGAGAAGTTTCTGGTGTATCATGTTACATTTTTACTACTACCCACATTACATTACACAGAGTGCATTATGACATTGCACTGCACCAGCGTACGCATTGTCAAGATGTATTTTGATGTGTCACAAAATGCAACAAAAAAACTTTTTATTTTTTGTTGCATCTTGTTGTACTGTTTGCCCTTTTTGCTTTGAACATCTTGCGTAGAAATATTTCATTTTTTCAGAGAGACAGGAAAAAGGCAACAAGAAATAAAGAAAAAATAATGCAGTTGCAAGTTTTGTTACATTAGACGAAGAGGAACTGCATCATCAGCAGTGCGGATAGAAAATGCAATGAAAACGACAACTGCGCTTCCATCATCTTTCCACTTCCAACCTTTTAAAGTGATTTTTTTCTTTCATTTTTGGTCTCTTGTAATATTATCATTGTTGGGTTGTTGTGATGATTTGCTTTTATGCGATATATAGTTTTTACTCAACACGACTTTTTTAGTAATACTCTCCCCAGAAACATTTTTTGTGTGTATATTTGCCTTGTAATATAATAAACGATGATGATCAACGTTATCATCGGATATTACGTCTAGTGATGGTGGCGGTAGTGGGATTTTAGATCTTTGAGAGAGCTGGGAACAAAAAAAACTTGTGTAGGGTGATGCAATAGAACTTCTATTGCTTCTATTATAGAAGCAATAGAAAGAAAAGACGGGAAGAGAAAATGGGGAATGAAGAGATCTGGTTTGGTGAAGTGCAAGGGAAACAGTAATAATAGCACAGTCCATAATATCAGTATTGTGTGTATTTACACAAGATATGGAATCGAGAATGGATGCTTTTTGCCTTGTGTTACATTTTTGTGAAGATGGGAACTATCCGGAGCGGATAGAAAGCTTGAACATCTTTTGAGATCATTCCCACTCGGTAAAAGAAGGATAAGCTGAGCTGGAAAAACAACTACAGAAAATTGTAAGCAGGGCTAAGAATAAAAGGGAGAAGGGAGAAAGAAACGAAGAAATAATTCACTTTCACTGGTTGTATGTGCGTATAGCTAAAGCTTGTGTGTGAATCTAATGGTTCCCAAAAAAGTGAAATGTTGCTGCGATGCTGGTGGCTACACAGCTGAATTAGAAAAAGGGACAGGGAAAATAGGGAAAGGAGAGAAAAAAGTGATGATGAAGGAAAAGATTTGGAGGAGGAAAGGGCGAGCTATATAGAACCGGCTCTTTTTCCGGGTCCGATAACAGCAAACACGTATGGTTGTGTAAAACAAGGTTGACAGAAAAGTGTAGCAGGAAATATATGGGATGGGTGACAATATGGATCTTTTTTATCTGGAGTGTGGTCTGTTTTCTGGGAATACATTTTTATGAAAGGGGATATAAAAAACGAAACACGATTTTTAGTGTTGTTCGATGTACAAAGCTTAAAGTAAAACACTAAACATTGTTCATAAATAACGTATATTTCTTGTTTATGACCTTTGTGACCTTGTCATTAACTGATAAATTATTTATCGATTTATTTTTAAGCTAGTTTCTTGCACTTTCTCCATCAAAGCTGCAGTAGCTTATAATAAAAATACAGATGAAAACTGAAAACCAGAAAACAAACAAGTAATGCTGCGATTTATAATTTATGAGTATAATTACTCTTACAAAACGTACAAATAAACATTTTTACAGCAGCTGTAAAACAACTTGCTTTTATGCAGCACCTAATACAGATGACAGTATTATGAGCAACTTATCAAAATAATTTTACCTAAATTATTATTCTTGCAGCTCGCGTGCACGCGCCTACGTTTTTTTGCATAAAGCAATTTGCAAGCAGATGAAATGAAAAAAATTAAATCCAACATGCTCCTTGAACGAAAATATGAATTTATTAGCTAAGTGGTGTCTTAAATATGGCTATAATGCACACCATTTTCAAGGTGCGCTAGCCTTTGTAATATAATGCATATTTATACCATGTCCCCAGCAAACGTCTAGCTTGGTGATCAAAACATTAAAAAGTGGTTGAAAACATCTCCCTAATTTTGCATTCATCTATCCGGTTAATTCATACTACGGATAGGTAAGGTAGGCCCAATTGAAAATTTATATGCAAAGTGTCTCAAGAAATAGGTACTCAAGTTTATATTTCATTTTATACGTTAAAAATGAATGGCAAATGATGAAACACAGGCAAAATTTAAATGCTGCTGATGATGCGCGTACACCTTCTTGATTACTTTTGAGTCTATATATCCATTATACAATTTATGCATCATATAAACAAAGTCCTTCATCAAAAAATTATTCGCGACGGTGTAGGTAAATTGGGTAATTATAAAGAGAATTAAGCACTTTTTTCTAGTGTAAATGGACATACAAAAAATGATGCATTTTGATGGGTGTGAATGTAAAATACGCAATAAAGATTAAACTTTTGAAAAAAGTTAAGCCGAGGGAGATTTATAGAGAAATTATTTTTTAAATGGTAAGGCCACCCTTTATTCTCGCTTCCAAATTGTATTCAACCCTTGCCTTCCCTTTCCGCAACAAAAGGGACAGGGCAACGCAGTCACAAAGGCCATTACATCCCTATTCTACAGTTGTTGTCCACGTCATAAAAGTGCACATTATAAATCTCCACGGGCTAATAATCGTTTAGCACAAAATAGTAATGATGACTGTGATGACGGACGACCCATCAAAGTCATAAGCTAATATTTCACATTCTGAATTTTTGTACTTAGCTAAGCTAAACATTCACGTGGCAAGCTGTGCTGACAGTGCCTCCGTTTTTTAAACTGAATTCCAGTCTCTCCAGTCTAAACTTTAAATTGCTCTCTGAAGAGCAACTAGCAAAAATATTATAATAGCTTCTCTGAAAAATTATTCACTCATGGCTCAGTGGAAATCTCAGTTAGCAAAGTCTTCATAAGCATTTTTTTCTTTCTCATGATAGTGACGTGATCACACATACGCAATACGCACTACACGCACGTCAATCTCCACTGAGGATGATGGCAAACGGATGGAAAATGAAGGGGAATCTAATGCACACAACGCACAATACGGATCCTTTTTTGCTCGCTGTGTTTTACCAAACAACTGCAATGCACTAAACTGCATCATTTTTCCCTGCCATCGTTCACACTACATTTGCATTTTCATCAAAATCTATTTCATTCCCATTTCTGCTTCTTGACTGCTTTTGCTCACTCATGTACAATATTGTAATGTTGCTGCATCCGATATTTATATTCTGCCCCCGAGCAAATAATGTGCATGCAACATCATGTGCATTTGATAAAGAACAGAGGGAGAAAACCATGCAAAGCAAGTGAATCAAATCGTTTTACGCTACCAAAAATTTTACAATAGAATATTATTATTGCGTATGCATGCACTTTTCTCTCGTGTCACATGAAAAATGGAATGGAAAATCGAAAGGAAAAATCTACACACAATTGCAACAACAGCATAGCAATTTTCCTTCGGTTAAGAGAAAAAAGAGATGAATTTTATGAATGCTGTTTTGTGTAAGTAACATTGAACTTGTGCGTAGCATCATTATTCCACAATGTCAACATCACTCACAGAATAACAGACATTCATATCCGACAAGATCACATGCATGCGTTTCATTGTTCATTGGTTGTTGTATACTGCACCAATGTGGGCTTTTGTTTTCCTTGTTGCATTAAAAAAGATTCTCGTCGTTTGAAGATAGACATACATCGTTCACCCTTCATTGAGCACGGCAACAATTACAATAGACATTTTGACTCTGCTCGAATCGAACTATGTATTCTTTTTGTGCTGGTTATTGTCTCCCCGTGGCTATGTAAGAGAACAGTGCTCGTTTTGGCAAAGTCACATGCAATAACGATAAAATAGCCTTTCAGCGGTTCAAGTTGAAAGGGAAAGCATTCTGCAACATTGAACTTGATTCGATTCCCAAAATGTATCGCATTCTTGTCTGCTGTTAATTGAGAAGAAGCAATAAGAGAAGAAGAATTGAAGAAGTTCTAAGAAAAGAAGCTCATTCAGTAATGTCAACTGGTATCAATGCCGGCACTATACAAATGAACGCTTTTCTACATTGACTCCATTTTACATGGGCATTTGAATGCTGTGTATTGTTTTACTGCTTGTAATACAACATGCAATTTCAATTTGGGTTTTTTGTATAATGACCAAGAATAGAATGGCACCACATGAGGCACCATATAAATGCCAAAATGCTTGTCTTTATAACAAGCCATATGCCGGAGGCAAATGACAAGAACAAAAGTTGAATGGTAGCAGCAGCAGTACAAGTATGCGTTTTAAAAAATCATTTCATTTTTTAACCACATAAGCGAAAGCTTGATTGGATTTACACTGTTTGCTTGGTTGTACCAGAAAATAGTCGTGTGCCTGCAATGTACCAGAACTGAAATGGATTTTGTTTTTTGGGTTTATTTGCTTTGTGGGGCAAATTTCCTTTCATTTTTAGATGGAAATCAAGCAGAAGAATAATCTTATGAAATAAAGTGCAGTTGCATTTCTGCTGTTGCATTGGCTTCTCACGGCAGTATAGAGTTTCGAGTTAATGAAAACGCTCAAGTGGCAAATTTAATGGATACAGAAGAGAAAATATACCAAGTTGGGTAGGAAGAGTGGACTTTATCCAAGATGTGAAGTGTTGAAGGGGAGAGATTCGCTGACTGAATTAGTATGCTTTTTATGAAGAAGGAATGATTCAGTTGGGAAATGATGGGGATCACGAGCATACTACTGACAGGGGTAAAAAAAATATATAGCTTTGCAATCCATGCCTTTTTTAATCCCGGCAATGTAGAAATGGTTCATTTTTATCTGTAAAGCCTGTAGTAATACTATCCTCATCATGATTCTTTTTAATGGGCAGAAATTCAGGAAAAGGGACGGTAACTGGGAAATAGCTTTTTTTGGATACAGCAAAGACCCAGATTAGAAGCGCACATTATGGGAAAATTATGTTGACTCGATAAGACATGGTGGTGGGGCGGAAACCGCCTTCTGTTTGTTGAAATAAATCGAACCATTTATTAAACAAGCTCTCTGTCTCTCTCTGTGCGATTCGCTTCACTTAAATTGTCTTTTTCTTTGACAATAAATATATCGTCTTGTTGGAATCCAGCCATGTCCATCCAAAATGCTATGCATATACCTAAAAAGCCAACCATATCAGCTCTGTATGATTTTCCATTAGCAGTCGGGGACAAGCACAAGCAGTCAAATAAACTTGTACAATTGTTGCTGTGATTGTGATTCATTTCCTCATATTTTTATCTTTGTTGAGAGTAAAGACAAAATTGTATATATTTTTATTAATACATTTTTATCAGTCCAAAAATCCATTGGAATAAGAATGGTGACAATGGCCCTTTTGGGGCGTGTTCTTATTTTATCACAAATCATTATCATTAGAATGAATGTTCATGCATTATGGAAAGAAATGCGTGGAGAATTGTCCAGGGACCCGGAATAATTATGTGATGGGCGATAGCAGCGCGGTGCTGTGTGCGGTAATAATGACCCGCATAATATTACACTACACAACTTATTCATAATTCACAACTAGACTTATTGACAACTTTTATTGAATACTTTTATACCTGTGTGTATTGTATGTGAAAGCGTATTATTACGTTTTTGCCTTTGCCGTGTGTAGTAAAAGGTCATTAGTCGCTATTCAATTGTTGTACTGTGTGCGCAATTGTTTACTTGTCTAGTCTCAACTCTCATTTTGACCTGTGCTCAACTCTCACCAAAAAAGATAATGATGGCTCTGATGTCCGCTTTTGCTACCAATTCTGCCGAAAGCCATTTCATCAATTTCTGTACCCACAAGAGAATCTCTGAAAGACTGACAATTTTTCGCCTACATTTTTCCCTCTGGTGAGGTGGTTCATTTAAAATAAAAATTTTTGGCATTCTTCTCAAGTCTCAAGTTTTGCGCTCTCCTTCCATCAACAGCACAGTACACACAACCTTTCATCATTTTCTCTTTTCACCTTTTTGTGTTCCTTTGCCATTTTCATCATCTTCAGAGTAATCATCATCAGCAGCAGCAAAAGCAACCTTTTGTGAATGAACGCGTATAGGTATAAGAATAGATGGATTTTAGAGAACGAGAAAAAATCGATCAAGCACTTCCCATTTTTAGTATGTCAATATGACGATCCAAAAATATAAAGACGATGATGAGAATGAATGATCATAATACGATATTGTTGAAAAAGGGTTAAATAGAGCTGAAGCGCCTTTTCGCTTTCTTGCAAAGCAATCTTCTTATAGTACGAGAAAAGGTGGAACATGCAACCATTATATTTTTGGGCAATGCTATTACGTTTTATATTATTATTTTTCTCACACACAAAAATCGGACGTGTTTGGTAGTAAAAGCTCAGACAGAGCTCTCAGCTGCCCTCAGTGTAAAATGTGATGTGTTGGTTGTGAAAATTGAATTGAATAACGGACAGGTCATTTGTAATGTTATAGGTAATTTAGGCCACTTGAAAAAGTGGTATCAACATCAGTGCAGGGCGCAGAGTAGTAGAAGGTGGGCATATATTTAAGGCTCGCCATATCAGAAAACCACTTCGTATGCTGCTGCTGCCACCACCTAAAAGTCGTTAAATTAGCTTGTATATTACTGACAATGAAAAATGGTGGGCTATTCTGATTACTGCACGTTTTCCTACTTCTACACACACATTGTATAAAAAATCGACAAAAGTTACACGGGCTGGCATTTTCAATTAAATAATGTAGGTCTTCTTTAGCTTCTTCATCAACGCAGTAATATATTTTTTTCTACCTGACAAAAAGTTAAAATGTATAGAGTATCAACCCTGCTATTTACATGCACCATGTCCATATCAAAGATATCATAGTCCGAGTAATTTAATGTTTCAGCAGTCTCCCACTTTTTTATTCATGAGTACGTGATTTCCTCCTTGTACAGTCAATACACAGGGTTGTCGGTCAGTATTACCAACCTGTGTTGCTGGCCTGAGTAAATAACACAAATACAAGCTGTCTCTCATCCCTGCAAAAAGAGAACCAAAAGTGCCAACTTGTCTACCTGGTTTTTTCGCTTTGGTCTTTTGGTGTTACTGAACCTGCAATAGATGACTATGGTGATTGCGGCGGTGGTGGTGGTGGTGCTGCTGCCATTATTATTATAATGGCTGGTTACAACAAATGATAATGGATGCACAGAGAATACCTAACAGGGAGACTATAGTGCATGTATAAAATGTAGTGATTATTTTCCCTACATGGTATAAAATCTACATGTTTTCGCGCAGCAGAAACCTTTTCCTGTGTTGTGGTGTGGCGCGGCAAAATGGAGACTGGGTTATCTATCTAATTTGACGGAATAGAAAAGGAGTTGGTATTATTGATGAAAATTATGTGCTGCATAAAAATATTATTGATGGTAGTACTGATACACGACTGTTATGATGGCGCAGCACGTTTTTTCCTCTAAAAACCGGGCGTAGTATTCTGCAATCAAGAAATGTTTTGAGGTGGCGGCGGTAACAATGGTGGTGCTTTGGTGTGCTGGTACTCATTTACTTTGAACTTAATTGTTGGTGTGAATAAAATGTGAACAATTTTCGACGTTTTATTTTCCTGAAATATAACAGAACTCATTGATTTGTCTGGCAGGCGTGTCTTATGCAATCTAGTTTGGCATCCGAGATATAATATGAAACAGGGAAATAATCATACTTTGTAACTTGTGACAGGGTTGAACTACGGTCAGGATGCAAAATGCCATTCCGTTTTTCTGTATTATTTTGCCGAGATCCACGAAGAAGACAAAAAACAAGCAGTAAATCTAGTTCTTATAAAACCCGAGAATGAAGCTACCTACATAAACATTTTAATACACTGCAGTGTAGTCAGTGGATTTTTTCAATTTTTTTTACGATTGACTGCAGGTTGCAACCCATTTTATTATTTTTCAAATAAGTTTTGTCAAGGAGGGAATTTTTACCCTAGTAAATCAACAGCAATACAAGTTCATGTAAGCATTATTGAAGAAATCACGTTGCAATGCATGCTGTTGATCGTAAAGTTTATGTACCTACAGTGAAGTTCATAAACAATCAAACTCTCCGCATGGCTCATAGTCCATGATCATCTACGTCATAGACACCACTGCACTATGTTTGCTGTATCAAAACGCAAAGTGTTTCTGGTTGGTCGTAATAAATTTTATTGTTGCATCATGATTTTTTATATGGCTGCTGTGATTACTGTATTACCGCACCTAACACCAAGCCTATATCAAAAATGCATTTAATTTTTTCAGTGTTTATAGTAATATTTATATTAAGTGACGATGATGATGCAGATAAACCACAAAACTCATCTGTAAATGCAATCTTCAATTTATTTAATGAGATTTTAATATACACGCATGTTCTCATCTCCCTGTTCATTACAGAATCTTTTCGATAAGAAAGTGGTAATCAGAAGTGGATTGAAGGAAAGTGTGAAATGTGACGCTGTTAAAGTTGGCGTTCAGCTTTGTAATCTGATCAAGGCTCGTTTTTTTAACCGAGGAGGTCACAAAGTTTACAACGAAAATAAAATGAAGATGATTGAAGAAAAAAAGATGAAGCGTAAGAACTTGAGGGAAGCTAGTAAAAATATGACAATCAATTTCAAGCCAAGATGATGTTTCTTCATAGCTTTCTATAGGCATTTGGAAAAAAATATAAAATAATATCTTGGTCTGAGCAAGATGAACATTTATACTGTTCTGATGTGATGACTATCTTCAATCTTTGAACTAAGCAATAATTTCTCGCCTCTCTTGATTGATACTAATGCAAAGTGTTGACTCTCTACTCTGAACATGAATCTTGTATTGACTTAACTTATTTAACGTGACATTACTTTCTAACAGGCGATTTTGTTTCAAAGTCATGCATATCACAAAAATGTTTGTTTAATAATATCTCATAGAGATGTGTGAAAATTTGTTAAGAGTAAAACACGTAGACCTTCTTAATTAATCCCAACACATACAGTTTTAAATTTTGCAATTTTATAATATTGAATGGAAATACGCTCTAGGGAATTCGTGTCTAGTTTATACTCTGTGTAAACAGGGAAGAAAAAGTTTCCTGTTCGATGCTCAATGCAAACAAATTGAAATTATATTGCTACAGTATGATACCAAAGAGTCTAATGCTCACTCTTGAGTGTATTGCGTGGTTATAAGTAGATACCAATTTTGCCATGTTGCTATTTGTCAGGTACAGGCTACTCCGTAGTTGTGTTTGATTGCTTACTCTCAAGCATGCACTCGTAAATATAACCTTTGATAATATGACTTTGAAACGGACAAGCAACGGGAAAACAATCGATTGTGAACTTCGAAAAATAAAAATATTACCATAATAAGCAAAAATCGAGATTCTGACGATTCTGTGAAAAATTGGGCTAGGCAGATTTAAGAGGCTGAGGCGACTTTGTAGCGTTTTGTCTTCAATTTAAAAATACAACCCTCTTATTTAACTTTTTAACAGTATATTTTTCAATAACATCCAAAATCACAGAGGATGTTGCTTATACTCCGTTGTTGCATAAACTAATATCGAGTTTTGTCATGACTGTCAATAAATTCATCTAATATTCTAGAAAAGACGGTGGGAGGAGATAGCGGAGATTGAAAATAATGATTGTTATTATGACTATTACGTTACACAACCCTTTTTCTCATTATCAAAGAGACACGATTTTGAATTTCATTTGACTTTCGAATACGAAAAAAAACTTGAGAATAAGATGTGATACAAAACAAAATGAGTAGGTATACACGTAGGCAAGTAAAAAACGAACTGAGAGAGAAGAGAATTGAGTCTCTAATTTATTTAAAGTTAGGCAGTAAGGTACCGTGATTACTTTTTCTTTACAAGAAAGGTAGAAAGAAAAAGGATTGGGTTTCTTGCCTCGTTAGTTGGTAGTTGTGTTGCTGGTTTTAACTTGTTATTTTGCAATCAGCTAAGGTAATCAGAGCTCTTGGTCGTGTGTTTGAGGATACCTAAGAAATGTACCTACCACTCCACTTGAATTTCTTTTGTTTTTCGGTATAGTGGAGAGGGGAAACCAGCAAAAGATAAATTATACATGGTTTTTCTCTCGTTCATGATGATGAGGTGGTAGTGGTGGTGGTGGAAGGAAAGGTAAATTGGGGAAGCAGTCAAGTGGCAAAGCAAAAGGTATATATTCTTCTAAGGTACTTCAGCTCACTGTAAAAAATTAGTTTTGGTTTTGGGAATCTTACCAGAACAACTTTTCTTTTTGAGAGGTTTTCTCCTTTGGAATGAGCCATGAAAGTGCACAGTGCACGCGGTTCTCTGCCACTCTCATTTTGCTACTCTGTATTTGGTGGCAGCTAATTTGCTTTCTGGATAGGAAAAAAAATTGTACACATTTTCTGGGTTGTTGGTTGTTGTTTTGATGCTTTTCTGCTGCGTGTGTGTATTATTATTATTACTGTATTTCTTATTTAGTTTCTTTACTAGATGGAAAATAAGACAAACTAGCTTTGCATTTTCTCGTGATCACGTACAAAGCGGTGTGGCAGCCACAGCAAGGTATATTTTTTACCTTTGAGATGATTTTCTTCTGCAACCTGAAAAGATGGAAAGAAGCGTGCCTGCGGATATTATCTTGAGTTTCCTTCTTAGAAAAAATGGTTTTGTGGGCATTCTCACCGTTTTCTCCTTTTGAGCATGTCTGCTATTAATATTCCGAGTAGTTTGTCAGTAGGTACGTACGGTAGTATAGGCAGTCACGCATAAAGCACAAAACAAAACGCATTAAGCTTGCACCCAGAAACAAAATGTTATTTCATGCCAGCAGCATTTCACTGCACTATGCGGCACTACTGTCCTCATCATTTGTAATTTCTGCCTTGTTATGTTTTGCTGCTCTTTTGTTTTTACAATTTATTGTTCTTTGCTGCTGCACAAAACAATGTACAAATTTTCTCGTAAAGATTTCATGAATAACCTGATAGCCCATGCGAAAAGGTTCGGACAGGCAAAAAGCAAGAGTTCTCTTCTGCTTCTCTCCGTCTCATTATTTTTCAAAACCATTATTATCCCAGGGAAAAGAAAGGGCAACGAAAAGAGAAAAGATTAACATCTCGTCGTGTTTCCCTCAAAAGGAAAAACTTTTCCTTTTACCTCTAGAATCGTTCTTCTTCTCAGAACACAAAAGTCGCCAAAGGGGAAAATATGCTTGAACATTGAACTGTGTACAAAGTATAAAGTACAAAACCTTCAGAAATGTTCTGTCGTTTCAGGGCTTCTTAACAACGCAGCAAATTATTGTGGATTATGTGAAACTTTGAATGTCCAAAACTTTTAAGTTTTTCCCTTCTCAAAGTGCACTTTTGAGAGAAATAACTTTAAAAGTTGAAGCTCCTATAATATGCTCAAGTGATAAATAATAATAACAACAGCAAATCGTAAATTTTCCGTGTAAATGGAAGTATCAACAGGAATTTCATATTGTCCTTTCTACTTCCGCATAAATCACTACCCATATTTCCATTCATTTTGCTTTGTACATCCCTAGTTGACTTTTTAAACCTGTTGTTGTGCTCATAAAAGAATACATTCAAGTTTTAACTTTTAAACAATCTGCAGGTATTATTGGAAAATCTTAAGCACACTAGTTTTATATGCAAAATAATCGGTATAATCCTTAGAGCCATAAAAGAGTGCAGTCATTATTATAATTTCGGTAAAGTGCATTTTCTCTAGATCCATTATGGGCTCTGAAAATCCTTTCAACTTTAAAGTGCCTTTTTGCTCCTTGCCTACTGCAAGATGTAACCTCTCTTTCTGATGATTATTGCTATTATTCTAAAGTAATGACCCATAAATCACAAAATACACATAATAACAACGTTGCTGACTTATAACCATGTACTATTATGGTACATATAGCAAATCATGTTTTTACGACTTGAAGCAAAGGGCCTGGAACTCAATCGGGAACCACTTTTGATATTGAGCTTGAGCAGGACAAGTACCTCTTCAGTTTTGCTAATGGTTATACCCTCTAAAAACCTATAAGAGCCTTCTAGTTTCCTTTTCGTATTCCCATTATCATCAATAGATTGTTTCAAAAAGGTCGTAACTTAAAGATAATGGCGGTGGTAAAGCGGTGCGGTGTGTCTTGTCTTCTTCCCAACGAAAATGTCGGGTTTTGAGTATAAGTTTCTTCTTGCGTGTGGTAGTGTGGTATACTTTCCCTAAGAGAGTAATACAAACAATAACGCTAATGCTTACACAACGGCAACTAAATTCATTCGTTATATAACCCCGTGTGTCCTTGTCTGTGTGGAAAGCAAAGAGAAAATATTGGGTTTCTCAGGTAAAACAGGAAGGGAAATGAATGACGTATAAGATAAGGCGGAAAGGTAGAGAGAAAGCGAAAAAACGATAATCCAAGGCTCCATTAGGAAAAGAGGTTTGGCCTTGTGTTCCGCTAAAATACTTCACCATTTACTTTGCTCAGTGGCAGGAGAAAACGAAAAGAAAAAGGCTTAAAAATACAGAATAGATGTTTTGATGCTGGCTTTCTGTTAAGTAAAATGACACAAAAGGAGGACGGAGGACCAAAACCCAGACGGGCGACTGTGCGTGTAAAAGCACAAGCACAAACAATAAATAGAGCGTTGCCGCTATTATTATTATTTTTCCTCTTTTATAAGAAATAGAAGATAAGTAATGGGAGAATGACTCAGTTGTGCGCTACACAATGATGAGTCCATTGAGTATCGTTACCTGCCATAATACATAATCCGTAGAATGCTAGGAACACGCGAGTACTAAAAATTGAGGCAGACACCCAAACTCTTTATGGGAAAGTAGAAAATGTTGCAACGATAGTATACGCAATACAATGTTTCATATTACTATTATGTTGGGTTGTTCAAGAGAAAAAAATAAAATATATAAAAAATGAGAAATGGCTGGAGAATGATGTATAAAGGTGAAAGCGGTGGGATAAAAGGGATAAGGAGACTCTGGAGAAAATGGAAGAATAGATGGAGATACATTTCGAGATAGCGCAGGAGACGCAGATGGTATCTCTTTATTTTGGCATTGTTCTCCGGTTTCAGCCTGATTATTTGAATATATTTACCCATTTACCAAAAGGGTAGGTTAACTTGCTTAATAATGTTTTTATGAGTGGGCTGCGTGTTTACTCCAGGTTTTTCAAAGGTTTATTTAAAAATAGACTGGCTTGTTATGCAAAACACTTGGAAAAGTTTATATGGAAGGTAAATTGTAATCATGTTAAATGCTCAAGTGAGTGAGACACTGTGTGGGTGGGCACTAGTACACTTGTCCTTGTGTAGAGTAGCAAGTAAGAAGAAAGTAAATTTTTTGAGACATTCTCAAAATAACATTTTCTAGCACACGTGGCAGTTACACAAGCGTGAAGGGACTGAAATAACATAAAAATAAGGAAAGACGGTTGTAACTTGTGTACTAGCCATAAGCAATCTAAAAGTTTGTATAGAAATTTCTAAAGAAAAATTGTCCTTTCTCCCCTTGAATAACTTTCTTTATGGTGGAGTATCTATGGTCATGATACTGATGATGAGTTCATCATCGTCGTTCGTCATCCTCCATTGAGAATCAAAAGCTTGTAGTTTTTTATGACTTGTGAGTCATGAATGTATATATATATTTCAGTACTGGCCTTGGGTCTAAAGAAAAAAACTTGACAGTCTGCTGGTCCTTGTATGGTCGTAATAATAAAAAAGTGAAATGAAATGATAAGATAGGAAAGTGTATCATGAGCTTGGGCACGATCAAATAGAGACAAGAAAGAAAGCAGCAGCAGCAGACGGACAAAAAACAAGTTCAATTCAGTTAGCTACCCGCACCGGGCATTCTTGAAGGACAAAGTTTTTCCCAGGGTAGAAAATAAAGTTGGAAGAAAAAAAACTGTCTCCAAACATTCATGACATTCCAATGTCTTTTTGATGTACTGAACTTATGAGCTTGTCTGTGTCTGTACACGTTTACAAGTGAGTGTGCGGAGGAGCCCAAAAAAGTTTTTGTATTATTATTTTGTAACTTGTTCTCGCGTAATGATGTTAAAGAAGGAGGATCTTGTGAACATTAAAAACTACACTTTTGCTTGTCTTCTCTCCAAAGTTGGTTGTTAAACGACATGATAGCATTATAAAAAGAGTAGACAAAGTCGTGACAAGATACCTGCTGTTTTTTTATTGTAGCCGATGGTGGAGAGAGACACCCAGAGATCATCATCACATCACAAAATGTCCTGTTTTAATGCAATAAAAAAGTTTAACGTATTTTCCCACTGGGTACTCTCTCAGAAGCAAAAAAGGTGAAAAAAATGTTTAAGCTTTTTGATGTAAAGTCGTGATGATGGGAGTGAAGAATAATGACTAAAAACCCAGTTTTTTTCAGTCGGATTGTTAAAAGTTGTGTTAGTACTGCAGTCAATGAGAAGGTGGTATCTTATGACATGACGGAATTCTTCTAATGGTTATTGCAAACTAGCTGCCTAATGATCTGTTTCTTGTAGTTTATGTCATTCATTATATTGCGTAAAAGAGTGACGTTAACGGTTGCTGCTAGCTTGTTTTTTTCAAAGGGGGGAAATGGGATAAACGGTACAAAATAAATCGTTTTGCTTTATATTCTTCTGTCAAACTGGGAGCACACAGGAAAAGAGGCAACTTGTATGCATTGCTTTTACATGAAAAGTCTATCAACATTACTACAAGTTTTAATCCCTTCATGTTGTCATTCATTCAGTATGAATCATGATTATCCTCTCGCTCTGAAATGAAGTGAATATGTCACGCTGTTTTAACTTCCTTCTTGACTTACATAGAACTTGTAGAAAAACTAGTTGGCCAAAGTTGACTTGATGATCATTATGGTGCATATATGTAGTGCTCCCCTTAGAAGAACGGAATTTACCCTTGTTTTGTCGGAGTATGTGTGCATATCGAATCTGAAATTAGTTTTTGATGCTTCACTAATTCTAGCACTGATGTGTCATTATGCAAAAAAAAGAAACTCAAGAAAGTCATATAGTTCTTCTGTGGCGAAGAGAATGCTTATATTGATGAATTAATGGCTGCATGTACATAACATCAAACAATAATTGCTAACTTATTTTTTTCTTTGTATTTTCAGGTAAGCAAAAGGAGCATCCAATTTTAATCAGAACATCTTCATTTTGTAAGTAAACTGCTTTTTTGGCTACTGCAATTTTCCAGCATTTTTCAGAAACGAAATCCGAGCATTATTGTCCATCAACTGAAAGAATACCAATCTTGCATTTTAATGACGACATGTTGTTTTAACGGACAATATTCAGCGTGCATGTGTGGTTTCAGATAGGTCTGGCTTAGCCTTTGTAGTTGCATAATTATCTAATAGATAATCTCTGCATTTCCATTCACATTTTTTTAACAACTTGAATTGGATTAACTGCTCAGCAGGATAGCTCATTACATCTCCCATTTAGTACATGTTTTCTCCTCTTTTGGTCATGCAACATGACAATAGCTTTTTATAAAATAAGGAGACACGTCACATTGTTGCACACCATTATACACCAAAATAATTGTCTTTTTCAATTGTTTGCCTGTGACTAATACTGCGTAATACATCATTGCCTGCACACACTCAACTCACTCCCACAAACACAAGTTGCCGTGCCCCAGCAGCACGCAGTCAAATTATATGTATTTGTAATAAACGTAATGAAATAATAATAGAGCATTTTTTGTCTGCCGCTTCCATTTCCTGGTGTTTGTGCGGAGGCGTTGATTCAAATGAATACCTTTGCTCAAGTTGTTGTTGCCGTATTTCCAGTATATCGATCTACCCGCATAGTCAGTTCCATATCCGCATCATCCCACGAAAAAAAATATGAAAGGTGAAGGGAGAAGGAAAAAGAGGAAACAACGGCACGAGTTTATATTGCTGGAATGTTTTTTTTGCTGAAAAGGCAACAACAGAATGGTCTACCGGTCTTGTCCACACTACAGATATCTCTCCACTTTGTGAACTCTCTTCTGTGGACATAATATACTCAGAAAATAAACAGAATGGACAAACAAACAAGAGGCAAGAGCCAGCATCCACCTGCTTTGTTGACCCTTTCCAAGTCTTTTCAAGTGTGGAGTATTATGGCATGTTGTCAGATTATATAATGGCACGCAGTATAAAAAAGCCAGCCAGTTAAATAATGCAAAACTAAAGAAACTTGAGTACAACTCTTGCCTTTTTTGGGTTCATTTAGTACAAAAGAGCGCTGACTGGTTTGCTTGCAAAATGTCTAACTAGTGCGTGTAGTAGTGGAGTGGACCAGAGAGAAGATGCGGGTTCATTTCATTCCCTCGCTTGCCGCATTTTTCTCTGCCAGAACGTACTTCCTGGTTTCTAGTTTTTCCTGGACTGTGGACTAGCCAGAGAGACAACGGTTGTGTTTGCATTTATGCGTGCCTCGGAGTCTCCACAAGTGTAACTGCTGAATATGACGATGACGATGATGATGATAGCATAGCAGAAAAGTTGATCACGGGCTGCTGCTACGGGCATTATGGAAAATGAAAAGTTTTCTCGTTTTTATCTAACGATTACGTTTACATGAACTTATATAATGCCTGGTACGTTTCCCAGTTTGTTTGCTGCGGCTGCTGTTCTCTTTTGTGCGTGTTTTCTCCGAAAAATCAAGTCCATTTGCATGCACATCACACAAATACACAGCACCCACACACCAACTCTCTGATGTGGGCACATTTGTACGCACACAGTCCACAAAAGAATGAACTGATATCAACGAGTGATCAGCACGGGAAATGGAAAAGATGAAAAAAATGTTGGGTTTGCATGATATTTCCATTGAAAATTGGAAACATTTTTTTATATATTCCATAATAAAAGGCATCAAGATGAGAAATGTTGCTGCTGCTTGTTGACGAACCGAAAACAGTCTCAATCGGAAAATGAAGGATGCAAAAAGGGCACTTGGGAAATATATGTATGTATCTGTGAAAATAAAACACTTTTCAAAGCAATGCAATAACACAAGCTTTGATGATAAAACGGAAAAGTTTTTCAGACAGGCTTAAACTTTTTCTCTGGGAGTTCAAGCATGCACCCACACACACTTCAACGCGTGCATAGTAGTTTAGCAAACGAGAAAAGTGTATGCGGGTAAAGTAGTTGGTAGTAGGAGTAAAATTTGTGAAATTATGGCTATGTGTATGCATCACCAACAAGAAAACCAGCCAAAATATGTTCATGTTCCTACGAATATCGATACTCTCTACTCAAATGGAATAGAAAAGATGCAATCGATCCAATGTTGAATAAAAATGCATGCACTTATATCCTTTTTTTTGGGTCCAGAGTGCTTTTGAACTTGAAAGAGATTCCAGGTCTCACTTTTCAGCATTTACACGTAAATTACTGCCATTGCCAAGGAGTAGTACCGAGGTCCATCTGGAATGACGATGGGCTCTTGTGAGAACACATAAGCCATACTGGGAATGCGTATATTACTAGATGAAGAAATTCAATCTTCTATTTTTTAAGAGAAGGGAGAAGAAAAAATGGAGGAGTAGTATCACGTGTCTGTATACCGTGTCTAGTATCTTCTGGGCTGATAATAATGGTGGCGGTAGTGTGTTGGTCATAAAATAAAACAACGATAAAATAACGGCCATACATTTTCAAGCGTCGGACACGGGTCGTAAGTTTTCAGTGAAATTTCTCCAGCCAACTAACACCACCACCACCATCACCACTGCCGTAAGTAAAAGCAGCTTTGTTTGTTTTAAAACAAAAGTGCATTACATGCGTGCGTACTGCACACTTATCTGAAGAAATGGAATATGTGGATTCCAAAAGGATTTAAAAGTTGATATCCCGCAGGCATTCCATCTTGCTTGCTAAGTCGGGACTTTTCATTCTCTAGGATAGTCCATTGCAACAGAATAATATTTTCTGAAAACACAAACAGCAACAGTGTTAAATCAGCAAGAGAGAAAGGCTACCGCATGTGGAGAGTGTGAGTGAAAATAAGTAGCTTCTTATTTTCTTCGGGGGAAAAGATAAAAGGAAAATGGATGTATTCTGCTGCTGTTTTTTGTGGGAGCGATAATCAAATGGAGATGGAATGCTTTTGTTGCTGCTGCATTGCACCGTGTATGCATACCAAAACCTTGCAAAGCAATCATCCAGCATGTTGTACAACATTGTTTGATCAATTCAAGATGATGCTGCATTACCATCATCGTCATCAGTTCTATCTCCTGGTGTGTGCGCCTCACTTTTCCATATCCAATATTCTTCAAAGTTGATGAATAATAATGAGTAATTGGTGATTTCACCCGTGATCCCCCTCTCCAAAGTCTAGTTTTGCATTCAACCACATCTATCTCGTCACTCTTGTCTACAGATAAAATGAAAAAATAGGGAAATCAAAATGCAGGGTGAGTTATCGAAAAATGAGGAAAATATTCTGCCGAGAGATCCCGGCATGCATTCAAAATTGCATTATCATTTCCAATGCACCACATCCATGAGCCGTTTCCGTATCATCATAGTTCCATCTTCAATGCTAATAATATTTTTACTACGACACTCACACACACACACACACAAATGCGGTGTTTGTTAAAACGAAGACATGACATCAAAAGCAAGAGAAAAAAACTTGGGATCTTGTTGCATCATTCATTTTCTTGCGAAAGTTTCTACTAGCTTGGCTTGTTCTTTTTCGGCAGTTTGAAGGGTGTACCACTACTTCAACTTCAACTATTGAAATCAGACACTTTTTCGGTTCAATCGAAAGTACAATGCATCGGGGAAAAATCTCATCATTCACTTATTCCTTTCTTTTCTTTCTTCGGTTGTGTATCTCCTGCCGTCACAGCGTTCTGCTTTGTTATTACCGTTTGGCCTGATGACGAAGATGCAAGGGTGCACTCATGCATACTCGCACCGTCCCCGAAAAAAGAATGGAGGATGCACCACCGCCGAATTCAGTGCAGCAGAGTGCATACTATCTATTATTTTCTCCGATGTGCAAGGCTATGCAAGGGGAAATCCTTTTTTTAATACTGGGGTGGTGGTGGTGGTGAATGTTTCACTAGACTTACTAGTGATCCTTCTTTCTCCTCTGACTCCACAACTGCTGTTTATGACAGCCCCACTACCAGGACGACTTCATTTTCAAGAAAGCAGCCACGTACTAAGTTCATGGGTATGGCTGTCTTGTGTTCTTTGCGCCTTTCCACAGACATTGATAAAGAGCGAGAAAATGCAGCAGAAGCAGAAGCAACGCAATAATAATAACAAACCAGCCAGTTTTTTTCATTCTGGAGCGAAGGAAAAAAAGAGGAAACAAGAGAGCCTTATTTCTTTCTACTTGTCTGTTGTCTCTGAAGCAGAACAGCCGTTTTCATTGCTCGTGTTGTGAGAAGGAGTGCAATCTCCATAATAAAATGGTTTCTTATTTTGGCTAGAAGCAAACTGAGCCAAGTGCATTGCGTGATGTGCAATGCGCCTCGGCTGCACTATTATTATGATTTGGTGTAGTCGCCTTCAAATATTCACTGGGGATATAATAAATTGGTTGAGAGAAGCAAGGGAGAAAATGGGGATTGTTCCCTGTGCTTACCCAGCTTTTAATATTGTTTTCAAAACGCATAGTTAGAGCTGCATGTGCATCTATTCTATATTATTCAGGGAGAAAGGAGGATTTTGCAGAGGAGCGCGGTGATTAGTTTTGACTCACGAGGCTACCAGGCGGAATAATAATAAAAAAGACGAAATAATGAAAACATTCGTCTTTTTTTTTTTAAACCAGGCAGTAAAAAAGTGTGTGCCTGAAGCAGTGTGTAAAATACGTTTCTTGAAAGATTGCGTATTATGCAACCGGAACAACTCATTTTTCTTCAAAAGATGAAGAGGATCCACTTTTACACACCAAAAGGCGGCATTAAAACTGAGTTTTTAAACGACTAAGGAAAAAAAGTAAAGTGGTTTAGTTAGCGTTTTTAGATTACATCGATGCTTTATAATGTCCTGGACATTTTTCTTTGACGCGATTTATAATGCATTTCCCCTTCGGCTGGATTTTCTAACTGCCTACTTCCCAGAAAAAGAAATTTGCGTTAATCGCCTTCATTTCTACATCATGATTCAAACAGCTTTCTTTTTTTCTTTGCATGGTTGCATGTAAAGAGCACATTCTTCCTTCCTTTTTTTCGGTTCCTCTTTTGTGAATGTCCTCTGTCTCCTCTGCTATTATTAAAAGAAGCACGACAAAGAAAAAAGGGAAAGTAGATAGTGCATGCACGAGGTAATATAAAATGCAGTAAATAAAGACAAGACTCCAGATTTCCTCTCTCTTCGCTTTTTCGTGACACAATGAGAATATCGAGCAGCGAAGAAAACTGGCAGGGCGGCGACGATGGTACTATACCGAACCATTCAATAATGTCTTTACGCATTTTTTCTAGAGTATTTATTGCCTTGTAAGTAGTGCACTATACTGCTGCAGCAGAGCCATTTGCCATTGTCGTTATTGTTGGGACATGCAATCCTATTATGATGATGATGGGCATAGTAATAGTTTCCCAGTTAAGAAAGTTTTGCAGAAGGGGAAATGGTGGGAAGTAAGACCTTATACTATCGGGCTGATATATACTCTGATTGTGACTGCACGTATTTGTTTACTACGACGGGGTTTAATACCACCACCATCACCACCGTCGGGTAGTTTGAACAGAGAATATTGGAATTACGACGGCGATGAAGATGCAAGAGTACTAGCATGGATGGGGGTTGAGTTTTGAGTGGGGAAAAAGTGTGAACAAGTCCATATCACTTCTGGTGGAGGAATGAGCCCAGCCAAGCAGTTTTGGAGTGGTAGTAAATGAATCAATAATGAAACACGGACTGTAAAACGGTGAAGCATGTATATTTGGTGTACTGCTGCTTGCGTGTACAAACTATCGAGACTTCAAACTACTTTGTGCATTTTGTAATGTGCATTAAAATTCGATAATACCCGCATACACACACACGCACACCAGCTTAGTAATCCCTGCTTCATAAAATTATTATGAAAACTTTGTTTTCATTCTCTGTATTCGCTTTTATACATTTCCCTTTGAGTTTCTTATTTTTTTTGAATGGGGCGAGATTGCCGGAATAATAATATTAGAGAAGGAAGAGGAAAAGAAAAAAACGGAATGGGAATGGGAAGTAGAGAAAAAAATTGAGAGGACTAAGCTTGAGAATATAAAGCCAACTGAGAATGTCCTTTTCAAACGCATCACACTATAATACATAATCAGCAGAGTGGAATAAGATTTGCAGGCACACAATAAGTGTGTGTCTCACGCTACTTTTATGTACATGGGAAATGGTACAATATACTAGTCCATAATAGATTGAATGGCAATTGACAGGAGAAAACTGTCTTGGGATTATATAGGGCCAGCAAAGTGTTCACTTTTTGAGAAGGATAGTGCACTCAAAAGAAGAAAAAAGTTGCACGAGAGAGAGTTGAAGACACACAAATTTTTAGCATTAAGCCAAGGTGGATTGTTATCGGCAGCAGACGAGGTTGAATAGAGAAAGCTACTTCTTAAGAGATATATGCTCTCTAGTTTTGTGACTTGACTGCTTGACTCACAGTGGTAATCTTACCTCAATCAAGAGGAAATCTAAAAAGGGAATTGATAAGGAGGTGCACGTACCACGCTCCAAAATGCAATGGTAATTGGAAGGAAGAGAAAGTAAATTGGAGATTGAAGAGAGAAAGAGACTGGCAACAAGACAAGTCGAATGAGTGTGGTGACTACTCTTGTGTTCTTGTCAGCCAAAGAGCACTCCTACTTTCAACTTTCCTCTTTTGGCTACTATTGTAGCACCGCATAAGAACACAGACAGAAGAACAGGAAAATGCTTGCCAAACTGTAAAAAATGCCATGTGCCGTGTGCCAGAAGGTTGAAAATGATAATGACGCTTCTGCTGTTAGTAAAGCCTATAGAGCTGGTTTAGTTTAGTACTGCAGTTTTTTTACCAGTTCAACTTGTTCCGCGTGCACTTTTCTTTCAATGTGAAAAGTGAGTGGCAAGGAACAATGAAAGGGGTATAAAACACCAAACCATTATATTATTCCACTTTTCACAGAGTTTTTACTGCCTTTCCTTTTTTCTATTTTTATTTCTGAGGAATAATAGAAAAAAGGTGCAGACCTGTGAAAAAACCCCAACAACAAGGCTTACGACATATTACACCCTAGTATAATAAGCAATGTATGAAAAGGCTTAGAGAGAAAAAACTGAATAGGAAGATGCGGACTAAAGAGAAGAAAAAACTCAAGAAAAGGATGAGAATGATAAGCATCAGTGATATAATCTATACAAACTATGCATTACCGACTACAAGAAGGGTGTAGACCATACTAGAATAAAAGTGGGAGCCTGAGTGTCTAGTGTCTGCTGGTGCTTGCCTGCTTGTCTTGTACACTTCTAACTTGGATCCAACCCCAAATAAAATCCGAAATCCTGGTGAAGCTCTTGAGATACATGTAAAAAACCTCACAAAAAAGAAAGTGCATCTTATCCATATAGCACAAGGCTTTGTATATGTATATTCTTTTAATGCCTCTCAGTGGACTACTACACTGCAGCACTATTCCTACTTCCACCAAATGCTCACAGCTATAATATAAGCCAAAAAGCAGCAACATCAGTTATTTCTTCTCTCTCCGGCAGCCTTTCTTCTTGTTCACGTCGCTCTCTTGTCTTGCAAGAAACATGCTCCAGTAGGAAGTACCACCACCACCACCACGACTTGCATTTACTCTTTTTTTCCTTCTTGTTCTTTCCCCTTCTTTCTCTCCGGCTCTATTTCTTTTTACAGTTGTTGGTAGTACCAAACGTTTTCTTCTAAGAGTATACACACACCACTGTGAAAATCAATAATAATATTACGAGTGTAAGAAAGCCTTGCATACTGAAAAAGAGAAAGTCTGTAGAGTTGCGTTTCTTTTGTTGAAGTAGTGGAGTAGTAGTTATGACGTGATTGGGGTTTTCACGGTTTCTTAGAAACAGCCAATATTTTCGATTATAAGCCAAAAAAAGCTTATTTTTGGCTTATTTTTGCTAAAAAATTTCATCGTCTCCATAGAGGTAGAAATTTTTAAAAGGCTTATAATCCCTTTTTGGCTGAAAAAATTTTACTGTGTAAACCCCGATTGTACCTTTTTATGACAATATGCCAACGTCCATATTATATTGCGTGTATGGGTAATAAGGATAGATATAAGGTAATCTCAAGAAAATAAGGTAGTTGAGGACGTTAGATCGTTTGGTAGTACAATGCCACAGGCTACTACAAGCCAAAAAGGATGAAGGATAAGCAAATGGTGGATTATGGAACAAGGAGCAATATGAACAAATGGAATATTTATTTCTTTCGAGAACATGTGTAGCTGCAAGCTACACAATTCCAGATGGAGTGAGTGACGGAGTCAAGAAAGATTGCAGTACCCTTACGATTAGTCCAGATTGTCGAAGGTGAGATGGGAATCAGCGTGCAAACTATATATTCAAGTCTGTTTTTGACTTGAACAATATCCATTTTGAATGTTGCTGCTGTTCTGTATTCTTTTTTTGTGATACTTGCTTCTGGAGAAAGTCTCGAGAGTCAGAAAAAAAGTAGATTTTTTTTCTGAGGGTATGAGCCATCAGCCAAAACACGTATACATTTTTTGTCTGTCTGAGTTTTCCACTTCCATTTTCTTTTTAGACCAGACTACTGACTACTCCAAAAGGTGTACAAAATTGGTGCTTTGAAACACGAACTGATGTGTTGTATTATGAACACGTACGTGCGGGGAAAGTTGTACGCGCGCCAGTAATAGCCATAATGGACCAAGGAGGGATATATACCGGAATGTGAATCGCCTTTGATGATGACCACCAAAAAACGTAGACGATGATGATTGTATGCATTTTGAGTTATTTTAGGGCATAGATGGCATATTTCGCTGGTGGAGTAAAAGGAAGCTAGATTCTCTCTAGTCGGGCGTATTTCCCCCTTCCAATTTTTTTTTCAAAAGATATTCACGTATAAGCTCGCGCGTGGACGAAAGTCTAGTACGTTTCATCGTTTCGTGTTTTTTTCTTCTTCTTTTTTTGGTCAAGCTGGGGAAAATTGGTGGAACAACTTATGTAATGCCATGGCTCATTATTATTGTGACCGTTTGACCGGTTGCAAAGCCAACAGAAGGGAGGGAAAAGTACTACGTGAATGAGAATACTTTTTTGTAGCTTCTTTTGAAACCAGGGAAAAACGGAAGGGAAAGTTGGAGAAGGGGCTTTTGAATTGCAGTGAACATTAGAAATGAACGACCATCAGCAATGATCTCTGGCATGGGTGCGCTGTGTAGGATTTTGTGCTATAGTTTAGAAAAGTGTTCTTACTGGTTGCCTTGATGTTGTGCAATATGCACAAAAAATGCTACAATTTTCAAAGTAGACACGAGAGTATGAATTGAATGTACAAAGTACACACAGAAGTGCCAGTATGGAGAAAAAAGTTGTGCGTGGTAAAAAGAAGTCGTTACAATTTTCCACTTTTTTATTCTACAAGGCTTGAGATGTTGTTCAAGTTGAAGTTGAAGAAAATTCTTTTACTCTGTAGAATACCAGGCTATATATATGTCCCTTTTGTCTACGGTTCTGTTTTCTCTATATAGCTATGTTCCTATTTACTTGGTTTTGTTTTACTTTCTTTATTTCCACGAAACGGAATCTTGAAATGATGGTGAAATGAAAAGGACAGAAAAAAAGAAATGGAAAGAGAACTTGTGGAGTAAAATCGAAAAAGTCTGGGAGAGAAAATATAGCGTGAAAGTATGTATGTTGAACAAAATGTTTGCAACGCAGCAGGTTTATATGCATGTAGACACTTGGGATTTTCTCAAGTTTCCACGTTATTTCTTGATAACGTTGTTGTATTGAAAAAGTTTGAAAAGAAATAACAAGAGAAAGATTCAAGCGGTGCTTATCGTCATGCGAGAGTTATTTAGGGAAGAATTGAATTTTTAACAAGCAGAGAAATCCACACAGCTTTAAATTCTGCGAAAAGTAACGCAAATGTGTTTACGCACACAATAGCTAAAAATTGCTTATTTTGCTAAATACTTTTTTGTTTCAAGGGATTAATTACTGGAAATTTTCTCGGAATTGATGAAAAGCTATACAAAATATGATTCCTGATCCCTACCGTGCGCACAGTTCTTAGGTTCCATAATAGAATACCGAGAAAGAAAGACTAAACCGCACAGAAAAGTGTATCCGCTTTCAGCGCCAAACTGTTCACCGTCATAGGAAACGAATACAATATATCACATGCATTACCCCGCTTGAAGTTCTGTCAGACAAACTGACGATCAGGCTGATAGCACAGGAAAAGTGAGTAAAAGTCATTCCTGAAAGAAAGTAGAAACGATAGAAGGAAAACAAATAGATAAAACTACAACATGAAAAAATGATTGGATGCTTTATTCTCAGCAAGTTAGACAGCCTCACATAAATAGAACGCACTAGTAAAATATTGTACAAGTTGGAGAAAGTGCCTTGTTCATTCATCAAAATATTTCCTGCACTTTGCAAACTCATTCCTTGAAGAGTTTTTTCCTCTGCTCCTTGTCCAAATTGCCTCCGACATTTAAATAGTCAATATGAAAAAGTAACTTCTTTTGGAAATTGGAGAAGATAAAAGTAATGAAACGGAATACAATAAAAGAAAAGTTGAGAGCCTAGATAGATACATTCTTGAAAAATAAAGTAATGAATTTTGATGGATTCCTGGAAAAAGTACCAGGTAAGCAGAACAGTGAACAATACAAATGTAAAAATGCCTCAGAGAATGGAAAACACTGTCGGCATTCCATTTGAAGGAGAAAGTAACAGTTTTAAAAGCAAAAATAAAACATGTTTCTTATTGTACTTTGTGGATGGATACCGTACTATCGTCACCCTCTACAAGAAAACTGCAAGCAACAAGATTTGCTACCTAATATACTTTGAATTGATGATGTATACACTTTGTCAACCCAGATTTTCTTTCCATTCGTCTTACTCTAAAAATACTTGAGTAAATAACAAAAGAAGTCAAAACTTATGTGTACGTGTTTTTCCCTCCTGGTTATATTTTATGTGACTTTCTTCCCAAGAGTTTCTCACAAGATGATATCTTCTTCACTCTTTGTGCTTTGCCTCTAGGCTCCTACTTGGCAACATGATTCCCCAAGTCCAACTAAAAAAATAACAATGGTTATATGTGCTGTCCTCGTGGTCGGATCATGTTGTTGTTGTTCTGGTATGATGTGATCATGTTGAAAATTGGTGGGATAAAAATGAAAAGCATGAGGCTATGGAGACCAGAAGCCATATCCCTGTCATATTTTTTCAAGAAGAAAGCTTCTCTGTGAAAACATGAAAGTTAACTTTTCTCTACGAGTATCTCATTTTCTGTCAAAATAACAACACTATACCAGACAGCTTTTGTTTTCCTGTAGTTTTTTTTACGTGTGGGCATGCATACAATGTGATTTACAAAGTTTAATCATAATCTCATGCTTGGATGAGCTTTACTCGGATGATCAGCAAAATACGTGCATAATATTGTGCATGGTAAAATTGAAGAAAATTTGATGCGATATGGTATTATACAGCAGAGTTTCAGGATGAATAAGCAAAATAGAGTTATTCCACGGCTTTCAGATATTTTTCCTTGTTTCGTCATGTTGTAATCGCCACAAGGAAGATTTATATTAAAAACAAGCAACATATACGCAGTAGCATACCTAAAAGCTTCTCCGTATTCTGAAATTGGATGAAAACAAGAAAGTTGATGAAAAAAGGTATAGAAAAAAGTTGACTTTTTATAAAACTTTTTTTCCTCCAGCTTTTGTCCAGATTTTAGACTTTTAGAGAAAGCCGAGCAGTAAAATGGAGTATATCTCTTGTTGCTTCCAAAAATGTTTTATGCTATCTGAAAAGACTTTCTTATTTCTTGAGACTTATTGCAAAGATTTCAGCCTGTTTTATTCCAAAAGGAGAAAGTTTATCTGGTAGAAGATATGCAAGAGCACCAGGAAAAGAAGATCAGGCAGGAAGCAACCTTTAATCTTTCTTGTGAACAGAGAGAAGCAGAGAGTTGACTATGGCGAACAGTGAAGAAGATGCATTACTTCCTCTCCCCCGCGTTTTACTCTTATCAACTGAATTTATATAATGGAGGCTTGGTGGAGACGGAGAGAGAAAAAAGACTAGTCAACGTTTGCTGAATAGTAATAGATTCGACTAGAGAGAAGGAGAGAATAGGATGAGGAGGAGGACGACACGGTAGAGGACTTTCACTGAATTATTTGGCCTGGATTCCATTTTTGGAATGTATTCGCGAAAAAAAGTGAACTGGCATGTATATACAATATTTTTGATGCAGCTATCTGCTTCCAACTCCTGCTCTATTTTTGCGTAAAAGCTGGATATTTTTTGAAGTGCACCACACGAGATCAACTAAAGGGAGGTAGATGATGATGAAAAGCCTTTACATAAAAATAAAATTTGGTTTCACCGATTTCATCCTCTCTCCTTGCCTCGTGATTGCTTTCACTCGAAGTGTCAAAAGCGACTAACAGTAGAAATCTTATAGGAAAAAATTCTAAGCAACAAGAGAAATCACTAAACAAACCAGAGACTAAGCTATTTGAAAAGCTGGAATTAGGGTGAGGGTAAATTTCGCATCCTTTGGAAAGTTCTATTCTCAAAGGGCAAAATTGAAGCAAAATCGAAACATAAGGTTATCTGAAAGATCCTTGGTATAGGTATAGAGATACATATACATCATAATACTGATATTTTAATTAACTCAGCAATATAAATAATCAGTGAATTTAGACGAAAATTTACTTTGAAGGTGCTACTATTACCATGTCGGGATTGAATGACAATGATGTGGAGAGTGTGGCTGAATACCAAGAAAGTGGGATTGGAGACGCCAGCAATGGTCAATCTGAACCTCAAATTGCTGAGGTGAAGATAGGTTTGGATGAGGCTAAGGATTATGCAACGGTGCATGAAATGTGGCATCTCCGAGAAAAAATTATCAACTATTCAATGTGGAACAGGAATGGGACCTTGAGTGGGAAAACTATTGCTACTTTGCGATTAGTGAACAAGTCTTTTTTGGTGTCCGTGTCCAAGTTACTGCATCGTTATAATGAACCCCTATTCAAACTCACGTTGGACAAGGACAAGGTTCCAAATGGAGGTGGACTTGAGGAGGAGGAAGTCCAT
The DNA here is from genome assembly GCA_029691765.1 of Entomobrya proxima. Classification (NCBI taxonomy): domain Eukaryota; kingdom Metazoa; phylum Arthropoda; class Collembola; order Entomobryomorpha; family Entomobryidae; genus Entomobrya; species Entomobrya proxima. The sequence continues at coordinate 1,659,023 of CM056168.1, forward strand.
GAAAAGATGCTAGATAGATTTGTAGCTGTGGTGGGTCGGAGGACTGAGCCTCAACTTGAGGAGCCGTATTCCACTATCCGGCTCAAGATTTTGGAGGATTTTTTTGAGTTCGAGAATTTTGATAGCTTGAACAACTTTTTTCTCCGATGTGGTCACGGCTTGATGGAAATCCATCTGATAATTCCATGGAAAGGTGGATCCCTCCCCTGCTATTTCCCAAACTTGACATTGCCAATTCTCAGAAAATTGACTGTGAAGTTTACAAATAAACGATTGGGGGCTCCACCGAAGGATTCAATGTTTGTGGCCAGTTCTAACAACGCGGCCTTAATCATACATTCGCTGCTGAGTAGAAACGAATCATTGGAGAATATGGTATTTCTTTCAAATGATAGATACGACACTACCCCCGTGGGCCTACAGTATATCGTACTTCCGTTATCTATAACTAAATTGGATTTGGACTGTTTGATGAGAGGATGTCAGTTGGAAATACTAGCTAGAAGCTCGCTTCCCCGTTTGACCTCACTGAAGCTGATGGTTCCAAATACTGTTTTTCCGGAAGGAATTTTCACCCAAGTTTTAAATAACGTGAGGTCAACCTTGCGTCATTTGGAAATAAACGGTATAGACCATCTTGGTCCTCCACGCCTTGTTAACTTGATAAGCTTCCCCGTAATGGAGAAATTGGAGAAACTGTATACCTGGTCTATTAATTTCGAATTGGACTCTAATATCGGCGCAATCGATGACTACTTTCCGAAGCTAGAGTTGCTGGGGCTTCACAGCCAAACTCGTAGCATGTTTGACAAATGGACGACAGGGCCTCCTGCCGAGTTTGTGGAGTCATTTGAGCTAGAACTGGTGAACGAAAATTTTCCGCAAAACACCCACGGCTATAACCTACCAATCACTCTGGAGGAAATGCAACATTTGCATTCCACCTTTCCAAATTTGAGTTCCTTATCGTTGACACTTACAGGAGTACAGACATGCGGACTCATGTTCCTGTTTAAAGAAATGAGACAGTTGGAGGTTTTAGTCTTATTTGTAGCCGAGGCTGAAATGATAACAGACCCGGATTTCTGGGATTCAGTTTTTACGGGCATACCTCTGGAATCCATGGGTGTATTGCGGCAGCTTCCTCAGGACTTTTTGGGGCGCGTGGACCTAAGGATTGATGATTTACCTTCCATTAGAATGTTAACAAACCTTGTAACTGTCTCATTGACAGCCGAAATAACGGATCAAAAACTACCCCGTAACGGAGCATGCCCAATGATTTCAGATTTGACATTTGCATTTGCTTTCAAGAAAATGCCTAAACTCCAAACCATCCTTTTATATAACATCGAAAAGGCATCAGATGAGACTCTCAATGGTTGGAGGGATGACGGACGATTCATTTCTTATATCAATTAAATACCCTCACGAAATGTAGTAGTAGTTCAAGTTTGGATTTTAAACAAATTTCTCACGATATATGATTTACCATAAATGTTTATATAAATGATTAAATGTAATTTTGGGTTTCCGTAAATACACTGTTTCTGAAAAGCAATTTTAATTCGGCAGAATTTAACAGTTAAGCTTAAGTAGTATGCAAAATAATAATGAAAAACATGAACTGTGCAACCTTCAGCAAGATTTTTTTACCTGAATTCCATTTTTGGAATATATTCGCAAAAAGTGAGCTGGCATGCATGAACAAGACTTTTGACTTACTCTATCTTCCGCTCCCAACTTACTACTTTTTGATAAAAACTTGGTAATTTTTTAAAGTGCACCCGGCACCCACCTATTTAGGTGATGTTGCTACATGATAACATCGTGTCTAATAATAGGATTGACCAACTTAGGTACATATGTAGAAACTAGGATATTGGTGTTTTTTAACAGGCTTATCTTATCAGTACCGTGCCAGGAAGGAATTCTCACCGATTACGATTATTGCTCTTTCTGGATTTGTCCCTATTTTTGGAGGGGAAAAAGTTGTGCATTTGCAACGATAAGAAGAGCAAGCACTAAAAACTATGAAAGAGGGCAAACGGGAAGGTGTTGGATACTAGTGAAATCTTTTTATTGCAGGTGTGCAAACCAGGGCCGCAATGTTACTTTAATTAAGGCGTGTGTAAGCATATGAAAAATTCATGTATGTAAGGTAGAGCCTTGGGCGATAGTGACCTACATTCATTTTTTCATAATGATTTTTTTCACCATTGCCACCTACATATTAGCCCCCTACCAGTGATGATTGCTGCGGTAGCTATGTTCAGTACATCTACAACATCCATATTGCATGCACATTAGTCATTAAATTAGATTACTTCATTTAGTTACAGCGGCACGTACACAAAAAGAAGTATACAAAAAGGAAAAACTTTTTTTGCGTGAAAAACTACCTATGCTCGTGTGCAATTACTTTTAATCTCGTTTTTGGTGTATTAACATCTCTACAAGCCTTGCCATGTGGAACAAATTAGAAAAACAACGAGTCTCAGAGTCTCGCAAGTCGACCAAAGCGTACAGCAGTTCAGAATAATGTACATTCTACGTGTACGCTTTTAATCCCCAAAAACAACTCCGCCAACATTTTTTTTTGCAAATGAATGAACCCCACCAAACCGTCATCTTTGCTGTTAAAAAGGAAAATGAATGGAAGAGCCGGATTTTTTTGGTTTAATTTTCGCTCATTTTCCCTTTTCTTTGCTACCAGCATTCATTTAGAGACGCTACTTGCTCAACCACTCAACTGTGTTCAAACCCGTCACTATTAATTGTCTCCCTTTTAAAAACAAACCACATAGCACAAGAAAAAAATGAAATGCCATCATGCCTTAAATGTTCATCCATTTCTTGTTGCTGGTTTGTAGTGGCTATTATTCTGGGTTTAGAACAAGAGCATAACGGCGTGGCTGTAGAAAATAAAAATGTTGTAATGTCATTCTCATTTTACGCTTTACAAAAAGTGTAGGTAATCAGTTTGGCGTTTTTGGTGGTGCTGGGTTCATATTATGCATACATTTAAATTCCATTGTTGTGTCGAGGAAAAAGACAGGCTTGCGCTGACAGTTTTGTGTGGTCCTCTTTGCCTACTGCCTTTTAAGGCAGTTTTTATGTCTTGTGCTGCTGCTCCACTGAAAGGGAAATTAAAGTAGAAAGTTATTAGCAATAGCATACACAGACAGACAGAAAAGGTTCTCATTTTAGGAAACCAGCAAAGGAATGAATGAGTGAAAGGAAAAATTATTATGCGTTGAGGCACGTTATTATGCAGGATGTAAAATTGAAACTGTAACACACAATTACCATACAGCACCAGCACATTCCTCAAATTCGTCATAGTCATTCATCATAAATTAACTTTGGGAATTAGGCAAAAGCCTGTGTGCAAAAACGCGGAGAATTTCCCTGTGGCCCGTATTACATTTCACTTTGTTCTCTGATCTTTCTGTGTGGGAGGTAGTGGGTGCTACGCAAAAAGGTTTAAGCTGATTTTATAGTGTCTGCTTATTTCTTCATTTTATGGCACTTGTTTAACGCATATTCTCATTCCTTTTTATCATTTATTGCCCGTAGCATTTTTAGGCCACTGGAACACACACCATAACATCCTGTCGTTTTTATTCTTATATCACATCATTTCAGTAGCGAAAGGACAAACAAAAGAAACCTAATCCTTTTGCGTGGTGGTAAAAGGGAACGCGGTATTTGAACAGAAGCAATTCTAGGGAATCTAAAGCGTACACCAACGCATCAGCTATAAGCTGTGGCGGAACACTGGTAATTCCCGAGCTTTTTCCTGATTCTTGCCGACACTGTCGAATTACGGAAACCATATTGTACCCAGCCAAACAGCAGCGTCAACTACTAATGCCAGAGAAACCGGAGCAAGAATCATTATCACAAAATACTATACACACTAGCAAAAATGGCAAATTACAGGGTGCCACTACTACTGTGCAAAAAAAACTAGAGCTTTGTGTGTGTACATGCATTTGCATTGTAGGCTCAATTTGGGCTATAATGAACTGGCAAAAAATGGTAATACGAGGAGACGTGCAAACAACAAGAAAAAAAGTTTATTTCTCCAATAATGCCAAAACGATGCATGCGACGCGTACAAAAAAAAAACTTTAGCAAAGCCAAATACTTTACCCGGTTGATAAAACTACGTGCAAAATACCCGACTTGGGTTTCTCCTCTGCCTCTGTTCTGTGTAAATAAATAGTGATTCGTTAGCTTGTTCGTTTACTTTTGGCTGGTTGCCGTTATGCCGGGATGTTGTGCAAAAAAAGTTGTTGTTGGAAGTGAGCATGCTGATGATGATGATAATGATGTGTGAGCTACTTTTACTTTCTTCTTTGATAGTTACATGGGCATTGGCTCTACTTCTAGGGAACAAAAATATTTTTGCTCTTTTTTCTATAAAAAGCTAAACGTCTTTTTTGAGCTTTGATTGTGCTTTGTACTTTGTACAAATTCTGTAACAAAGAAAAGCGGCTTGATTAGCTTACTTTCTTTCATATATAAAAAGAAGAAAAGATAATATGCAGGTGGTGAAGGATGATGCTGTACAAAAAGCTGGTGTAAAAGTGATGACGGTAATATGTTGATGAATGTTTGACTTTAACTTGACTTGAGTGGTGTTATGCGCACAACTTAGTTGATGGAGATCATGACGGTACTTGTCCTAAATAGGCTGTTTTTACGACTTTTTCCTACACCATCATCATTTGCCAAAGTCTGTACAGAAAAAAGTTGTTACAGGATGCGTGCAAAACGGTTATGCAGAGATGAGCTGATGAATGAATCATGATAAGAATGTAAGTATTATCATGACAAAAACTTGAAATGTTTAGCCTGATGTTGTTTAGTGTATAGAGCTATAGTACCAAACATAATAAACTTAATGACTGCTTGATACTGTGTGTTAGGTACACATTATGCAGATGTATTTAATTTATTGATCCCCAAAAGATCCACTTTGCCAGTCATTTCATTAAAGTACGTGTGGCTTATTACGCTACAACTATCAACTGGGTATATAATGATACTTTTAGCATTCATTGTATCTCCCATGAAATTAATTGTGTTTGCTAGAAAATGTACAAGCTCTTTTGGATGTACTTTTCTGTTGATTTTTGGCCTTTCTCTTACATCTCTGGGGTGTGCACACATATAGCCAGGAATACTGCTATTATTTTGTGTTTTACTTATAAGCAGTAATTGTCTCTTTTGTGTGCATCTGGAATACAATAAAGTTGGTCGCTAGGTCAGTCGATTCGAGTCAGTCATTAGGTTTCATCTGCATGCAAATCAACTGCTGCTGTTTACAAGCTACATGCTCTAACGTTTTCGGACGGAAAGGAAAATGAGGCTGTCTAAATGAGACTCAAAGCAAACATCAAGAGAGAAATGAAGATGTAGACGCAGACAGCATAATAAATAATGATGACTATTGATTCTGCTAAAAAACTTGAATGTGTGTGTTGTGTGTGCTGTAACGTTTTATTAAGGACAATCGCCAACAACATCAAAAGTTGCCACTGAAAGAGTTAGCAACTTATCGAGCTAACGAGCGGATAAAACAGAAGCGAAAAACCAGAAACGTTAGCCAAAATGGGATGCTTTATGCTATAAGTGTGCGCATGTAAAACCAGTCTATAGCCAAAAAAGCTTGACTTGACTGGGTAATGATACGTATCAATCAATAATTTTATTGTGGTGATAGTTGATAGCTTCACATTTTTTTCAAACTGAAATGATGCGATCAAGATACCACACCAATGTGCCATTGTTTACTAATTGTATCACATTACACACCGTAATACATCATTGCCACTGTAACAACAACATACAGAGAATTACGCATTGCACCCACTTAACAAAGTGTATGGTATGCACAGTTCATAGCTCATTAGTTTCCTTTCGGGTGATTATCTGCATACAGATACAATTTCTAGTGATCTAGGATGATAATGACACACGATAGGAGTATCCAAGTTGATAACATCAACATCGTTAAACGAATTAGTGTTTTTCAAAGTAGAGAGTACAAGCAATGATTTATGAATAGTGGAGAATGATCATATAACACAAGCATGGCTTCTATTGGTGCTGGTCTATTTATAAAAACTTGTTTCGTTGTTGCTATTCATTATATATTTCAAAATAACATGTATTGACTTTCTTCCCAGCATTTAGACTACTCGAATGACAAATCAATGCAACTGAATGCAAGCTCTAATTACTTTGTTGTACAGCGGCTTCACAAAGGTGTTGTGACTTGCCGTGTCTTTGATAGAAAATGCAGCTCTATGTAATTTTATCATTATTGCTTTACTTACAAATAGAAGCTTTAAGTAAATTATGAGGAATCGCAGAGTACTTTAATTTGTCCACAAGATCTATGAAGAAAAGATTTAACCTGAAAAAGCGATTTTCAATAACGGTTAAGTAGTTCGTCAAAATAATCCATAATAAAAATGCCCTGTACCTACAGTTTAATGTTGTGTTATTATGGTGCAAATAATTACCAACTTATTTAAGTTAACCACACCATCAATGACACCATGTAGGCAGGGAAAAATTGCAGAAGGTTAAAGGGTGCTGCCAGCAGCGGGATATGCTGCGTAGATTGACCTACTACATGATCAAGGATGAGTTATGGGTGCGCTCAGTATTAATGTTAGCTGTCAGTTACTTTACTAGCATGAAATTACTTTACTAAGCTTTTTTTTGCCAGGAACACTGTTTTGACAGAAGTGGGAAAAACTAAAGACAAGTTGCATTACCAGTTTTTTTCTCATAAGTCACATTTTTGCAACTTGATTGCAAACAATGTGCATTAAGTATCTTATGGCTGTGTAGCAAAATATAAATTACGGAGCGGTTTGTTTTGCTGCATTTTAAAAAATTGCTATTGATATGTCAGAGTTTTATTTATTCAAGGTATTTAAAGCCTGAGGGTTAAAATAAACAGTTTTGTGAAAAATATATGTTGCAGTAAAGTCAGGATGCATGAAACTTTGATAGCCAAGTGGTAATACTAATCAAATGTGAAATGTTTATTATTGCCTACGTCTGATTTTTCGGTAAATTAATTTTTAGTCTAGAATTTAATATGTTAATTATTGGTGTCAAACATGTACCATATAATGGTATTTAAATTGTAAAACTACAAACTATCGTCGCAAATATCTACATCAGAAAACTACCCAGCCTGACTATTGAAAATTACAACAGGCCTTATAAAATCTCATAAAATCCACGTGCTGCTGTAAAGCCAGTTCTTCCCGTTGATTTTTACGTGTTTGCCTTACAGGTTTTTTACAATTTGCGAAAGTTAGTAGAAACTGATCATTGTACCATTGTCAATTGTAGATTGTAGTATATGCATCAATACAAATGTTTTCTTTTTTACGTTTCTTAATTCATCTCGGCGGGCCTCTGTTCTTTTCAAACCTTTTGAGTTTTTATTGCACGCAAACAGAAAATGCGCTTCTCAAATCATTTCACCTTTTCCAACAAATTGGTTGAAATTCATAATAAAATCAAAATGAATTGGTTAGGTAATATGAAAAAGTGAAATCGTAAACAATATCGACAAATGAATAAAAAATATGAGGAAAGGTAATTGCAATTGCAATTTCAATTGAAATGTATGAGCAAGAAAGGCCATTTTGTTCGACCTTTCAAGTCATTATAATAATTCATCAATGAAAATCTTACTGCTGCAGTGCGAGCGCCCTGTAGTCTGTAGTAGACAATAAAAATTGCAAGGAAAATATCTTAATGAAGCCGCGCATGTAGTAACGCTTGCATTGAATGAAGTGTCAATGGCCCGTGCACACCTGCCACAATAAATTTTCCCAAACACGCGAATCTCTTTCAGGCAGCTAGAAAGGGAAAACACAAAATAGACAAATTACCTGCATTACTCTCAAACCGTTCCATTATGGGCAAAATGGATAAAATTAGATGATGACAAATGGGAAAAAGTAAAACAATCAAGATTAATATTTCTTTTTTGTCTAGTCGAAAGATAGCTTTCTGCTCAGTCAACTCAGTGCATTACCAAAATGTCGCTAGTTCCTGAGCTGGATTGGCTGAGTATAAACGAACACCGACAGCAAGCCATTTTTTTGGCAACTCCCTAAAATCCACTGTGTAAAAAGGGATTTGAGCCTTAACAAAGGAAAGTCGACAATTGTTCCGGTGATCGGTGTGGTGGTGCTGTGATGGGCCCTGCGAATTGGGTATAATATATTTTTGTTAGTGAAGAAACGTTGGTGGTGGCTCTGAAAGTTGAGAAAGCTCTCTGCTGACATGATACAAGTGTCAGCAGCAGAAGAGTCTTTGGTGGTGGCACACACTGAAAGAATCCTAGTGGTTCTTTGGTTTTGGCACGCAAATATAATAATGTACGATGAAGAAGACTAAGCCAAAATAATAATAATGTTGTGAGCAGAGAGAAAGCATTGTGGTGAAGGGAATGACTGTGTGTGTGCTGTGATATTACCTTATCCACACATAAAAAAGGCTCGTGTCGTTTCCTTGTTCTTCACGTTCTCATTCCCTTGTCCTCTCATTCTCATCTTCTCTCCACAAATCCAATCCAGTTTAGATCCACTAGCTTCCTTTCCACTAAAAAGCAGGTTCCCTATTTCATCATTTAGCAATTCAGCTTGCAAAGCCATTTCCACGTGGTGGTACAGAATTGAAATAGTCTGTTGGCAGGATTGCCTCATTGCCTGTTTCTTTCTCTTTCAATCCACACACACGCAGTGCAATAATAATATGTGAATGTGAGTGAAAAGAAAGTGGAGAAGAAGACGCAAAGTATAAAAAAGGTAAAATGGTAAATGAATCAAAATGAAAGTTGGTTGAGTGAGTATATATGGTCATATAATAGGTTGCTGGCTAAAACTCAACACCATATCACCGGCCTGGTTGATTCTTCTTCTGGTGGCTGGAATTTTCACAGAGAGCAAGAAATGAAAGTCATAAATCATGGTTAATAGGAATCGCTGTTACATACTGCTCAGCATATACACTGCTGCTCCACTTGTCCTTTCACTCCCACTCGCATATTTTCCCTTGTTCTCTCTGATATTCAATAGTATGTATGTAGAAAAGTAATCTAATAATGTAAAATGCAATGATGGCAATGTGATGATGTACCTACCTCTCGGCAGGAATTTTAGCCACGACCTCAGTCAAAGTGTCTCATGAAAATGCAAAAGTGAAACGGAAAACAGTGTACAGTTTCAAAGCATAGTAGTAGGGGCAGAGTGGCTGAAAGAAAAGAGGACACAACGACCAAAATAATGTGTAATATTGTCAGTGTGTGTGTCTTTCTTCGTCTAGTTTCCCATACGAACATAAAGTTATCGCATAGTTTTGATTCTCATGATGTTAGTAGCAGGAGCCCCAGAGCACATTGAACCATTTCCTGAATGTTCATCTCGAATCTTGTGCTTTCCATGATGAAAAAATCATATGTATAATGTATTTCTTTCCAATGATGTTATATAATAATGTAGTAAGGGGAAATTGTATAGGAATGCGCGGGGTAATAATGTAACTTGGTATGAATTAAATATAGATGATTGCACAATCCCTTTTATGGGTAGGTAGTGGGGCATGTGTGTTTTCTCGTAACCTGCTGTTGGTGCTGGTATATACTGCCTTTCATTCCGTTTTCCAAGTTTCCATTTGGATTCATAAATTCTTATTCTCCCTAATCTCAGCTTTTATATTTGCTCTTGGCTTCTGGCTGCCAGTATTAATACGTTACATAACAGAGAAGGAAAATGTGGAGGAGTGCTGCTGGTGAACAACTGGAATTGAAAGAAAGTGGGAGAGTGAATAATGGAAAATGATAAAAAATTCGGTGATTGCATTTCAAAGAAAGGTAGCATGCTGTCAGGATTTACAAGGAATTAATGGATAATACATTTTCATTCCTAGGGGTGCTCCTACAAAAAATCGTGATCTAATTTTAGGTAAATTGTTGGGAAATGTTTAAAAGATTTAGGTGATCGGTTTAAAGAGACATAGAAGAACAAATGGAATTTGCCTTTTAAAATTTGCAAACTTACTTTGTGTATGTTTTCTTGTTCCATTGGCCATTGATCTCAAGTTTTGTTGCATGATTATGTTGACATTTCTTGTCATTTGTAACTGTATGTGCATTATAGAGGCCTTCAGTTAGTAGGAGTATTATAATTACTATGGACTTTGAGAATATTACGGATATGTGGTAGCATATTGAAATACACACCTGAATTGCAATTGCCTCTGAGGGGTGACGCTTGCTGCTACCTGAACAAAGCAACCTCTCTGCGCTTGCGTTTAGTATCGCGTTTGCTAAATAACGAGAGTCCTCTTGCAGATATCCCAACTTCTAAGCAATCATAACTGGTTTATGATTTGTCTAGTTGAAGATTTAACCGCAAGATGCAGCACACAACTTCTTTGCCCATGCGCATTTACAAATCAAAAGCTAACTTTGATGCTACGTTAAACGTTCCTACCACTAAACTGTTTCAGTTTTTTATGACCAACTGTGAATAGTGTGAACAAATGTGCCTGCATCTATGTATTGTATGAAATTTTTTATAACAATTTTTGTCTTTCTTTGATATAATATCATGTTCCCTGATACTTTAAAGTGATGTGACAAGACATGCCAAACTCTCTTTGTCGTCTATTCGTCTTGTCTATTGTCAGTTGTGACACAACAATAACAGCCAATGACGCGTTGTCACGTTTTACGTTCCTCGTCCATTAAAAATAAACATGATATTCATTTCTAAAAATAATACTTAATTGAGCTAGTACTTAGAGCTCAACGCTTGTCCAAAAAAGACATGCTTTTCAACAACTCGGTTTCAGTGAAATGAAGTTTAGGTTGAGCGACATCACGAGAAGCTAAACACCAATGATGCACCAAAGTCGTTCAAAGATTCTGAATCCCAACTTAAAATAATTGTAGGAGATTGTATTCGTATTAGTGAATTGACATCTGAAAAGTATGAGCAACTGAAATTAGAAGTTATTCGAATAGTAATGTCTTTATAGCCCTCTATTTAATTTCCTCGTTGTTCCCTTTACAATCTCCACTTGACCTTTTACATTACTTTTATATTTTATGATACAATTAAGCCAGACAAATTATCCATATTAAAAATAATTTTAGTTAATTAAATAACTTTATATGAGCTGATGATTGCGACATAATTACATGTACAAATTTGTTGCGAGCGTGCCTCTGACCGACACCGTAATTACTTGTGTGAACAAAATACTATGAGCTACATTATTTTTGCAAATTAACTTTAATTACCAGCTAGGCTTGGTCTTGGTCTATAATGTAATATTAGACAAAACATGAAATTACGGCCAACTATTATGTAAAAATAATAATTCCATTGATAATTCGTGATACTGATGATATCACTTTTTAAATTAGTAGAAGTATTAGGCTCTGGGAGTTTTTTTTTTCACTGCCAACTTGACAAATTATTTTGATTACGAGATGAATTCTCTAGTGCATTTCGCATGGCTCTTATTTACCCACTATCAAATTTCTTGGATCTTGATCCATTCAATTCATATGGCTTTGGGTGGCAGTCAAGCACTTATCATTAGTCTGACGTGGAAAATGAAAATGAGTGAGTGACTAGACTATCAAGTGTGCATCCTCAATATCCTCTCTCTGCCAATAATAAAGTACCAGAGCTACCACCACCAAAGACGAATTCACTTGGAGTTGAGTATCACACTGCTGCGGTTTTTGTGGTGGTTAAAGGTGTGTTTTGTGATCATTATTACTGCCACCACCACGTAATAATTGACTATTGTCTTTCTTTTCTTGAATAATTTATGCATTAAACAATGCTTTAATGTGAGAAAGAAGAGACTAGGCGAGAAAGAAGATGGCTTCTTTGAGATAATGAGCATTACACGATTACTCAACTCTCCGAATCATCTCTCTTGAGCCTAGTGCCTGGTGGCAAACTATTTGAAATGATCGGGCACAAAATTTTTTGTTCACTTGTTCAGCACACCCTATGCTCATTCAAAACACTTGGAAGAGAAGGGGAAGCAAGTGTGTGTGTGCGGATATTAGTAGGCAAAGTTCCCTGTCCATTTTAAAGAAAATTAGTTTTTTTCTTCAGGAGGAGAGCATGTGGTATGCCGATGAAAATGCCAAGCCTACAAAATGAGCTCTGAAGTTTCCTCTGAAAAAGATGAAGATTGTTCTGGTTTGGTATGCCTTACAGTTTGCTAAAGCTCTCTGAAAGGAACACCACCCATAATATTCCACTCCTTTACAGAATTTCCATTTCGGTATTATTATCGTCTTCTAGTATGCATTCAAGGTGTTGGCTTTGTTGTTGTCATCATTATCATTAGCTGAAAACTTTGTACGCGCTAATTTCATTTCGAGCATGAGGACAGTATGATGACAACTAACAGTCTTTAATAAAATATTTTGTTCAGCGTGTTTGTTTTGTTGGTTCTTAATATGGCTTGCTAGTCGAGCCTGCAAAATCTTACAAATTCTTTATAAGTTGCGTACATGAATAAACAACAAAGACGCTAGAATAGGTAGAAGCATCTTCCGGAATACTTTGAATTATCCCAGTTGACTTTTACTCTTGAGAAGAATATGATGCCTAATAAAAATACTGTCTTGGCGAAACTTAATGTGCCTTCATAAACACTCTGTATACAGCAGCGGCTCTTGTCATTACCTGTCCATTAGCTTGATTACATATCTTGGTGTTGTTTGTTGCTGTAGTTGTTTTACTGATTGCTGGACTCACAACAATCCTCACGCACAAAAGTTATATTACCGTGTACAATGAAAGGCTAAAGTAGTGCAAAGTAATAAAAGGAACATGCTTGAGAAAAGTAGAGTTGGTAAAGAAAAGTTTTGAAATTCTCGGGGGAGTAAGAGGAAAATGGAAAAATTAGTTTCTTGTAACTGTGTTAATGGATGGTGCAGAGTAGAGAAAACGGGAAAGTAGAATGGTACGCACTATTTTATCCCAAACGTTGAATAATACAATGCTGTGCATAGTTTCACGTACAAATTCTAAAACACGCGGAAATGAATAAGTTTCTGGATAAATGAAAGTTACTTGTGAAATGAAATGAACCCTTTTTCTCTCACTTTCTCATGTAAAGTGAATTCACTGATAATTTTTGCAAGACATGTACAAAAATTGCAAAATACAAACTGGAATACAAATTAGCAATTCAAGTGCTTGTATGTATTTTTGTTCATTTTCCTCCCACACGCGCATGACACACATTTTCTAAAAACATTTTAGAATTCCATTTTGATTACCCCAAAGAATACAGCAGAAATGCTAACCTAATTGGGTAATAAAATTATGCCAGTATGAATATTGATACTCTGGTTGCTAATCAGGTTTAGTCCAGACTAGATTCAAGTATGCTCCAAGAAGAGAATAGCAATTTACCTGTCCACATATTATGCTAATTAATCATATTTTGTACCTAGTTAACAAGCAACCTATTTTAGTTTGTCTCTTGATAAATTCATGTATTCCTAAATGCTCATTCTAAAACCAGCATAAATTTCATTCGCTCCATACGTCAGCAGTAGATTCCATCCACGTGTTTAACCACGCAACTCTCAAACTTATACCTTGTACAAACATTTGTACATCTATCAATTTTAATTGATATATTTTTTGTTGTCTTTTGTTTGTCAATTTCTGTCCTGTGCATAAAGTCCTTAAGACAAAACAACATGTACCCCACACATGTATTTAATTTGTACCGTAAATATTTGTGCATGTAACAGTTTGTCGATCAGATATATTATGCTGAAGTAGCACAGACGTAGTAACACTGACAAGCATAATGTTGTACACTTGTATTTGTACAAGGAATTCCATAAATGGTACATTGTTAAACCACACAGCAGGAGACGTGTCTGTATAAACTTTAAACGTGAGGTTTACAATTCATTGTTGCATTTTCATGATGTGAAAATGGGTGTAGTTTTTTTGTAATTATAATCTACACTCTTGATATATTTGGAGTAGAGGAACTTGGTATTTTGCTGATTCAGCGTTTTTGAAATATCATGAAACTCATGACATGTCATTATTTCCAGATTAGAAGGAACTAACTATTAGCTTGTGCCCGTATCATATCATCAGTTTATGCCACGTGAATTTTATTCTAAAGCACAATATGAATGTGAATTCGGAACAAAAGCTTTTTTAAGAGACTGGATAATTATTAAACATTTGCATACCAGAACTAAACATTGAGGATGATGATGGCGTTTATAAATATGGTTATGCTTTATTGTTTGATCGTGTCAGGTAATTACGGTCCAGGCAAGCAACTGTTTTCCGTCTAATCTTTACAATTTCACGCTCCATCTCTTCTTCTTCTGCTTCCTACTCGAATAAAAATGCAAGTGTGTATAAACTTCTAACATTGATGAAGGTGGCGGCGGTGGTGGGCTAATGGGTGATTGTTTGTGCATGTTTTACCATTAGCAAAGTCCTGGGCAGTATAAGTCCAACAACAACGTGACATGATGACAATGGTTTCCTTTTAAGCCTCGGTTCATTTTTGGGGTGTAACGCTGACAAGGGAGCAGGAATGATTTACAGAGGATTTTGGTAATGTGTTGGGTGATGTGCTGACGATGATGATATGATGATAAATGTGTGTAGAGTACACATTGTGTGTAATTTAGATTGATTTTGACTAATGGACTGGAGTGGAAAAATGCATTTTAAAAGCAAGACGCTGTGTATGTTCAGTATGTTGTTGTGGGTATATTGGTGACCTTCTACAAGATGATGATGCGGATGATTAAAATAAAAATGAGTAATGGAAGTGCACGGTTTTCTGAAAATGGAATTTTGTGTAAGGCGGAAAAAAGCTTTAAAGAAGACGTGCAAATTTACGCTATTAAATAGAGTTCACAAAGAAAAATATCACTGCAAGAACCGATCTACTCAGTGCTACACCTGTGCCGATGGTCGAAATTGGCTGTTACGATGTTTAGATTTTACAACTTGATACACAGTTTCAATTTGCAACTATTTTTTGCGCTTTAAAGATCCAAATAATTTGATAGTGTTGATCGATAAAAATTAGCTACATTTGTATCTTCTGCCGCACTTTATCATGCGCAAAAAGTAATTTCATTGTAAAACAAAATCTTGCATAGCTTGAATAATACTCCGCTAACTAACCATTCTCAATTATCATTCATCAAAACTCAATTTGTGCTTGCAACCTTTTCCCTTGTCATATTTCATTCTAGTGCCATATTAGGCAGCTTAAAAATCTCGATATTATCCGAGAACAGAACATCATCTTCATATAATATTTAGCATGCATTTCAAAACAACTCATTTATTTAATCCCGATGATGGAAAATAAGCTTGCAAAAAAATTATCAAGGTGAAATCCAAGCTCTGGATAAGATATACATTTGCACACTTGAAAAGATTCATTCCAAAAATTCATTTTTTAATTTATCATGTTTGACACGTTTACGTATTCACTTCAGGTATTTGTATGCATAAATACTTAAATTTGATTGCCATTGCAAAAAAGTTAAATTTTTTGCTGCTTCTTTCCAATCCTCTGTCTACGACTCTCCTTGTGGCTGTCAAACTGCCTGCTAGATTGGTTTGATGTTTTATATACCCACCCATTGACATCCAAAATTTGTTATGCAATGGATTTTCGAAATGATTGCAGAATATTACGATTGGGTTTGGAGAACTTGTCCCATGAATCATTTCAATAGTCAACAGTGCCATTCCAAATGGACACAATTGTTCCCCCGCTTTACACACGATTAACTGGAGATGTAAGTGGGTAGGTCGCTCTCTACCTACGTAGTAAGATCATTTAAAGCCTCCAGCAAAAATGCCCATTGGCTATTTGCACTGCAACACATCAGACAATTATCAATTCTATGTACCACTAAATTCTCTAAAACCGGATTGTTCAAGATTTCATGTCGATGCCTGAAAATTGACAATTCTTGTCAAATTAGCATATTGCTTATTGAATGACAATTTTGAATAATTTCACATGTTGACATTCACTCTGAAAGTGAATTTAATTAGGTACGTCATTCGTGCCTTCCGTGTTTATCCAAATCATCTTTGAAGAAAAAACCTCGCTTGTCTAATCGCCGCAACATCGCGTAAAAAACGTCTTCATCTTCAATTCATTCATTATCTGAACTCAAGTCTGCTGAGTCATGTTGAGTTATAGCGGTAATTTAGTAATGCGTCGTGTGGTAATAGAATAATTACGATAATTTTCCACTGGCACGTCAACCATGAAAAAGGGCAATTAGCCAGGCCACAAAAAAGGCTGCGTAGGTTAATAGCGTTTACTTTGATAGGTAGATATAGATATTTTTTAGCAAAAAAGTAATTGTTTCTTTTTTTTTACCAAAAAATTTATAAAAATAGAGATGCATGTGGTTTGGCAACCCCACGTGTCAAACAAAACCAGCTTGTATTTCATTTGAAGGCACTTGTACACTTTGAAGCAGCAGCAGTATATTTTGGCAAGTTTTTTGTCATGCCAGAATAGATTAATTCCTTATGCGCTACCTTCGCACAACTTTTGCCTCATGGTGAGTTGATAAAAAAAGCCACCCACAACTCACGTTTATCTTCTTTTGTCAAAAAATAACAAACGAATATCAAAAACACAATGAAACTGTACTGCTGGTTGCGGTCGTAGAACCAGAGGTGGGCAAAGGCAAATAATGGAATAAGGGAGGGACGATAGGTTAATGGTGGAACTTTGATTATGATAGAGTGAATGGGTTTTAATTTCTGGTGAAACGGAAATTACATTTATTTGAGGTGAATTGCTTTGCGTATATTGTGCTATTGCATAAGTCCACCTTTTCGCGTTCATTCACGGAAACACTTCTTTATATAAATATTACGCAATTAAAGGAATCACAGAGATTTGTCGTATAGGCACAGAATTTAATGCATTTTCAGGTAGGTGCACGTGCGTATAGTAAATTACATTTTGAAGGAAAAAATCATTACCGCAATTCCATCAAGATTCATAATTATTGCATTCGTGATTCCAGGTGTACCTTAATGAGTACGTAATCCAGGATGACGTTCGGAAAAAACTATAAAACCTTGCTTTGCTTTGCCGTTAAAATAGTTGCTACTAAAACACAAAAATTCCTAAATTTTAACTAAAAATCTTTTTTTATTTTGTTTTACAGGTAAGCAAACGGACCATTCTTTTCCATCCAATTCTTCTCGAAACCGTAAGTACGCGTAAACGCCAGAAGCAAATGCTTTGCCTTTTACATAATATCTGCCTCTTGCTTTTTAAAGTGAAACATAGGCTGTAGGCTTGGCTGCAGCATTGTATAGTAGAAACCCGCTTAAAATGCAAATACTTTTTAGGCCTGCTGCTTTTATATCTGCTTAAAAATATGATAAAGTTGCGTGATCTTCTTCACTGCCATTGTTGTAAGGGGAGAAGCAATTAAAATTATTTATGAGTACAGTCCTTTACCGCAGCAGTGACTTTAGCATGCGAGACAAAAGTCATTTAAATACTTTGCAAAGCTTACTTCTTCTTCGTGTTGGCATAACTTAAAAGAAGAAGTTCATCATGGCAGGTAAAAATGCATTCAGTTCCTCCTTGACTCATCCTCCTTGATCAGAATCATCGTCATTTTTAAAAATAGGGTGAGTTTTACTTGGCAATGTCTTGTTAAATGCAAATTCGTGTAGATTAGATAACCCTGAGTAGTGCGAGCGAGTGGATGAGCGTTCTTCTCTCCTGAGTCAGTAGGAGGATAAAAAAAAAGTTGGATTAAAAAAGATGCACTATCATCATCACAAAATATTTCTTAAATGGATGAACACAGTAAAGCATGGGCATTATTACTGCCAACCAAGTCAATATTTAGCCATGCAATGGGAACAGTCTAGCACCTAAGCCAATACCAAATATTGTGCTATGATCAGCATTTTTACTGACATTATGCTAATATTATTTCTCTCCCAATTGACTTTTTAGCCAAGTTATCTGCATAAAAACGCAAGTAAAGATGAGTTGCTACTACTAACCAATATTGACTTGTCAGTTGCCACTTTTCACAAAGAGATGGGATGATGTAATGGAAGATGTAAATCGAAGGTCGGTGTGGACGTTGGAAGCTGATGAAAGAGGTAACCGTAAAGGTAAACATTATCATAATGGGCAATTATCGTCATTTGCTATTTTGTGTCATTATTAATTTCGAGGCTAAGCACACATCATAACAGTAGGCTAGGCTCTGTGGAATATAAACCACGGGAATAATAGCCAAGTTGAAAGGAGAAGCAATATCACTGAACTGAAAACCAATACATTATTGTAATGAGCACCAACACAAGTATCAGTTTTGCCAGTTGCCTTTTTATAAAAATTACATCACAAAAGTGGTGGGCATATCTACCTACAATCGCAAATCGCATATTTTTCAGTGACTGGAGGATTTTTTCACATTTCATGCTTCTAAACAAGCTCAATTGAACAGTGGGTCTACCAAGGATTTTCCCAGTGTAGCATCCAATTACTTCGCTTGTCCCAAATGCATATCATCTTTGAAGTGAAAAGTAGAATAGAAAATTTTGCACTCCTTGTTAATATTTATGTAAAATATTCGTGACGTTCCCATCATCGAAACCTAGGAGGTGGATTTCGCTCTTGCTAGATCATTCAAACATAATGCACTGTCATTCTCGCTATCAAGGTTCCCTGCCGAAATCTTTCAAAAATCTATAAGAAATAAGTAAAATCTATCTAGGCAAAAGTCAATCTTACTCAAGTTGATTCTCCTCACCCTTCTCTCTTAAAAATGGACAATTTTCCAAATACGATTTTATTTGATACTAGCATTTACGCAAAAACCTCTAAACAACGTCAACTTCTGGGCTTTTACGCTTTTAATGGCATATCTCTCCAAAAATTAAAATGACTACCGTGTACCATACGCTGCACGATGCGGGAGGCGCTTTTGCATACATGCTGGTTTAAGAGTTCGTCTACATTAACATTAATAATTTTCCAACATGAGTTTTCTCGTGTGGAAGCTATTCAAAGCACACACATATTGTCCATGAGCTGGCCATTGTATTTTTCGCAAGTGTGAGCAACGCTTACACACTCCTTCGATTTGTAGAAAAAGACTTTACAAGAAATGCGCATGAATGAAGAATATTATAAAAGCTTTGTCCTCTTCAGGATGAGCAACTAAGTCTATTCAAAAATATTTTATCTTTTTTTCTACTAGCCCGGCAGGGAAAAGTCTTCTGCAGAAAAGCAGATTCCATTTTATTTAAGCCTCAGTGACTATATTCTTCCAAAAATTGTATGGAAAGTTATTATCAGAAGATATTTTCTATTCAATTGTTCGGGAATTCAATCCACTCTCACTGGATGAATGCGACCTTTTGTATGAGTTTGTATAGAGCATCTTCGTACCCAACTCCCTTTTTGAGTGTGTGGAGCAATATGCATGCTTTTTAGATACAGACAATAATAAAAGTATTGTGTATTTTCACTTGAATAATTCTCAGTTTCTTCAATCACTGACTCACACACACACACGGGTACGCATTTTACGCAACATATTGGATTTTGTGTATGTGTGTCCCACTGATTGGTAATATATCTGATTGGTCTGCTGTGGAGTTGAAAATAAATTTTGAGCAGAAGACGATGATGAATACAAATTGAGTTGAAATATTCATTTTCTCGATAGCTCTGATGCTTATTGCTTTCTCTTCTTTTCTGCTGAAATCAGAGCTCTTCTTCAAAAGTCTTCTTTATACAAAATCTCATTTTTACTTGGGAATTTTCTCCCCTTTTCTGACTTTTTTGTCAAAATCATGAGTATAGAACATCCAATCCAAGTGTAAGCTGATGATGATGTTGTAGTTGGCATTATGCAGAATAAAATGAGCTGATTGCGTGTACTTCTGCTGGTGATGAGATGAGGCAGTTTTGATTCATGGAAAATGTCCATAAGTGCGTACAGCAGAGGTTTCAATGCTTTCATAAAATGCGTTACTACATTTGTAACGTAGCATACGTAAGTGAGTATTGATTTATTATACAGTCAATAACAGCGAACTTGTTTCTGTACATCCCTGAAAGCTCTAGATCGTAAAGGAAGCCACATTAGTGCTTCAAGAGTGAAAATAAACTAGGCATCTAATCAGGAGAAAAAATAAGCCAAACTAGATTTTATCTTTAGAGACTCTCTCTTGTAAAAAGTACATAATATTTTCGTGCTTTATCTTGTTTCGTGAATTTGGTTTAGAAAATCGGGAAGCCTGACTCATGTCAATGAGATTATCAGAAAGGATTTTCAATGCGATGGACTTAAAATTGGTTAACCTAACTAAAAACTATACACAATTTTCTCCTGAATATTTACAAAACGTCGTGCTATATAATATTTTTTTAATCCTAAAAATATAATCTGGCAACATAATAAGTTTGCTTTGGTTCAGGTCACGGGAGGTAGAAAGGTTCAGGATAAAATGACGCTGTGCATTGTTATTTTTGTTGTACATATATTGTGATTATATAGAGATTAGGGTTTGGGATCAACATCATTCTAACGATAAGTTGTGGACTAAGCAAAAAACGTGACGTTGCAATTTTTTCATCGAAGAATTGTTTTAGGAAAGCAGAGCGCACACTCAGGTTTTGGTCTGATTTATGTCGTTTTTGCGATGCGATGATAATGGTTGTGCGATATACATATTAATGTTGTGATTATACAAGCAGATGAAAAGAAGATGATAGTGATTGCAAAGCAGTATTACGGAAATGCTCAAGGAGTCATTAACCTGCTAACTTTTAGTCAACCAAACAAGGTAGTGAATTCATATAACTTCTTGCAATGTTGGATTTAGTATTTGGATTATTGATGATTTCACTACAGACGAATATGCTTTCTGCGTTCTTAGCGGGTCGATCCGGTGTGAACATTCGTTTGGTCTGACTCCAAACTTTTACATATTTACATTTTTATTCTTATCCAAAAAAGAAAAAACTAAAATTTTATTGAAGGTTAACTAGTTCCTTTATTTTCTTTCGTTAAATCTTTAATCTATTAATTTCTATCATTTTAAACCATAAACATTAGCACATAATTTATACCTGTTTTTAAAAACGACAATTTCAATTCAACCATTGTACTACTAACTTAACTGCTGCATTCGTGACTCTAGTCTGTTTGACGTTGCCTGTAACCAATCAGACATTGCTTCCAACCATTCCGAGTTAGCCTCTAAAGATGCTGACCTTTCCTCCAAGCTTTCTGACATGGCCCCAAAGTCTTCGGATTTTGCTTCTTTCCACTTTAACCTCTCCTCCAACCAGCGTGACCTTGCCTCTAGCCAATCTGCCCTAGCCTTTAACCACTCGGATCTTGCCGCCAACCATTCTGGACCTTCCTCTAGCCAAGCAGAGCTTCGTTTTAATGATTTTTTCCCTGCTGTCAGGCATT
Organism: Entomobrya proxima; assembly: GCA_029691765.1. Classification (NCBI taxonomy): domain Eukaryota; kingdom Metazoa; phylum Arthropoda; class Collembola; order Entomobryomorpha; family Entomobryidae; genus Entomobrya; species Entomobrya proxima. The sequence goes on from CM056168.1 coordinate 1,680,612, forward strand.
CATTCTTATCTTTAGCACCACGCGAGGAGCTTGTAGCGTCATGATCTGAAGTGGTTGTAGGTAAAGGTTGTGGACCTAACACAGGAATAGCTTCACTCCAGCACATTTCCTTATTGCACATTGGACAGCAATTTCCTGGAACGCCACTATTTAAGCCAAAAATAGTAAAACAATATAAAGTGAACACTTTTAGTAAAAATTCAGATTTTAGCAAATTCTCACTTTTTAAACCAATTCATCAGACAATCCCGATGGAAATAGTGGTCACATGGTGTACTAAATAGAACATTTTCCGGTGTTTCCTGATAGCTGGTATTTTCTGATTTGGTGATAGTGGTCAATGGATCAAGACAAATTGAACAGACATCCATAGTTTTCAATGTGCCAGTCTGCACTTCCGCCACTTCCGCCAATCAACGATCTAGTTGCGATTTAAATCCCTTCAAAATTAGAATAACATCTACGGGCTTGAAACCAACTCAGTTAGAGCGTAATTTTGAATAATTCAAATTATTGCAAAATCATAAATCCAGCATTTTAGGCAAGTATTCATGGTACCCCAAAACCTTGTATCTTCTCCGTCTGGTAAAATTGTAAGGAGCCCAAGACATGAGCAGCAACAAAGCGAATACGAGAAATTAAAGAAACTTGAGTGTTCCAAAGCTCGCTTTTTACCTTCTATTTTATTCACAAAACTTTTTAAGGGTCTCATTATATTGGTTATATGAAAAAGTAAGTATGTACGTTTTAGATTTTTGCTACAACGGAGGAATATAAAAATGGCATTAGCTATTTATGTGCTCTTGAGGGATTAGCGGTGTCCCTAAAGTCACAGATTTAAGATCTCTGTCACTATTAAAAAGGAAGCATTTACTCTATCCAAACCTATGCCACTAGCTAGAATTCTGCCGACCACTCTTACACACACCCTCCATCAATTCGTCTTGGCGTTAGTATTTCCAGTTGATTCCTCCATCCCATCAATTTTCCTTGTTTTTTCTTCATTCATTCGTTCTCATCTTACACGTGCATACATACTAGTATATTTTTGCCAAGCTAGAGAAAACTTTTTTTTTTGCAAAAGCCGAAACTGCAATTCAATCTAGACTTAACCAAAGAAGACTTGATCTATTCATCTCTTTCTTTTCCCTTCTGCTGCTGCAATGTAGGCTACACACGCGCTTGTAGGCTTTTGCAGCAAACACTACAAGAGATCGGAAAGGAAGTAAAAAGTAAGGCATGCATAAATAAAATACTTTGGAAAGACTATTTCTTATACTGTACATGTGTGTTCCTTTTAAGTCAATCGCGGTATTCATCCATCTTTTTAGAAACTTTATAGCTTTTTCCCTGCTTTCCATAGTCTCATATATTTCCACCCAAATGCCACTATGAACAAGAATAATTGATGGAAGTCAAAGTGGATACAGAAAATGGAAGAAAAAACAAAACATCAAAAAAGAAAGTTTTTTTATCCAGAGTTTTCCTCTGCTATTTATTTTTAAACTAGTTTTATGGGCAATTTGCTGAATATCTTTTGGAAAAATGTATTGGAATTATGTATAAAACTCACGTTCATTTGGAATAACACACAACAAGCTAAATTTTATTTGAGTTGCTGGAAATGGAACTTCTCTTTTTGGCTATTTAATTTTTTCCAAGTGAAACCCATTTGGATGGCGTACTTTTTTATGTAATGTATAAATAAATAGCACATTACGTGAGAGTGCCTATGCGTACAAACTGAAAAGTATTGGGTACACACACAAGTAGCAGAACTGGGTGGGTATTACATGCGACCTACAAAATTGGCATTTAAAGTTGATGATACTTACACTAATGTGCTGTTCTTTGGCATGAAAGCGAAAGGGAAAGCAAGTTCATTTGAAAAAGCACAAGGCTGGTCCATTTCGCGCATGATTGCAGATCGCCTACCACATCATGTCGATATCCTATCATCACACTGATCTCCACTTGATCCCCGTGTAAAAAAAGAGAATTTCAGCCAAGTGTTCTTCTGTTCTGTGAAATGAAACGCAAACTGCGTTATATATTTTATAGACATTTTAAATACTAACATGACAGTATCGATAAAAAACGATACAGATTCTTGTCCTGTTTTGTTTTTGTGTTTTGCCATTTGCTTTCAAACATATTTTTTGGATGATATAGCCCATTATACATGCATGAAGCGAACTCTGCACCCTTTTCAAAATGTTCAGAGCAGTTGTCGTTGTCTTGTTCTTCTGGTGACCGTTGTGGCCCTGATACTTGTACTTTCAAGTTCTCCACTTTGAAATAATATATACTGCAATAAAGATAAGGTAATTGTTACAGTTATTGCTCTGTGTTTTAAAAGACACAACACACGTTTTCTTTTCTACTTCATTCATGGATTACATATTTTTATTGAAGGCTTTTTCCTTTTCTTCAGTGTAAAAAAATGTAGGTAAGTAAACTAGTGAAGGTGGAGGAGGATTTTGTAGAAGCAGACCAGTGGGACACACACATGCCTGCGATTTCCTATAAGATTTTTTTGTTTCTTTCTTCCTACCAACTTGGTAGTACCAAGCAGTAATACCAATATTACAGAGTGTCACACGTTGCGTTTTAAAACTTCGAGAGTTGAGCGAGAGTGTGTTGTGTGTGGGTTGAAAACTTAAACATCCTCTTTACCATGATCATCATCATGCACGAATGGGTTCTTTCCTCTTTCTAGCAATTGAAAATAGACATTTGAGCAGGTTGAAAAAAAGCTTGCTCACTTTGGTTCCTCTCTCGCTTTTCCATCCTTCCACATTTTGTAATGCGGAACCACTTTTCCTGCTCGTCTTGTTTTGTCTCGCTGTTGTATTGTGTGACGATGATCAGGATGATGACCCAGTTTTTAAAAATCTTTCCATGCCTCAAGTCTCCCTCTTTACATACATTACTTGCTTTATAGTGAAACCAAAACTTATATAAAAATCCATTCCAGTACACATGCTGCCATAAGAAGAGTGAGAGTGGTGTAAAAAAACAGGTTTTCTCGGTGCGCCAAACACAAGGAATAAAAAATCTATGTATGGTCTTGTGATTTCCTTCTTCCTTCTTTTGGTGGCCAAGTTGGTACACAGACTTAGTCTGGTTTTTTTTTTGCAAAAAAGGAGAAAAAATTGCATATACAGCTAGTTGGGTACAACAGTTGTCGGTCGGTTTTTTATTTAAGCCGGATGAACAAGGGAGACTTGAGAGAGGAGAGTGGAATAGCTACTGAACCACTGAAGAGAACACAAATCATTGATTGTTTTTAGGTGGATCATGTAGGAAGAAATCGATCTCTGCTATTGAGCGTTTTTTCAAGCTTCCAGAATAAATGTACTACTTGAAATAAATATATGTCGAGTTTTACCATTTGTCCAACTAAAAAAACCTACAAAAGTAACGGTAGTAGGGGCATGGTCGCTGTTATTATGGGACAAAATGTAATATATGTAAGTCTTTTTTATTGACAGTAGTGCCTTAGCTTAGCACACAGGAAGACTGGAGACAAGTAAAGCTAAAAATTGTATTTTTTGTGTTTTGCTCAGAGATCACTTGCCATTTCCTTTTCTTACTTAACAAAACCCTTTGCTACTGCTCAATAGAATTGCTTGACCATAAACTCTTTTTTTGCTCAAGGATAAAAAACAACAAGAACAGTGCCTCCTGCTCCTTTGAGACAGGCAGATAGACAATCCAGTCATAAAAATGTTATTTTGCAACAAAGGAGCTGTATGGTCATGTACTGAAATACAACAAAGTTGCAAACTGAAATGTTATGTTGAAATTCAAACTTATTCCGTCACCACCAGTCAGGCATCTATAGAGAGATTACAGGTACATGCGTCTGTAGATGCGTATAGTGGGGGCAAACAGAAGCAAATCGTTTGTTTGGATGGGAAAATGTTCTAAAGCAGATGATAATAGAACTATCAGCCAGTTTCTCTCTGATCTTCCGCTGGTTTTATTGATCATCTTTGTGAAAGTAGCGTCGTGGGACTTTTATCTGCCACTTTTTCTTCTTATGACTGGCTTGAAAACTGCTGCGCGACAAAGATGGTGCGTTAAAAGTCGGCCAGTATTATAAAGAGGGGTGGGTAGAAGATGAGATACTGAGAGAAAGAATGGAAGTCAAAAAGTCAACTCTTCGATATTATTTTTTTCTCTAGTGAAGAAAGTGTAAGCGCTTAAATAATATCTATACTTCGTCTTTTTCAGTTTGACGTTTTCCTATTTTTTCTGAAAAAATTCCGGCAAAGGAAAAGCCAGACAAGAAGATAGAGAAATTGGGTGAAAAAAAGTTTCTTCTTGTCTGAACGAAAAAAATAGAGAGCGAGCATCTTCGGTCTTCTTGTTGAGTACGGTCTTAAGGAAAAAAGTTTCTTTTTGACTTGTTATTATGATGGAAAGCAGGAGAAAAGTAGACTAACTCTCCTGCTGCCCATTTTCCCATTGTTGTTCCACTCCTCCTTTCCCCGTTCTGATGTTGTTACACTTTCCATAACACAAAACTGAAAAGAAATGAACGAATTCGCACAAAAGAGAAAAAGTGGGAAACTAGGCCCAATTTTCTCCTCTGTCACTATTTTCGTCTTTTTGGCAAAGTAAGTTTTTAGCCAAAACATACACAACAACAATGCATACTCACGTACAAGTCCATTTTTTCATGTTGTTTTGTTTGTGACAATACAGAGTCCGACACATGAAGACTGAAGAAGTTGGACTGTAATTATCATTCCTTTGTGAAAAGGCACAAGAGAAAAAAATATACAGAGAGTAGGAGGTTTTCCGTTGCGTTGTTGCCTTTCTGTTTGTTACTTTGTCATAATTCCTTTTCCTTTTTAAGAACAACAAGGAAAATAAAAAAAACTAGAAAAATGCTGAATACAATGAAAGAGACGAAGAAGAAGGAAAGGAAAAGAGAGGGTTACATATCCTCTTAACTGAGCTAGCTTTGTGTGTGTCCCGGTCCTGTGTAGTTGTCATAAAAGTCTAGAGAGATAAATACACGAGCGTATTTCTTCCAAGTCTGGTTGTTATTATTGTTTGGTAAAAAGAATGATTTACTTTGAAATAAATATAATGAATGCAGTGCCCTGTTATTTGCCTGTATTCCTTTGTCTGCCATAAATAGTAGTGTTCTTTTCTCTCTGGAGTGTATACTCAACTCATCATCTTCCAAATAATCATTTGCAGAGATCATAATCCTCATCCTTATAATAATACTATTAGCCCTGAAATAATGATGGCATGTATGATGTATCCCAGTATTTATACTGCTTTATAAACTTGTCTGTCATAAACTCGGGGAGGAAAAGAAATGGAGGTGCATATATGGAAGTATTTGAAAGAAGAAGAAAACTCATGCGTAAAAAAGAACATATTCATTTAGTTAGGTTTTTTGCTTCCCGTAGCACTACATCTTCTTTTTTTCCTAATTGGGTATGAATACGAAGCAAATTGTCAAGAGGAATAAGTAGAAAATCAAATTGGATTTAATAAGTGTACTTGACACTGACTTGGACCTCCAAAAATACCGAACGAGAACCTACAAAAAATAGAATGGTGTTTTTTATGACAGTGACATACATTGGGATGTTCAGAGTGTAAGATGGGCAGGGGAGCAGTTGAGATAAGGAAATTCTTTAGACGATAATAAGCTTGTATTTAAAAGTGGACTAACTAACTGGTGGTTTACTAGTGGAGATGACTGACAGTATGAATGTCGAAGGGAGATTTATGTCACGAGATAGAAGGAGAGTCCCAACTGTTATAATAATTGCTTTTGTGGCACTGTTTGTGTGCTGTACTGCTGTATGGGTGGGTATACTTTTTGGGGGATGGACAACACAACATTATAGCCAATTTCTTATAAGATTTTAGCATGTGGTAATAGATAGGTAGTTAGTTTTATTGTTATTAGTGCCAGTCAACAGCAGCACAGCTTTGCAATAAAAAGTTGGTGTAAACCGCTTGAAAGATGTTGTCAAATGCTTTGGCCCGTCAGTTTTTAGCTGGACGACGCCCTTTGTTCGTGTTCCTATTTTACGAACGATTACCTCTCTACCTAATAATATTGATCTGATGAATGTGGTTTGGAAGTATAGTGGTCAAGATAAATGCAAAAAATGCTACTACTGCTTGTCTGCAACAAAAAACTTTTAATCTAGTTTATTTTCTTCAGATGCTTCTGTCTAAGTCTTTTGTGTGGTCAAGTGTACCTAAACAGGTTGCAAAATAACAAATGTTCTATAATAGTTAGTTACTGTATTTTTGTACGTGTCATTTACTCCTAGGCTTGTTGGATATAATTATCTCATGTCAAATCAAACATCCTTCTTTTCCGATTTACTCTCAAGTCGTCGTAAAGTCTAACTGCAAAAATATAATTGTTATTGGCTAAAATCATGCATCGTGCACGGATATATGTTTGTATGCCTATTGTAAAACTTTTTATTATTTTGTCGTTTTATTTCTCTTGTTTGCCTGTCTCTTTAATAATTTGTGGACACTTGTCTCATGCTGCGAGAGTATATTTATGCGAAGAAAAAATTTAATCTGACAATTTCTTTTTTGAGACATGTAACAAAATAATGTTGCATTCTGCACGGGCACACACGGAATGTTAAAATTATTAACTAGAGTTTTGGCACAGAACAACACTGACACACAGGCTAGTACATTAGTTTGCATTTCTACTTTGACTCTTTCTGTGTGTACGCAATAAATAAACTACATGATGAGCTTAAGAAAAACATATTATTAAAGTTAAGTAAGCAAGGTGAGGTTGTGGGAATAGCAATCTATTAGTATTTCCTACACGAGCGAGCAAAAAGGGACAAATATTGTTCGTGCGTGTCGGAATTGAATTATTTAAGCTTTTTAAAAAAGTTTAGCTATAGATGTTGGCTGTGTTGTGTTGGTTGATGATATGATAGAAGAAAAAAGGGTAACAATGCCCTGTCTGTCTATTCTACTGGCGCTTGGTGGAGAACAGATAAAAAACAGAGAGAAACGACTTATGATGACAATAACGCATCTCTGGGAGGTGGCTCGTACAATATTTTATGCTATTATCATTTCCATTGTGGTACATGGTTGATGTGAAGGTGTGTATACGCAAAAAAAATACTTCCAAGAATGACTATTATTCTTTTTTCATTCTTGTGTCCCGGGTGTGTGTTTACCCTTTAGTCCGTTAAAAGTATTTAGCAAAGGTATTATGCACTTTTGTTATTGTTGTAATAAAAAGCTTTTTTATGCCTTGAATATACAATATGGTCTTCTCTGCTTTTTGGTGCTGTACTCAGAACTGCAGAGAAATGAAATGTCAAAAGAGATAAAATGACAGGAGAGGAAAAACATGGATATTGTGTGGCTTGGCCATTTTCCCTTTTAAAATAACTGCAACACTAACAAAACACGTAAATGCTTGTCATCAGTAAAGTGATGTAATAACACCACGAGCAATAATAAGGTTCATATTTATCATGGCATTTTTGCTATTAGCTAGAGAACAAGCAAGGTGAAAATGATTTTGGAGTGAATTTTTAAGAAAAACATGAACATGCTAAGTGTCATGTTACAGTGTCACGTTATTATGAGAACGACTACAGTTGTATCCTAAATTGGAGTTGGTTTTTCTTGCTCAAGGATAAACAGTCTGGCTTTCTGACAGAAATGCAAAGAAGAAAGTTATTTCCAACATTCAAATCTATCTGCCAAACACATTCAGAAGAAAAAAAATGTATGCTCAAAAGAAAGTATTGACGACTGTCATGTTCCCTGTAAACAAAATTAGGCAGGGTTTGCGTCTGCTAGTGACGCTAATGATTATAATGGCAGCACTGTGAGAGTCAAGTAGCACTTTAAGAAATCACAGGATAGAAAACCAAGCTTTGAAATATTGATTGACAGAAAACAAACTACTTGTTTGCCTGAAAAAAGAAACCACCAGTTTGTTTCTTGTTGATTTTCTTGTAGCACGCAAGTTTAAATAAGGATATCCACAGGAAGGAAAATATAGTTTATTTTTCTGACTCTTGAGTCAATACACAATTTTTTTGAAAGTAGGATTTCAGTTTTGATTTTTTAGCTGCACGTAGCCTTCCGGCGGAAAAATGCATGAACAAGGAATGCGTGAGACAGCCAACTGTTTTAGCACAATGCACTGTTCTACCAATGATATCATGTGTCATGGATAGGAACAATAATCACAACAATGGAAAGTACAATAAAATATTAGAAAAGTAATTTGCTATCTATCACGACGACTGACGACGACAGCACCTGTGCACCTGTATCATCATTATCATCATTGATCAATGTTCCACTCCACCACAGGCATGTAGCTAATTCAAGCGTGTCTTTACGTTCTTCCTCCTGAAGACAAGTAAATTAATAGTGTATCATATAGTTTTTCTCATTTTCACGTTAATTTTGTGTAATGTCAAACGTGAGCCATGTGCTTTGGTTGAAAAGCAGAATAATATGATATGAAGCATGTGCCACTTCTTTTTTTTGAAAGATGGACATAATAAAATTCTTAATGAGTTTGGTTGCGCTGTGGTGTTGACCGAGTGTTTTCGGTTTAAAAAGTATCCACGTGTGTATTCATCTTTTTGTTGTGGCTTGTCTTTTTGTAAAAATGGGTTTTTAGGTACATAATTCTCTTTCCTGTATTTCTACATTTGCTTTAGATTTAAAAAAAAATGGTACACCGCTGGTTTCGTTTAGTTTGAAGCAATTATTGATGACGAGATGGATGTAGTCAAATAGACAGAGAGAAACATTATTAATAGGCCGCTTGCGTGTGTCACAACATTAGTTCAGGGGAATAAAAGGAAACTTAATAAATCTTGTGACGTTTACATTTTCTCAGGTAATGAGCCTGAACACGATACATCCACGTTCCCACCTGGGCTCATAGTTTGGGGTGGAGTTTCCCCTTTAACTGATAAATTTGTGTCAAGCTGAAAAGTAGATTCACAATAAAAAAAGTGGCAGATGCAAAAAAAATCAAAGTTTTCTTTGAAATTTTGAAAATAATATGTCGCAAAAAGGTACATTGTGCCACTTGGTTATTAAATGGACCTTGGCATGTACAACTGTACAAAACCGCAAGAAACACTTTTTTGACTCATCATCGCCACCATTTTTGCTATCACATCTTCACGGACAATCAGTCTCATCATTTTCGTACATGCTTCACATTCGAAATATTATCAAACCAGAGCCAAATATTAAACCAAATATTATCAGAGCCAAACCAAAAGTAGATGTTCTAAAAGCATTCTGTGCCGCTGCCGCCGTTATTACAAGTATCCCCATTATAATGAAAATGACGGTTATAGTTATGACGTTAATATGGTCTGTAATAAGCAGTGGTTCCTTTTGAAACCTTTTTTAGTCAATATGACCAGCAACCAGCAAGTAGTTTCATTTTCTTTTCCGTTCACTTCTCCTCTCTGCTTTATACTTTTTGGTACGTGAAAACTTTCCCAAATGGAGTTATTATTTCCATTCATTCAGACTACTTATATAGCAAAGTTAACCGACCATTATATTGACAAGATGAGAGTACTACGTGGAAAAGGCACTGTACAGAACATGGCACAATAGGAACAACACAGAAAACAAGGTTTTCTGTCTATTTTAAAAACTTACAACAAACAAAGCGCCAAGCAGGTAATAAAAAAGAGCACCATGTGCATTTTATGATTCTCAATGAGAAATTTTTCCCATTGGAAGAAAAAGGACGAGCAATAAGCATGCAAGCAAAATAATCAGAGAAGAATAGTAGCACCCGTGTAGGTTGTGTAGATATGTGTAACATTTTTGTGTGCCGCTTTCTTTTAGTTAAAAGCTTGTAATCCAATCCCAAGCCCGGTTTTAATTAAACTTCCCTTTTACTTTTTTTGCAGGCACAAAAATTGCTAAATGCTCATTATCAAGTAACTTTTGTTTAGCGTGGGAGTGTCCAGATTTTAAAACCACTGCGTGCAGAATGCAGAGGTTTAACAAGTACAGTGGAAGTGGAAAAACAGAGCATGCATGATTTATGAAGACATGTTTTGAATTAGCCACTGCCACTAATTTAATGGCTCATGCAACTTTAAAAACTGTAATTGGCAAAATATGAAGAAAATGGGATTGTGCAATAGGCTTGAAAGTTTTTAAAGTAATTTGAGGGTAAAAGGAAGACACGCGGAAATGCTCAAGTACTAAACTGCGCGCACCTCTTCAGCATTTTGATTAATAGAGAGCGAACAGTAGCCAGCTCATTTTTGAATGCAGTTAAATGATGGGACTATTAGAAAAGCACTTTGCCAACTTATTTGAGATAGGTATTATCAGCAGAAGATAGAATAACAGCAGCAATTGGACAATTGTTCTGCTGATAGAAGTAATCATAACTTTTTTTGGTCATCGCAAGCCCAAAAGATTTCTCCTTTCAAAAGTAATTTCTGAAAATGAAAGTTGTCAATGGACTTTGGCTTCCGTATTGATAAATTTTGAAAATCGAAGGAGCGACCTATCTTCATATCTTGTGACCCAACCTTTCCTACAAAATTTTTAAAATATCCCAATAAATCAATAAATAAGCACAAATGCAACAATAATACACGTACCTATCTCAATAGGAAAAAAGAAGATAGTAGTCCTTCCTTAAAAAGTTACAACAGAAATAAATAGACAATAAGTTGTAATAGTTTATTAGAAGCTTATTTTGGACACATTAGATCAGCTCTCAAAATAATTATTAAAAAAGATAAGATCACCTACCAAATCATCATCATCATTATCATAATCATCTCATCACATCATCATTCCATTAGTATTCCATTTGTGACGACAGTAGCCACAATGGGAAAACTTGATCCGAACCCAGACCCTCCTTCATATTACTAATCATCAGAACATCATAATCATCAACAAGCACACAGTTCTAAAGTTTTTCTAGTGGTCAGGAATTCATCAGCATTATTCATTTTTTCATACTCTACCTATTTTTCTGTCCATTTGTAATGATAATATTGTGATAATGATCAGTTTTCGGCAGTGTTTATTTCAGACTACATAATAGTTAACACATATCACATTTGTCTTTGATCTTTGTAAAAACGCAGTAGCCAGTTTTTTCTGCTGCGATAAAGCAAAACTGAATACTGATTTTCATCTCTTAACCAGATCATCAGCGAGATAAATGGACACGCTCGATTTTTCATCTTTGTTTTGTCCCAGCCCAATTCTTAATGGGGAACACAAGTCAGCACAAGAAAAAAAACAAATAGAGACAATTATTATTGCAAAATGGCTAAAACTAACATGATTTTCAATGATACTACTTTACATTCAATTGTTTTTCCTATTTTTTACCACTTTTAAGTTGTACTTTCTTATGCAAATTAATTTCTAACTGCAAGTTTATTTGGCAATAGCCCCAAAGAGTAAATTGTCAGAAGATGAGAAACATTTTCATTAAATAAATGGGAAAGGCTTTGTGCAAATACCATATTTACTCACAAGTCGCAAACAAAACCATGTAACAACAAAGCTTGCATTTAAAATCGTTTGCAAAAAAAACATGCATATTGTAAACCTCTCGTCCTCGTAAAATTCTCGTAAAAATCTGAGCTGACATACGTTTTTGCATGTAAAATAGTAAATTGTAAATAACACTCAACTATAACAAGCAGAGGTTTTGGCCGCTTGACTTCTATGGCTTGTGATAAAGGTCTGATGCCTTGAAAGAAGATGTAGTACTTGTTCAAGTCTTCTACTAGTTAACTGCAACTTAATTTGAATAGCCTTTTCATTTGATTGATGTTGTTGCTGGGCTGAAGAAGATGATGAGATTGTTAATGCCTGGTTAAATGCTGTGTTCTACTAAAAACCAAGTGCATTCTGTGTACTTTTTCTTAAGAATGATGCTCTTGAACTTGTCTCTGGTGCTCAAGAGCCAACCCAAGCCTTTATCCCTTTTAAGGCTTGCATGACATTTTACTATTTTATCAAATGCTCAGTCTAACAAGATGAAGATGAGAGATGTGTAGTTTCTTCAAGTATCAGCACCGATGAACTTTTTTGCTTCCCAATTCTTGTATAGATGCCTATCAAACAACTAGTGAATATTTTTTGTGCATATGTCCACACGTTTATAGCCTATTAGTCCACAAGTCAATGTATCATAATCAGCGTTCTTTGATTATTTATTTCACTGCTTATTATTGCAATTACAGTCAGCACATGACATCCACTTATTGTCTGTTTTTTTTTGCTTATTAGAAAGGCAATATTGCTACTAGTACACATTCATCAGAGAGTCGTTCTACTGGGCTACATTTATAGTTTCAGTAGCACTCCAAGTTGAATCCATATAATATTTCCACTTTTTTGGCTATGACCACTTCTAATTGTCGTGCGGTCTGCTCACGTCCACGTGCTTTTTTATAAGTTTGTGGTGGGTAATCATAATAAATAAAAAGTTTTTGAAAATGTAAGTAAGTGAGTGTTTCTTCAGCACAAAAGATAGACCTCATTAACACCACCACCTGGTCTACTACGTGAACATTTTACTTTCTGCCAAAAACATAGCTGCTGGCGGTACAGGCAGGTGATGAAATGAGTAAACTGACCGTTGACACTTTTAAATTTTTTGCGAAAGTCCTATCATCCTCGTCATTATAATAGTAGCATATAATTGCGCATCCCAAAGCAAAAAATAGTGTGCCTATATATAAAAAAGTGGACTTTTTCTTTGGTATGATTACCTATATAGTAATTGTACTAACACCAAAAAAAAGTTTTGTCCTATTCAGTTTAAATGAATCATTAAGCACAAGAGAAGCAAGCGTGTAAGTTTTATTTTTGAGGACTATCCCGACTCCGCGCTCTTGTCCTTGTTTTTTTTTTCATCTTTTTATATTCTTCCTCCTTTCATACTCATTATTCTATTCTGTTCATCTTCCTTTTCATCACCATAAAACCATTCAACCAGCAATTTTCTCACCTGTGAGGCCTTTTAATTTTTTGCATTAAAATTCTATTCAAAAAGAAAATATGATTTTTCTTTTGAGCCCTTCTTTGTCATAAACCGTTTTTCCGCTGACTCACGTTCACGGAACAAAAGAAAGTCAGTGTGTCTATCACTTAGACAGGGAAATGAGACTGTGACTGTGAGTCAAAATGGTGCAATAGTAGTTAAATATAATAATAAACCAGTATCATTGTAGTTCTGGGGTGTAATCGGCTTAAAGCATTGATTATACTTCTTTTATTACCATTTTTCCCAAGTTGCAGATTTGCCTAAAACCCTTGGGCTGTATTTCTTCATGTAGAAAACGTTAGAGTATTTATACAGCTCATCATATGAAAACTTTTTAAATACCGCATCACTCTCTCTCTCTGTGATTCGCCGAAGCTTTGCTTGTTGGATTGTAGCAAAAAGAAGAACTCATCATCAAACCTATTTAATAATGACTGACTAAGTTTTACTAGCTAGAAGCGCTTCAAAAGAAACTTTTCCAGTTAAGAAGAAAAAAAGATGGGAAAGTCTCCGTAAAGTCTGATTTAAACTACACTAAAATGAGTAGAAAATGTACAAATGGTAGTAACGAAAGATTTTCAGAAGGGCAAAATAAGTTTTGTGAAAATATGCAAAAAGATGGTAGCCCCGGCCCATTCATTGCTCTGCTTGGTCTCTCAGTAGGGAATAAAATATATTTAAGTTTCTTTGTTGCTGCTTTATTTTTTGAAAGAAGAATAAGCAAAGTAGCAGCTGCTATTCTTTTTATACTACACAGAAGCTGTGTGTCATTTTATAGAACATTCCTCTGCGGTTTCAAAACAGCAGAAAATGGTTATTGTTATTACAAGCACAATGGTCCATCCCAAAAGTTGGAGAATTCACACGAAAAGTACACTAGTTTCTATTTTTGAGAGTTTGGGAGGGAGTAAAGATGGTAAGGAAGTAAATATTATATACGTATGACCATGTAACAACTTTGTGCCTTGAGGAACACTGTACAAAAAAAATCTTGCTATTGCTGCCCCAAACTTTAACAATTTTGAAAGCATTTTACATTTTTGTTTTGGGAAAAAATCTGACTCGGATTATATTATTTCAATTGTTTGACAAAAAGTTTTCTGCTTTGTGAAATCCGTTGCCATATTTGGAAAGTTGGGAAACTTTATACAATATTCAGTATTGATATGATATGAAAATTTTCAATGTCGATACTTTTCAAAACAAAAAGACTTCTAGTGATTTCTGCTCACTAATTGTTTGAATATTCAATATTGTATATTTCTTTAAAACTCAACGCTTTCTGCGTGATAATGATGAAAATGATGAGAGAGTACAAATTTTAATTACTGCTTCCTAATAATTTTCTGCAGGAGAAAAAAATGATAAACTCATTCATTCAAAAATTGCATTGTAGCATTTGATTCTGAACTCACTGACATGAAATGGGTATATAAGCTATAAACTTGTTTTTCCTTCTCGCTAGTTTGCAAAGTTATACAATAATTATTAATTATTTAGAAAGCCGGTATATGCAATAGCAGAAGCTGTTGGCGTATGTATGATAGATCATGTAATACAATTATAAATACATATATAACAATGCAGTGATAAAGAATGAGGAGGATTCAAAGAATTCAAAAAATTAAAGAAAATTTATTGTTTGTTCAAAAAAGCTTGATAGCTGCTGTTGCAGAAAAAACTGAACTGAGCACCAACGCTTGTTTTTGACTGTATGATTATCTGATCATACTAATTTACACACACACACGGAATAAAGCCAGTGAAATGATTATGTGTGTGGTTTAGTTTTTTGGTGATCAGTCAACTGCAAACCCACCACCGACCAGTCGGAATCTTTTACTTTTTTGGTTTTCTCGAAGACAAATTTGTTTCTCGCTTTAAGGTGCTATAAGTTGCGATGTATTTTTAAAGTACACATGAATATATAACCATACGGAAAGACTTGCACTTGATTAGTTTTCCTGTAATTACAACTTTGCATTATGGTATTTTAACAATGATGAATTCCACTCAAGTATCGAAAAATTTGGTCATTCGTAATGAAACTATGAATAAAAATTTGAAAGGAGCGGCAACACATATAAAGTTTGTGTGGATGATCAAGCTGATTTCTTATTCCTTTTTATATCATACACTAATTTGACTGTAATAACAATGTAGTACATTAAGTTTGGGCAGAAAACAGTAATTACAAAGGAGAACCGCGTGTGGGACGGTGTTTATTTGCTGCTTTGGCATGGTGGTTAAAATTGCGGTTTGAATATTATATTTATAGTCTTGTGTGCACCGATAATATTTGATAATTAAGTATGATGAAAAATATTCAGAGTTTTTTGGTTATTAAAATGTTTCGTCAGCTTTTTGAAGGATTGTTAATGATTACCGTGCGGTGTAGCTACACTACTACTACCCATTTCAGCATACCGAAATCTTCGAAAAAATTTTGCAGACGAAAAAAAATCAATGAATTGTTTGCCTTGACTTTATTACAATTTTTCGTTCCATGTACTCTGGAGCATAATATTTGGTGTGGCACTGGTATAGCGTTTTCTGATAATTACAAATTGTGTACACGATCATGTGAAATGTAGCGTGCAATCATAATTACAGTCAAGTCTGACACAGTCGTAATATGGCAATAAACACAATGCGTGCCGTGCCCAATCATCGTCAACCAACTTTTTTTTATCCGACAATCATTCCACAACTGCGAAAAATTACCGAATGCAATGCACATACACATACTTCAAGCTTGCGCGCACAAAATTTTTACTGTTTTTTTTCATGCAAAATTGTACTGCTTTTCTGTACAAAGTTCAGTGTTGAGCTTGTTTTGTTTGCCAGTTAACGCCTACGATAAGAATGTGGCAAAGATCATGCTGACAACTTTTTTGTTTTTGTTTCATGGTTGCCGTTTTGTGGTACCCCCACAAAATTCTTTCTTTTTTTCTCTGTGCAAAATAGATGAGCACGCAGGAAAATGTGCGGTTGAAAAATTACCAGAAAAAACCTCAGTCAGTTTTGTCGTCGTCTCAAGAAGACTCAAGTGCAGAATAAAAAAGATGATTTGATTACCACCATAGCGCGTCGTAATAATCATCAGCGTACAACCACCTACACCACAGCACCATGTTTGCATTGGTTTTACACAGATAATCTTTAAAGCAAATATATACTCAAATTTTAAGTTGAAAAATGCAAAGCCACGGTTTTACAATAGTTCACGCAAGAGCAGCGCGCAAACGCAAACAATAACCACTTGTTTTCATACAAACTCTTAAGCTTTTGTTTTGAATTTTGATTTTGCATTAAAATATAATGAGCGATATGAGCTTGTATAATAGCTTAACATTTTTGGGTGTACATTTTGATTCAGAGAAATATTATGGCAATTTTTTCTAGCTCGCACCTGGGCTTTATGAATCTTTCTTCTCGTTCACTACAGAGCATGTAAACAAAATGCAGTATTATCTTCACAATTGCTGCTATCAAGCGATGAGCAAAATGGTATAATGTGTTTACCATAATAACAATATATTATCCTGTGCCGAGAGATGTTTCTTATAATGAAGACGAACTCGCATGAAGATGATCATATTGCATCAAAGCTTTTTTAGTGGTCCACTAGTTCTCTAGGTTTGGCTTGAGCCTGCGAGAGTGTTCTTCATCTTTACTAGCTTTACACAATGATCATTACATGCATACATCACCATTCTCACGTGTGTGCAGGTATATAAAATGTTCAAGTTTTTAGTCATCTTTAGGTCGACCCTTTGCATGTACTGCTGGTAATATAAACATCCATGGTAAACATTAAAAAATGCTCGCTGCTATGAACGTAAATATCGTAAAATATAATACAACAACTTAATTTTTAAGAAAAAGATCTAAAGCCATTAAGCTAGGTTTAAAGCCCATATAATAGATAATAACGATAGTCCATACCCCAAATAGCCTTATTTAGACCCCAAATAGCCTAATTAGGACCCTAAATATAATTTTTTTTCTTAATTTAAAAAAATATAAAAATTTCCAACCTAGAAAATAAAGTAGACGGACGGACAGACAGACAGACAGACGGACAGACGGACACACAACTGCTTAAATATAGTATAATTTTTTTTCTTAAATAAAAAAAATTATAAAAATTTCCAACCTAGAAAATAAAGTAGACGGACGGACAGACAGACAGACAGACGGACAGACGGACACACAACTGCTTAAATATAGTATAATTTTTTTTCTTAAATAAAAAAAATTATAAAAATTTCCAACCTAGAAAATAAAGTAGACGGACGGACAGACAGACAGACAGACGGACAGACGGACACACAACTGCTTAAATAGCTCTTCTGCTGAAGCAGCGAGCTAATAAAATGTGCATGACTGCAATGTGTTTTTTGAGCAGAGAAGAAAAGAGACTTTCAATTGAAAATTGTTCTTATTACCTACTGGGATTTGAGTGATGTTGTATTGTTGTGCTTGAGTTGCACACAGTGAGAGCACCTTTCTGAATTTTTCTCCATTTGAGCATTGTAAATCCAATATATGAGCAAAGACTGAGATCATTTCATTTTTATATACCTTTTTACTACAGTGCGTTTCAATTGTTGAAGGAAGGTCTCATTATATTACCATTTTAAAGCTGCAGAGTTGAGCTCGTTCCTGTTTATCATCATCTTGCGCACTTGAATCTCTATATGAATCTCTACTTCATCTTTTTGTGTATACGCAAGTTGGTCAGTGTGATGGAATGATTATTACATTGTCGCCGTGCCTTTTTGTCTGATTGTTGCTTTGTGCGTATCTCTTATATTTACGTTATCATTATTTAGCTACAGGCACTTTTTTCGCTGGTGGTACACTGGTGCTGTTCTCTGTGTCAGTAGTGAATGGCTAGTGCTGTGCGGCTGCAGCAGCAACAGTTTCTTGTTTTGAGGTTGGATACGATACGTCAGTTGTTTTGCTGGATTGGAGTAGATCAGATCAGAAATGAGTTTTGGTGCAATGCATTGCAGTTTGAAAATGCAGTGCACTTCATTGGCAATACACGGTAGTTTGATTTGATCAAAATGACTAAAAGCATCTCTGAAAGGAAAAAAGTGTTCCCGGAGCAAACACCAATATTTTTACATCTCACATCTGCCCTCCGTTCAAATTACAGAGTGCGTGTAGTGCCCAGGTGTGCTAGTATAGTTACAACAATACACAATCACACACTCACCCACCGCATGTGTGCTGTGTCTAATGATGTGTCGTGAGATTTAGGCGTTAAGTGAACCATCATGTGCGTTGCTCCACTATTTTTCAAAAAATTTCAGCGTAATATGTGCCGCTAAGGCACAAAAACTGAATTATAGTTTTATTCCTACAAATTTTTAATGGAATTGGGGTGATATTCTCACATAGATTGTCTATTGGCTTGAGGATATATATATGAGGTTGTGTGCTGGTTCACACTTATTTCATTACTGTGTGATATGTTTCACAGCGAAAAAAAGTAATTCATGTTTTTATTATCTGCACAACGTGTGCAGTCAAAATTTCAGGGATTTGATTTACGAAAGGCTAAGCGAAATAAAATGTCGTTTACATGACATGTGCTGTACTATGAGCTATAGCGCTGTTTCAAAATCCATCAATGAAAATGAAAAAAGAACACAAGCGCTAAAGTGCATTTTTATAAAGCAACATAGGTAATATGTAACGTAGTCTACCCTAGAATAAATTTTAAACTTGAGCCCTTTTGCGCAAAAGTGTGTCACAAAGTAAAAAAAGAACTATCAAATTTTAATAAAGCCATAAGCCAACAAAAAGGTATCCTTTGCAAATTATAAAAACTAGCGCTGCACATTAAGAGCGAAAGGATAATGATGAATATTTTTTTAAAAAGTATTTGTACAACTTTAATAAAAATCTGAGGGTAGGCAAACTCAAGTTTCTAGTAGAAAGGAGTAAGGAGCAGCACCGCAGTAAAAAAGCCGACGTGGTTATGACAAGACAAGTCAGTGGGAGCAAAATGCACATTTCAAATTTTACTCATGATTAACATTTCAACAATGATTATTAGTGATGTAGGTAGAACTACAAAATGTTATTGCATATTGAAATTTTTTATTTGAAATAACAAAACGTATAGATTCGTCTTCAGTTTTAATGGAGTTTTGGCATCAACATGTTTTTCCGATCATAATCATTGACAAAAAGTTAAATTGTTAGAGAGAAGTTGTAGGTAGCTTTTTTGCTATGATATGATGATCATGTCTCTACTGAGCAAAGTTGCAGTTGGTGTCAGAACAAAATTCGAAAATTGAAGTTTGACCAGCTTTTTAACAAGTTTGTGTCAAGACAGAGATGAGAAACAAACGCATATTAATTTTAATGAGTTGGTTTCAGTCAGAAGCTTATTCATTTTGCTTGAGCTTCATGGGCTTTAGATTAGCGGAGGTGTAATGTGCGTTGCGTATTGTTTTGTGCACACAATTTACATTTTCAGTTTTCTCATTTGAAATTCTTTTCTTCCACCCAGCCTTCTGCTAATCATCCACACATTTGACTATGACACATAATCGTATATCCTCCGCACACATTTCATAAAAGCAAATAACGCAACAATGATAATTGTTTCTTTTTCCATTTTACAAAACCCAAACATTATGCATTTTTCGTAAAGTGATTTTGTGTGTAGTGGGTCGTTGCAAAAAACATATATAAACTTGTAGTGTGATATCCTGTTTTTTTACTCTTCTGGGCCACACTCTGGGATCAATGCTATAATGCAATTGCAAAGTCTAAAAAGCTAATTCATTCGACAATGAAATGAAAATGTGTGATGCACGACAACAATGCGTAAAGTGGCATTGCGTAGAAAGAGATAGAGGTTTATTGCTAGCTGGGTGCAGTTTACTTTGAAAACCTTATTGTGAAGTAATACATGAGCACTGTGTGGTGTATTATGTGAGTAGAATTAAATTTTGATAATAATTGTTTTTGCTGCATTATGGCAACCTAATAGGCCTTCTCCATTTTACAGAGAAAAAACAGGATTTTATGCAGTTTTTGATATGCAAAGGGGTTTCAGTTTCTACTAGTAGCATTCTTACATTCTAAGCGCATATTGTCCAAATAAAATGTATTTTCTGTTTTTTACAGCAGCACAGCAAACAAACAGAAGAAACTATCTTGTTGGCTAGCATAGTTTTTTAGTTGGTCTGTTGACGAGATAGAAGAGTTTTGTGCCAAAAGCACGTTTTACTATTCCTCTTTACCGTCAACCAGCAAATAAAATGTAACTCTAGTTGAGTAAAAAGGAAACTTCATTTTTTGAAAATTAGGTTTATTAGAAAAGAGTTGGCTTCCGTTGCCAGAAAATCAGCAGCAAGTCTCTCAGTGGGAAGAAGCACAAATAGGAAATTATTGTAACTCAGGAAATCTATAGAAGCAAAAAACTGATTACAGATCTCATGCAACTTTGAGAATTGGCTATTTCGTGATTCCTTCTATCTTGTCTCATTGATCACTCGATCATTATTTCAAATTTAAGAGAAGCAATGTCACTACATTATTTTTTGGCTGAAGGCTTCTTCTTGTTGCGATCTGGTTCGAATCTCGAATCCTTTTGTCTTTGTCAGAGAGAATGACATAGGTGTACCCTAGTGGCAGATGCCTATCAAGACAAGCCGGAGGGTTGACAATGAGTAGTGAGTCCAATGACAAGACAATGTCAATATTATTGATGCCCTTATCTCTAGTAAACGCACTATCATTTGAAACCTGTAACGCTGAAATGTTCACAGTATCCTAACGGATCTGCCGCATCATTATCGCTTTATCATCATTTTACAGCTTAGAACATGCGTGTGTGTATGTGATTGTGATTGTGGTCAATTGTTTTTCTCAAGTGATTCTATCATGCCCAGCTTCATTTTCAGTAATAAATGATAATGGCAGTGGGTACAACGTCAACAGAAAACAACAACCTGCAACAGGATTTTGAAACTGTCTTTTTTGTTTTTATTCTCAACCGTCCAAAGAGCAGCTCCTCCTTTGTCCTTAATCAAGAAAGAAAAAGTGGGAATCAAGTTGGAATCACCATTTTATCCTTTGGTTTGTTGTTGTGACAAGAATCTAGATTAGTTGTCATTCCACGTTTTTTTCTTTTGCCGTCGTCGTTTTGTCGTATTGACAAGGAAAAAAATTGGGTCTTTGCCTAGAGGAAGCTCTTTTTTGCAAGGCTTCTTGCCAGAAAGAAATAGTTAAGTTCTAAGTTGATGCAGTGGTGATGAAATGTGATGCGATACTTGATTTGATGAACAACTCAGAACTAAACTCTGTGACGACAGTAGTATACACGGCAGTGTGTCTTAGTTTAAGTGAGCTAGATCAATAGCTCGGTTTTATGGTACTCGGTCCATATAAAGCCGTCCGTGTGAATAAGCTGAGCACATTTTTCTTCATTTCTCTGGTCCTCCTCCCACACAGCCCGTCCGGCAGCCCAGATTTGCTTTTCCTGGAAAAGAAAATAGTTTTTATTATTACTCCAGATTCCTGGTGTAGAGCAGCAGTAATAGTACTTCACGTTTCTTCATCTGATAAATAATCCCTTATCCCAGTTGTCACGCCTTATGTAATACTAGTGGCTTGGCATATAAGAAAACATCATCATCATCCTCTCAACTCCTTTACCCAAACAGGCACATTGTCAGGAATCAGAGTGGAACGAAATAAGTAATAAGGAAGAAGAAAAAAGAGAAGGAAACGAGAGGAAAAGTAATAGAATTTTTTTCGCTGATGATGTTGGTCCGTTGATGGCAGCAGAAGCAGAGAAGAACTATTAGTATTATTACATTGTACAGAGGAATAGAAATATTATAGCTAGCCAAGCTACAAGCTATTATATTGCCCCATATTCATATCCACTTATTTCACAACTGAAATAACACATTTGCCAAAAAATGTTACATTGTTGAGAACTGTAAGGCTGGAAAAAGAAGGAACAGTAAAAAATGCACGGAAATGGAAGGAAAAAGGAAGTAAATCAGTTATGTAATATGGGAATCTGAAAAATAAATGATTTCGGAGTAACATTTCTTTTGGTTGTGTTGTGTGTGTGCTCTAAAAGGATGAAAATGAAAATGTACACTTTTTATTACGTGTTAAGAGCAAGAGGCTTCCATCCATCTTGAGAGACTTTTTATAACATCCGTCTATTCCGTCTGTTGTCCTCTATGGCAAAAAAGAAACAACTTTTCGTGCTAATGTAAACACTTTACTACTGGAGAGGCAACAAAATAAGGTTCATGGACCAAAGGAAAATAGCATATTTTTTTCGCAAACCGAAAATATTATCGGCACAAATGGAATTTATTGTGTGTAGTTGAACGTGTTCGTGACTGGGAATACGAGTGGTGGTGTATGAGTATGAATAATAGTTTTTACTGCTTTAGAAGCGAAGAAACAGGCGGGATGATGAATATGATGACGACAGAGTGATAATAAAACATATAACAGCCGGTTTGACTTAAAGAAAATGTAAAAACTTTCTTTAAAAACGTATATCATATTAGTGGTAGTGCTTTATGTTATCAGAATGAAAGTAAATATGAAATGGAATAGGCTTGTAAAATATAAAGTGCTTTTTATGACTTGAGTACCTACTACTAGCGAGACGGATGATGGTGAGCGAAATGACACCAGACACTAGAGCAAAAATTTGCTATTGATTTTTTTGCTATAAGTTATGCCGTGTTAATTTTTATATTTTGGCAACTCATTAAATTTCTCAAGGAATACGCTTTTCTTGATGGCCTTCAGAAGCACTAAACGCCTACGACAGAAATGGGTTCTGCTAATCTTTGGTGATTTCACGCATTACTTGTCCCTTTGAATTTTCCTCGATGAAAATACTGCAAGGAACATTACTTGCTTCGCAGTCAGATGAAGTTTGCCATGTCGCGTCTTGATCTTGATTTCAAACTCAAAGGACTAAAAAAAGTTCAAGACTGAGCTGACTTTGACTTGAGTATATACAAAGTTGGCTGGTGACACAGAGAGAGAAAGGCAAAAATCTTTCCAGTTTTGTAATAGATTTTTTTGGCTCGTTATCCTCTTCTCATGATCAAGGGAAACAAGAAGAAAAGTGAAAGAAAACGAGCCGTCTTCGAGTTTGTCACGCAAAACAAGAAGCTTTTGCTCTGCTTCATTTGAACTAGAAATCGTGACAAAGTTTGCAAAAGCCGGAGAGTCCTTGCTTCTGCTGCAAATTAAATGGAGAAGAAACTCAGAAAATGAAAGGAATTTTCAGTTTTTGTCTGTGCAAAAAAGCCGTGGGTAGAGAAGTGACAATAGAGTAGAGTGTAATATGAGATGAATGAAATCTGTCATCCAGTCACTCTTCCTCACACCAACTTACATTCTTCCTTTTTTATTTCTCGCTGTCACCCACACGCCTCAAGGAAAATTACTCGGAGAATAATAAAACAAAAGGGAATTGTAATAACTTGAAAAATAAATAGAGCTCGGATCAAACACTCTCTGCAGCAGTCAGCCAAATGAAAGGAAATTTTTTTTGGAGGAAATGAAAAGGATATTTTGTTGGCGAGGAAAGTTATAATTATTTGCTATCTTACTGTTTTGTGCTGCTTTGTTTTTTGTGACTATATGAATAGCTAAATAAAAACTTGGATTTTTTGTGATGTTTATTATATATGGCATCATTGCCACGAGGTTTGATGTAGTTAAAAGGTGACGTAAAATATACGGGTAGAAGAATATAGAAGGAATAGACTTGAGATGAAAGAAATGAGAAAATTCGTGAATACTTCAAGTTGTATTCCTAGGAGCAGTACCAGCATTCATTTCAAGTAGTACGTGATTTGGTCACAAACTTGGTTTACGACTCGAAGAATGGTGATGATCATGAAGATGTGATGACATGATTCATTTAATATGAGTCATGAGACGTTGATGATTAAATGCCGCAAGCATTCATATACTCAGTAGCATACTTTCTATTTTGCATTTAAAAACGGAATTTATTCTGAGTACCTTTGTCAAACGTGGGGAGTCCGTTTGATATTTTTAAAAAAGGAGTATAGAAAGAAACTCATGTCATAAGTAATCCTAGCATATGGCTAAAATAACTGAGAATTTTAGCATTTTTTATCTGGCTTTACACTCTTAATATACTTAGCCGCTTAGTAGCGTTTTACTCGAAAGTAAAAAAGCCTGTATTTTTTAAACACTATCCCAATACCGTTTTTTGTATTTTCTTGAGAAAAAGTAAGAAGTTTTCATATCATAGCCTATAACTATTTCATGGTTCCATTATTCCATGAAAAAATGTCTGAACAAGTTTTCCTTTTAAAATAAAAGTAAACAGAAAGCGGGAGAAAGTGTTCAGACAAAGTTTTTATTTTCGCCACTGGAAAAAAATGAAGACAGATGACAGTTTCCCTTCATTCAGGTTTCTAGTCCATACCAATGTTCCTGTCATGATGCTTTATATACTTGGCCATAAAAAACCAAAAACAGTCAACAGCCTGCCTGCATGCAAAATAGTTGGCGAGAATAAGTTTACTTTAGTTAGATTAACGAAGGCAGTAATAAATCTTGGGTTTCCTTTGATAGCCTTATATCCAACACCAAAAAGTGTCTTGTTTATGTTTTTGTTAAAGTGTTCAGGAGAATGTGACAGAGAGTGAAAATATTATGAAGTTCAACAGCAAAGGAAACAAAAGTACATTTTTTGTTTTTTATTGCGGCTGTAAATTCATATACGCATATATATTTTTTTGTAATTTCATACATCAGAATTGAGACAAGATTGGAATCCCACCCTGTTTTTGCTGGTGATGCCAACCAAGCAATACGCAAGAACGCCTTTTTTCGCTGAATATTATCCAAACTGACTGAAATTGATATGAATGAACTAAATAAAAGAAATTGTCATAAATAACTCACATTTACATTTGTGCGTAAGAATATTTTTCTTATTTGCGTATGACATTTTGATGTGGACAAATTGTCAAGATCACGTTTAGGATTGCATCACGATAACAAAAATGTATGGAGACAGAGAGACAATAAGCCTTATTTTGTATTTTGTTTATGCGACCGCAATGTATAAATTTCAATTCAACTACTTGTCTCTCTTGCTGATATGCTTACATAAGCTGCGTGGAATATATACAGGCGACAATCATCCTTTTTTAAAGGTTGTACAGCTTCTTTTATAAACTGAAAACGCAAACTGCATACCATTAAATATGCATTTTGACCACAAAAAGCCGACAGTTTTTGGCAATGCATATAAAAAATACTAGAAAATCTTGTCTTGTGTACTTGGTCATGCAACGCAGACATGTGCATATTTGTAAGTTATGTTGACAGTTTTTTGGTACACTGACTTGGTTTTTTCAAAGTTTTAAAGTGCATCATCATAATAATGTGTAAAAATGCTACACGCGTAACTAACTTACCAAATCTGTGCAAAAATGTACAGTACACAGTGGAAGGAGTGGCACCAACACTAAAATATTATGAATCTTTGTTATGGCACTGTTAAAAAATTAGGTTTAGCTGTGCCACTACTAAACTACAACAAAGCTACCTATATTATATAGACAGTTTAGTTTTATTGTAGCGTAACAGCATTCCTTTAC
Source organism: Entomobrya proxima (assembly GCA_029691765.1). Classification (NCBI taxonomy): domain Eukaryota; kingdom Metazoa; phylum Arthropoda; class Collembola; order Entomobryomorpha; family Entomobryidae; genus Entomobrya; species Entomobrya proxima. The sequence continues at coordinate 1,706,346 of CM056168.1, forward strand.
CAAAACCAAAATGTTTTTTCAAAGGAGACATATTACAATTTGTGATTGTTGCATCATCATCATCCTCATCATCATAATAGCATGATCATCGCCATTTCTTATTGTGAAAATGATCACATCAAAATATAACGTGTTATTATAGTGCACAAAGAAGGATAAAATGTATGCCTTGCCCCTGATGAATTGAAATATGTAAAAAGCCGCAGCAGCAACAGCAGAGCAGTATACTACACCATTATACCAAAATAAGCAGCAACAATACATCAAGAAGGAGAGTGTAATAAATATTAAGGCATTTATCTTGCCTTGTTAAGACTGAATGAATGGATGGACACTTTTTAAAAGGATGAGATTATTATAGAGCGTGAAGCAGCACACAACAAGAGAAGATGATAAGCAAACATTATTTTTATTTTGGCAACAATGCCGCGTCATATTATTAGCGCAACAAGAAACAAGTCGGTGTTGGGGATAACAATGACTGGGAAGGCATTGTAGACAAGAGAGTACAACCCATTTTTTCAATTGTTCAATGTTGATCATGCCGAAGATTGTTTCTTAAGAAAAAAATGGACGCAACAGACGAATTTCGATTTATCAATACCTCCACAAGTGGAGGTACTTCGTCGTCAAGAAGGACACGACGGAGTAGAAGCAGTCATCAAGATGACGGTGCGAACTCAACATCCTCCTCGTCAAACAGTTTGCGGACCGTGCCCGTGTGCGTGTACAACGAGAGTCGTAGCTTAAAGCTGAGATTTTTCTGGGACAAGGCCTTCAAGTTGTTTCATTCACACCGTCCCGTGTACAGGGCCGTGTCCGGGATCAACTACCAGGACTGCGGAACGATAGGAAGTACAGTCAGCACAGTTCCGGATGGTAGCCCGGGAGGAGCAACCGGTTTGGGGAAATTGCGCAGTCAAAGTTATAATCAACTGAATAGAATAGGAGCTCAGAATGAAATGGACTTGTTTCGTAGTCATAATGGTAGGAGCCGAGTGGCTCCTGCTTCCACTTCAGGAACCACGTCAAGAATTGTAGCAACGACAACTTCGTCTAGTAAATCTGCAAGACATTTGTTTTACGAAGATACCAATAATGTGAATGGTCATGGTGGTGCAGTTGCTGCACTAGTCCAAGGAGCAGAATCCTCCGCAGCAGACTTTATCCCTGTGGTAGTGCCACGGAAGAAAAATCGAGCTTTTGGTGGTGGCTCTAGCCTAAACTGCACTGGTAGTAGCAGTGGGACCATTAGTGGCTGCACTAGTGGCAATAATGGTAGCAAAGGTAATGGTATCATGAGTTGTGCTGATTCTGCAAACTGTTCGACAATTTCCACTTCACCGAAGAAAAAGTCACAGAGTAAGCATTGCAGCACTGTAGCTAGCAATACAGCAAGCATTTCCGGGGGTGAAAAACCTCAGCAGAATTACAATCATCATCGTCAACAGCAGCAGCAGCTACAGTATCGTGAAGATGATTATGAAAATAACGACAACACCGAATACGAGAATGATGACTATGAAGAATCTTCGTGCTTTTTCTACTATAATCTAAGCAATAATAATAACAGCGACTACGACAACATTGAGAGTATGCATGTGAACAGTAATCAACATGATCATGGCAAAAATAATGGTTCTGCTAGCAGCGGTAGTAATAGTAAGGTAGTTACCATTACTGGCAACAGCAACTCTGTTTTTCCTTATTCAACAATAAGAACAGCGACAACAACAGCGACTCACCTTCACACAAGAAATAACAGTCACGTTATTGTTCCTTCTCATTCCTCTGTGTCCGCTACATTATCTGTGGGATCAACAACGCTAGCATCATCAGCACCTGTTCAGTTGAGACGAACCCAGAGTAGCAAAAGTCATCATTCTAGTAACGAGAGCCAACAACGGCACTACTACAACAACAGTAATAATCATGCTACTATCACTGGCAATCTGCAGCAGCAATTGCAATCCCGTGAAAATAAAAGTTTAGGGAAATCAAGTACCAGAAACGCTCCGAGTCCCACTTGCTCGGCTTATGAAAGCTGGAAGAGCTCAAGTGCGGGCTCAAGCTCAACGAAATCGAAACGGTGTCCTTGTCACAATTACAACAAGTCATTGGGCGGAGGTTGTGCAAAGGACAGCACTACAGGACAAGGTGGTTGTGGGGGGCATTGCAACTATTGCAATTGTTCAGGTAGCTGTCAAGAGGGTGACGGGGATTCCGATACCATTGGCAATGACTCGGGATTAGATACATGGAAAAGGAAGAAAGCTGTGGGAGGTGAGAATGGTGAAGTGAAAAGTAATGGTGAGTCTGGTATTGTGTGTACAATATCTCAAAAGATACCAACTTCTGCTGCTGCTCCTGTCAACCAACATTTTAGCAGGAAGGGTGAATTGAGAGACAGTGAAGAAGAGGAAGAAGAAGAAAACGACTACGCCACAGTTGCTAGTGAAGGCGAGGAATACGACGAAGAGCAAGTGGAAAGAGTTCTTGTTTTCGATACAATAGCAGTGCCTGTTGACACGACGGATGATAAGATGAGGATGATGATTGAAAATGGGAGTGTGATGTACGACTCGTTGGATGATGACACGTACTCTGTTCTACTCCCACAACAAACCTCTGCGGAGATAACAAACACAACATCATCCACAGGATCGGGAGCATCATCGGCAGCATGTGGGAACGGGAACACCACAGTGGTTTTAATAAATAGCTGCTGCGACGTGTCCACTGATCACTGTCAAAATCCTGTCAACTCCAACTCGCTCTCGGACACTTTCAATTTTAGTGATTATGATGTGGAGTGCATGAGTGAAATTGATTTGAATAGTGAGCCCGGATCCAGTTCTGGATCTGTGGTGGTGGAAGCAAATGGGGAAATCAGTTTGGACAACGTAGCTACTGGAGCTAGTAGTAGTGATGGGCCTATGAAATATCTCATTTGTCACTCTGCATCGGAAAATGAATTGGACAGTTTGGATCTCGCCATGTTTGAAAGAAAGCAGAGAGAAGCGGCTAGTCTAGTTTCCACTTCACAAGCTACCGCTTCCGGTTCACAAGCGGATGGAGAAAGTTGCTTAAAACTTTTGAGTGGAACAGCTAGTTTGTTTTCTGCCAAAAGTGATACTGATAATGAGGGAAATTCTAGCATGTGTGCAGAAGCGGGTGGCATAGCTATTACAACAAGTAGTGGTAATAATAATAATACAACAACCACTACAATAACAGGGGATGATGGAGGCAGTGGTGGTGGTGGTGGGGATACTGCTCAGCAAATACTTTTGTTAGGACAAAAGTACTACGGTGTAAATACTAGTGGCACTTGTAGCAGTACAAAAAGTGCTCCGTCCATTACAATAACTACCCACGCAAGTGGTAAAGCAGCCGAGGAACTGTACTCAAACTGGAGTGATGCTGGAAGCGAGTTTGAATTTGTAGGACCTTCCGCTCTTGGGGCCAAAACTGGTTCAAGTACTACAAAAAACCCTAAAAATATTCATAGAACTACGCTTTTAAATGTTTTGGTTTTGGCATAAATCCATGCAAAAAACGTACAAGTGGGTTTATATTGCGGTTGACGACTGTATACGCTTTTCAAATTATATTCTGCGCTCATTAGCTTGTAAACTGCTTTGCTTTTGTAAAAACCGAAAGTTTGTTGCTTGTAACGGTTTTTTTGTGCTACCGTTTTTAGTAGCGAATTTTTGGAATGCCCATTTTCATCGCCTTATAAACTTATGCCTTGCTTTTACACTTTCATTACCCACACACATCACCGCTTCCCTAACTTTGTTTTGCAGTGCTTGTTTAAAAGCTTTCTAGTGTACTTACACAACTCAACAATTTCCAACTTTTTAAAAACTAGACCAACAGAAAAAAGAAGAGAAGCGGAGAACGATGAATCATCTATGGCCATGTTAAAAAAACAAATGAGTGCAAAGTGGTGGCACTAAGTACAAAGTACTTTGACGGCGGCGATACAATATCTGATCATCATCATCATTGCAGTAGTGGCTTGGAATGCGCTAATCATGATGTTGGGTTGGCGTTGTCATTGCTGCTTAGTGAAACTTCATTCTTTTCTATCCCTCATAAAAGGCTAAATGGCAAATTGTTATTATTGGAAAGAATGGAAAATGTACGGCGAGGAGGAGTACGTATATGGCGAGAATAGAGACATTATAGCCAGGCGTTATTGAATATTCCCTTAAAAAGAAATAACCATTTATTTTCTCTGCCAACAATGTTGTGTTGTCGGTGCTATCTCCGCTTCTCTTTCATTCATCCACAACAGTAGAGTCATCTTCCAGAGTACAGGTTCACAGTAGAATAGCCATTATAAGTGCGTTGTCTTCACTCCAACCCATTCATTCACTTTCAAACTTTATAAACGAACAACAAAGGCGTGTTCCCGGATTCTTCGATAAAACTTAATTTTCATGCATATCGTGTACAAATAGTACGCAGGGTTGTCACCATCTAGGGGGAAAGGAAATGCCATCAAAAAAATTGCTGAAATATGCAGAGGCATGTAAATAAGGTTGGTTTGGATGTATGCCTAGTTACTTTAATACACTTTGTTCTTGGTAAATCTATAAAGCAACCGTGTCAGTGGCCATTAGCATTTTAAAACTTCTGCTTCTCTTATATGCTCCCATTATTGCTGCGAACTGAAGGAAAAAGTGCTTTAAGTTTGGTAGTGTTTTGGTATACACTACGAAAAGGGAAGCACTTTGTTTATACACTGCACTTTGGATAATCTCTGTAAATATTTTTTCTTCTAACTTATCCTTTTAAGCTTGTAAATTGATTTCCTCCTCTTTGTGTCCTCGCGTCGTCATCTCCTCATTCCTTTGGCTCATCAACTTGCCATTTACAATCCTAAATGCTAATGCTAATTGCACACTGAACGACCTTATAACGTCTTCTAAACTACCGTATTCATTTGAACTCTACAAAACTTGGTTACTATCTTGCATACATTTTAGATAATATACGAAATGGATTGGTTGGGAGGAGGAGATTAGAAAATATATACCAACTCGTCTTGCATCTTCCAAGACTTGGGATTGCTCTACGTAATTGCAAGCCAAGTTGTTATTATTAGTTCATTTGTCTTTATGATTATCCATTCTTAGCGTTTCAAATTGCCAGCTCTAAATAGCTTTTATTGTGGAGTAATCACAAAAATGAGTGCTGTTTCTTGTATGCGTGAATAGAATTTTGTTTATATGGCTAGCTATCAAAAAGTGTTTTTGAGACATTTGGGCATCGATGTCATTTTCGAGTTCAACTTCGACAGCCCTATTGTCTGTAGATATCGTAATGCAAAACGCCCGAATGTATCAGTTATATTACATTGTATATAGTTCCATTGCGTAAGAAAATGGACTATTTTTCTCTGGTCTGTTCAATTGTATTTTCAAGTGTTTTAACTTGCAAAACAACAACAAAAAACCAAATGAAATGTTCAAAAAGTTGCAAAGCTCTCATTATCGAAAAGCATGAAAGAATGATTGGAAGAGTCATTATCATTTCTGTAGCAAGATGAGCACTTTTTGAACAGTCAGTGAACTAATGGGGAAATTAGGATGGCACAAAAATATGTGTTTCATGATAATGATGAGATAAGATGCGCTGCAATAAAAGAATATTATTTCTGTGGAATGGCCTTAATGACAGCGATCACTGAACAAATTTCAGCAATTTAGGAAAATGTTATATCTGAGGAAATTGTAAGTGTTCAAATCGTTTTGCTGTTTGTCGTGAACTGTATGTAGGAAATGTAATTTAAATGTTGACGGAAGCTGTTCACAGATCAACTTTTAATCATTTTTTAAATTTCATCAAGCAGTGTGGTCTAAATGAATGAACAAACTTTCAGAAAAGAATCCCAAAATTTAATTATTTATTAATTATGAATTTTGAGTTGATGCATTATTATGCTTTACCTGTGACCCAGTCAGGGTACTTTAATAACTCATCTTTTTTTGAAAACACGTACAATAAAACTCATCCACAAATTCAGTAATCAAGATTGCTATTATTGCACAACAACAAAAATCGTGAGTATTCTTCTTCGTGTGATAGGCTATTATTGGCAAATTTGTCAAAAGATGATGAGTTTGATAGGTAAAATCATACGAATAATGTGGCAAGGTTAAAAATTATGTGATTAGCCACTTGGTCTGCTTATAAATATTTACATTGTTGTACCCTCTTCTAAAAAATTGTACATTTTCAATATCACCTTGCACCCTTTTTTATGTGACTTGCCTCACGGTCATATGAATTAGTGAAGCTCATTACAATAATCCGTGATGAGAGGATAAATGGGAATAATAACAGAGCAGATAAACTCCACACACACACGGGGTAAAAGGGAACAATGAATAATAAACATGGCTGATCAGTGGAAGCCGATGATGTTGGTTCGTTAACTTTTCATTATTGCAGCAGCAGTGAAGACAAGACAAGCTTTTATAATAATAATATTTCAGTTTTCAATATTCATGCAAGCTGGCCAAACTATAACGTGGCATTTGTTAACAAATCATATGCATTCTTTTAAGATATTCGAATTAATAGGTTGATGTAGAAGGTGAGTGGAACTCAGGGCTTAAAATATTCACAGAGCTTTGAAAATTATTTGGATTCTTGGCTTTGTTCAAGTCATGTCATCTGTCAATGTAGAAGAGTAGAGCACTATACATCAGCCACAATCGAAAGAATTAAATTTAAATTTGTTAGTCATGTTCATTGCCAACTGAACTGTGTAATCCGCTTTAATTGCTAATCCGGATCAAATGGATCAAATGTTTAAATGGATCAAAGCCCAGCTAAATGGCAAAATGGAGGCTGCGTGCAAAATTAAAAAGATAAATGTTCCTTTTGATCACTTTGACCACACCGCAAACGCCTTCCATTATTTAAGCGTGACAACATAAATTCTAAAATGTTACCTCGATTCCATTCCAACCTAAAAGATTATAGATTTAGAATCTACTTTTTAAATGGCTACATTTTTTTCATGCGTTATAAAGCATTACTGAGAGTGGGTGCTGATATATCAAATCATATTATTTTAACACTTACACTTTCATTTCATGGTCGCTGGTCGCTCCACTGCACAAAAGCTCACGTTATAATAATTTTGCATGATTTTATTATTATACCAACCACCGTTGGATAACCAACACCACCACGATCACCCAGTAAATTCACAGGGGGCAATATTACACGGACGCTGATATCTGATGCACCCTATATATTTTAATTCCATTTTTTATTGCTAACAATGCGCTAACAATGTTTCACGATCACGATTAATATCATAATCATAAGTGCGTAACGCAAAATGCGTAGAGCTTGTTGAATTATGTGATGAAAAAAATTAATTTTACTTTCTTGCCATTAATATTTATCAATTATTGCATCTTGGCTCTCTGTGTGCTTGTTAACCTGCTCAGCAATTTAGAAGCCAAAAGGCCATCGCTTGTTTTAATCATTATTGTACCCAGTTGCTGGTCACCACTTTCCTTTGCTGCAATGCACACGCATTTGTATTGCCATTTTATAACATAAAGCTTTATAGCAGACCTTCAAGGTGTCGAGTGTCAATTGATGACTTTGATGACGGCGATATAGCTTTTACACAGTCTGTACCTGCTTAACAATATGGTGCGCCTATAGTGGCTGGTTACCGTTAGCTTAAAGCTTTAAACAGAATCATGTATTGTTTTACTTGTGCATAATATTTTAGCTTGAATGTACTAAATGGATTGGTTGTTTTTTTTGTGAATGTAGATCGAGACATTCCCATGGGTCACAGTCCTCGCGGCAATCCCCCTGACGTGGAGTGGGAACCCTACTTTTGTGTTCTAAACCAGTTGGACCAAACGTTCACTTCCTATCGGAGCGAAGAAATGTCGGTAAGTACTACCACCATAATGCTAAGAACAAACAGTGGTACACGTACACCACTGACTCATCACATTATTATTATGAGAGACCAAGTTTAAGACAGGCAGTAAAAGATATAACTAACGTGAGGAGTGTATGAGATACATACTTAATGGGAGTTGACCTCATTTCAAAATTATATGCAGCGTAAAGTTTACAAGGTAAACAAATTGCTAAAGGTGTACACACGGTGGTTTAAAAACGCCTAAGAAGCTACCACATAATATACGCAGCTCTCTACAAAATCTGTTTACTAATGAATTATGGATGCAACTTTTTGCACACAATTAATAATTTTACGTACGCAAACAATCAAGAAAAGTGCACATAATGTATGTAAAATTTTGAATTTTTGAACTTCGTCGAGTAAAAAAAGGGATGTTGTTGCAAACACAGATTTCAATCAGTAAACATAATTTACTTTTAAAAGAATACTCTCGTTTTTATCATAACTAGTCCGCATGATGATGATGGCTTCCCATTTTTAGAAGCCTATTGTTGTTCAAAGCTTTGTTTTTCCGAGTGAAAGTGAAATAGGAGAGGATAAAAAAACAGAACAAGAATGTAATTTGTTGCATATAATGATTTTAATCAATAAAGAAACGGATGCGTTTATTATTACGCACAAAATAAAGTATGTAAATGGGAAGGAAATTTGTACGTCAAATTTGTAAAATCAAAAGTGAAAGAGAATGCAGAGAAGGGAAAACTGAAATAGAATTTTGTTTACTGATTTAGTTTGAAGTGTTTGGGTAATGAGCTTAAACAAAGATAAAAAAAGAAGTGTGCCAGGCGCAGTAGACAGACACAGATGCATAAATAAATATATATTTTTTGAAGTTCTTTTCACGCTGCAATTGGCACTATATGTTCAAGAGAGACGCGCAGTTGGAGAGAGATGAAGTGCAATCTCCTTTTATGATCTGTAAAGTGACTATATTAGCATGTTATCTTATTCTCCTCCCTGAGCAAATAAAAAAGTACGAAATAAAACACACATATTATTATTATGAGCATACTAGAGTAAAAAGGATGCGTTTTGAGATTTTAGATAAGAACAGTGTCCTGACTGCAGCAACAGGAAAGAAAATAAAAAGAAAGGCGAAAAGGATGTCAAGTCAACTTTTTTGCACATCAATTTGACATTAAACCTTTCCTCTTCAAGCTCAGTCAGCCAGAAAGAGAACAATGCACAGAGATAAAAAACACAGCAGCGTGTAGTGTATATCTGTGTGATCCGCCTGAATAAATAATAAGCATATTTATAATAATATTTTCCTGATAGATGAACAGCATGAGGGAACATTTATTATAATGATAATATATAAAAGGTGATGGCAATATTATCTGTAACAAAAAGTAAAGCATGGGGAAGGCTCATGGGTTATCTTGGTGGACTGGTGTAGTAATTATTAGCGTTTAAACCCAAGTCACTTTTATTGTTCAATAAAACACATCCACTTTCTTGAGACTTGTTTACTTGAAGAAAGGAGTGCTCCTGGTCTGTCGATATCTTGACTTAACTTGACAGTCATACTCTTCTTGCTTTGCACATTTTATTATCTCGATTGGCCTATAACCTGAGAGTAAAAATCTGTACGCAAAAAAACGTGTAATAACTTTAAATGATGATATGTGTGGTATAGTGCCAATATGCTAGTGATAAAAGTTGTAAGTGGACTAAGCCGGGTTAAAAGAGATATTGTTCCCAATCAAATGTGTGGGCGTAAAAAGGAGTAGTCCGATAAAGAGTCAGAATAACAAAGAGCGTCAAACAAGAAAGGAACATAACAAATTTGCATGATGCATCCAAAGGTGTAATAAATAAATATTATTAATATAACAAGTTAAACTATCGCTTATATCCTGTTATGCGCAACACACTGAAATTACACGATTATAATTATGAATAATACCAATAGTCATAAAAGCAGCGTGTGATTAACCAAGTGTTAATAGCCAATAATAATCCCTTGGCAGTTTGATGAGCCTAGTTTTATAGCCTGGGACTCAATGGGAAATAGGTACTACGACAAAGTACACAGGAATAAAAAAGAGAGGGGCAAATTATTCAGAAAATTATTTTGTGGGTCAGCTATCACGATAAAAAATGCTCATAATTCAAACGTCCGAGAGTTCAGGTAAATAGTGTCCATTCGCAGAAATGCTTGGTGGTAGGTGGCATATTTGATGTACTGTGTGCGGTATCTTAATTTCATTGAAGAAACGCATGTGTAGGTAGGTAGGTACATCCTATATAGGATGCTATAGCAAAAATAAACATTGCAAATTGCCATTTTTTATCCCCGTGAACGATCAGGACATAATATAACTTAATGACAGTTTAGATTAAAACCTTAAATGACTTATTAAAAGTATGGTTTCTTTATCTATCACAGTTCTCCGCGGGAGACTAATCTGCTGCTATTAGAATAGTAAGAGGGAGGAGATATAGGTGTATTGTCATTATGAAATTGGTTTTCCTTCGCAGAGGGAAAAAGAAAAGAGTTATGACTTCGTTGCTGCTGCCGTGGGCATTTGGTGCTGTCATTAATGTCGTTTAGGGATAGAATGCTCTTGGGTTACATTTTCTTAAATAGGATCAACTGACTCAAAGACTGTTTCCCATCATAAATCATCAAACTCATGATGATGATAGAATGTGTATATGCATTTTTTGCACAAGATGCGCCCACGACGAACCAAAAACTAAACAAACGGACGGATGTAATATCGGTTTAGCAAAGCATGATTGATTGAATGAGACCAACAAGATGAAAAGATGGATTTGTTTGATGTTGGACATGCTGCTGAGCTATTTTGTGTCATTATTATTTTTTCTCTAAGGAGAAATTGACGATGGCTTTATTAAATTTGGCTTTGATAGATTAGTCCAATGATGAGTTTAGTTGTAAAAGGAGCATCATGTTGGTTTTGTTGAAGGGTTATAGTCACGTTACATCTCTATATGAATCTCAGGACAGGAAAAGGTAACTCGGTACAACGTGCTCTTTCTTTTTAATCTTTAATCAATACAGTTATAGATTATTAGGAACAACTTGACAAGAAAAAAAAAACAGAAATAAGAAAGTCATGTCATTTTGCTTTTCTTGTGTTGCTTGTCAAAAACTGATTGAATGAAAGAAACTGTCCACCCACACACATGAGTAGTAATATTATTTGCAAAACAGAGGTCAAATTCTGTTTGCTTTCAAGTATGCAAATTCAATATTGCTGGTACAATAATTATTGAAACGGATCAAAGTTAGAAGGATTTTCTGCTACTTGTAATTTGAGAATATCACGTTTTGACATGTTGCAATTAGAAAGTTCTTCAGAAGGAACCGAATACCACTTTAGTATGGTCAGGGTCAAAGATTTTTCTTTGTTGTGCAGTCACTTTGCTAAAAAACGGACTTGTTTTGAAGAAGAAAAAGAAACCCGATAAATAAATAAGATAACTGGGTAAGCTTCTAATTACAAATTATTGCACGCAATGTAGATAAACTTCTCACTTGTTACATGCATCAATAATCATTTTCATTTAGTATATAAACTTACTACCCTGCCTTTTACTCGACTGAACTAGAGAATTAGAAGAACTAGGCCTTGCGTGTGATTTTAAACTTTTTAATTTATCACAGAAAAAATATATTAACAAAAGCTTCAACTTGTCTTCTGTCTTACTGACCTAGAGAGCTTAAAGATTAGATTAATTTTTCTAAATCAACTAATCAACTACATTGAAAAATAAATCAATAAGTCAGTGGGTGGCGACAACCAATTGGCAACTGGATTTACATGCTTAACTTCCACTATTTTAGCCTTATACAGGACCGGCTCATTATACTGAGATCAGTTTAATTAACCTTTTTAAGTAGAAACGTAAATCGAAAACATTGAAATTATTAAGCTGATTTTTTTGTAATCAATCCAATTTTCTATCTTAATTAAAAAAGATTAACTTTTTATTGCACGTGAGATTAGCCCATTTGACTAAAAAAGGAATAAAGGATTATATAGTCAACTATTATGCTAGTCCACTCCTCTATTATTACAGCTTCTGTCTCTCACTGACGGATTATTTTTTTATTGTTCTATTTCCTTCATCAATGAGGATTACACTGACAATGATAACTCTACTTGAAAAATCCGATCGAAAAGTAGGTTTAATATGTTTGTTTAAACTAATATGGCTTCGACATTTTGTTGTTGCTCACGTGTATACTCATTGTGCTTTTTAATTTCGCAGTGAGATAGGCACAGGAAATGACATTATTTTTCTACCATCACACAGCAATAATTGTACTAGGAATTTACAATAATTCCCTTTTCTACACAACACAGGTTTCCTTCTACGTGGTTGGTTGTTGCATGCAAGCGTCTAACGGATGTTAGACCGTTTTTATCTTGTATATCTCCGCTTGTCTAGTAAATCAAGCAGTAAAAAGCTTAATTAACAGTTGATTACAAAGTAGTACGGATTTACAGAGGAAAGGATAGATTTCTACAGGCAATATAGCTATAATAGCTTGTATGCTAAAAAGTAGAATGTGCGTATTACCAAGTAATAAAAATCGTGATTTCATTTTCGAATAATATTTTGCTTTTATAATCTCTGTTTTCCATCTCTACTTTTAATTTCCTACTGTGGAAAAAACGGCATGGGATGGAAAGTTATATATAGCTTGCAAAACAAATAGAGACTTTTATTACCTGTAACAATGTTTTATGTTGGGTTGTCAGTGTAAAATTGGATTTTGACAAAACGCTTAATTAATCAAAGCAAAATTTTCAAGGGCAATAAACCTGTTGGTATACGCAAAGGCAAAAATATACGGTTGATCAGCCTTTGACCAATGATTTATTTTAGCTCACTGTACAGCTTAATTGCAGAAAAACAAATATATGTAGGTAGATTGGAAATTGGATTACAAGGTAAATTGCCAAGATGTCCATTTTGCGTCGTACAGCGCTAATTAAGATAACTGGTTGATGTTTTAGTAGGTCTAAATTTTAACAGAACTTCCTTTTACAGATCATTTAATGTTCTGTACAATTTTATAGCTTTATGTTTTTTGCATTTCCAAGTATGCATTAACACGAGTAAAGTTTGTTCATTATAGAACTTAGTATTTGCTGTAATAAAAATACTGATAAAAGCTGCGCAAAAAATGACGTTTTTATTTTTGGGAAAAATTGATCACCAATGATGATGACGTGACGTGATGACCGATTATGCTAGCAATTTAACAGTATCAGCATTCGGTTTGTCTTGAAAGCAGATAAGCTATGAAGATTGCTACAAGTTAATTACTATTTTGGCTGGCAATATAATAATCTGAAAATGGATGATAACGATCTCCGCACCAAAAACAGAAAAATAACCCTAGAATATTCTATTCATAATACAATTAGGTACAAAAATATTCAAGTTAGCAAGGCTTATCTTTTTTGCATCTTTTTAGAAAGGTTAATGGCAACATAATCTATATGTAACCTGAGGGGAATGAATGGACTAAAGTCTTGTAATTATCCCTGGCATAATAATATTATTACTAAGAATAATACCACCGCTGTAAAGGTAAAGAAAAGGTAAACAAACCGATGCGCGATGTCTATAGCTGTTTGGTCAGTTCATTATACTGTTGTTTTGTTCAAAATGTCCAAAAGAATTCAGATATTCTTCTGCGAATACAAATAACATGTTTGTTATTTCATTTTAGACCTTTTGAACAACTTTTTCTTATCAAACTTTGCAATCTGAAAACTTGGTAGTAATCAATAACCATATTTTCATATTAGGTAAGCAAAACTGCACGCGTTATGTAAGAAGGCACGAAATAAGACTAAAAATATGGCCGGATTGTATAAAAAAAATTATTAAAATACCTACATTGAAGTATGTGTGCTTTAAATGATTGCTTTTTGCTCAGAAATATTTTTTTTTTGGTTTGATTTACATTTAAAAAAAGCAGCAGCTCTGGTTCTGATTACAAGCAGAATATATTATTGGCTAGATATTTTTCTGGGTAAAATGAAACTGATACTAAAATATATTGAAAGCTGAGGAGTGATCAGCAGCAGCGGTAGAATTGACTCGGAGTATAAAATAATTATGTGATGTAACGGGATTTCTCAGATGCCCAATGTATCAGTTTGCAGTTTAGATATTGGCCAAACCCGAAACTATTCCTTTGAATAAAGAGTAAACCGAGAACAGGCTTGGCCAACTTGATTTTCTGCGGTGAAACTAAAACTACCTGTGAAACTGTTTATGTTGGTCTTCTGTGTAAAAAGCCGATCGGTTTACTTCACAGAATTGCTACTGAAGCATGAAGATTGCTTTTGGTGTTGCAGGTATTGGTAGCGGTGCTACAGTATGTGCCATAGAGTATCATTTTTCATTTCAACAAAAATTAGCGTGCAGAAGATAAATTGATATTGGTCCTGTCAATGGGATAATCTTCCTGTGGCATATTTTTTTGGGCTTGATTTAGCTGTTGGGCTTAGTACAGGATTCAATTACAATTTTGAGATTAGTAGAAAAAATTTGTAATGGTAATGTGTACTGGTGGGCTAGATGTATTATTGGAAACATTAGAACGTCGTCAATAGTGAAACTGCCTTATTTCACATAAGTTACACCGATTAGATTGCTTCTTTTTCGGATTTAAGTTACTTGTAAATAATGTAATGCATAACATCTCAAAATCCCGCATTTAAACGCGTCTTTGAAAATTTGGAAAACAAAAATTTTGACCACTCGTAAACAAAACAATTTTGTTTTTAACATTTAATAAGATACTATCTCATGCGTGATTTATGCATTTTAGCATTGCAATTGCATCTTGCTCTCTTTTACAATAAATTTGTATGAAAACATCGCAATATAGATACATCGAGAGCTTCTTCAAACATTAGTACACCTACGCTTATTAATTTTGAACACTCCGTGATTGGACGCTCTTTCCACCTCCTCCATGTTGTTGTTTAGAAAGGCAGTTTATTAGTCAAGTTAACCTATAAAACAAATCACATAACAATAAAAATGGTTATTAAATTGTTATACAATTTATTATTACTTTTGTTTTGATCCGTACATAACTTTTAGCACTTCATTTAATTTTTAAAGGTCCACTGCACCCATTCAAAAGTTAGTACTTGCCCAAAAATATATGTTCTATGCCCACGTTATACTATTTTCAAATAATTCAATAGCTTGTTTTTGCACCTTTTCTTGTGGTGGTCCATATTTTTGCTATGCAGATGGTCCAAGTTTGCGTGTTTTCCTGTTGTTATTTGCATGGATCAGTGAACTACTTTCTTTTAACCTGTAATAAGAATAAAAATGATGATGATACCAATAAAGGCAGTGTAAAAATTTATAAATTTTCTTCACTTAACCTAAACTCTTGGTTGATGGTCAGTTTCTTGTATGTATTCATGTAACAATGACAGATTATTGTACTTGTACATTGTACATAAACATGCGTACATGCATCTACTTAAATGATGAGAAAAACACAGTGATAAAAATGTACATTGGCAGTACTACTAAATTTTTATACCTTTCTCAGAAGAACATGAACTTGAATGGGATTGTCGTTTCGGATTTAAAAGTATAATGACAATAAAACGTGTGTAAAATGACAGTAGGTATATAATCAGCATGATAATCATTATAATAAAAAGGCAGATTATTTGGAGTTGCACTTACACTTTAGAAACGTATAAGTAAATAGGTTGGCTGGCATGATGAATCATGACATTCTTCCCTACCGTTTCCGTGTCTAATCTTTTCCGCTGGCCCTACATGCGATATCATTATCATCGCACCTTTATAATGGCAGTATAGAAGATTTTTACCACTTTACATAATTATGAAGACGCACGTTTCTGGACGTGAAAATTTTTACTGACCATTCTGAAGAAAGTAGGTAGGCATTTGTTATATTATCTCTTTTACCCTTTGAATTAGATTAAAACACAGGTAGTAAGTCATTAAACGCTTCTGTTTTCACGATTATATTCAATTAAGCGTGTGGAATTGCCTGAAGTTACAGCGATTGTCGGGTTAATATCATGTGTAACGTGTGATAATGATAAGATGATGGGCTTAAAACATATGTCTATTATTTCACCACGTTTTATCACTGACCTTTCAGCCTCATTCTTTACCAAACAAAAACATTGAGTGAGATTTGAAGCTACTAATGGCTGAGTATTAAGTAGCCCTTGTCTACTTGATTCAGGTGACGACAAGTGTACATGATGTACATTATGGAAATAAAACCAAGAAAAAAACTATTTAGTATGTTTGCAACGTAAGATGGTATATGGCAGTAATTATGAATGTGGTATGCACACCTACTTTTTAAAAAATGAATGGGATTGCAGCTCTAATAATACTTCTTCATTCAACGTGACAGATTTGCCATACGAGTATGCAAACAATGCCAGTTGTATAATGTATGCAGAATGCAGAACAAAAAAATGTTTGTGGAACTGCTGACACTTGCATTTTAACTTGGTGACAACACGTTTGTCTTGATCAGCATGATTGGGCTGCTGATAGACCAAAAAGAATGTTTTTAAAGATTGCCAGTCAGAGTCAGAATGGAATTTTCTTTGAGTGAAATTTTTGTAGTTTTGAGTTGGAACCGAAAGGGCCACAGTAAAATTTTCTGAGAAATTGTTTGTGTAGCATAAGTTGTGTTGGAGTGAATTAAGTGCATTGTGATTTTTTGCAGAGTTGAAGAACAAAGTGATTAGTGAAGTTTATACAGCGATCATACTTCTGTAGAATCCAGGGACATTTTATAAGTATATTAGATTGTATTTGCATTTTATGCAGCCTCATTACTGCATTAGGTATCAACTTTACTTGAATTTACTATTACCGGATATTGTGGCAGGGCTTTCCTAATGGCTGTCGTCCCATAAACTTTTGCATTTTTGTTTACTACTTTTAATTGGAATAGCAAAATATTCCTAATAGCTTGCACCATATTTTATAAAATGTTTTATTGGTATTGTGGCCTAACTTTGTGGTTTCGTTTGATCGAGTGTGCATTCTAAACCCTAACTATTAGCTTATGACTTCAACATGAATTCATGTTTTCTTATGAGGAAACCCTCAATACTTGTGAGTGGTCCACCACCCACATGTTCGCCGGTTGTTCCAATGTCTTTAGTGCCAATTGTGGTGCTGCCATATCCTTCTTCTCCTGCAGTCTCTAGTCCAATCACTGTAACACCCACACCAACAGCTACAGTTACAAGAGTGGGAAGTTATTTACGAAGAAGAAAAAATCCTGGTGTGGGTATACGCAAATGGGAAACGTTTCATGCTGGTAGAACAGCACCAGGCTTATTATTTGATCGGGTGAGCTTTCTATAAAACGACGGTGCAAAATAATAATTTTAGCTAATTTTACACAAGGAGAAAAAACCTGGAGCAGAGTGTGATGTGGTTTCTCTTGAGCAAAAGTGTTTACTTTTGATAAAATGCTTCCGACGACGAAGAAAGTAGGCTTGTGGCTGGAAGCAAAAGTGGAGGAAAATTAAGTTAACACGCAGGCAAAAGCAGAAAAAATTAAATTCAGGACACGCATAAGGTGGACTGGAAACTGTGAAATATGCTGGGATGAAACAGCATCTCCTAAGAAATGTGTAGAGAAAGTATGCAAGCGGATAAATTTAAGTGCTGAGTTCATAGTTTTAAGAAGGTACATAAAAAGAGTAAACTTGTTTGTGGCTCGTGGAGAAAGCAGAGCGTTAAATAAGTACACTACCGCCCCCGCACTAAACAATTTGTTTACAAGTTTAACGGAAATGCTTAAGAAGATTAAAACAAATTCATAATTTATGAAGGATAAAATAAAATAATGTTCGTGTTTATAAAAGTATAACGTTTTGTAAATGGTGTGCAGTCTCACTTTTATATCTTTGCTAGATGCAATCTTCTTCATTCTACTTGTCTTTCTCTCTATTTCCTCTTTAATTTAGATCTTTCCCGGAACGCCCACTCGCCCAAGGACGCAAACAAATGTGGTAAGCAAAGAAAACACAAAACGTAAATATTGTGAGCGTGTAGAATTTGTAGAAAGAAGAAATCAAGAAGAAGAATCTCGGGAGAGAGACTTCTATTTTTTGTTTTTTCATTTATTTTCGTCTGTTTGTTTGGTGTTTTCTTTGTTTGTTTGTTCTTGTCGAGTAACAACATTGTTAAGTAAATAATGACGTTTCTAGTCGGTGCAATAGTACAGTTTGCTTCTTTTTTTCAGTATCAAAGTTAAATACACAAGCTTACTGTTTTTATATTTTTCGATGCGTTTTGATTTACGATTGGCATTGCACTGAATGCTGTACAAGGATTATTTTTTTGAGTTGTGAATGGATGACAAATTGATGTGTACGTTTTAATGATAAGTAGTTAAGAGAAATGGTTGTGTCGTTTGGATGGAATTTTGTTTATGATTTAAGAAAAATGACTAGTTTTATTTTTATTTTTGGCTATTTTTGGAAAACTGTGATTATCATCAACATGGCATGTTTTTCTCCTTTCTTATATTGTTCTTTGTCAAGGGCTCCTCTTGTTGTCCATTTTGGCGGAATACACTTGAGTCAGTGTATGCCGTGATTACTTTTGTGTTTGTTTTGTGTTGGCATTGTCACTACCAAACATTTACATTGTTTCCTCCAGCGGAGGAGGAAAATTGTACAAGCTACCGTTTTTCTTCTCTGCTTCCCTTTTCGTCTTCAATCTCCACTTGTCCCCTAAACGCACGTACAATACCAGAATACATGACGATGACATAGGGCGTTTAGATTTCTGAAGGCGAAAAGAAAACAAAAGGAAAATATATAAGAAAGGAAAAACGGTGGCTCCTTTTTTTGTCTTTTGTTTCTTCTCTGTCTTTTGTAGAGTCAGCATATAAGTGGCAAGGAAAAATGGCAATTTTTTGTTATTTTTCATGTTGTATATTATTTGTATTTACGTCTTATACTGTCACTTGAGAAGTTTACTTGAGCACAAAGTACTGTTTTGGTTTGTCCTTTACCAGAAAAAAATCTCTGCCTTTTTTGTTCCGGTTCGGTTAAATTGTTGACGATGATGATGATAATGATAACATTATAACGTTTGACGTTACATATTGCTCTTGGTAGTACTTTTAGTAGTTGTGATAATGTTGAATATAATCCTTAGTTATGTATTGTACATTTTCTTTGTCAGTTTAGTTGTGTGAATGTGAGAAGAAGGAACGTTACACGAGAAAAAAACTTTTTCAGTATTACGTAATTGTGTGATTATAATCATGAATCATGATACAATAAGCAGAAGCTGTTGTGAAAAACGGTTATGTATGGTTTTGCCTTGATTTTTATTTTTTTGGCTGTATGTACCTCGTTCCCTGTTCCCTCAGCATTTCCTTTTTGAATGAAATCTTAGCTACAAACTTAAAAAGTTTTATTTAGCAATTTTTGCAACATTTGCTATACTTTATACAACACAACAGTGCAGTCTGTCACTGTCTTGTATATTGTCGTTTTTTTTCTTCTGTCTTTTGTTACAAGTACAATAATAACTGTATGGATCATCATGATGAGAACAGTCACGATTTTCATGTAATCCCGAGTTCCTCCGTGTTTTAATGTCGTGAAGTGTTTATTACAGCAAACAAAACTAAAATGTGTATCAGTAATGCAAAATGTAAAAAATGGTACACGAGAAAATAAAACACATGCAGTTATAAGTTGGCACAGTAGAGTTTAGTAACTGTTTTAATTCTTGTGTCGTGCGTATTGCTGTTGCGGTCTCGACCACAGCGCACAGGCAGGAAGCAAGGTTACATGAATAAATGACAATACAAAATAAAAGAGCATTTGTGCATGCTTTGGCAAATTGACATTTTTGTAAAAATGATGCTACCGTTTTACTTAAGATTTTTTAAAAAGTGGTACAATAATGACTTGTGTGTATCAATTTAGTACTTTAAGAGTTAATAGCATGTCGTAATAATTTTCACATTCATTTTTATTAGCTCTGGTTGCATTTTTATCTTATATTTTTACCAACTTTTATAATAATTGCATTTCCGTTTGGTATTAAACCGTTTACGGTACATTTGCTTATGTCAGTATGCCAGTATGTGAATATTGGTTTCTTTTAAAATAATTGTCATATTAGCTGTTATGCTACTAGAAAATTTCTATGTAGTCAGCGGTAAATTGGTTGCATTCAAGCGGCTTTGTTTCTTCGTGCGCGGAATAGACCACCGCGTACGATTCTTTCTTGGTCGACCAATTACTGTGAAAATTACGTAACTAATTTAATTTAATGGGTTCAATTTTTTTGTACACATTTTTACAACTTAATTTACCAGTTTTGAAAAAAGTTGTGTCTTCTTCGTTTTTTGTGGCATGTTATTAGCCGTAGCAGTTTTTATTTGCAAAGTTTATTTAATCAAATTGCAATTTTCTCTTTGGTTCCGCCTTCGTTTATATTTTCCAAACTAAGTAAATGTCTTCAAGTTTTAACTTCTGTTTTTCTTGTGTCTATCTACAGTTTGGTGAGAATGGCTTATCACCCACGGAAATTCCTCGGGTGCGACTGGATGGTGGACCCAACAGTATAAAGTGCCTGATAAATAATGCCAAGTGGGGAATGAACACATTAATGGAGGAAGAGGAAGAATCGGGCAACAACGCAAATAACAACGCGGGTTCACAAAATCATCACAACATTCTGGCTAACGGTGACTACTCAAGTTCTTCAGGGAGCTCGGGAGCAGGAAGCAATCAGAGAACCAATAATAGCAGTATCCCTACCTCGCCACTTGGTAAGGAAATGACTAATTTTGTTTAGTACTTCTTTTTTTATGCTCATATTTCCCATGATTTTCTTATGTCCGCTTCGTTTGTTCATAATTCATCATTGCATAGTTTCTTGTTTAAGTTAATGTTCTACCTTTAACATGAAGCATAAAGCATCTCCACATAATTATGGCCAACCATATAAGATCATTCAATGTTTTATCACTCTCCAAGCTTTCACCATTTGTCTCTGTCGTAAATTCTCTTTGAGAAGGCTAGCAAATTACCAGGCTAACAATTTATAAGACTTTTCCCAAAGATGGACTTTGCACGATAGCCCGCATTACAACCACCACAAAAAGCATAGAAATAGATCTTGAGAAAAGGGTCTGCTTACTTTTCGTCCTAGCTGCAGTCCGTCACATGAACCAAGATAACACTTTTTCCCTTCTTGCAAACAACTGATGACTTGAAGGCACACACACGCAAACAAAAAAGGACTCGTACATTTTCCTGGAAATTTTCTGCCAAAAACAAAGAAGAAAAATCCGGCCGCGTAGAGCAAAGAAGAGTAGCTCGTGCGTGGCGCTTTCACTCAGCATCCAAAAGAGACCAGGCCAGAGTTCTAGTGCCATTCTCCTGTTATGGCACAAGACATATGCGTAAGGAGGAGGTTACGCAGTAGAAAAAAACATGCTCATAATATCATAGTAGTCATCAGTTCCCTTTTCCCGTTTTCTGGAAAGTAGACGGAAAATAAGTAGTTGGTAGTCTGAGGGAAAGGGATGGCAGACGAGATGGAAAATTCGTTGTACAAACAGGCTAGGGAATTACCAGGCTCAGAGGAGCCATTTATATTTGCTCATGGCTTTATGTGGTTTCCTCTTTCTCTCAAAGCTAAAAAACTGTAAGTTTACTTTTCCTCTGACGATGCGATGATGCTACCCGGTTTGATGGTGTGTGTGTGGTGGCAAACGGTAATTTTTTCCATGCGACATGGTTATTTGAGTGTAAAAAAAGCTCTGAAGAAGAAATGAACTACTCAAAAATGGCCAAAAGTACTATACTTGGTCTCATCTTGGTTGGTTTGGAGAGAGTGTAAATGTCTGACTGGAATGAACTTTTAGTAGAAAACATAATAAATAAGATAAGCAAGCAAAAGGGAAGAAAAAAATAAGTTACTTATGGTTTATGGCAATATACACAAGTATAAAGAGAGTCAAAAGTTTTAGATGCCAATAATAAGCCGTGTATGACGCTATTTTATTATAAAGCACCGAAAAAGCAGAGAAAATATTCTAGACTAAAAATGGGACTTTGTCAGAGCACAACATATGCTTATATCAGAGACTGGGGCTTTTTTTACGGTGTAATTGCCGCAATGTTTTGTAACGTTCAAGAATCCTGGCTTTTTTCGTAATATAAGAGCTTATTGAAGTCACATTTTTGCCATTTTTGGCACCACCACTAGAGAATATTATGACAGTTATTGCAATTTCAAGCTTCAATCCAGCCAAGAGCTATAGTTTTTTACGCAATGGGATTTTCCTTTTCGCAATGGGACCTTTTTTTCATATTGGAAAAGTAAATCGAAATCACTCGCACACGCTTTCTTCCTTTTTTTAAAGTGAGCCACTTATTTACACCAAAAAAACTTGCGTTATATTTTTGTGTGCCCCTGGAAAAATAGGTCCCTGGTATCATTTTGAACCTTTTCCCCTTTTTCATATTTTCTCTGCTTGCCGCACCGCACAGTTCCATGTGTGGCTTTTGATTTGTGCTCTTTGATGTTTATGATGTGCTTGTGTGCACATTTTACTCCACCAAACTAGTGAAATAACTGTAGTAGCTCTAGAGTTTTGTGGTAGGTTATCAAACAGAAAGTATCTTCCACCGACCTACATAAGTATGGTGGGAAAACGGGAATAAATGGGGAAGTGTTATGTTACCACTTTATTATTTGTTATTACGCAGAAACACCAATATCGCTTTCACCAAACCAAATACAATATTTAGAAATTCCGTTTTGTTGGTATTTGGTATACAAAATTTCAAGGAAAAAGCGTGAACATTTTTGCAATAAAGAAGAATACGAGAAACAAACGGGTGCAGGGTTGATTGTCTGGTTGGTAAACAAAGCCTTTTTAAAGGTTTTACAATTCTAGCGCTTCTGTTAATAAAACTGACTCGACATTATCATAATACTGATCTTGCGGGGCTAATTAAGTACTAAAACGTATTATTTGTTGCCTTCTGTGTTTCAGTAAGGTGGAGGAAGTAAAAAATTTAAGCATCTTTTTGTTTAGGGTGCAATATGCGTATAATCTTTTACAAGAATTCATGAGAGTTATTGTTATTGCGAGCATCTTAAGTTGATGTTGTACAATAATGTGAGGTTGCATTAAAATTCAAAATGTAAAAAACTCGCAAAACAGCGCTAGTAACACGTATACTTATAGAGCCCGAGGTAAACAAAAAAGTGCAAACGTGAACTTGTGAATTTATGTTTGTACAATGTTTGCAATATGGTTGACCTAGATAAGGTCAAAAACGTCTAGGAGGCATGACAAGGCATTAGATTTGCATAATAATTGAAGCACATGTAAGCAAACAGCATACAACATACTGTGTACTTTTTACGCGCTGTATGGGGTACATAGTAAGACAAAGGGACTCTAGGAAATGG
This sequence comes from Entomobrya proxima, assembly GCA_029691765.1. Taxonomy (NCBI): domain Eukaryota; kingdom Metazoa; phylum Arthropoda; class Collembola; order Entomobryomorpha; family Entomobryidae; genus Entomobrya; species Entomobrya proxima. The sequence continues at coordinate 1,729,822 of CM056168.1, forward strand.
CAAGGCAGATGTGAAGATGTAGGTATCACGTTTTTTATTATGAAAAGGTTTAGGTCTATGTTTAGCTTGAAAATAGAACTGTGAAAATGACGGGGAGTCAACAACAGACGGAGAAAATGGTGAATGTCAACCGTCTCTGTGCGGTCTGCTTTCAAATGACTAATGTATTTAACTTGTGATGTGGTTTTTTTAAGCAGTTGATGAAACTGCCAGCAAAGAGATGTTGAAATGTGGTATTTAAGATGGTGAGTAAAAAAGAGATAGAAAATGTGGCGTGAGATGAGAAGGCACTCTACGAGATAACTTTGAAACTACTTCGTAGCTGCTGCTGCTTCTGCTGTGGGATGAACAAAGACGATAGCATCGTAACCAGTAATTGCACTGTCTGCATAGCGTCAACAATGCAAAGTAGAGTACTTTGTGGCTTTGTACATTGCATTCTTAATGAATGCATATGATGCATGTAGGTAACGAGTAGGCATTGTTGGTGGTTGAAAGTTCTTTAAACTGCAACTAGATGTACCTTGCGCATTTCCCCAGCGTTTTAATTAACGTCCATGTGCTTACATGCATTTGCAATAATATTAGAATAGAATAAAAGACTGACATGAACTGATTTTTTCTGTAAAGTGTTCAAGCAGAATTTATAATAGGTAGTCATTCTCATCGTTAGCATCATGGATAAATCTTCCAGCACAACCTGCATGCTTCTTTTTCAAGTGTGCACAATCTCCGTGTACTTACATCTGCTTGTCTGGTTGGAAGAGAATCGAGAATCCTGCACCAGAATAAAGTAACTCTGATAATATGCGTAACCACACACGCCGCAACACTATCGACGCTCTCAGAGAGACACTTTCCAGCACTTTTTCCTCTCTCCACTTTCCAGAGTAGTGGTAAAACGGCTTTCTCTCTGCTTTCTGCTTCCTGATTCACTCGCTCTACTTGTTTTTCCTCGCACTGAAATGACAGAGAAAGCAGAGAGTAAACCTTTTCTGGTTTTATATTTTCAAATTGGTAACGAGTTTCTTGGGTCTCTTTCATGTTTCAGAACAGATACAAGCATATATAAAGTGCATAAATGAGCTTGGATATTGAATATTCCAGATTTACAATTTTCCTCTCGTGTAGATTTACAGCACTAAGTCTCTGTCTGTTCACACACTCACCACCACCAACGTTTTACCACCTTGTCTAGTGTGTCTCCACCAGATTTCTCTATAAAAAGGATCATGGCATTATTAGTAGCAGCAACATAGCACCATACATCACACATCATCATTATCACGTACTATTATAAAAAGTTTTACTGCTTCTATGCTTCCATGCTGGTTAGTAACCAGTTCCAGAGAATAAGGCCTCACTTCACTTGATCCTCCATCTTAACGAGATGAATGGATGACTGAAGGAAATACATGTAATGCGTGCTTATTGCTTCTTCTTTCCTCCGCTCATGTTACACTGGATTTTCTCCAGTGTGAAACATCTGCTCCTCCGCAGTTTTCTGTTCCAATCAGAAAATCTTGTCTATTCTAAAGATTCTTGACATTCAGCGACACGTGTGGGTGTTCACAAAATGCATTAGCTTGTAACACTATCAAAATATAATGAAAATGAAAACATTTTAGCAAGAGGGATCACGGTTATAAGGATCTCAGCATTTTTACCACAATAAAAAAATTCACAATCAGAACCACTCTCTCAAGCACGAACCACCGTGTCATCGTCATCATTAAATTTATTTTCTGTGTTCTAAGTATGTTCAAATAATTTGCTGTAGAGATGTTAGATAACAAGCTTGTTGTGGTAGACTATGGCAAAAGGAAAGGGTGAAAACAGCAGCAGCAACAATTCATTTTAAGTGTCGCTCTTGTGTCTTGAACAAAATGAAAATGAGCGTGGAATGTAGAGCACAGTAGGATCTTGATAAAGTCATTACAGCTTCATCATCCACAACGACGAAAAGCTTTCATTTTCTATAAAGAAAATATAATAGTTTTGCACAGCTTTCCTCTCTTCTTGTCATCCGTTACATTGTTGACAACTATAGGCTGTTATCGGATTGCAAATCCAAAAATAAGTCAGTGTATTGTGTTTCATTAGTGCGGCGAGACGATGAGAAAACATGTTACAATTTGATATTATGCTGTTTGTTCTCTCAAGCGTGAACATCTAGTCAATATTGAATATTACAGGAATATAACTTGATAGCAAGTCTGAAACGGATATATGATCTTTTCAAGGTGACAGCTTTTGATTATTCGCTCATTTTACTATTTCATAAAAGACTTATTATTCCATACACATTTTCAAATCAAGGCAAATGCTTTACCTAGATAATTTTTACCTGAGTTAGTGTGTGTTGGCTTTGGTTTTTGTTTTCTCTAAGTTTCACTTTCGTTGAATGAATGAATAATAAGAAGTTTTAATAAGAAAGTAGCTAATCCCAGTTTTGTGTGCAGCGTTTTAGTAAAAGAGTAAAAATGTTTGGCTTTGATGCAGATCATCCGTTGCAAGTAATTTTGCATTTTGCAAACCGTAGGAGATGGCGTTGTTACCAGTTTGCGCACTTTTGATTTTTTGCTCAAGACCATAATTGCTTAAAATCTTTCTCAAGTGCATTGAAAGGTTGAGGAAGGTAATTACTTAGCTAATTGCACTTATTTGAATTAAGGAAGCATCACAGAGCATTTTTTGCTGATTTTTCTTTTTATTAATTGCATGAATGTCTTTGCTACAATAAATATGCAAAAAAGTTTATAAACATATCATTGTTCCTCAATCATAAATATTATCAAGGTAAATCTCTTGCTGTTATATTTCAGTTTAAAAAAATAATTCTAATTCATGTCTACTTTTTAATGAAAAAATTTGTTTTGATTTATTGAAAATGGATCTGATTCACTGTGCATGGCTCCAACTGAAACCATAAAGATGTTTGTATTAATTTTTTATCTTTCCTTGCTTAAATTATCAATGATCAACTATAGCATAAAACCAAACCTTGCACATAACTAAATAAAAAATGCTGAAGTATTATAATATGCAGCTTCTATTTTAATTTTTGCTAAAACAAAAGTGCAATCACGAATCTACTACATTGAATGTTCCTGCTGTATATACTAACGCATTATGCAGCGCAACAATTGGCGAGATTAAACCTCTGTGAAATCCGGTACCATCAAAAGTTTTTTTTATTCGGCGCTATTGTTAGATTTTAAGAAAAATAAGAATTTGACTAATTTTAGCAAAAAACGCGCAATTGTTATTAACTGTAATAACTGTGGATAGGTGCGCATTTTAAAAATAAAGTGATACGACAATATTTATTACATTAGTGTAGGAAAGCACGTTAATAGTTACCTCAAACACCTCAACCAACTCCAAACCAAATCGAACAAAAACTTTTAACAGTGTGTGTTGTCAGATCAGATTGTCTGTTTTAGTTCTACTTTATGCTGCGTCTTGTGTATACGCATTTCTTTGATTTCTTTTTAAAAAACTTAAGTTTGGTTTTGACTATTGTGATTTTTGTGGTTACACAAACTTTTAATACGCATTGCAAAAACTTTAAAAAATCTTTCAACAATTTCCTTTAAAACTGTTTTTCTGCCTTTCTGCGGCTTTGAACCGTGTGGTTTAAAACAATCTGATTTATTTATTTAGGCAGTCTGCCAGTCAATACAGTAAAATCCTTGGTTGCATATTTTTTATTAAAGCCAACAACAAACCGTGTGCGTGTTTGTTAAGACATGAACCCAAAAGATTGAGAATTGATGTTATTTCATTTGTTAAGATAAGACAAGCCTGTTGTAACATGATCCATTATCAAACAATAACAATTTTCATGTCATTTCATTTCATGCCAATAAAACAAAATGAAAAAAAATCCCAGCTTAAAAGTTCACGTCTCCGTTAACATATTAACCAAGTCATGTTATTGTGAGTGGGGCTTACCTACTACCTACCGCCGCCGTCGTCACTTGTATAGCTTCTTTTGGTACAAACTCCCAAGATAATCAATTTTACAATAAAAAGACGCGTGTGTATTGTATTGATGTTTTGCAGACAAGAAAATATTCAAAGCATTTCCTTTTTTATGCGAAAAGCTCTATTTACTAGTTAATGTGGCGGATTACACTTTGACATTAACGCCACAATTTAGAATTTAGTAACTTTTGAGGACAATTCCGCGGAATAGGTTCGTTGTAACAAGAGAACTTGAAATCAATCTACGCGTGTAGTTGGGCTTAGACAAGTGCCCAGAAAAAACGGTTATGTTTTTCCTGTTCAAAGTTAATCTTTGGAAAATCAAGTACATTGCTTCTTGTGGAAGCTTTAATGCTGATGACTTTGAGTGGAGCATGTTCCTCACAAATCATCATGGATTTTCTCTTGTCTTTCCGCTTAAAACACGTATTTTTTGTGCTTTCTTCCTCTTTACGCACATTTTTCTTCTTGGTGATCGTTATATCCTCTGTTGGATCTTTGTCTGTGAGGTCGTGACAGAAGAGCCGTGCCAGAGCATACAATTACGATTAACCTTTTGAAAGATTGCTCTTGATAAGTCAGCACTTAAGACTGAAAAAATGCTTGTGTGGGGATGCGTAAGCATGTGTGTATAGCTATTTTACGAAAAAAGAAGAACTATTTGTATTGATAGAATGACAGGGAGTCAAACAGGCAAGGAGAGTAAAAAGGGACGTTTTCAAGAAGAAAATCCGTTAATGTGCACGAACATTTTTTTCTGGGGAAATACACGGAAAAATCTTACTCTGTTTTTTGCCATTTTCCTTTTCAAAGGAAAACCGTAACTTGAAAAGAGTGGGATATGCTCGTATTAATCAAGAAAATGAAAGACTCACTGATTTTGTTTGCTGTTGTTGATGATAATGACGAGGGATAGCTGTAGATGCTGTTGGCATTTGTAAGTGAAAACGAAACTTTTCAATTTACAGGAACACGAAAATCTGAAGCTGAACAAATAGGGAAACAAAATGCTGAAAATAGCGCATTTTCATTTTTGTTTGGGTATTTTTTACCTATTTTAAAATAAAAATTTTGGTGCATTTGCAGCTGCACGGATGATATGATAGATGCTGAGTTAATAAAAAAGAGGAAATGGTAATTACTGTTGCATTATTGCTGCGAGATGATGATAAGGTGCTAATAATACATTTTTTGGAGGAACCTAACTATCAGTTCAAGTACACTAGTGTGGAAATGTGCTTGCAACATTTTATTAGACAGAGCATAACAGAATATGCGATCAAAGGGTACAAAGAAGGAAGGTGTTCAAATCAATCTGAGCTTCCTTTCTCTATTATTAAATTACAATTTTTGAGACATGCTTCGTACGTGCGTCAGCATGAAGATACACACAAAATGCGTTTGTTACGCTTTTGTACTGCTGTTCACTATTCTAATCATCAATCAGAGAAGATGGAGATAAGTAAAAAAGAGAAACAAAAAGGGTGAGGGAGGCAGGTGCATACTGCATAGGATAGGAACAATGACTCATTGACTTTTTTTTATTCTGAGCAAACTTACGACGACTGCTGCTCTGAAAAGTTGAACAAAAAAGTGCATTTTATGTATTGTAATTTATACATGTCTAGTTTGTGTGCATACAGTGTGCAGTAGTGCGGTGCACTATGATTTGTACATGTGCACACACACGCTAATTTACACGAAAATAATAAAAAATGTTAAAAGGGGTTACCAAGTTTTAACCTTTTTTTCTTCAAAGGTACTGTTTTATTTGAGGTAAGTACTATTGTGTGTTAGAGGAGAGCAACAGAAGAGAGAAATGGTAAAAAAATGAAAAAGTTATCAGAGCCTGACTGCATTTTCCACCAAGACACGGGTGCTCAGCAAAGAAGGTAGGCTTGTGCACAACAAGAAAAATAAAAGAAGAAAAAAACACAAGACAGAAAGCCATATATGAATAGAAATTACTACAGAAGAAGGGTATACGATGGGTTAACTGTTTAATTTTTTGGTTTGTAGTGTCACACGAGGCAGTACAGTTCTATGAATATTTGGCCTTGTAAAATATGGAATTAAGTTACGATTTCAATTCACTTGGACTCCATCAAACCACGCCGCGTTTCTGTTTGTTTGCTTGTAGATAAGTACAAGGCATGCATTCCAGGCAGTAACGCTTATCAATTACGATTTACAGCTTTTTATAGGCAAACAAATATCTTCATTCATGATCATGGGGTTGACTGTATTTGCCATGTCACACACACAGTTAGTTGGGATGTTAACAGGCTTTATACGAATGCCAAGTTAGTTAAATATCCGTAAAAATGAATGTTAGGTAAATAGAAGGAAGTAGATGATAATGAATGCTAACTGATAGTGACAGCCAAATTAGTCTTTTAAATAAACCATTCAAGGTAAACTGATACCGAGAAGTAGCACCCGTCCATTTAGAAAGACAGGTTGGTTAGACCTTCTGGAAACAGTAACTTTGAGGTGAACTTAGACTGATCGTGGACAAAAATCTTTCGAAGCTGCAATTATGCGCTAAAGCTTATTTTTACAAGTTGGGCAGTTTAATCTTTCAAAGCAATTGAACATATTGACATTCGTACAAGCTTGAGTAAGCAAAGCAAAATGTAATGAGCATGTAAAACCATTTTATATTCAAACAAATAGACTTAACTTTCATTATTTATTTGCTGATGCCTATTGCTAATACTACCGTGTTTATTTCACGCTTTGAAGTTGCCGAAAGTGATATTTCACTCATTAGTACCAGTTCCTTCATCCTCTCTCATTTTCAAAATCTGCCAAGTGCATAAATACTCAATGAAAAAAGTGATTACTTCTGTTTTTGCAATACTGCTAAATGAGCGTGTAAACATGGCTAAATACCTAATCACTTATTGATAAGCTTCGTAAAATTTTGAGAGATAAACATGCGTTGCTTATAAACTCTCTCCTCTTCCTCTTCACGCATTTAAGGAAGCGGTTGGCACGTAGCTTTTGTTCGAATTGTTGAACATGTTGCTGCTAAAAAGATTTACTGATTTACTCAAGCTTTATTGAAACAAGATGAAAATAGCTCAATTCAAAACAAAATATTTAAACAGCAAAAAAACGAAAGGGTAAATGCGTAAAAATGAAGAATGTTGAAATATGATATCCAAATGTGTGTACTATGCACCCTTGCATACAAATTCATGGAATGGAATGCGTTTCCATCTTTACATCCTGTCAACTCATAATAATATCCGACATTAACAAAGCTCGACCCTGAGCCCGCATCCTACCGCACCAATTTAGCTTTATTAAGAATCGAAATGTTTTATACGCTTAATGCTACAAATTAGAGGATGATGAGAATAAATAGATGCATTTTTTCCTTTTTGGTGGTGGTAGGGTTTAGAAGGGATATCTAAAAAGGGCAACCTTGAGATAAAAAAGCTGGTAGCTTACATAAAATTTAGAGATTTTAAAAAACTTTATAAGGTGAAGAAGCACCAGAAGCTGCTGCTGCAAGCTTAATGGGTTGATTACATGAAGTTCAAACAATTGTAACACGCAATTTATAAGTCTTGTTATATTGTGTCTCTGTGAACTTATTCAGGAAACAGAATCCCAGGCATGATTTACTTTAGAATAAAACTACATAAGATTCCACCTTAAAAGGTGATCCAGTTTAAAAAGATGAGAACTGAGCTTTTTCTCTGAGTTCCTCCTCCTTGTCCTTGCACACACGTTTTGTGTTTAAAGCAGCAGCATTTTTAAAGCTTTGTACTATTTGTGTGTATTGTTAATTGACATTTTTTGCCTAGAAGAGTCTCAGGTTAAAACACAAAAAAATGATAGACAATTATACCATGCTTCTGTTTATTGTTCTGCCCTTGTTGTGCTATTTCAAACTATTTTTTAGAAATTGCCAGCAACACAGCAGCAGCAAGAAAATTCAATTATCTTTCTTTTCTTTTTCTCTCTCTCTGATTGTATTTTTGCATGGCATGACATGATGGACTGAGGTTGGGACTTGGGACGTAGATGAATGTGATGTCGTCTATTATTCTGCTTTTCTTTCAGTTTATCACAAAATCATGTTTTGAGCATACACAACAGTCATCCTTGGTAATAGAGTCGTGCTCTGAATAATTTCTTCAATTATTGCTACAATTTTTCATTAATAGAGAGTAGAAATGAACAAGAGAGCAACAAAGCACCTGCTGCTCCTGTGCTGGTAGTTGGTAGCAGCTGCCTATTTTAGTTTCGAGATTTTTTTGTGGTTCTGGTGCAAGTTCACTCAGAATATTGCTGAGTGCTGACAAAGAGAAATAGTAAATTAGTAAAGAGAAAATGGTGGATGGTGATACTGAGTGAGTAGAGATGAGGCTTAATCCTCTAAAAACCATATTTAGCGTTTGTCATCATAAACAACAAAACATGAAGATGAACACGGTATAATATATCATACACACTTTTGCACACCTACATGATGCATCTAGTGTGCTATTAATACTGTCCTGTTTAAAACCACCGCAAGACCACCACTATCGTGTGTCATCATCATCTTTACCATTGTGATGTAAACTTGCCAGTTTAATACCTGCTGTGTAACTCACAGGTATACATAATGGAATGGAAAATTAAAATTAGTACCCCATCATGGATGGCTGTGTGGATGGTAATAGGTACCTAGTCAGTTGCTCAATCCTGAAAACCACAAGTCCATTGTTGTGCCAAAGCGTGTGAGAATCTTTTTTGCGAAACTGTTTGAATTCCTTTCATTTTACTCATGTTTTGCTTCTGAGAATGATCATCAAGTCTGGTATAAACAACGCGGCTAGTAACGCCCACGCATATATAATGAGTAATCTTTTTGCAAAAAACATTATAGCAGTTTAGCAAGTAGAGAGGTCTGCATTCTGCATGTAAACTGATCTATTATTTGAACAAAAACATATAACAGCAGGTAACTCATCTAGTACTTGATAATATGCAAATAGTACGTAATAAAAGCAGTAATAATTCTAAGTTGTCTGAAGATAAACTCCAGATTATGAAAACTAATCCGCTGGATCTGGATTTTTGTAATTTTGCTTACGAAACAATTTCCGAGTTCGTTGGTCCTTAGGTTGCTGAAATAACCTGTGTTCCTTTTAAAATAGCAAAATTGCCGACACAACTATACATTATACTGTTATCAAAGCTTCCTGCCAATATTTAAGATAAATTTAAAATTGTATAAAAATTTTCATTATTCTCACAATTTTATGTACGCATTGAATAATACATCTTGTCAATAACAGCTCTCCAAGCTTCTTGTCTTCCTCAAAGATCTCGTTTAAAGATCATTGCATCATTCTCAACCGGAAATGGTTATTTATGTTTACAAAATCTTCAGCCTAAATTGCCGCTTATATGTATCCGCTCACATTTGTTAGCATTTTGTAAATAGCTACCTTATTGCAACTATCCACCATTTTTCTTCAACTTTTGACTTTGAAAAAAACGTAATGCAAACTTCACCTGTCTGTCGGGTGTTCTCAAAATTTCTCCTTGGTTCTTTATATCCAAGAAGCTCTTCCTTTTCAAAAATGTAAGTGATTATCCTTCACCTTGTATCCTTCTCTGTTTTGGAAAAAGAACGTTGCTGACGTTCAAGGAAAAAAAGAAAATGAATTTTTCAACGTTTTTTGCTTCTTCGGCGTGTGCACATAATAATAAAGAGTGAGAGTGACTTTGACTAGGTATCGCATAACAATATTACATGTTTCATGTTCTGCTTGTGTACACTTTAGCTTTTCAAACTGAAGTGGTAGTAAGTACAGTAAAGTACAAACAGGAAAGCATTCACATAAGTTTTAAAATGCCACATTCAATACACTCTCTTGCCTTTTATTTGACTTCTCCAGGTTTTCTGGCCATTTTTTCTTGTTGTTACACACACTCCTTTCGTTCTTGTCGGAAGGTGACTTTTATAAAAGTGGCATTTGCCTGCTGAATGAATAAGCATCATGTTCCTGGTTACGTTTCTTTCTACGTTCTGGAATTGGAAGGGACAGGAAGAAAAAGTTGTTTTTATGAGAATACGGCTATGCACAATAATAACAGTAGTGTGTAGTATGTAGTAGTCCTGTCTGTCTCCCAAGAAGCCCGGCTGTCAAGCTTTATTTTTGTCTATTTCGTCTCCAGACACACGAAAGCAAGCAGTTTTAGTAGTGCATATTCTATACTAGTAGACGGCTTAGCAGATAAAAGTCGAGTTGCGGAGAAAATTTACAAGTATTTTATTGCCATTGCTGATAATTTCATTTGAAAATGGAGAAAGGGTAGATGTATGAGAAAACTGGGAAGAAACATTATTGTAATACAAATGACAGTCTGAATGTGCGTGAAGAGTATGAAAGTGGATACGCAATATTATATTTCTTGTGGAGAAGAGCTGGAGGCAAGCTCTACTAGCAATAAAAAGTGTTCAAGTGGCACGAGTAATAGTTCGTACTCTTCTTTTTATAAAATATCTTTCGGTTTATAAGTGTCTTATCCATTTCCCTTTTCGTACCAAGTTAAGGAAGAAACCAAGAAGTGAGATATGGAAAAGGGGAAAACACGGGCAATATAAACCCAGTAGAAATTATCATAAAGGAAGTTTTCTCACAGAACGGCTATCAAACAAATTTTGTTTTTTCTAGCAAACCGCAATAAATTTGCGCGGCTAAAGGAATGAAAAGTTAAAAACTATTTATTCAACTGAACCTTTTAAGACTTTGGAGAAATAATAATAAAAACTGTGAATAGGTGATGGGTGGAAAGACCGAATGTATGCTGTGTGAAGTGATGGAACCAGTTGAAATGTCACTTGGTTAGTGCCTGCAAGTTGAAAGATGCGCGTTTCTCTTTAAAACTCATATATACGCACATACGAAGTTGCAGACGATCGTCATCAAGTTTTATTGTGGCACTCACTTTTTTCATTTGGCTATTCTTACTACCTCTCAGGCTCACGCACTCAAAACCGGGAATGGTACTTGTAAAGATGTGATGAAAGAGACATAATTCTCCCTGGAGAAATACATAATAAAGCCAGAAGATCAATGTGGCCAAAAGGCTAGAGCGAAATTGACCTGGATAATGTAAAGTTGTATGAAGTAAAGAAAAGCGATGAAGATGGTTCGTTGTGGAAGCAGTTTATCTTTTTTAGTTGCTAGTACACTCATCATTAGCTATTTTATCTAGCTGGTGAATCAAGAAATCATTTTCATTGTGCGCACGTCAACAGGATCATCATAAAGGATATCCACCGTCGTACTTTTTTGACTTACCATCTCAGCGACAAAGTTGTACCCAAAGAGTAAAAGCATTGCTCAAGCAAAAAAGACAGAAGAAAAGTAGTTAGCTGGAATTAAACCATTTTTATGACACCACATCATAAAAAGGGCAATAAAGCCTGAACACTTTTTATTGGTGCTTTATACCAATTCGTGATAATATTTCTGGAGGTGCTTGTGTCACTCTGTGAGATACTTTTTCTCGTTTTCTACTTATGTGGGTGGTCATGTTTCATCGTTTCTACAAAGTTTCATGTTTCTCTCGATCAACTTGTGATATGTCTTATGTACCAACTTATGTAGTAAGAAACCAGCAGAAAAGCAAGTCAATACAAATCTCGGTTAATTTACAAAAAAAAAAATAATTCCAATTATATTCCTTCCACTTTCAAATGAATAATGCGGAGGTTTATGATGAATTGTATATAAAATGTAGCCAAAGCCAAATGTCCTGTTTTACAACGCTTGCTCGTTTCATCCAAGTTTCGCTTTTTTTCTCAAGTTACTTTAACAAAAAACGACTTCACTTTTTATTTAAAAAATTAAGCTTGCATACATTCAACATTATAAAAACAATAATAAGCCAACTTTATCGTGGCAATGATTACTTCTTGTTACGTAAATGCTATATGCTAGAGAAAAAACGCAAGAAAGGATGTGTCGCAGTCGCAGTAGGATTATACCACGGCATGTTTGAAAACGCGGATGGGGGATATATGCTGCGGTGTGGATGATCATGATTGTAAAGGCGATTAAATTACTTAGTGAATTAAGCAGTTATTACATTTAATGTGCTCATATATGACTGAGCTTGAGTGAACAGAGTTGCAATTGGGATTACTGCTGCGGTATGCGCGCAATGTATTTATTTGGTATTTGGTATGCAGTTTGAAAATAAATTGTAATTGTTTATTATGATTATGTTATTTTCTGCCTTTTTTATTGTCTGTCATGAAACAAGCAATGTAACAACTGCATACCATGCACCTCTAGCTTGTATAAAGACACAGTGTCCTAATAAAAGGCAATTGTGTTTAAAAGTAAATGTGGAAAGCCACGATTTAAGTTAGGTTTTTGTGTTTGTCTTAGGTGGCTGCATAATACTAGCAGATAACCGTGCACATATATACACACACGCAAGTAAAATTGGCAAGATGTGCGAAAAAAAAGTAAGAAAAAGAATGTGGCACACTTTACATACTTGAGTCAACTAACTTTAAGAGAGCTTTGCCATTAGATAACACGTGTAATGGCTATATGCTACACTCGATTTTAGTTTTAGTACCAGACTAAAAAAAAGTGCACACAACAAACTAGCTAATAAGTAAACTTATGTGTGCGTTTATATAATGGCTTTGACAAGAAGTAATTGCTGTAATGTTATTAAATTACTTGTACTTGTAATTTTATGAAAGAAAAAAGATTGCAATCTGACTGATTAATAGCCCAAAAAACATTTCGCAGCAAAAAAGAAATATGTTTTAATGTTTTTATAAAAAGCACGTGGTAAAACATGCAGAGACAATGGAAAACATGGTCGTTTGTTTATGAATTATGCTGTCATTTGAATAATTACTAAAGTAATTGAATTAGCTTAAGCAACGTATGCTTTAGATGAATTCTGGAGATTAAAGGAATAAATCGGTTCATTACCGATGAAAATTGGTCATTATAATTTTTCTGACCAATTTGTTGAAAATGAAATGAAATTAGTAAAAAAAAAGTTGGTAAATCATTATCAAAGCCACTCGTGCTGTTTCTGTTTTGCATATATTCCACTTTTACGCAACAAACTCAGTAATATGAATGACGTGAGAACTGAAAGTCTAACAAGCAGAATAAATAACTTTTCTGTTGAGTGCGAAATAATGGCGGATTTTATTGTTGCCTTATTGAGCAGGAATTTGTGATACAGGATAACACGGCATTGTTTGATTTAATGATTGTTATGCTGAATAAAGTAAAAATGGAGATGCGCTATATAAAATGACCTTTGGTACAGGCTGGGTGCTGGGCTGCTGGCTGCTGCTGTGAATGTGGCAAAATATACTCAGTAGCCATTGAGTAGCTTCATGATGACCTTTTTTTCGTTTTCGTACAATCGATCCTCTCATTCCAACTGATTACTTACTTATCTCCGTATAGGTATAACAATCAAGTATATTCTTTTGAGGAAGTTGGCTCTTGAGTGGAGTCAAGTCCAAGGTAGATTTCATTTCATTTTTTTCTCTCTGGGTTTGTGTGCTAACTCTTGAGAAACCCAATCATGTCTGAACTGGAACACATCACGGTCATCCAAGCCAAAGCACTTTAAAAATATAACCTTTTGCTACTGCTGAGCTAGAAAAAGGGATAATCAGAAGTAAGAAAGAAGGCAATATATGCCATTATTGTGTCGATTACCTAAGCCTTAGAGAATTGCTATCCTGCTGGCATTCCCAAAAGGTAAGCCCAAACACATGGGCTTGGGCTCAAATTCGAAAACAATGCAAAGCCTTATGCTGTCTTATATAAAAGAAGGTAGTTCACTTTATGAAATGAATTCCTGTGCAGGTATGTAGGAAGATGTATATCGAACATTTAGACCAGCTGAAAAATCATGGCATGAGTCATCATCCTCTTCTACCTTTCTGGCATGACGAGAAAGGTTTTCTCTGTGTGTCCGTCCACCTAACAAACTTCTTTTAGAGTCTGGCTGGTTTTACGGGCTTAATTGAATGTCGGCCTGTACTCCAATCTTGCCTTTCTTAAAGGAAACAGAACGTAACCCAATGCGTGCAACATTATCAATTTATGAATAGGTTTATTCACATTCACTGTCCATATGGACAGGAAAAATCAGACTGGAAAGGCAAAATTGCCACTTTCGTCTTCAGAAAAATACGGTTCTTTCTTGTTGTTATTGATTCTTTTTTACAACATGTGGTAGTACGCAGCAGTAGCGTGTCTAGTGTCTGGACACTTGAAGTAGGTATATATTTTTTCCTTTCCACTTGGCTTTTTTTCTTTGGTCCTTTTCGTTTGAATTTCATACAAACTCATGAATATTTACACACAACAGGACTCTGTCTGAAGTAATAATATCTGCTTGTGAAATGCCATTACGTATGCAAAGCTGTTTTTCAAAGAAAAGTGGAGGGGCATATAAACCATCATGCATATAATATTACATCCTCTCAGTCATCGTCTCTCTGTTTTGTTTTTTGTAACTTGTACGTTTCCTGCCCTTATTTTACAGCAAGTAGATTTCAAAAGCTGGTTATCGTACATAAAGTAGCAGATTGGATAGGCAGATAAGACACGAAAAGCCAGTGTCGAGGGAGAGCAGAGCTGAATTGCTAGAGATTGGAACAAGAGCAAAAGTCTCGACCTTATTACATATCATGTCCTATGGCATGCTGGTGTTTTTGGTATGAAAATGTGCGTAAGCTTATATAGGTGCATATAATAAACATTGAAATAAAAATCAGTAGCTCAAAAGACTTAACTTATTTATAGCAAGTCAAAAAGTCGCTTAATGCTAACTGCCCGAGCGTTTTGGGGCGGTGCGTCTCTAGTCTCGGGATACACAAAATGAAAAACAACGCAATATACTCCACATGGGCACATGGAAGTCAATAACTTATGCATACATGTTTTATAAATGCAAGTTAGTATGAAAATGAAACATTTTGTATGATAATGAATGCATACACATTCAAACTGAGTCACACTGGCAGTTCAGTTTGGAAACAGGGAATAAGTGGCAACTTGCAAAGGCAATAAGTCATCGGGAAGGAATAATTCATTCAAGTTTGTAGGTTGGGAACAGGACAAGACAGGGTATTTGTACCTGAATATTACCCAGTATTTTTATCATTGCCTTACCTGTTTGGACTGTGAACCCGCACCCGTAGCCAAACGAGAACAAGATATGTCTTTGTTGTCTTTGTTCCTATGAATGCTGTGATTGTTACACTTTATCCTTATGCTACCAAAAATATCAGGCTACTTTGCGTTTTTTTGCCATTAAACGCAACGCAATAGGCTCTTAAAGAAAATGAATACTTACACATTATCTAATAACAATAATAATGCATTTTATACTACCTTGAATATATGTGTGAGCATCAAGCGTAAATATTGTACCAAAAGATAGTCATTGTGTTTTATGCACCACACCGCAACAGTAATAATAAATCCACTAAAAATTGTAATAATAATCAAAAGTAAAAGAGGAGGTTTATGTTTTGGAGAGAGACAGAAATAATGAGGGAGATATTTTAGGCGATAAAAAAATATGGAGCACCGATGTGGTGCTGGTGCAGTATTGAAACTTGAAACGCATAAGCCACAAAGCTTCATAAAAAGCTTCTGACTGACTCACAGATAATAAATATAGCAAAAATGAGTTTTATTGGCGTATCACTGCATTTTGGCTTCCATTGCCACTACCAAGCTAATTCCTTTTCTACCAAGGTATTAATCTTTTCCCACTGCCTTAAATCTACGTAGCAAGCTAGTATTACCAACATCATATGAATTACAATGTGTGTGTAGGTAAATTTACAAGAATACGCAACGCACTGGGTTGTTGTACGTACATTTACATTTTTCATGTTACTTCATGCTTGGTTTACTGAATAAAGCTTTTAAATGTGCTTGTTCTGTTCTCAGAGTTCTGACATGATATGCATGTGATGGTATATGCAAGTGTGGATTAGAGAAAAAATGAGAGGGTTCCTCTCAAGTTTGTAAAGCACTTATTGTTGTTACTTTTCTAAGTGTATGATTTTCTTCTCTAACAGAGCTGCTTGTTAAATGGTTATTACAGCGGGCGATTTACTTATGCTTTAGTTGCTAAGTTGGCAATGAGAGCAGCGGTAGTCGACGTAGAGGAGAGAGAGCACATGTTTTCCCAGCTTTTTCAACAAGCCATAAGAAGAAGTGGTTGTTGATAAAGTGTGCGTGTTGGGTGCTATATGAGCTTATAGGATATTTTGATGGATATCTTAAGATAAGCTGTTGGGGAGAAGGAGAACATGGTTAGAAATGTGAAACGCTGTAAACTTTGCTGTTAAAATTTTTAAGTGTACGTTTTTATGCAGAAAATTGTTCATCTTGAGCGTATATTAAATTACGCAGAGTTTGTCTTACGTGTGGATCTTGTGTGTGCTGACCATTTGCTATTATTACCAGAGACTTGAGTAATAGATAGGTACAGTGGCTAATAAGAGGTAGTGTGCTCTATTACTCACGTAACGTCACATGAATCACATCATCACCAAAATCATCACATCAACATAATTATTCTTGAAAAAAATACCGTGTTATGCAGATATAGTGTTTGTGTGTAAATAATATAGAGGAGTTTTTAGTGTCCAAATGAATAGGTATATCTTTTTTTAAAGTAGTGAGAACTAAATAGTGTGTATTTTTTTGCAAACTTAATAATATGCATAAAAAATGAGTTTAAGGTACGGTTTAGTAAAAAAAAGAGTAGCTATTGCAAAATATAGGTTTTTTCAAGTGGAAAAACTGATTGCGGAATAATGGTGATGATGATCATGGCATAAAATTAACATTTTACAAGGTAAAAAATAACGTTACAAAAGCAGCACGGAAGATTTGCTGAAAGAGTTAAAGACAGCATGAAATTGTGTATTGGTTTTTATGCACACAACCTCATTTGCAACTTGTCTCGTGCAAAAAAGCAAGAAAGAGATAAACCCTGTGCTTTGTTTAAAAATACGGCGTGTTTTTGACATTTTTTATATGAATGACAAATGAAGAAGATGCGCAGTGGGAAAAAAACAAGCTATAAGTATATCCTGTGTTCAGAAAAAAACGTGTTTTGAAACGAGCAAGCGTGTAAAATTTATTTTGTGGACTAGTTTCTCCAGCTGCCCGAAATTCATAAGCCAGCAGCTGGAATAATTTTTTTGCATGAAATTTTTCACAAGTGAATATTTTATAAATCTTTTTTGCCAACATATTGGATAATCCCCGCTGCTGTTGACAGCGGCATTTGTTTTGCAACTTGTGAAACTATGAAAAATGTGAGCAATGTCCCTGTTACGTTTTTCTCTAAGTTGAGCTGAAGGACAAATATATTTGCAAAGCAAATTGATCGGGAATTTAATATGCTTTTTGTAAAAAAAAATTCGAGAGATTTATGACTTGTTTTTTCTGATGATGTTCATTAGCTATCGTACGATACACTCAAAACGTTGACAATTTTTTGTGGTACCTTGTACTAGTTTTTGCAATTTAAGAGTGAGCTGAAGCGTTTAGAGTGTAGTGAGTCATTGGAATTAATCGTCGCAGAGATAAAATGCTTGACACTTTGTGGCAGTTCCGTGTGACGGCATAAGTATTAACTTTTTTATATTCCAGCCAATATACTCAAATCGCGGTCTGTGTGGAAAGATAAGCAGGAAAAAAGGATATTTGCCACGTTATTTTGTTTTAATATCAGTTTTGTAATATCTAATATCATGGGCAAACACAAAGCTTATGGATATTATTGAAAGTGCAACGAATGTCACGAAGCTTAGTAGTAAGTTTACTCATCAAACTGTCCACATTGTCCAAGTTAATACGTGACCATCACCGTCGTCATCGTCATTATTACATTTTTCTGACACACGGGAACATGGAAGTGACTCGATGAGGAACAATTGACGTTGCGTGCTTTAAAGCTAAGCGTTTCACGTAGAACATTTTTGTACGTGTGGAATATCCATTGTTTCCCGTTTCAATAGTTTTGACCGGTCTAACAGACTATAAGTTAATGCGTGTATGTTTGTGCTGACCATCAAGGATTTTGTGTATATGACAGTTGACTATACTGACAACCTCAACTGAGCTTTTAGTCAGCACAGCAATCATTAAATTGTATTCTGTTTAGTGAGCATTTTTCTGGCAAAATTTTCATTTTCCCTATTAATTCGGCAATAGTGCCATTATTGTTATTGTTGCCATTCAGTCCGGTTGACTTTTCTGCTGCTGCCAGACAATACTCAAATTACATTATATTCTGGCCTGGATATTTCAGCCAGCTTTTTTCTCTAACTTCCATAAATCCTAATTACAAGACTGCATCAGTAGCAGCACTGAACAGAAACTATATATTCTTATTTTTTTACCATTTCGACAAATGGGGAAGTTCTCCATCATCTCTCTACTATATCATTGTACTTTTTACTTGGTTCACTGCATCAAGTAGTGGAAATGATTACACACATTTTTTGTTATTATGCCTATTATTTCATCTCCAACTCTTTTTTAACTTGTTTATGACGACCAAACAGCAGCGTATATATCTGGTGTCCTCCTACTTGTGTGTCTAATGTCTGCTCTGAGTAAAAATGTGACTGTGTTTACTCAAATAAAACTTGCACAATTCACACTTACCATAAATAAAGCTTAACCAAGCCAGATAGATAACAAAGTGCATTGTGTGTGTGTTTTTAATATGTATTTCTGCTGTGTATACTGGCAGTAGTCATATTTAAGCAGTGGTTCTGTGCAACTGATCTAGACTACAAGGTTTTGTCAGTAGCGCACCGCACTTTGGCTGCGGCAGAAGAAGAGCTTGGCAGTTTTTTGGATACAGCAGTAATAAAAAAGAGTGAAACCACTTTTAAATAAACAAAAAATTGTGAATCTACGTTTTTTAACTGTTATACCTATTTACACAGTTTAAAAAAAAAAAGCTGGTGTGTCGGTGATTATAATAAATAAAGAGGCGATACATACATGCCTTCTTGGTTCGGTGTACACTTTGTTAGTTACGGCTCATAAATAAATTGAATGTGTGGAAATTCTATCATCATCAAAAGCCATCTTTCTTTATATAAAACGGCTTGCTTGAAATTTCGCCGCTAATCAACAGACCAGAATATTTTTGGTGTTTGTACTTTGTACTTGCTTCACTGGAAGAGGAAAGGGAATAACAAGCCGAATGAAAAACTATTGCAACGTTATCAACTCAATCTTCTTGCAAGATTAACAAAGTAAAGCACAAGGGCGTTCTCTCGCTTTTCACAGAAGGAAAAAGGAAAAGAACCGAATCAGCATAATAAGAGGGAACACAGAAAGTGGATATCTGTGTCAAGCGCAGAAAAAAAAGAAGTAGGCAGCTATAAAAAGGGTGCCTTTTTTGATGTAATAAAAACACAAAAGAATAATACATCATCATCCTCGCATAAAAAAATTGGTTGATCTTGCGACTTGTGGGTCTCTCAGGGTGGTGCCCATTTACCATCAAACCCAGTTGCATTCAATATTGAAGTAACTGCTTATACCAAAAGGAAAAGACAAAAGAAGCAAGAAGCATTATTCTGGGTTGTTGGCTGGTAAGCAGAGCGTAAAAATGGCAATTTATCACCGAGAAGCAGAAAGAAAAAGAAGTGCATAGTTATTATGATGATCATGGTAATAATAACTTTGTGAGAAGGATCTCAACTTGAATATACGCACTCTAAAAAAATGGGACCGATGAGAGCAAGCACTTTTCACAAAGGCTTCGGCAGCAAAGTTGTAAATCCGTCAAAGCTTGTCACTCAATTTATTAGTAATGCTTTGAGGCGAGAACAGTTCTTCGGCTTCCGGTAGAACAAAAAATATATTGAAGGTGGATTTTACATATTCATTTGTGTGCAAAACGATAAGTACTTTAAGATGATGTCTTCGGCTTCAGCAAAGTGTACAGTGCGGGAGGTGAAAAAGCGAAGTAAAAAGAGTAGAACTCTGCCAGGTCGTTTGAAACTGTTGACGGGTGGTGGCAGCTGTACAAATGTAAATCAGGATGATAGAGAGGATCGGTGTATTACCCCACCTTCTTCTAATCATCATGCATGTTCCACAACTGGTGGCAGAAGAGCGAGTAAATCCTCTTCTTCGGGAAAAAATAAGCTAAGTGTGTTCAAAACGCCCGAGGGGCAACATTGGTGCTTTGACGTGGACGCTTATGGGATTTACATGGATTTTAATGGGGAGTTTATAAGACGGAGTGTAAGCAAGGACGAGCTAAGACCTGGAAGTGTTTCCGGTGGAGAGTTTATGACAATGGGCAGGGATCATAATGATAACAATAGTACAAGTACAAGTAGCAGCAGTACAAGATCAAAAAGTTTAACAAGACAGCAGAATGGTGGAGAAAGTGGAGGCAAAAGGTTTCTTAGTACAAGCTTGTCAAACAGTACAAGATCAATGAGTAGAACTAGAAGCAGATCAAGACTGCAAACTATGAATAATAGTTTGTCGCAGTGTTTTGGTTTTGGTGGAAGTTCGGGACAGTTGAAGAAAGGCTCAGGACACTGTGATAGTAGTCATCATGATGATGCAAGTAGTGACAGTGAAGAGTACGGCTCGGATGTTTATGTAAGAAGTGTTCAGACAAGTAGCTCTGCATCCGCTTCCACAACGGAAAGACCCAAAAGGAGGAAATTTCTTGGGAGTGGGCAACATTTGAATCTGGACAAGACGCTGAGTGGCAGCTCGGCTTTTGGAGATTTGGGGGATGATGAGGAACGATATTATCCGTCAGGTGGTTACAAGCTAAACACTTATATTTTTCAAGAAGGTCGCATACTTTCAATATTTTGCACAAAAAAAAAAGAAACAAATATGTAGCCAAAATGCTTCCTTTTTTACTTGACAATGCCGCATTGCATTGGCGTTGTTTTTTATTGATTAAGCTGTTTAATAATCCATATCCACTATGTGAGATTTAAATGGTCAAGTGTTGTAGGTGTTTATCACTATCATGCACGGCAGGATGATAATGGTCATGTCATTCCCTGTCATGGTGGGTGGATTTATACAAGGACTCCAGTTAAAGCGTAATCATCGCAGTATTGCATTGTTAAACAAGGCAAAATAACTTCTATGTAAAACAATGTATTCCACACTCTCTCTAATGATTCGTTAAAGGGTGCAAAGTGCATTGCGTTTGTTTTTCTCAATTTTTTGGAGATACTCATCTAAATGCATGCTAGAATAAATACTCGTGTTGTTTTTGAATGAACGATAGTGGAGGTGGATAATCCAATGATATTGTATACATGAGTTTGTATGGATATTATATGGAATGCGGTTGCTTCAAGCACAGTTATGTACATGGCTATAATCGTAACTTTTTCACAATATTTTTTCTTTGGCCGACAGTGATGTGCGTACTGTGCTCGTTATGATTATGGAATGGTTCATAACCTGTCACGATAGAAAGTTTATTCATGATCAGCGCGCGCTTGGTCATATATTTGTACAAGTTGATCTTTTAATCTTTCTATCTAATATAAAAAATGAATGCACTTCCCAATTTGTCAGGAACACAGGTTAGGTATTTATGAAAATGTCCATGTATACCGTTTTACTATTCATTCGTATTGGCATTCAAGAGATTAATTGACCATTTGGTCAGTCGTTCGCTGCTCAGAGATATGAAATTACATCGCATTGTGAATGTCGGTGTATTGGTTATCGTCTGACTGGTTAATGTTATTAAAATGGAAACTGATTACATTTAGCATTTAGTGCTGCTGCGTGTGTGTCGGACAAGTTCAGTGTAGTATTTATATTTATCAATTATTGCATAACTTGGGCATGAACTATGAACAACGGTACGGAGCGGACAAATAAGAATTAGATTACATTTTTCTTAAAAACCACTTTGCATTTTGCATAATCATTTTTAGAGGCGTTATTTGCAGTAGTTTTACTGCCTCTTGTGAAGAAGGAGGTGGTAAATACAAATCAATGCATTTGAAATTAAATGGAAATTAGAATTTTATTTGTTTTCTTTATTCTTTTGCAGATACGAGCTACGACAAGGCGTGCGGAAGCGAAAGGCGAGGTTCGGCACCTTTGACACCACTGCTGGGACGCGAGACGCCATCGCGATTTGCAGTAAGTGCTTTGCAATTTATTGGCTATCGTAAAAAAATAAACATTCTGGAATTTGTAGAATTT
This sequence comes from Entomobrya proxima, assembly GCA_029691765.1. Taxonomy (NCBI): domain Eukaryota; kingdom Metazoa; phylum Arthropoda; class Collembola; order Entomobryomorpha; family Entomobryidae; genus Entomobrya; species Entomobrya proxima. Next base: position 1,752,090 of record CM056168.1, read on the forward strand.
GTTAAATTAGCTTTTAAAATATTTACAACCAAAAATAGTGTTGCAAAACATACTGTGACGTCACCAAAATTAGATAGTGCTCATCAGAATTCAAAATAGGGATAAATTGAAGACATCCCATTTTGCATATTTTATCAACTTCCTCTCATTGTTCTTCTTTTGTTTGATTGACAGAACTTTTTTTCAAAGCGTTCCTTCAAGTCTAACCCATTGAAAAGGACAAAAAGCGTAACGAAACTGGAGCGTAAGAAGGCTGGTGGTGTGGTCGAGCCGGAAAGGTAAGAAACCAAATACCAAATTATTTTCTAAAGCCCAACCAAAATTCTAAAATCATTTCCTTTGAGAAAATTTAAGAAAAGAACCAACAAAAATGCTACAATGTAAAGTTTTTGTGGGTGATATATGATATCTCTTTGAGGATGGAGGAGGAAGCGTGCATCAATTGCTACTTAGAACTTAGAACATAACGTGCTCACATAAAAAAGGAAAGCTTTTCAATTCAGTTGATAATAAAAACAGGGAAAAACCAGTTGTCTATTAGTTTAATTTGCTCTAATGGAACAATTAGAATTTTTTATGCAAGGCAATAACAGTTACAAATTACAAATGATTTTTACAGCTTTTCTTTCAAATCTTTAGAAAACTGAAGAAAAAAACATACACTCTTTAAAAAGCAAAATATCTACGAAGCACAAAAACAAGAAACAAAAAAGCTGTGTAAAATCTGATTTGTTTGCAATCTATTATGAGATCTTTTTGAAAGTTTACTAGGCTTGCTCGTGCCATACGAGAATCCGTCATTTAAGCTTTGTTGCCACAAAAATTCATACAAAACTGTTATTGTTGTTACACCTTTTATCTTGTTTTTAAATAAAAGGGAAGGGTTATCTTCTAGTTCGAACAATACACAGTTGGTTTTAATGCTGAAGCACGTGTGCTTTTGAAAACAATTGAAAAAAATATGAAACATTTTTCTATAATCACTAGCATTTACACACCTCATACACAACTGGATGGAAACTCTGTTTTTGTGAGGCAAACAAAAGGCAAAAAAGTGTTCATCTTGATTTGCTGTTGAAAAACGCGTCTGTTTTTTCTGCTCTGCATCTGCATCTAGCCTTATCTCATCTTTTTGAATGCAAGCAGATGAAAAACGATTTGAATCATTGAAAGACAGCTATGTTTTGGGGTGGTAAACATATCGCACAGAGGAGAAAGGAGTAAAATTGTGCATACGGCACACACTCAACAAAACAAAAAGCTTAAATACTGCACAAAATTGAGTGACGGAATGATGAAACTTTGAAAGGATGCATTTTACTGGTAAACATCTCTCGCAGACACTTTGACTTTTCTATTGTGGTTTGGAGAAGGAAAGGGAAAGGGGAAATGTAGAGCTACGCAAAATGCACGCAGCTTCGTTTGTCATAAAACTGATTTTCAGATATTTTTGGTGCTAGCAATGAACTTAGTTTTGTGGAAATGGTGAGTGACGGTATGTCACCATTATAATTATACTACTGAAATGTGTACAGAAATGATGAATTAATTTTCTTTCAGTTTGACTCTTTACTCTTCATTTACTTTACTTTACAATGGTGGCAGCTGACGCACCCGAGTAATTTAAGCCATAATGGCACTTCGGAAACAACCAGAGAGAATGATCATTGATCATCATTTCAGTCGTCTCAAGTCTTACAAAGTTGAACTTACAAAAGTTTCAATGTGTTCATATGCAAAACTGCCTTAGTATGTAATTTAGTGCGTAGCATAAGTAGCTTTTTTGGTTAAAGCTCTTGTGGCTTTATGTTCCTGTTTCAACATCACTTTGTTCTGTAATACTTCCCCCTTCCTCTTCTTAACATTTGGTTTCCTTCCTTTCTTTGTGCTTTACTTTGTTTTGTTTGTCAAATGATATACGTGGGACGGTAGTTTAGTCCACAGCAGATGCACTGCTCTGCATAATTTTTTATATGCAGTTTTACCACTACTCAAGCATATTATTCATCATCATCACATCACACCTAGTAAAATGGAGTAGATTTAGCGTGTAAACGGACTTGCACACTAGAACACTCTTGCTCTCACACTCTCAAATAACAATGCACACAAAAACCAACAATGATTCAATATGATCCTTTTTTGCCTTGCATCAGTAAGCAAGTAAATTACTCTGCTGTTATGTTGTGCTAAAATATTATATCTACAAATAAAATCTTACTCTTGTTCGCAGTTCGCTCATGAATGCACTTCTCAATAAAATGCATAGTAATAAAAAGTACACACAACACCTACTCCTCATTCCACTTATTTGCCGTTGCGCTGCAGTAGTATCAAAGTAAAATTGATACAAAGCAAAACCAAGGAATTTTCATGAATATTTGATAAAGCCGCTGCTGCTACTACTGTTTCTGTATGTTTTGTATTCTACTTTGCCATTTCATTTCATCCGCACACATATTCAGTTCCCAAAGTTAATTAATCATCTTACAAGCATATACACCACAGGATTATTGTAATAGGATGGAAGCATGAATTAATCTAAAGATGATGATGAATACAATGATAACGCCAAAAAACCGTGCTACACATGACGGTTTCCACTTTCTACTTATTTGTGCTTCAAGCTAAGCCCTTTTTGTACTAAAGTTCATAGCAGATTTTAGAACATAATCAAATGTTAATTCTGTTCTGGAATAACGTTCTTCATTTTGAATTATGAATTGTATGAATAATCAAGGAATTCGTAAAATGTCAATCTTTTTCATAGAGTGTAGGATTGCATGCGTCGTGTGTATTGTATTGAAATGAATGAATTGTTGTGGCACATAATAAAAGCAATTAATTCTTACCTCATGCAGTGCAGTGCGGTGAGGAGCAAAAAGAATAGAGAAATATGAGTTTGTATAGAAATTCGGTTTTCTCTCTGTCGGATTTAAAATCAAGGGTATTTTGTGTAATCAGGCGATAGATGCAAATTAATTCTGACAGAATGAAAAAGGAAAGTGAAAGAAACCTTAAAAATTAATAAGAGCATGAAAATGCATGCTTTGCAATTGTATTGAAACCTTATAAAGTAAAATTAAATGAATGGCTCCCTCAAGAGATTTTATCATTTGTCACCGTGATTTTTCCCACTGTGTCATTTTCCACGAATATAACCGCTAATTGTAAATTTTCATTGTTTATTTAATTTATTTTTCAGCAGTGGTAACATTTTGTACCCATCTCGCATGCGAATCTCGCGATCTCACGAGAGCCTCCTGGCGTGGACCAACAATCCGGTAAACAGCTTTGTCAGCAACGGCATGATGTCCACCATGGACCTCACCGCAGGAGATGTGTCCATTAGACCCCTCCACCCTTCAATCCTTGGTCAAGAGCACGCATTCCAAGTGACAACCCCCACGGGTTCCAAATACTACACGTGTTCCTCCGCAGCCGAGAGAGACTCCTGGGTTTACGCTTTCCGTCAAGCAATTCGTCCCCGAGCGGATGAAGTGCGACGAAGGGAGAATAGTCTCAAGTTGTGGATTCTGGAGGGAAAAGGGATACCCTCCAACGGAAAGCACTCGAACAAACGGTACTTTTGCGAGTTGTACCTGGACGATGTGCTGTACGCGAGAACGTGTGGCAAGCCCCGAGGAGAGATGCTCTTTTGGGGAGAACACTTTGAATTCACTCAGCTACCTAATTGTGTGCAACTTATCACTGTCGTCTTCTTTCGTGAAGGTGATAAAAAACGGAAGAAAGAACGCAACACTTGCATTGGTACGTGGGTACATTTTGGAACAAAAAAATCCCATTTCTTTCACTTAATTTCTACATTTTTCTAGATTAACAAGTCATGCCACATAAAAAATGCTTAGAAGATGCTCGCGTTATTACATTGCATGTTGTACAAAGTAGTAAACTTTCCCCACGCGTGTGTGGTGACAGTATGGAAGCTTGACTTTTTAAATGTTAGAATGCCATTGTCTGGCTTCCCTTTTTTCTTACTTTTTTAACTTGCTAGAGAAAAAATGAAGATTTATAGTTTTACTCAGGAATTACAACCAGGAAATTAGGAAAGATGAATTGAGTTCCGAAAAAAGAATTTTTGGTGTCTTAAGACTGTAGGAAAACCAACAGTGAAAATGGCTTTTCAGTCCGTTTCGTTTTCAGTGCGCCATTCCTCATAAACGAATTACCTATAACAAATTTATGGTCCAAAACGTTAAAATCTTCAAGGAAATTACAGACCTTGCAGCTTGCACCAGATGTACAAGCTTTTATAGCAATGAGCAAATACCCTACAAGCAGAAGTAATTCGAACAAAAAAAACGGTAGGGAATGTGCGTGTGATGTAATTAGTGCCCACATTACTTCTCGCTCAGAGAGATATTTTCAAATTGGTTACGTTGTAGATTACGCTTTCTGCTTTCCGGAGTTTAGTGCCAAGTGACTTGACTTGACCTACTACACAAAATTTCTTATCCGATTTTAGGAGGAATAATATAATGTATCGTTGCAATGTTTGTTTTTTATTTGATTTCACCCGAAAGCTAAATCATACTCATACTCATTACCCAGTAATTTTTTAAAAGTTTGCCAACATTTTAACTTCGCTCAGATGTACTTGATTAGGGTTTTTAGTTTGTTTTATTAGGTAACAAGTGTAACAGGCTTGTTATGTATTTAATGAGGCCTGATTTAATGGGCCGTTCATTAATCGTTTTTAAAAAGATGAATGATAATTTACATACAATTTTCAGTGTCGGGCAATATGTTTATGTTCATGCAAAAATAATGAGAGCTGTAGATGATCAAACATGTAGTAGATAAAGAAAGTGGCTGACTCAGAATTTTTCTTGCCTTCTTTTGAGTTATTTATAACCCAAGCAAGTGGTCAATGACAAATAACGGTAAATAATGTTTGCAGGCAAAGTGAAAATCCCGGTAAATACCGTGACCTCACGGTACCTCATCGAGAAATGGTATCCAGTATTACCCGAGTCAAGTTCCTCCTCATCCAGTCATAGCAGCAAAGAGAAGGACCATCCCAGCCTGAGAATTAAGTGCAAATACCAATCCGTAGATATATTGCCCCTTCGGTGCTACAAGTCTTTCCTTCAGGTAAACAAGCAAAGCAAATAAGGGAAAATGAAAGCTTTCTTTATGTTTAACTTAATATATAGGCCATGTAATATTAACACAAGGCAGAAAAATGAAATCCGTTTTATGATTACTTATACCGCAATTTATGTGTGGTTTTTAGTACGTGAAAGATCAGTACGGTCCACTGAGCGAGTGCTTGGAGTCGGTATTGAGCGTGAAAGCGAAAGAGGATTTGGCTAGTGCAATGGTTCATGTGTTACATCACGAGGGTCTTGCCAAAGAGTTCATTGCTGAGTTGGCTCTTCAGGAAATTCTGAAAAGTGGTACGTGACACGGTCCTCTTTATTATTAGCTCGCATCAGAATAACATAAGGAACTTATGAAAAATGGCTTCTATTTCTATGTAATTGTACGTTATTCCGTTCACAGGCGATGAAAAACTGACGTTCCGAGGAAATTCAATAGCCACCAAAGCTATGGAAGCCTTCCTCAAACTCACTGGTACAGAATATCTTCATGCCACTTTGGGACCCTTTATTGAGCAATTCCAAGGATCCGAGGATCTCTACGATTGTGAAATAGATCCTATGAAACTACCCATGAATGGCAGCAGTGCAGCAAACCTGGCCAAAAACCAACAGAATCTCAGATTGGCTGTGGATACTGTTTGGAAAGCCATTATGCATTCACATACCATCTTCCCCATGTAAGTATACAAGCTTAGAAAAGTGAAAGTAACTTGCCAATTAAGTTCAAGAGCGTTACAACTAATTGCAAGAGTAATGACAATGACACACGAGCCACGAACTTAAAAACTTTCAAAAACTGCAGCAGCTGCTGTGCTGTCTTGAAACAAATCAGACAAAGAAAATTTCTTCATTATTTCAATTAATATCAAAAAGGAAAAGTTTTTAAGGAAAAAGAGAGAAATACTTTCACCTGGAAATGTATCCAGAAAAGTTTTTAAAAACTTTCTCTTTGCTTTGTCCCCTAAAATATCTGATGATTTTTTTCTTTGTATTTTTTCTAGGGAGCTAAGAGAGTGCTTTTCACACTGTCGAGAAGCATTAAAATCCGCAGGGAAGGAAGAACTCAGTGATCATTTGATTTCTGCTTCCATCTTTTTACGTTTTCTTTGTCCTGCCATTTTATCTCCTAGTCTGTTCAACATCACAAATGGTAAGTACAAAAAGAGAAAATTCCATGAAACATGATGATCAAGCTTTCCTAATGTATTTCCTAAGAGAATTTTCAAAAAAAGTGACGTTGGTGTAAGATGGCTTCACTGAAAGAAAATTTCGTTTTTATTTTCCAAAAAAGTTCAATGTTTTTTCAAGAAATCCGTACTGATTGGCAGGCTAACAATGTGAAAGTGATAGAGTTAATAATAGAGTTATTAAAAGGAATGTACAAAACTAAAGAGAAATATTTAAGCTGCCTAAAGAAATGTTCCGCTTTTCTTGGCAAAGTCAATCCAGTCAGTCAGTTGAAAGTAAGTAGGGAATTCTCTGATGGAAACGGAGAAGGGTTGATGATCATGTTCATTATTGAGATTAATGAAGTTGAGAGAGCAATCCTCTTGACATCAGAATGATGTCGATGAGAATGTTTCTTCAAAGAGAAAGCATCTTACACTTTGTGATATATTTTTTAGATGTACTTTTTATATATATTTCTATTTTTATTATATTTTCTCAGAATATCCCTCGGAGAAATCAGCACGGAATCTAACTCTGATTGCAAAAGTACTTCAGACCTTGGCAAACTTTACACGCTTCCAGGGAAAGGAGAACTACATGGAGTTTATCAACGACTTTGTTGAAAGGGAGGCCTCCAATATGAAAGCATTCCTTTCATGTATTTCTGTAAGTTTCTTGACATAAAATAAGCAGCTTATAATAATGTTTTGCCTGGCTATAATTGTAGAAAGCATTTGTTGTTCACTTTAACAATTTTGTTTTTACGCTTGTCTTTTCAATACAGAGTCCATTAAATCCCGAAGCTGTGAAGAAAGCACAGAAAGAATCCAGAGACAAGGTGCCAGCCGGTGGCTTTATCGATCTTGGGAAATACCTTAGTATTCTGAGCACTTTGCTGAGTGAAAATGTGGCCAAGATTGCCCCAAAGGTACGTCAGAGCTTTCTTTGACATTCTGTCCAGAAGAATGAACTAATGCGAACGTGATAAGATTTCTCCAACAGAAGAAAACTTACTCTGATAAAATATCGATATGATTTACTACCTTGTCGATTTGTTTTCTAACTTGTTTTCTTATTTCTTTTTTTCAGAATGACAGATTTAAGCATTTGCAAGAACTCCTGGAAACAATTCACAAGTGGTTGGAGCAGCCCGCAAATGCAACAAATGTGTCCATGTTCCCGTTCCCCCATCTTCCATCACCGCCGCCATCTGGACCCCCTCCACCGGCACCTTTGGGACTACCAATAAACCACCGATTCAATAACCCACTCTGTAATAGCAACGTTGTCAATGCAGGCAACGGTAGTAACGGCTCTGTTGTTACAGGCTCCCATCCCATAAATCACCAGTATCAAGTTCCCCATCACGTGAGTGGCACCGCTACTCCCATCTACGCTGTAAGCAGTGTTATTCACAACAATAGCAATCCCAACGTTAAGAACATAAGCCACGTGCAAATGAACATGAACGGTAGTTGTGGTGGAATGGGGATGGGAATGGTGCCTCCGTATCCCCTTCAATTACAAATTCCGCATGTGAACGCAAACCAGATTGGGAATAATAATAACCAGCGATCAGGAAGCCAAGCGTCGTCCGGCTATCAAAGCCAGAGTCCCGTGTTGGAAGGAGATGACAAGGCAAAGAAAGTGCCCAATGCTTCTTCCCACATTAAGGATCAAATTAATGCACACATAAATAACATCAACATGCGGGCTACTGAAATGCAGGATGCGACCACAGCGTTAACATTTAATAATCCAGTTTTTAACCGGAAGGTGGGAGGCTCACAAAGTGTGGATGATCTGAGTACAGTGGGAATGGAGAAAAATGGAGAGGAGGTGGTATACCCCAGGAGATTGGCGAGATCGTCTAGCTCCTCGGATTGCGAGTATAATCATTCCAACGTTTCACCCACAAAGGCAGGCCGAAGTAGGGGTCAAGCTAGTAAGTTGTATGCGAATGGGAATATTGTGGGAAATGCGGGTAATGTGATTAGCAGTGGACAGCAGACGGGTAAATCCCAAAGCAAGGTGATTGGGCACAATCATCACCGGTTGAGTAGACGCTCGTCTGCAGAGCTTCTCAGGAAAAATCATCCGTATAGCTCATCATCCGATGAGGATTCGGATAGTGGACTGGTTAATGAACGGGATGAAGCCCCAACGCCGCATTTGCCGCCGAGGAGAAACCATATCAATAAGATGAGAAATGCAGCAGGTCACAGACCTGTACCTGATGGAAGTAGCAATGGAGAAAAATCCTTGGAAGAGGTATAAAGGATTAATAGGTTTAATTACTTAATTGAGTAAGTAGATAGATTTGTAATGTGAGATGTGGTTTTCGGTAGTATGAACGGGAAATGCTGGAATTGCGCCGAGCTATGGAAGCCCTACAAGCCAAATTAAGCAGAGCAGAAGAGCGACTATTTGGAAATGAGAGTCCTGGTCAGCAAAAGCGTCTGTCAAGAGACGGCGAGAATATAAATGGTGCTGCAGGAAGTCCTACAAATAGCGTTGGCTCTGGGAACAATGGCAAAGACAGACACTCTCGGGGTTCGGATGATGGATGCAAGGAAATGGATCAGCTTCTTCAGCGTCTGCTAAGTGCAGAGGAGGAGATGAAACGTGAGCATGATCTTTTAACGGCTCTGGACAAAAAGCAGAAATTGATTGAAGCCCAGGAGCAAAAGGTTTGAGCTCAAGTTACATTAAAGTTTACTTACAAAAAAACAGGATATTTAATATTTTTTTATGGTTTTAGATTGCACGACTGGACGCAGTAAATAACCAGTTGTTACAAGCCCTTGCCCAAATCCGGGATAGCTTGCAGCAACAACACGTGCAACAACAGCAACAGAAAATCCAACAACAGCTACTTAAACAGCAACAGTATCTGAAAAACTTGGCAAACGGTTTTGTCGTGCCGTTGCCCCCATCTTCAGCGGGTTCAGGGGCACACGCGTCTTCAGTCGGTCAATATAATCATCATCCTTTGCCAATGGCTACCCATCAAAATAGCCTGAACAACAACAATAGTAACAGCAGCAGTGGCAGTAGTAGCAACGGCTCTTTAGGCACTAGGCCAACTCGCCCCAATCAGTTACAATTCAGTAGCAGCTCCAGCAATCCCAACGGAACACCCGGTGTAGTTCACCGAGAACATCGAGACCGAGACCCCATGAACAACAATTGTAATAACAATCCCAGTATTATAAATAATCAGAACAATAACAATAATCATAACAACACCACTAAAGTTCTTATCACGTCAAGTAGCAATGAAAGCTTAAGCCAAGCCACCAGTAGCAGCATGACGGGGGACTTGAGTTGCAACAGCAATAGTTGCAGTACTGACTCCGCCTGTGGAAATAGCAACAGAGACTCAAGCGCCATTCTGGGAGAGCAGGCCCTTAAAATGCTGGCAGAGCTGAGGAGTAGTTCTTGTTAAATTATACTGTAAAAAATATCATGAAACCCGCACATCCCCAATTTTTAAAGGAATTGCTTTATTATCCCGCTATATAAACTTAACTGTACAATATTCGAAGCTGTAATATAGCCAAAGTAGTATCCTCACACGCATTTTTAATCATTCCACCAGCAAATCAATACCACCACCTTAAAAATAACTTATCCTTTTTTTGTGTCTATCACGCGAGCTATATAAGTATTCTTGTTGTAAATAGAACAAAAATGTAAAAAGTATATTAAGATAATAATTTACCTTAGACCTCTAGTTTTAGTTTTTAGGAAAGCGGAAAGGAAATGAAATAAAAAAAATCAAACAAAGAAAATCACTAAAAATTACTACTTTTAAAATATTGAGAAAGAAAAATGAAAAGAAAAATCAATTTGAAATGAAATAATAGCACTTTAAAAGTGCATACCATACGAAAGAAAAATTTGTCGCACAAAAAGTTAAAGTTTTGTGTTTTAAAAAAAGTTTTAAAAGATCAAGATGAAAAATAGTAAGTAAATTGAACAGGGAAAGAATACAGATTTTAATGTGCATTTTTAAAAAACATGAGATTGAGTAATGCTTTGGTATTTTACGTAGCAAGCATTAAGAAGCTATGTCGGTTATAATAAAATAAATACCTACGTAAATTATATAATCACTCGATTGTCGATAGAAAAAACAAGTAAAATGTACCGATACCGTACTGATGATGAATGGCTATGATAAATTTTTTCAAGACAAGTTTTGTACCCTGTATTTAAACCGCTAAAATGTTTGGAGTTCAGTTTTGTTTATTCCACAAACTTTATCTACATTGTTGTTATTTAAATTTTTTGTAGTTCGATAGATAAATAAAGTAGATGGTTAGCTTATTACCGTGTCAGTTTATCGTCAGGTTAAAACATATTTTTTGTATATACCCAGCCTGTAGTGTAGTTCAACATGAAACTGTAGTTCAATTCATAACCCGACCCAAAAATATATGAATTACCAAAATTACCTACAAATTAGTTTGCATAAAAGATATACAACCTTTTTAAATCTTCTTGTTTAGTTTATAGCTAAGATTTTTTATATTTTGTTGTAAAATAGAACATCAAACCAAAAAGTATGGTTTAAATTGAAGAAACTGGTAGTATTTTATGCTTATTGTAAAAACTGTATTTTGTAGCCAATGCGTAGTTTTTACAATTTATTATTGTGTGTTTCATCTTCTAAAAAATAATATATTACCAAAAAATGTAATTTAATTAAATTATAAAAATGCTTTAGTAGAAATGCAGACAAGTTTTCAAAAATGTTGTCTGCTGGGTCGCTATATATATTTTAAAAGGTAGTGCATAGTGCATTGTATGCAAATTTAACGCTTACTGTACTTTTTACTACTTATTCTTTTTTCAAAGCAATATTCTAGTTCTTTGGATGTCGAAGCGACTACAGTACTATGTCGTTAAATACTAAAAGAATGAAGATGATAATTCCATTATTAAATACAACATTATTATTCCATATTGATTGTTAATTATTATTACATGAAAGAAGCAAAACTTGAAACAGAGATAAATAAATGCACAACTTGTTCATCATGGTTGAAAGAAAGAAAAAAATACTCGAGATTTTACTTTTTTAAATATGTTTATTACATCCATTTCATTATATAGCATAATAATATTCCATATTAATTATACTTTCGGTTTAGCACAATTTTTATCATAATATATTATTTCTTTAACTTTTTCGCGTGGTAAACAATATCAAAGTTTTTACTGCAAAATTCTGAACCATATTTGATAAAGGAATGTCAAATGTGTTAAAGATATAATTTTGATTGTTGCACCACATTGATGATTAAATTGATACACAAAAAAGGATGATAAATGTTGGAGTAGCCAGTGTTATCATTAACCACACATCTTTGGCATCTACTATAAACACATTCGTGTATTAGAAGTAGAATTAGATATTCGATTGTTATGTTTAACATTTTTGATGATGAATACATGAAATATTTTGAATACCTAATAGGTATGTTTTCAATTTTTATCTCATTTCAAACTGTTCACGCCTTTCTTTTACTTTTTTAGTATAATTAATAAATATTGATGAAATTCCTTCCTTCCTTCGGTAAAAAGTAGAAAACATAAGAGAAAGTCGCGCAGATATTGTCTGATACATTAATTTCCCGATAATGTTTTACATTGTTACATTTTTATACATTTTTTTCATAATGTTAGCTCAGCTCACTTATAATTTTTTCCGAGTCTTATATATATTTTTTTTTTCCTGGAAAAGAAAGAAAATCGTTTCAATCATCAGTACATATTCCGGATATGGATGATGATCAGTTAAACATTTTTATAATATTTTAGATCAGTTTCTTCTTCCTAAATATGTATTTTGCATACGCAACACAATAGTTAGCAATTTTTTGTTACAAGTCTTACATTCAGTACCCATTAAATAAACATTCGCTATAAATAAACTCTACTTAGGGTAACGAGTTGCCGTTTTACGTGGGCGTCTGCATACATCTCTTATGGTATTCATTAAACCTTCAAGAAACATAATAAGTTCGTCTGCTTCTTTTTGAGATGATAGTTCTCAAAAAGCAATCCGCTGCCCAGTCTATCCCCTTATTGATAAGCCTATATACATTCTAAACTCAAAGCTTCTTTTTTAGTAATCCGCTTATAACTAGACTATACATTTATATTATTATAGTACATCTTATTTTACATAAATATTCATAAAAAGTGCTTGTTACACGCTCATCATCATACATGATTAATATACCATCAAGCAAAAATAAAATATGTCTCCTGCTCATTAAAATAGTGTAGTGAAATGTATCCCAAGTCACGTTGAACTGCCGACTTCCGTGTATTTCGCAACAAGATAATTATACACAAAAATGTACATACACTCACGAGTCACGAGGCTTCATTCATGCACTTACTAATCTTACAGCTAACTGCGCAGACAAAAAGTATCAGTTTAATATTCTACCGACTACTAGGTACTTACGTCGGCACTTTCTCCGAGTATGAATATATATTCATCATTGAAAGCGCAAGCAAGTAAAAAGTTTAATTCTATAAGCCGAAGAGAGCACATCATCATCATATCATCAAGTATCATGTTTTGTAGGATTGTTGGATTCAACAACTTTCTCCATTTCACTCGATCTCAACCTCTCTTCAGGTTGTTTCAAGGATTACTTTGAAAACTACATACACGTACATGATCTTTTGCGTTTTATGTGAACACAACAACAACAACACAAGTAGTTTGATGATTATATACTCTTCTAACAGCAGAGCAGCAAGTGGGCGAACAACAAAAGCCTCTTTGAAGTTTACCTATTTTAAATTGATACGAATGGTTATGCTCTTGTTACCTATTACACTCAAAGATTATGTCTGCACATGGAGCATTCATACAAGTTCTAACATTTTAGCATTTTGTTTACCAAATTACAAGTAGAGTATAGGTATCCAGTTCCAAAAAAAATTAATGTGTTTTACACAGGTAGTTATACATACTAGTATATTTTATAATATCCACTCTAAAACCTAATTGGAGTAACTTGATAGAATATTACAGGTAGTTTATCTTTCTTTTTTGTATGTAGCAAGTAAATAAATAGGTTGTTATAAAATACAAAATGGAAAGAATCTGTTGAACATGAAGACATCGTTTTTATGTACATTCGTTTTTTCACAAAATGGATAATTGGGCTGGAGGAAAGACTATAGCTCCAGTATATAGTTACATGTTTATTCTATAGTTAGATATTATATGGTATACTTTTTTTAAAGCTTGAAGTGGGCTATACCCATCAACAAATTTATGTAGCAGGGGGTTCATGCTCCATTACTAATTAATTTCTAGTGAACATGTTGTATTGGCAAAGAGGTTTTGAGAGAGACGTAAAGCAATTCTGACGTTGTGGGCTTTTTTCCACTGCTGAACCAGCACAATTAACGCAGGAGTCTTCCTCTTTTCTCGGTTCGAGCACGACTTTCTCTTTCTTTCGCTGTATGTGTGCTAGTGCTAATTTCCCCTTTTCTATTTTTCTTCCTTTTGCACAAGCACACATACAATGATGTTCATCACCGATGATGATGATCATCATTATTATCGCCTGCTGCTACTACTACTACTTCTCCAAGCAAACACAACTTTCCGGAAGGGAAGATTGATAACACAGCCAGTATCAGTGTGAACCGTCAGACTATCCTGAATCTCATCAGTTTCCTTTACAGAGACCACGGCTACGTGACCGTTTGGCAGAATGACTTTGGCCCACCGGGAACAACGCATATCACTCAGCTTCCGGGGTAGAAACGGGCTGCCCATTGAAGGGTCTTTCATGTCAGGAGAGTACGCCTGGTCTGTTTAGTACAAAAAAAGAACAGATATGTACATAAATTCTAGAAAAACATGGAATTTAAAAGGCATTTCACTAAATTCTAGAAAAACAAGTAGGTATTTTAAAAAGACATCATTATTTTGGATTGTTTTTTATAAAAAAAACCAGTTCGATACTTTGAAGCCTGGGAACTGGACGGTCTATTTTCAGAAAATGCGTTTTGCTTTGGTGGTGAAATGGTGAAAGTGAAAGCAATTCCGGAGAGAGCACATCTCTACACGTTTGGTAGTTCTTGTTGGTTACAAAATAGGGATATGATCATCATGAAAGATTTTCTATTTTCGAGAGAGAAAAGAAGAAAAGGACATATAACATTACTTCTGCTGGTTACATTCACCACTTTTACTTTTCTAAGGGTTCTTCTCTCTGCTTTCTTTCTCTCTCTTGGCCTGGAGAGGAATTTTCTAGTGACATGTAAAAAGTCTGCTTTCATTTTCCATATAATACAGTTGAGTTGAATTGCCAAGATTGCAATCATTTCGTTGATGATGGCTATATGTTGCGCGTTGCGCAACGTTTATATGGTATCATTCTTTCATTATATGTGAAAGTGGCAAAAATCTATATACGCTTTGGTGCAGGTAAAATACTCTATAATATTTTATGTTGTACAATTCATAATTCATGTCATCATAATCATCATCCTGTAGCGTTGTAGGATAAATAGGCACCTGCAGACAAGCTTCACAGCAAATAACAAAATCCCTTGACAAAACTCATTACTTTCACCAAGACAGACGGAAAAAGTGGGGTAGAGAAATAAAAGGATAGTAAACTGCAGCACAGAAGTACATTTACTACAATGTAATATTTGTACAAAACTCGGAAGAATATTCTGTAGTTGGTTGTAAAGTTTCTATGTAGTACGTAGAATGGCATTATCTTTATCAGCATCGTGAGCACGAACTAAAGCAAAAGTAGTCATTACCCAACA
Organism: Entomobrya proxima; assembly: GCA_029691765.1. Lineage (NCBI taxonomy): Eukaryota > Metazoa > Arthropoda > Collembola > Entomobryomorpha > Entomobryidae > Entomobrya > Entomobrya proxima. The sequence goes on from CM056168.1 coordinate 1,767,212, forward strand.
AGATGATGATGACAATGACAAAGATTGGGAAAAGTGAAAGAGGATGTTGCAGGATTAGTAGGCGCAGGGAGGCATGCCTAAATGCAAAAAATCTGCTTTTTCATCTTGAAATGATTCTTTTATCAACTAAATGGGCTGACTAGCTTTCTCTCAATAAGAACATTATTATGCCCCAATGCACCATCCACTCTACTATAGGTACTGGCCTCAAACTTGCTATAATCTTTGCAAACTTGAAATCCTGCTGTCATCATCATATTGCAAAAGAACAGGGACATAACAACCTAAAGGCATGGTCATTCTACTACCTATACCTGAGCCAATTTGGTCTCTTGCTCTTTTTCATCTAGAAAATTGATTCGTGGTTCTTTCTCGTGAAATGATACAAAACAGCATGTCTCTTAGCTTTTCAAGCTTAGCAAGGAGATGATGAATAAGGACAAGTGAAACAAAAGACTTTCCTGAAATTCGTAAGTATGCCCACGTTAAACACACGTAGTTAAATAGGCTGGATATAAAGGGAGATGGCTTCCACTATATTTCAGTGACATTTATTAGCAGAGATGCTGTGCCGAGAGGAGAAAGGTAGAGTTTATATAGTTCCAGGCTATTCATCTTAAGGAAAGGTGTAAGGAAAGTACGTGGTTGTATGATAAGCTGACTTGAAAACAGGAAAAGTGGAAGTCTTGGTGTGGCGCGTTGAACAAAATAAACTGTCCCTTTTTGCTTCTATCTTCCCCTCTTACTTGTTTCAATTTTCAAAATAAAAGCATAATGGCAGTATATTGCAACACTGAATGTGACTTATGATCAAGATAACTGGTAAAGTTTCGTTATTACCTACACGCTTGAAAATCTAATAATGCCCCATACTATAGTCTAGAGCATGAACATAGTCATTTATTACTTTATTCCCATAATGCGTTACGTACCATTAAGAATTGGCTGTGAGCAGGATCTTCTGCTGGAATATGAGTAGAATCCCCCCGGCCCACCAACATTAGCCGCAGTTGATCCACCAAAGCCCTGCGAAAAGCGAAAACACGAATCTCCCCCTGGACTGGGTAACTCATCAGTCAACAGCAGATCAATGCTGGAGCGGAGACACCGTTCCGACTCATCTATCAACGAACTGGTTTCCTCATCACTAGAACTTCGCTTTTGAAGCCTAAAACCTCCTCCGCCCGTGGAAGAGTGGTGATGCGGATGACGATGACGAGATCCAGAGTGCTTTATCGATTTTGAAGAGGAAGAAGGTTGTCTTCGTCTATGACTATCGGCCATGTTAGCTGCAGCAACAGTGGCGTATGACCTGTTAACCGCGTTCAAATCCGGCATGCTGGATCGAAAGTGTCTGCTGCTTAGCATCATCATGTGACCCAATCCTCCTCCTCCGGAAATGAAGGGCTGATTATGACCCGGGTTGTGGGGATGCCGAGCAAGTCTGGCGGAACTTAGCGGAGTGCCCAGTCCAACACCGCCCCCGGCACCGCTGTTGCTGCCACTCAACATTGAACTGATTTGGTACGCGGAGTAGGATGTCGCAGCGCCTGGAATAGTGATAAAAAGTCAAAAAGGAAGTTGAAAAAATGGAACCGGGAACTCAAGTTCATATACCCTCCTCAGCATAGATACCTTGTTTGCTAAATGGATTCGAATGAGAAATGGAGGAGCCATTTTGGATGACATTAACTGTCACATTGGATAATCTCGTAAAATGTTAGAGTGAAAGGCACACACACGTTGGAAAAAGGTAAAATGGTCGACTTTCACTCTATTTTCTCCGCTTAGGCTTTTTCCGCTCTTTTAGGAAAATTGAACTTGTGTGTCCTGTACAATTCAACTAGTATTTTTTAGTGCTACACACACTACATCTCTCTCAAACGTCATAACATTCTTCTTTTTTTGATCTCCAGCTAAAGAAAATGAACGGAAGTGGATATCAAAGGAAATATACAATGTTTCATTTTGCCTGAAAGATTTTCTCTTTTGACATTCCTTCTTTCTATTTTTCCTTGAGGATATTTCTTTTGTCGATTTTCTCCATTTACATGGTTGTTTGTGCAGATAAAATGTATAAATTTTCTCTTTTTTGTTTGGCCTTTGTAGTTTCATCATCATCATCATACTTTCATTCCATCCATCTACTTTTCTTTTTTATTCGTTTTCCTTTTCTTTATCTCTACATGATATATTGTGGTTCTACACTAATTTTTCCTATCCCGAGGTATGCTTCCTCTGCGTTTACCTAACTTTTTTTACTTGCATAACTTGACGCATCAATCACACGTGGATGATAGGTATATTTTAGGATTAGCGTCATCAGAGTTTTGGAGATGGAGTAGGCGTTTTATTGAATAAGCCACTTAGGCTTATTTAGGTTTATGGCATAAAATAAAATGACAATAGTGGACGTTGCGAGAATAGAATTTCGAGAAAATACATAATCTATCCGTTGAAATAGACGTAAAATCACAGACGTCACTGGCAAGTTACTCTACTGTATTGAAATTTTAATAGTCAATTTGCAAAAGTAAAATTCTCAAAATGAGAACAAAAAGGCAACAATAAAAATTTATTTGTAATTCAAGGACAAAAATGCGGGTATTAGACGGTCTAATAGTTAATCCACTCCACAGACAGCAATGCTTGGCATGAAGATGGTTCATGATCATTTGCTTCCTTTTGCGTTAAGGATTACAAAGTTAACAGCCATAGTGGACAACGATTCTGGCCCATGACGCCATTTCATCATCATCAGAATCTCCATTTCTGTCTGCCTCGAGAAATGAAAAGCCCATCAAAACAAACGATATATTTTAGTGCACCCTCTGCTAACGAATCACTTTACCTTTTTATTAGGCACGTTTACCCTTTTAAAGCTCCCTACAGACTGGACCCACTCCAACAATAACCTCAAGCAGTAATACAAAGGCTTTTCACTTTACTCAGCATTATTTTTTATCTCCACAGGTTTTATAGTAGCCCATTTTGTGTATTTTAATTTGGCTAATGTGTTGGACATTTTTGTAATTTGGTGCCAGTCCATCAAAAAATGGGAAAGACCACACACTTCATATAAAAATGTCAAATGCATACAGCCCACAACGCAGTTGTTCTAGGTACCTTTGAAGTTGAGAGCGCCTCCAATTCCTCCGGCTGTTGACGTGGACGAGGACACGCGATCCCGAAATCGTGGCGACTCTCCAACATCACAACTGCTCAACTGCTGCTCCGAGCTCATGGGCAACATAAATGTGGACTCTGATGAAGCAAACTGATTAAGATTCCGAGAGAGGTTCCTAGTGCGGTACAAAGTGCTGGGTTTCAAAAACTGGGAACTTAGGTTGAGAGTATCCTGCGGAGAGGTAAAAGAGAGAATGAAAAACAGAGAGTTTATTAAAAATGTACAAAAACACCATCCATGATCCATACCATCACGTATAGTACTAGCTTTGATCCTAAAGCTTTTTATATTTCATGCAAAAGAAAAATGCAAATGATGAGCTACGCCTTTTTAGCAGTGAACCACAAGGGAAAAAATTAAAATATAAAAGCAAGGTACAAAAACAGGCATGAATTCATAATAGCAGATAGCTGCTTTAACTTTACTGCGATGTAGAACACTTTTTTATATTCCCACGAAACTCGTCCATCTGGAAGAAAACCTGTGAGGATGGGGAAAGAGAAAAACAGGATATGGACTGGGTTTACAGAATGCTGGCTGGAAGTGAAAGCAAAATTTCCGTTTTCTCTTGTAGCCAACAACTTAACTTGTAACCCACCACCACATGTACACATGCACGTGAAAAAGTTGTACATGATCCATGATAAAAAAAGTTTCCTGAGGGAGAAAATCTTAAGTGTAAAATTGAAATAAATTCTTATTTACGCATTTTAAATCCTTGGCAGGATACTGGCTTGTTTTTTTCAGCAAATCCACTTTGCACAACAACGCAATACTAAAACTACAACGGAGTACGTGTATATGGTTTTCTTCTTTGGGAAATCTTCCCGTTTTCTGAGCTGGATATAAATTATGTGTGTTATGGTTAGCTTTTTAGCAAGTAGATAATATGGCATGATATATGTGAACACTACATAATTTTTTGTGGTTTGTGCCCTGCGGTTTGGTCGTTTGTGTGGTCAAATGTGTAATGAAACCTCTGCTGCGAAAAACATTTGTTTTTTGTTGCCTCAAGCGTGAAACTTTCGAGAAATTAGGGGAAAAGATCAATATTTGGCTGTATTTTGTAAACGTAAACATTTTCCAAAATATTCATAAGAAAAAATCGGATAGAAAATTACCAAAGTCATTCAGTCCCCAATAAAACTCTGAATAATGGTGTCATTAACAGAAAATAGGCACGTGTGTAGGTTTATTAGCATTTATAATAGCTATGTTGCATAAAACCCTTGTGTAAAACAACCATAGGCAGTTTAATTTTGATGTAAATGTGTAATATTTCTCATGGTGTTTCCTCCACTTCGTTTCATTCCTTTTTCTACTTCCACGCAATAATAGCTCATAATTAAGATTCAGTCTTTTCCTAATGAACTTTCACTGTCAGTGCTTCCAGCAGCAGAACCAGCAACACCAAAGCTACTACTAGGATTCTCAGGTGTTTCCTCATTTTTGTCAGAAGTGGAGACGGCTTTGCTGTGTTCAGCACTTTATTACGTGCAAAGGAGAAAACTTTAGCGAAGAAAGAAGAAAGTTTCCCTTGTGTGCATATAACATCTCCACGGGTTTTTCTACTACCGCACCTTGTCTGCTATACATTTCTTTTAAGGGTTTTTGAAATCTAAGCAAAAATTTAACAAAACTTTGTATGTATCATACATGCAAAGCAGAAAACTGAAAATAAGCTGTGTAATTTTCACTCTTTCTATTCTCCTTGTCTGTTTCACTTGGCCAAACTTTCCACTTTTACCCTCATTCATCTTTCATTTTCAAAATGTCTCTCTCGCGTCGATTCTTTTCGCCTTTGCGTGTCCTTATGTGTGCGTAAAGGGAAAACATCAATAATTAAACAAAATGAGAAAATGAAAGGTAAGCAAAGTTCGGTAACTAAATTGGATTTTCCCCTTGTTTGTAAATTCATTTTCAGTCTAATTGACACATGTACAATATTATGCAGCACAGTAAATATTTAAAATACAAAAATGTACCCTCATTTTCAGTATTAAATATGCACAAGGAAAACAAAAACTTAACACTGATGACTGAATCTTAGGTTGAACATGAACATTTTTTATAACTTCCTTCCTTTTAGCAATTCCTATGCTTTTTGCACTGATCGACATGATATTGGCATGTCCAAACAAATGAAAGAAGCACAGTAAAATAAGTTAACAAGCTCTCTGTTAGTATCGCTTTCCTGGTCCGGTCTTGTTTAGTTGTTCCGGATTTCGTTTTATGCCTCTACTTTCCCCCAAATCTGAATAATATTATTAGGGTTGAGTCTGACAGAAAGAATTGATCATCATAACAGTCATCAGTGGCCATTTGGTCACATGCAAACTTAGTACGCACACACCACACACATTTTTAGTACACACACTGTATTTACAAATGTAAATGTTTAAGGCGATAGAAAACAGAGAGAAAGCTCACACAAGGCTGATGATAACAAGGAAAAAAGGCAATAGTTTGGTAGAAAAGCAGACAAGACAAACTCATTTTCATTTTTTTCTGTGTGTGGATTTTCCGGATCGATAAGAGAAACAAGCTTCCCCTTCCACACACAATGTGGAGATAATACCGGTCCTCTCGTAAAAAACTATTATTATAACAAATGGAAAAAGCGGAACTTGTTCTGTGCTTTTCCTCTACTAAGCTATATTATTATTATAACTTTCCATGCGTTTTTTTCTTATCATCATGCATTCATTTCACCTCCCTTGGGTTGCCCATTCATTAAAATTGGACAGATAAATAGGTATAAAAGCAGACACATGCACAGGTTTTGGATTTTGGCAAGGTAGAGAAAGCTGATTGCGAAATAAAGAATGGCTTCTATTCCATTTTATACCACCGACAGGTTCACTTTAACTTATGACTACGGCGCGGCGCTTTATATACCTTATAGCATGCCGGATTTACTTTTTAGAGATAAAGTCTAAGTGTTTACCTGGCTGGTAAATTTGGCCACTCGTGGAGAATATTGATCCCGTTCATCATTGCTTTCAAATGAATTGAAACCGCTTTGCTTCACCTTCATCTTGGAGGGAAGGAGCGTTAGCTCGCTTTTCCAATTCAGTTTTTTCCCATTGGCTCCTCCTGGAATACCTAACCTGCCCGCTGCACCTTTCCCAGAGGACTTTTTCCTATAACCGTGACCACTGCTTAATGGCGTTGGCTCCTCCACAGCGGTTATGTCAGTCTGCGCTCCAGAATTAATCCTACCCGAGGTACTGCGTCGTCGTCTACCGCCAGCACTACTGCTGCTACTTTTTGATGACTCTCCTGCCACACCAATTCTCCTTCCGCCACTAACTAATTCACTACCACTGCTAATGTCATCGTCCCCAAAACTTACCCTCCCAGTAGCCCCAACATCCCGCTGAGACAACCCAGCACCATGACATTCGTCCTCTTCCCCTTCCACAATGCTACGAAACTCGTGCCGGCTGCTCTGATCCTCGTCCGTTTCATCGTCATCACAGAACACATCGTCAGCGTTCAGTTTAAGCTCTGTAACGCGCACCAGTTTCGGGGAAAGATTTTGCGAGGGCATATCTTGACACATTTCTGGCATCAGAATAAGCTCTATGTCGTCCACAACAGCTTCAGAGGAAAGGGTTGTTGTGTCATCGTCATCATCCTCGCCCTCAAATCCATCCCCCTCCATTCCACCCTCTTCCTCGTCAGCCCCTTCATCTTCCTCCGCATCTCCTTCTTCCTTTTCATCTTCTTCCTTTTCCCCTTCTGGGTCACCCGGCTGTTCGCCACTGGGCTTTTCCCCTTCCGGATTCTCTTGATCACCTCCCGCCTCTTCCTCCTTTTTCACCTCAGTAGAGCCATCACCTTCTTCAGCCACCTTCTCCTTCTCAATCTTTTCTCCAGATTCACTTGTCTCCATGTTTAGTAATGTCAGTGACAATAAACTACTTTGATCATTTTGCACTGTAGTCACGTCACAACCATCGTCGTAGTCAAAAGCACTAATTAACTCGTCTCTAGGTTTTACTTCAATTTCAGTCAGGAAACTAACCGTCCAGCTACTTGTCGTACTTTCCAAACTTGTTCCCTGTTGATCTATTCCAGTAGTAGCTTCCCAGTCTGAGTACCCACTTCGCGGAGTAGTGTTCGCACTGTTATTCAATAGCAGTAATTCAGTAGTGCCACTACTCCAACAAGATGAAAGGGAAGAAGTTAGTGAAGAGGTTGATTGAATTTCCAGATAACTCTGTGGATTGTCTTGGGTTGTTTGTTGCTGTTGCTCTTCTGTAATCAAAGTTTCATCTTGTTTCGAGCTGCTGCTGCCATTGTCAGAAACGAAATTAGCGTAGTAACGCTTTTCTGGGGTGGTGGAAGACGTAGCGTTTGCATCACTGATTTCATCATTTCCATTTCTATTCTTGTCAAAATAAGTTGAGTGAAAGTATTCTTCTATTTCAGAGTCGTTATCACTCTCGTCTTCCTTTTCTCCAAGTGCTTCAAATGTTCTACTACACTTTCCTGGGAAAGTTGCTCTTGGAAGCCCTTCAACCACGTCACCGTCAACCTGACAAGAACTGAGATTTTGTACAGCAGCACAAGAATTTGGCGTGTTCTGATTATTATTGTGTAATTCTACTTGTGTATCAAGTAGTCCATCTACAATGACACTGCTGAAGTTGAAGAAATTAGAGGTTTCCGTGTTTTTGTCGGATAAGCCATTTTCCTCACTAGTCATGACGTGTTTTACACAACTTTCACCCGCTTTTTTGTCGCTGATCACTGATCAGGTTTATAGGCAGTTTACTGTGTAAGCTTTATATAACGTTCTATTGTTAGAAAATTGTTACCGCATTTATGTGTCAGTTTCCTGCTTTTTCTTATTCTTCGTTTGACAGTTTCGACACAAGCGTCCCTGCCACACCACTGCCTTTTCAGCTGCCAACACTAATAGTGCAAAACATCACACTAAATAACACAGGAAAAACTAGTTCCTTTAAAGAAAGTTAACGCCACTTTTTCCTCTGCTACTACCCATTAGAGTGTTGGAGAAGTAAAACGGGGAAAACTTTTTCCAACACACTTGAACTGTGAGCAACGGCCTACTAAAAAACTTTCTCCCGGATTCTTTTCCAACAACAACAATAATCATATAAGCACCCGCTTGCCAGAGAAATTGTATGAAGGATGAGTATTCCAACGAGAATGCTTCGTTTTGATCTTAAGGCTTTTTGCCTCAGAGAATTGGAAAAGTTTTGCTGCTTTGTTGGGTAGCTAGTAGAGAAAGCTCAGCTTTCTTTGCCGGAGGAGAGGAAAATGGGGAAAAGTGGCCAATGCCAATGGGGAAAGTCAAAGGGAACTTTTTAAAGACGAGCAGGAAGAAACCTATCACTAGCTTTTTTGTGTCAAAATGTTCGTATTATAACCGTGTTTCCTTGAATTCCGGAGAAACTAGTTTGTTATTATGGTCTCATTCATTATTTCAACATCGAGGTATGAACACGCGCTGTATAATAAGTTATCTTGCTAACAAGCATACACTTTCTTTTGTAGTTTGGTTCTTAGTTCCAAGTGAAAAATAAACTTGAATGCCAGAGCACACACGTGTGTGTTAGTTAGTTTTTCAATGTTGTAATCAGCCTGGACTACTATACTAGCTTGTCAGTATAACGATGTCATTGTCATTTTCTTCAGTTTTTTGTTCTCATCTCATTACATAACCTTTTCCATACAAAAAGTTTGGAAATTCCACACTATGTTCGCATTCATTAGATTATTCCCAGTAGTAGCAGCAGCACCAGGAGCATTATTTCACGTACAGTTTTTTATGCAACCACATTATTACAACCTGTGTTCATTTTATTCTCGTTTACTTTTTGCCTCTCTTTTCCTTCCACACCACCAGGCTAGTAGTATTCTCGGTTGAGTTTCACCAGCAAATACAATTGTTCCTATACCACCACGGCACCACCAACAAGCAATCAAGTCTCTAGAGTAAAAGCGTGATGATGATGATGATGATGTTTATAGAATGGAGGCCAATAACAATCCAACTTCCAACCCAGCAAGCTCAAGCTGGTGTCCGTCCTCTTCAATAATACTTTTTCCACCTTGTGTGTACTTTCTGGGAAGTTCAGGCTTCAGCTTAGAACTCGGCTCAGGATATAGTTTTACGGTCACCGCTTTGGCTTTACCGGACAAAGTTGACAAATTCCTTCATTTTCTCAGCTCCATGTTTTCTCCTGTGGAAAAACAAAAGAGAAAGTTTGTTGAAAAAGTGAGAATGACAAGCTAAAACAATATTCATTACTACTCCACAACTTTTACCAACTTTTTTATTTTCATTCTTTTTTTTGCCAAAAAATGAGCATTGTATGAACAAATTGGTTGAAAAAAGTTTATGCTTGACAGCTTGCGTTAAAACTCATGTAACAAATGAGTCTTATATAAGAAAAGCACATTAAATACCTAAGATGCAATAGATATTATATGACTGTGCTAAGTTTTCTAGACAAGTTGTTGGTATTTTTACTTAAGAAAAAGGAGAGGATCAATATGGATTATTTCAAGTTCACAGGACAGGGCAAAAAAGAAAGTAGAAAAAATCATCAGCTCTCAACTCAACAGCAATTTACAATAAGCTTGTATATTTAAAGTCAGTGTGCGTGAACAAGTTGTAAACTATGCTAGCAACTGATCCGACAACAAAATCCTAAACTTTTGTTCTGTTTCTTCCAAAAAAAAAACTTCATTTTATAAAAAATCCTAAGCAAGGAGAAAGGGAAAAGGAAAATATCTTCAGTGGAAAACTAGATTTCGCATGACCGGACAATAATAAAGGTTTGACTGGCTAGAAAAAAGCAATCAGGATGAAAAAAGAAGAAAAAAATGTGGAGAAGAAAGGGATTTTTGTGTACACAAAGCCAGTCTTTCTTCCTCCTTCCTTCCATTTAAAGTTTGTCCTCTTTTGGTTGACTTTGGTCAGGAATCCTGTGCTCAACCTCATTGTCAGCTAAATGGAGAATTTTTCTGTAAAAAACTGAAATGTCTGTCTGTCAGTGCAGCATTAATACAGAATGGCTTTCTACTTTTAAATCTACCTATCGTTATAAATGATGACATTCGCGTGCTGTGCATATTTGGAAAAAGGTTACTCCTTTTTTGTCAGTAGCACAGTTGCAAATGTAAAAGTTCAGATTCAACCAGCCTAGGGCTCAGAGGCTACTTTTCCACTACCGCAAATCCCTGGGGCAGAAAAGGGTTTTCTCTCTCAGATCTTGACAATTCCATCTTCTATCTGTTTAGCAACAAGGTTTTGACCTGCTTGCCCCCACGCACTTAGTTTCACTCAGTGTCTCCTCTGTTCTCTTACTGTTTTTGTGGCTGACATTCTCTCAGAGTGATGTACACACAGATCAGTGGAAAACGAGATCTTATCCGAGTACTGAGTGGCTTACACCGGAAATCGGAAAAAATGCCCGTGGAGAAATAAATCCTGAGAAAAACGGAATAAGAAGATCACATTTTTCTTCTGTCTCCGTTCGATTCTCTACAAAATGAGCTTGCTCTCAGAGTCATTTTTTCAAATAAGACATTGTCAATAGCGCATACACAACAGTGAAATAGCTCTAACGACAGGAAAAAATGCAATATACCAAACTTAACAAATTGGGTGTCATGTTATTTCCCGAATTCGAATACAAAATGAACACACAAACACTATAAGCTTATTATATTCTCGTCTCAGTATTATAGATCTTCTCAAAAGTTAACTTAAAATTGTGAACATGGCCTGACTTCAAACACTTTTTACGCAATCTACTTTCTCTATACTCATTTTGCTGTTTCAGGTCCAATGATTCCATCATTATTACATGTCATCATGACCATAAAATATTAAGTTATATCTTGGGGCTCAATAGAGATCATGTTGCGTATCGCAAAAAAAGAGCCAAGCGATGTGCATCCAATTCGTCAGCCTTTATGTTGTGGTCCCTACGACAGCCTAGAGCTACCCAACCAATCCAAAGATTTCATTTTATATCTTCATCTAGATTCTTTCGCTTTTGTAAGCCTTTTCCAAAAAGAGAAAGTTAAGTATCAATATATTTGGGAGATGAGGAAAGAATTATACATTAGCTACACACACCCCTTTTGTATATCTCAATGTCCCATAAGTGCATTCCTTTCCAAGAAAGACCAAGTTGGCGACAAGGAAATGGTAAAAAGAAAAAAATGGATTTTTCATTCTACTGAGCTGCCATGCTCTCTCTCCGTCTTTTTATTCGCTTTTCTATGCGCAATTTTTTTCTCTCTCTGAATATTCCCAGTCTCCTCATCAACATTCGTATGCCTTGCACAATAAAAAGCGAAAGAGAAAAGACATATCGAATCAGCAACAACACACGCATACTATGCAACGCCACATCTATTTCATATGATTGCACTGCCATTCCCTTCTCAGAAAACGATCAACCTCGTCAACAAACCATCCAGAAAACTTTTACCTAACAGGCATATATTCAAGTTGGAGAAGCTAGTACAGAAAAATGGACTCGTGTGGACTTACTCTCACTTTCCGTTGACTCCAACAAGTACAAAGTTGGTGAACCGTTCTCCCCTCACTCACTATACAATGTACAAAAATGCTACATCTAATCCGAAATACATGGCTTGCTATACTATGTCTTAAAGAGAAAAAAATACGTATAAGCGGAGGAAGAGGAAGGAAAGAAACTTTTATTGCTTTTCGTCTTCTTCTTTCCTCCTCTTCTTTTTTATATTATGCCATCAGCAAGAAGAAAACGGCTCCTAATACGACGATTACACCACACACCACCCCTATATAAGCTGGATATACATAAAAACACATAAACTTATCATGGATAATATATTTTTTTCTCATTCTTTCCATTTCTTTTCCTCCACCACACTACCATCACCAACAACCACTAGGGCCCATAACAAACTACTAAAAATATCGATTGAAACTCTAAAAGTGTGTGTGTGAGCATGCATGTTGTTGTAGGAAATATATTGTAAGTTGTAGAGGTATTATCACCGTCATCATCATGGGTCCTGCATTTCTACACGACAAAATAAAACCAGCAAAGCACACTTTCACCGAAAGTATTACCATTTTTGGGTGGTTGTTGTTGTTGCCCATTTTGCAGCTTTTGCCCATTAGGCAAATAAATCGCCGATGGTCTGTCGATCGAAGTACAGCAGCAGGAGCAGGAGAACAACAATGTCCATATTTATTTCCAGAGTATCATCATTCTCATCAGTTCAGTTGGGTATTGACAACCATACTGATACTGATGATGATGGTACTTGAGCTTGGTGAAGCAGCGGGGAATGGAACACCAAAAAATATACAACTTTAACTATAAAAGTAGACTCTCAATCTTTTGGGCTGAGAATAAGTAGAGGATCTCATTCCACAAGGACGACACATCGACCAGAGAGGAGGGAGGAATATACGAGGCTCATTTTAAATAAAACGGGAAAACTTTCACTGTGAGTGAGAGAGACGTTTTTTTTTAGTTTTTGGTACTTTCCTTTGAGGATGATGCCATATTTTTTGTTATAGGGTTTGTGTGAAAAAGGGAAACGCTTTGTTGTTAGCATCATCGACAGATAAAATATTATATGTACTGGAAAAAACATGAGCAGAGATGAAACACTATAGATGAAACTTATGCTGCTGCTAGCAGAAGAATCTGTTCGCATTGTTGTTATTTTATCATCACGGACTGTACACACGCAGTAGTCAGTCGAGTGAACACTAAGTTTGCTAAAATGACGGGCAAAGTAATAGTGACTGACACTCAGACAAGAGAAGAGAGATGCTTTGATGATGGTGATGATCACGATCAGAACGGGAGCAATACGACAACTGCAGCTACAGCAAAATACTAAAAAACCAGAAAACAATCTGGGAAGATGATGATGCTGATTACGATGACACTTTAGTATTTTATGTGCATTTTATTTTATATGCATAGAACCAACACATTTTGTATTTCTTTTATATTTCCTGCAAGAGATTTTTAATAGAAAAGTGTACAAAATATGAGAATTTCTTAGTATTCCAGGAAATTCAATCTGGAAAATAAATCTTGCTTTATTCCAGAATCGTGATTTTGTAAAATGAAAATTGAGCGAGGCTTTTAACCATAAAAATGTTTGCTTGCGCTGTGTTGTCTAGTTTTTATTGCCAGTCTGTTTTATATGGAGTTCCAACTTCCATGCATGCCTTTTATTTCTTGACAAGGCTCAGATGATGATGTGGTGTAATTTTCAAAATCACGAACAGCAAACAAAGCAGTCTCAAACAAATATATAGACAGTCCATTTTGTCCTCAGTGAGCCATTCCATCAATAAAAGTGACAAAGACGTGGAGTTGGAAAAGCTTGTGGACTGTGTGGGAAAGAGCAGTAGTGCATACAGAAAACTAAGATGATGAGTCATGTCCATGTGTCAGTGCAGAGGTTTAGAGCAGAGCAGATGAGGCGTGAAAACATTTTCTTGTGATATGGTCGCTGTATGTGGTGGGGGTGGGCATACAAAAGAAGCATACAAACCAGAGAACCGACCGGACAGAAAATCAATGTGAAATATGGGCAAGCTTGTATAACGACGTATTTTACATGATGTCTTTGTTGTGTCTATATCGGTGAAAATTAGGGGACACGAGAGATTGAAGAAAGAGATGGGAGAATGGAGGAAGAAACAAAATGGGAAATGGAAGACAACAAGGGAGAATAGAGAATATTGTAAAAAGAACAGGAAAAGTAAAAGATGTAGCTAAAACGATCTAAGGAACATGGAGCCAACTTACGGATGGAAAGTAAATAGAAAATTATGGAAAGCAAGTTATCTTTGGATGATTTTTATCAAAATTTTGGAAATGCATGGTGCACCAATGCGATTATTTAAGCCAGTTATATTAAATACCAATTATTATACTCATTCATACATGATCAAATAGAGTGAATATTTTTTCCTATCATAACTGAATTACAGCTATGGACAAAACATTTTGGTGGCGACGTGGTATTAAAGCAGTGTCAGGAAATTGATATGTAAGAAATTTAGGATAAATGCGAACTGTGATACAGTTAATGTGCATGTCAACCAGTTTTCAAATTCAGAAGTCTATACTACACTAGACACTGTTATTTTTCTAAAAACTTTAGTATGCAATTCAGCCAATAAAATTGTATTTTGTTTTAGAATCGAGGAAGTTCCAGTATTGACCTATTACAAAAATGTTAGTATTTATCCACTAGTCAGGGCATTTGTAAATGCAGCATAAATCCAAATGCTTTGACGTATGAATGTTATAGAAAGGAAAGAAAACTGATGATAGTAATTTTGAGATGCAGTTATATACTTATAGTTAGAGATTTTACAATATCTCATAAAACGCCGCAAGCGTCCACCGTTCTATCCCAATCTATTTGTCTACTGTCTGCAAAATGTGTATTCAGCCGAATAACAACTCATTTTTGAGAAACAAAATGGATAATTGGAAGCAGGTCGGTTTTCTATTTTGGGTTGAGTGGGTGTAGGCGTGTAGAGCGTGTGGCTGCATAAATAAGAAAATATTATAGAGATTAATTTGAAAACAGAAGAGAAAGACGAATGCAATTACTTTATCCATCATCATATTTTTAAACTAACAATTTTTCGTGTATTTCGGATGTTCACTAAATCTTGAAAATGTACATTTACCAACACGAATTCGGATTTGAGCTATGTAGTGTTTATGTGACGCTTTAATCCTGAGAATGAAGCCATGGCTTTGTTCACTTCTCTCCATAATATTCATACTTTTTATGAAAGGAGGATACAGGTGAATGGATTTGAATACAGATTCTCAGTCTATTGAAAACTACCGCACGTAGTCTGAAATTGACGTGCAAAAACAAGAAGCGTTTTTTATGGAAGTACGCCGCTTTTTTACTATCTGTCACACTGCCACTACTTCACTACTTTGTGCTTTGAATCTTTCTCTCTTTTTTATGTTTTTATCAATTTTTCTGACTAAAGCTTTCCTAGTCATCTTGTTTCTGAGCTTTGAGTGTGAGTGAGTAGTGAGTAGGAGGAGAACTAAGAAAAGGAACAAGATGAAAGGCTAGGAAAATCGAGGACGTCAAGCAAATCGTTGAAGCGTACTAAAGTAGATGTACTCTCTGTTTTTCTGAAGTTATCGTAATATTATCATTATTCTATTTTTTGCGCTAAAAATACAGAGCGCTCTCCAGAAAACATTATTACAATCTCAAAAAAGTAGCAACTTTTTGATGTCAAGATGTAGGTACGTGTATATGCATTCAGGTAGGAGTTTCTGGATGAAACTTTCTCCACATTAGATTTTCCGCACATACATTTCAAGTACAGTCTATATAGTGTACTTATAATGTACTTTCATTTGTCAATAATGCAAAAAAAGAAGAATTGGAGGCTGTGTACGACCATCCAACAGTGAAAATGGCAGTAACAACAAGAGGCAAATAAAATATTCAGCACCAAAAAAGAATATTCCTTTCACGATGGAAAGTTTTTTGGAGATGTGCTGTGCTCTCTGATGTGGTACATTACCTATTCAACAGTCTGCGATATTCACGACGACTACTGAAGTTATGAACAAAAACGTAAATAAGCAAAAGAGGAAATGGAAAGCGTACTATAATGCAACGTGCTGGAAAGGCAACTATCGTGTTTATTGGGTAAACAAAAACAAATGCAAAAGCAAAAATGTACTTGGTATTCCGTTTGCTAAACTTGCGCAATTTTGATTTTGGGAGGTTTAGTGGAGTTCAAATGTGTAGGAGTACTAAGTACTGATTTTGGAGAAAATTTCCACATACATGTGGAAAAAGTCGTTCATTGGCACAGGTGGCAACAAGCACCTTGGAGATGCCTTCCAGACCTTCAGTGACCTTTCTTAGTTATCTCTCCAGGACATCGAAGAATCAAGCTGACGCCTATTTCCGGCAATATATTTCGGAAAAATTGTATGACCAAACTTTAGCGTCATAGCATATTTCGTTGTAAAATGGTGCTGTATGGTCACTAGATGTGGATTCTTTACAATCTCAAATTACCCCGTGCTGGAGAGCAATATTTGCGGGGTAAAGGGGCTTATTCCACCTGTGCCCCCCGGGGGAAAATAACATAGTAACTGTGCCAATGAACGACTTTTTACACATGTATGTTCCAGGAATAGGTACACTCACATTTTCCTTGGTTTTTTGTCACTAGGCGTTTCCTCCTCAGCCGCTAGGGCTTTCACCATTTCCCATAATTCAAGTAATTATCCTTTAACAGCATTTCTCTGCATCAGTTGCCATTCGATTGGCACGTTTGCCATCTTAAAAACATGACATAGGCGTTCTGGTGGGTTTTCTGGTATTTTACCACAGAACCATGCACGCTCCGGAATAACAGGCACTGACATAAACCTCTCTAATGTATTACGTGGGATTGGATTTACCTTTTTAGTACTCTGCTTTTCTATTTTCATTTTCATTACCAATTCATTCGCCTTTTTGCCTTGTCGCCTTTCTGGGTCACCTTTACATTTTCTCAGAGGCCAAACATGTAGCAACATAATGTGGCAACAGAAAGATATTACATTCCTATTAGTAGCCCTGCAAACTGCCGCCAGTTGGATTATGCAGTAGGGAAAATGGAGAAAGAGGATGGAAACGGAAGGAACACATGAACAACATGTATTTTTAATTATGATGGATGGCTGGGTAGCTAACGCAATGGTAAGAAAATAGACGAAAGGATATAAATACAATATAAGCTGCTAAACATGGATGGAACGGGGCTTCCTGTGCAAATCTGTTATGTACCTTTGCTCTTTGTTTGCCTTGCTCGGCCCACTCTCTATTCGCATTTTTTCCACGTTTTTTGTATAACGCATTGTAATTGACAAGTCAAGGTCATACAACATCCAAAAAAAACTTACCAAGTTATGAAGAGTGGCGAAATTGCGAATTGGGTTGTTAATCCTCAGGTTGGTATTATTTTGCAATTTAGGTGGATATAGCGCGTGTACACTTACAAAAGTTTTTTTTCCTGTTTGTTTGCCAACTATATTCTTCCGCTGTTTTAATTAAGTTTTCGTGGAAAGCAGGATGAAGAGAAGAATAGCAAAGTGTTACAAAGTAAAAGAGTGAACTGTCACGTTTGCTAATTTGCAACGTTATTATGCATGCATCCGTATTAACTTTCTCAGGTTTCTCCAGATGGAAAATGATGGAACATCAAACCAAAAGTTTTGTGTTGCTATGTTGTAAAATTTGATTAAATTTTTGGTGCGCTGTGACGAAAGATGATGAAAGCTTTGCTTTCCGCTTTTGCACAATGCAATTTCATACAAAGTAGACAAGGTTGAATATTGTATTACGTCATATTTTACTCGTGCTCGTGTTGTTGCTTTTGTAATCTAATGAATAATAAGTAGGCACCTACAACATGACACACTAAATCGGTAATTTGAAACCCCCAAAAATCTAAATTGGAACTTGAGGTATCAAAAGAATCCATACATTTGCGTTTTCATAATCCAAAACACAAAAGGGAAATACAAGAACCACAACAATGTACAAATCACATCCACAGCTTTCACTGAAGTCGATATAGTGGTAATGTTACCCGATTGTATTGCCAAAAACGTGTGTACTTTGTTGTTTACCTATTTTTTTATCGCTCCGTTTGGAAATCCACACTGGAAATAAGCATGGTTTCCCTTGTCCCGTGTTTTAAACTCGCACTGGAGAGAAAACGCAATGCATTCAAGTGTAAAACAAAGTTGCAACACTTTTTCCCTAAAATTGAGAATAAGCATGATATTCCAGGATATGTATAAGTATACGATTACGACATTTCCACAAACAATGCAAATGTAAGAGAAGTGCACACACATACAGAGAAAGTTCTTATTTTTGTTCGTGTGTACAACAGCGTGTTGCTACTTTCTGATCAAAAATGAATAAAAAAAGTAAAAACACACACGAAAATCTGTTTCTCTGCTGCTTTCCCTCTGCTCACCACCTCACCAGCTCAACGTTGTTGCCTCTGAAAAACAAGAAAAGTGACTGAGAATGTGATTCCCTTTTCCTGAGCAGATATCACACGCTCTACCCTTTTCAAAAAAGGTTGATTATAAACTGCCGTGTGTTTTCAGGTCTACTCCTGAGTCCTGCCTCTGTGAACCATGTAGTCAGACTACAACTTTTGCAACCGTTACGTGGCAATCTAATGTGGATTGTGGAATGGGGAATTGAACTAGCGGCGGAGGCAACTCTGCTAGTCTAGAAGAGAGCACACTGCATTGCATGGCTGCTTTCTGCTGTTCCTCTGCAGTACTTTGGAGTATGTACGCAGAACGGAGAAAGGAAAAAGGTTTGACACACGAAAAGCATGGGCCAAGCCTGGAAATCCACAGAAAAAACTTCACTTTTGTATAGTAACAGGTCTGCTGCTGCTGCAACGACAACAGTGTTATTGGTGCTGAAGGAAAAAAACATGACATTATGCACAGTACACACACTCTGTGAAAATCGACGAAGGAAAATGTAGCTAGAAACTAGAAGTAAGAAAAGCAAAAGTGGCTTATAATGTGCTGCTTTTTCCCCTTTTCCTTTTTGGAATAAAAATCAAGTTGTGAAAATGAGAAAGAAAGTAGAGCTTGGGTTGGTTTAAGTGTAACAGAGCAATGGGAAATAATATTATTGGAAGAGGAAGAAGGGAAAAAGCGAATAAAAAAGATGTACATGGATAATGCTTTTGGTGGTGCATTATATACAGTGGCAAGTTTTAAATGCACTTTGTACCAAAAATCTAAAAGGATGGATGTATGGGAATATAATACGCTGTGCTGGAAAAAGTGAGCAGAGGATTTTCCCAATGTACAAGAGCTTTTTCCCAGAGCTTTCTTTTACAAGCCGCCTGTTTTGTTGATGTGAAAAGCGTGTAGCCAATGTGTATTTAACGGAAACTGGCAAAGTGAGAGTTTGCCGGTGTGGAATTTACAAGCAATGTTATATATGCCGGACAATGGAGTAAAATATTGAGAGAAACGTGTTACGTTTATTTTCTGGTTTACTGAGCCACATTTATACACGCGTATTATAATTTATATGGAGTCACAACGTTAGCAATTCACCGACAATCTTGCGATTTAGAGAAAGCGTGTCGGAAAAACGGTTTTGAATCTTTAAATTAGATTTCCTGCGTAACAGTATGCGACAATCTAGTAGAATGAGTATGCAAACACTTGTGAATGATTTTCGTATGTGTACTTTTCCATTTTGGTGATACCTTCCGGTAATTTTCACTTAATGAATTTTTGGTTTAAACAAAAACGTTTTTAATTGCATTGTAAAGTACCTATACATAAATCGGGTTTATTGCTGGGCGTGTAAATAGAAGATGAGAATATATGCGAGTAGTTAACATCTGCTGAATTGGACAAGAAAACCGTTGACTACACATTCAGCATTGGTCCCGTAGCAAAATACCTTTTAATTCTGTCCTTTTCACTAACCCGCATATATTTTACCTTTATCTCCTTACGCAATAGTGCCATGTTCAATGCGGACTTAGTTTTGAACCCTAAGCACCGATTCAAAATGTGCAAAATGCTCCACTACTGCAAGGAACATACATACATAACAACTTAATACTATAAACTACTACCAACTTACTGCGTTGCAAAATTACAAAAGATCAAAATGCAACACATCTCTGGGCAATCTACTTACTTCTTCCCATTACGGTGTAGGTTTTTTTTCTCCACAAAAATTTTGTTCACGTAAAAATGGGCTAACGTGGCCATTTGAACAAGGAAATACTACAGAAGATGCGAATTCCAGAGAAAAGTAGCAATATTGTCTTCCTCTCTCTAGCAATTTTTTCCTCTTTTTTGGCACTGTGGCACTTTGTAAAATAATGACAATGCATTTGTAAGGCAAAACTAAGGAAATTTTTTTCTTCTTGAAAATATCTTATAATAAATTTGTTCCTTTTACATTCCTTCATGGCTTCTTTATTCTTTTCATTTAACAAACGCATCTTTATTCTCTTTGAATTTGCGCTGGCTGGCTGGCACATACACGTTCAAACCCTAACAGATTATATAACTATTCAGTTAGGAATTTGGATAACTTTTTTCTACAGACACATTCCTTTTCAAAAAAATGTCTCGTTATTTTACTTATATCTTTTTGGCTTCTTTTTTTTCTTGGCAATAATGCAAAATGTATTCCAACTAAAAAGTGTGGAGAAATGGTGGTCGTGCTGATGGTCCTGTTGAAGGTTCCTGGTAATTTGCAATGTGTGCAGGTCCTTGCGAAAAAGGGTATTTTGTTTCTTGTTCTCTCTTTGTCATTCGCATACCTCTCTTTTTACCTTACTTTTTGTTTTTTTGGAAAACGATATTACAAACAGCTCACGTTTTCTTCCCTTTTCATCCTAATTTTTCTGACCCTTTCTGAGCATCCAGGTCCAAAAGTAATACTTTAGCTGGGTCAACAAAGCACTGTGTTAAAGGCCGTTGAGCAGTTCATAATTTTTTTCGCAGAGAAAGACAGCAAAAACACGTTTTCCCTTGGTTTTCAAAGAAACGACAGACTGGGGAGGAAGGGAAGGAGTAAAGTATATGAATTTTTTAGCGCACATTTTTTATAGGAATGCCAAATGCCAGTGTTTGCCTTCTACTGATACTGCTGAACTGCTGGTGATGATGATAAACACTGGGAAATGTAATGTACCATGCAATGTACCTATTATAGTAATAATGGACAGTAGTCGCACTGCACAACAGCTCATGAATAAAATGGTTAAAATAGGCACGAAAACTAGTCCTGAGGTAGTCTTTGTGTGTATGGCGTGGGGTCGAAGAAAGCCGTTCCTCATCTTTTTGGATGGAGGAACTGGAAGAAAGTTTCTTTTTTACTTTTGTTTCTCTGCTGACAGGAGACAGCGGGTTGGGTCGCCTCTGTTTGCCTTCTTGCTTTTTGGCTTCTCTAATATTTCTGTGATGATCAGGAAGGAACACAGCGGTGTGGATCCAAAAAAAACCCGAGTTTCCATCTTGGTCTCTTGGTTCAGATGACTACTTTTGTTCGTTTTGTCGTTTATGCTTGAATGAATAAAAATGGGAAAGGGAGATGTGGACCGAGGTATGAATAATATAGAAAGAAATGAGAAAAAGAGAACAGAGAGATAGAATTTCATTAACTATCCATCCATACACAATCTTTGTTGCCTTGAGATGATTGTGTCACTGAATACATTATGATATTACATCTGCTTCTCTTGCTACTTACTACTGCGGCAGTAATATGCTCAAAAGACAATAAGCTATATCTTTTGTTTGTCTAGAGAACCGACAAACTTCCAACTTACATTGGTACAACAGTTTTTAATAATTTTTTAGAGAATTCAGCATCATGTCATCATCATAATACCTTGTAATGAAAACTGAAACTACTGATATTATTTTTTGAATAAGTTCTAAAAATGAAACAAAAGCTTCTAAAAACAATTCCGATTCCTTTGTTGATGGGCGGTCGTCATATAAAACATGGCCATTTTTCATTCGTGGCTTCCGATTTTCCGAAGCTTATGACGTCCATCCAAACGTCTTTGGTTCCTTGGTTGGATGTGCGATTTCTTTGGCAGCCACATACCATTCCGCTACCGTTTTGATTGGGCATCCCAACTGTAAAACAACAAGAGAAAACGCTATGATTTCAATGTACACATAATTCTAAGAAAAAACTGCAGCATTCGTATTTGTATCTTACATTATATGGATTCTTTCCCCAATTCTCGCAGTAGCAAAAGCCCAGATCCCACATGCAGTGACCTCCATCCGCACCATGATTGCAGACACAGTCGAATGTGCAGATGTGCCTGGCTTCATCCTTCATTTCCTTACACTGCAGCTTGGATCTTTCCCTTTGAGCTAGTACGGCCACCCGGGAAAAAAAACAAGTCAAGTCATAGAAGATTATTAACTTATACACAATTTTCCACCCGTACAACTTCAAACTTGATGTTTGCAAACCACGACAAAAAGCTTGGTCATTTGCATCAACAAAAAAGTAAGCCAACCAACATGATCATAATAATCATAGTCATAATCATAATACCCCAGCACTACCACCATCATAATATCAAGCATTCCATTTGGCACAAGCTGGTTCCTATTTTCTCTCTATGCTGCTATTATGCTGGGGAAAGCATGCAAATGCAAATGAAGTAAACGCTAATCTAATAAAATTATAATGACATCAACCCGCTTGACTACACTCACCCAAGCAAGCAAAGTGCATATAAATATACTAGCGGCTTGACTTTGTTTATTGGCAGACTTTTAGCATATTATTCTAATATTTTTTTAAAACTCACCTCCACTCCTCCCGTCGCAGTAGCAGTTATAATCTCCGGCAGTAACGTTTCCACAATATCCTGTATCCATTCCATGCTGCTGTTGGCAGTCCACGTCGCACTCAATCTGAAGCTTTGTATTGGGATTGGATGAGCATTCAAAATCTTCCACGCCACCGGCTTGGGCTAATTATCCAGAGAAAAACATGAAATTATACTCTTGTGAAACACAATTAACTAGACTAAAATCCCATTAGGGGTTAACTGTTGAAAATTCACCAATCAAATTTTTCATGTGAAATACACTGTTATTTATCTTACCTATTGCAACAAAGCAAGCTAAAGTTACAGAAAGAAGAACAAGGCTTTTGGAGAAGAAATTCATTTTCGGAGTTACAAATAGGAGAACAAGACTTCGGCAATATATATTCATTTTTTGAAATATCTCGTAAAAAAGTTTGAGTAGGAAAAATTTTGAAAAATTTTCACTGATGAAAGGAGTCTAAAAACTAGTTGTGCTACAATATTAATTTCTAATTGTTTCAAAGTCACCTTTACAATAACATAAACTATTTTGCTCAGAGCACAGCGCACTCAGAGTAACAGCTCAAAAACCACTCTACCAACTAGGTATTCTGTGAACCGCAAACCCAAGTCACCAGCAGAAAATTTAGGAGACCACTTCAACAGCAAAATAGTACAGTAGCTTGAAGCGGTGATTATTATGATGAGAAATGGGAACGTAAAATAAGAAAAGAAGCTTTTCTGCATCTTCCATACAGTAAAAGGGCATTATAGGTAGAATAACATGCAATTCTAGAAGAGAACAAAGAAACCTTAGATTTTTTTCAAGAGAAAAAGGCAATTTCTTTCCGTTGGTTTTCATTTTGAGGTAAAATATTGGAAAATATAGGAAGAAGCAGTAACCTAGTTTTTATAACCTTGTTTTATAACAAGGGAGAAATTATGTACATGCATTTCAAGGTACCCTGCAGCAAAACAAAATGGAAAGAAAGAGGATCCAGAAAAGAGTGTGTGTTTTGGGGTTGTCACAAATCAAGATTTAGTTGAAAGGAAGCTTGAACCATGCAAGCTCTCTGGAAAGACAATTAAGAACCGTTTTGCCCCTACAAATCAAGCCAATTCCGACCATAAAAAGGATATTTTTCCAGTAGTATAGCTTTGAGCAGGGTTTCCCGGCAAACAAAGACCAAGGCTAGAGGTTTTGAGCATAAAAAATATTATTGTTTGTGTAGAATCTTATTTGAAACTGTGCTGGAGGTAAGTATGGGTTTGTGCAGCTTGCTGACAAGATGTGCTCAAGATGATATGGTGCAGTCCCTAAAGTATACATGTGCCCTTATGCTTTTTGGTTCAGTGGCTGCACACTTGACTATGTAGTGATTTGGTAGAATGTACAAGTACCCACACTGGAAGGAAACAATGGAGCTCACAAACAAAACATTTTCTATTGCTGCTTCTGTCACTGTCATGCAGAGCTACTGGATTGCGTCTCTGGAGGATCTGGATGAATAAGTTGCATTGAAAACAACTTTAGCAAGCTGTATTGGTATAAGGAAATGGTGCAAAGAAAAGGAAAATTTGTATGAAAAGTTCAAGGTCCTTTGTGGGTTCTACTGGTGGGTTGTACTATTACCTTCATATATTAGTTGACAAAGTTCCGCCAGTTTGAATTGAAAGTGTATGAAAGGGAAATTATGATGGCTAGGAGTTTGTATAAGGACTCAAGTTTTGCATTACAGGTATGCATGCATTTTTAGAAATGCCAAATGAAAAAAAACTGGAAACAGTAATATTATGAGAGGAAATTGTACATACAGTAAATTGTAAAATGCAAAATAAACTATCACAGAATGCTTTCCACTTTTCCATCAGTTTTATTACGGTGATTTATGATAATACATATGCTCATTGCTTATCAGAAAACTCAATCAAATTTATCATTAATCATATGAATTCAATTGGAATTCGATGCCCATCTACTTGCTACGGAAGGGTAAATACAGCCAAGATGGTCCACGCCTGCCAACCT
Source organism: Entomobrya proxima (assembly GCA_029691765.1). NCBI lineage: Eukaryota > Metazoa > Arthropoda > Collembola > Entomobryomorpha > Entomobryidae > Entomobrya > Entomobrya proxima. The sequence continues at coordinate 1,791,848 of CM056168.1, forward strand.
TGAGTTCAAAAGCAATCCGACTGAGATACCGGAAGTGCTCAAACGTTCTTGCGGGACAGCCAACCTGTGTGTTTCAAATTATTTTTATTATAGCTTTTTTCCTCATAAACTGTTATAAATAATATATACACTAAAATTCATTAAAACAATTAATGACTTACGTTGCTTGGATTATCCCCTTCACAGAAACAAGTTTTTAGGTTGTAGTCACATTGACCAGTGAGTGCCCCATGATTACATTTGCAATCCATTTCACAGAGTTCCACATAACCGGGATTTGGTTCAATGCATTGCTGTTCCCTGGCAGGCATGGCTATTAAATGTTTGAAAATAGACAGTTTATACATTGTAAGCATATAATCTAAAGAATATATTATATGAAAATGAAATCCTTTTTTTTGCAAACCTACCACCAGTCCGGCGTCCACAGAAGCAGTTGTACCGGTTCGTTCTTTCCGGGTCCAAGCAAGCTCCACCATCTGCACCGTGAGACAACTGGCAGTCTTCATGGCAAGAAAAGGGACCACCACTAAAGTTTCGGTGAAGATCACATAGATAACTCTCGTAATGGAGTATACCTAAAAAGACGCACAACAAGTTATATAGATTTCCAACATTTAACATGCAACCCCGTTTTAGTATCTTTCTGTTTCAAATACAATTTTACACAATCCACTAATTTGCACTATTCCAATGCACTCATTTAATAAGTAAAAAATTATACCTGCAGACGAGTAAGAAATCGCAACAGCTATGCTGCATACTAATAGCAGCGCAAACTTAATGGGTTGCGTCATTGCTAACGCTTGTCCTGGAAGTTTAAATTTAAAGTACTCAGGAAGAGCAGTTCACAGCAACTATGAATGAACCACAAGTACCACCATACTTTTATAACGTGTGTGTGTACTAAATATAATATACCTAATGTTATGTTTTTAATTTTGTAGCTGTAGCGCATAAAGCTAAAACATTTTTTTCTTTTTGCTTGCACTCCATAATTCCAAGATATCTTCTCTGCATTCAGAAAATTGAAACCCCTATTATTATTGCATTGTACTATTTACAATTGAAGATCTCTTTTCACTTTCTTGTGTGTTTTTTCTTTGCACAGAAATCTCAATAAAGTTCAAGGACAAGCACTTTCCCTTTCATAACAACTTCTGTATAAAACCCACAACGCATCTCCATGAATTTGGAATAAGTAGCATTGCCTGAAACATTCATGAAGACATGAGGCCGATGGAGCTATGCATTTTTTATGCATTTTGAAATGAATTTAACTTTGAAAAAACTAAGGGATTATTCCGCAGATATGATCATCGGCAAAATAAATGGGTGGCTATAACTTATCTTCGTTTTTAGATAGATTGTAAATTACTTACCTAATTAACTTGTATAATATACATATTATGAACATTAATAACTTTCTAGTTTCTCCGGTTGCCCCAATGTCAACCAGATGCAAGGATTTAGGTTGCGCAGTTTACAACAACCTGATTTACGCCGTGGGGGGAAGGGATGACTGTATGGAGTTGAGTTCCGCGGAGAGGTACAATCCACTGATCAACTCCTGGCAACCTCTCGTTGCAATGAACTCAAAACGGAGTGGAGTGGGATTGGCTGTTGTAAATGGATGTAAATTGAGTTGTAAAATAGCATCAGTTTGCTGGATAATTTACATTCAATTTTTAAAACTTTGCATGATTTTCCAGTGATAATGGAAGATTTGATGGTACAACTTATCTAAAGACTGTGGAAGTGTACGATCCCGAAGTAAACACTTGGCGACCCTGTGGGGTTATGAAGATCCCTTCTTCCGAATTACTCCCGATCTGCGTACTGGTAGTATTTGCCCAACCTTCCTACGCCAACTAGTAGTAACATCTGCCATCGTCCCTTTCAAGTAACGCATGGTAGGAATCAGGAATTGCCCCGAGAGAGTACCCCGCTTCCAAGATATTCGGAGAAAGCTGCTGCAGTTGCCACAATTTTCAGGAAAAATTATAATGAACAATTTTTGGAAACTTAATTGTACTTCAAACACCAATTATTAATCACATTCGATAATTTATTTAATCTTTATTTTTTACCATAAAAACAGATAGATGTACATATTTTGTATATAATATTAATTATGGTAGTAAGTTGCATTTAACTATATAGTCACCAATAATTCTTAGGCTGGGTTATCTTGTTGATTTCGCAGGAACGACAAAGTAAACGTAATTAAACACACATCACAAATTTTATATTAATAATCTTTTGAATAACTAACCAATCTATGTATTAATAATATAGAAACTATCTCGTCTAAAAAGTAAACTTGATGTATTATTATGATTTGTTCATTAATTCTAAAAAACTCAGCGGATTTGTCATTTAGCTTATTCTCTTTTCACTTTTATGATGTATGGTTGTTCATTGCGCTTGTTGCCTTTTGAACATTTTCTGCGAACATGGTTAGTATGTTTAGTTGCAATAATTGCAATAATAAATTCTAGAGTTAGTCGCAATAATGTACATTTTTTTGTATTTAGACCCACAAACATCAAAAGTGAAAAATAAAGTTATTCAAGTAATCATATATAAAATATTTAAGAAACTAATTTGATTTGTATAATAAAAGTGACGCAGCCTTCTTCACAAATTATCAATGTAATGCGAAGTAGGTTCGCGAAGCATTCTGTGAAAGCTAAACAAAGCTGCGTCATTGTTTTGTTTCCAAGTGCGACCGGGGAATCGCCGCCTATATGTTCTTAAAACAATACTTTTAAGTTTAAATTACAACACGAAAAAATGAGACAGAAATATGAGGCATAATATATTTCCATGTAAATACTTTCATAGCATTTGATTACATTTCGGGGGTGACTGATGACAACAAAGAAAGGCCCCCCGAACCCGAAACCCCACGTCACAGCATTCCATTGTTCAACAGTTTAACCTTGAAACCTATACATATCGGTCATGTTGCCTTAACCACTACTGTCTCGTTATTTATCAACGGAAAAAATGCTTTGACACAGCCACCGAGAGTCTTGAGCTTGTGTTTACGACCCATTCAATCTGGTTTATGTAGATCATGACGCATTATAATTGTATGCATCCCGGATTTTAATTACTCAAACAGATCACGATGCCCCGATGTAATATGTGTATTATTTTTATGCATTTTTCAAACCAGCGTTCTCATCGGTAAACCGTTTTAGAATTTTAGAATGCCGTAGCGAAGTTACTGGATGCGTAAATGAAACATTTCCCATTTCTCAAACAACCATTACTACTCATTTTCCTGTCGAACTTGGATGTTTGCTTATACGATTAATGTAAGAAAATGAAATGATGTAAAATCCTTTTTAATTTTAATATTTGAAAATGTTTATTAATTATTACATTTTATTGACAATTTTTAATTCTGGACGGGATATTTAATTGCACAAGAGCTTATGTTGAAAACCCAATTAACCTCCCTTGTTTTTTTCGTTGCTCTTCGGCTCAGGCAACGGGCTCGTAGACACCTAATTAATTCCAAAATCAATTTATATAACAGTTTAACTTAACTTGAGTTTAATCACGCGTATACTTTCCAGACAACTAGTTATAATAACGATAAGCACAAATAATGTTGACAATAGCTTCATTTTGTCTGGACTTGCTGAGGGAAGGACAGTTGTTCACAAACTAGAGTCTCTAGCTTTATTAAAATGAACTGCACATTGAACTGTCTGGTTTTATAGTAAAGTCATTTTATGGTACAATTGTTTGGTTTTTATGGCTCTAACTCTAACAAACTTCATTTGTGAAACTAAAATGTTCGGTTGTCGGTCTGGTTTTTAGTAAGTCATATTTAGACGTTATGTGTGTAATTAATATGTGTAAATTATGTTATTTGGATTAAATGATTAATTATAATACAAAGACACCATGAAAGCAAATTCACGCAATAACAACTAACAACAGTAAATCTAAAATAGCATTAATTTATTCTAGCATTTGGATATTCATGTATGTATAGCCTGGATGAAAATGTGAAACCTTATAAGTATGCTCATTTTTCAGAATAATATGTTTTTTCCATAATCTATTTTATGGTTTTTAACTTATTAGTTAGTCTTCTTGGCTTACTAAGACTTACAAATTTTTTTTTTTTCAAGAAACTAGATGAAATTGCAAGCAACATTTAAGTGTTTCGCAGCACCTAACTTTTTTCAGTATTGAAGTCAGTTTGAATACGTATTGGCAAAAATCTCCAGTCCTGAAATCAGGTACGCAAAAATGTATGAAATCAGGTCCTGAGTAAATACGTGAAACTTTAAAATTTAGCTTCATTGCCTTAATGTAAGTTTCATAAAAACCTATTTTTTGTTTTTTTTCTTTTGCATATGATATGTTTGTAAAAAATCTAGATAAAATTGCAAGCGGCATTTTAAAACTCTTTAGTTTATGAGTAAGTCTGTAAAAATCAAGTATGACAGTTCAGCTACGTTTCTTCATCACACTGATCTGCATCCTAAAGATCAATTAAGTCATCAGTTATTTTGTCTATGCATTCTTCTCCTCGTTCGCCATAGAAAAGAACACGGATCCAACCAGACCTAAGAACTGAACACAATAGCACGCTATCAGGTAAAAACAAATTGATAAAGATTGTGCCGTTACTCATGACGTCATGCTCAAGCATACAAGTTACCTTGAAATGGAAAGTGTGATGAATAAGAAAATTCCCCTTCCCAAGTCCAATCGGTTCTGCTTTAAGCTCATCCAAAACCATGTTTGCATCATACTCTACATCTCCAACTCTTATTTTTCCGGTATACATTGCCCAATTACGGAGCCAGGCCCTGACAATTTCGTTCTGTTTATAAAAAAGGCAAAACTCGTACAAAATTCTACAATAGCTATTAAGGAATAAATATTGTAGCAGCGTACCGCTTCTGCAATCCTTCCAGCAACGTAGTAAGTTGCTTCCACTTTCACCAAGTCACGCGCAGTCAAGAGTACAGATACCCAACTAGCATTAGAAAACACGCTGAGAGCCATGAAAAACGCAAACATGAGAAGGTTTCCTCCATGCATGAGCTTTAGCAGTGGATCGAACACTGCATTCACAGCACTGATGACAATCCGTAAGTTCCTATATTTCTTCCATACCACCTCTCTTTTAGCTTGGAGTCGATTCCACTCATCTACGTTCTCCCTAGCCACGTTAGCTGTTACTTCTTTAACGTCCTTGATGAATACCTTTACGTACGCGTACACCACAGTGGCAACTAGAAGTACAAGATCAAACATTATCCCAAGAACCATGTATGAAGCTATGTCACGTGTAACCACGATGCTCCCAAACGCAATGGTTCTAGCTGTCATCTTCTTTCCGTACGATTCTTCAAGTTTGGCCTTAACTTCTGTCATGTTTTTTGAATGCCACACCAAAATGTCACCGATGAACTCGTGTGATGAAGCGACAATAAGCCCATCCCCCTCTTCCCCATCAGCAATCGTCTGTGCTATCCCAAATGCAAGCGTTGAGATGAGAAGCATGAGCACAAGTTTCCGCTTCCAATATGAGCTGAATCCAACATCTGCAGAGTTTTCGTACTCTTCCATTTCTTTTAGCATGTTTTCAGTTTCTTGCTTCTTGAATCCAAATAAAATGATAGCGTACATTTTGGCCACAAAGCATGCAAAGTGATGTCCAAAAGAGACACCAGAATAGTACTCTTTTCCTTCCATAAAGTTTAGGAGGAAGTACTTTGACAGGCATAATGACTGAAATGCTGAAAGGAGCATCAGAGTCCAGAACATCGCCTGTGGGACAGCATAAAATTTTTTGCATTAAGTTTATTTTAATTTGTAATTACGTTGCCTTTTATTTTGTCGTGTCTGCCAGGACGATACAACACGCTAGTTTTGCATTGCCCCAACGTTTATTATCTCTAAGAGTTATGTAGCATATCGTGTGGATGGATAATAAATACATTATAATTTAGATGACTTAGAAAGTTTTGCCTAAGATTGAGCACTTGACTCGTTTTAAAAACTACATCTTTTAAGAAGGTTTTTATTCCGAAAATTTACTTACCTTCTGTAAAATCCCAATCACGACCCACCAGGCAGGTTTTTTGGCTCCAGAGTACCTTGCCCGGTAAGTACAGAACCCCGTGTAGAACATCAAGTCATAGTAGCGTTGCAAATATTGGGATGGTTTGTTTGGAGCTACACTTTCCTCAGGAGTTCCTCCATTACCGGATGATGGGCGAGATCGTACTAAAAACGGATCTCTTCCCGAATCTCTACTAGTCCCAGGAACAACTCTTCGTCTAACTGAACCACTCTCCTGTTCCTGTATTTCAATAACAGAATGTTGTTCTGGAGAAAGTTGTACTTCCGGTGTTGTTTCCGATGTTTCAGAACCGGATGCAGATGGTAACCTAGGTGATACGATTATTATAGATAACTCATCACCAGCACCATTTACAGTTTCAGGTTGGGAATTAAATTGATTAATTGGAAGTACAGCGTTGCTTGCACAGATCGAATTTTGACCTTTTCTAGTGAAAATTGACCTTATTAGGTCGAGAATTGAATTATAATGACTTGACATTTTTAGAGATTATAAACTAGACTACATGACTAGACTAGGTTAGTGGAGAGCTGTAGAAGCTCTGGAGGGTAGGTTTTGGGTGCGAGTATGGGTAGTGAAGGGAAAAGCGTTATGGTTTCTTTCTTTGTCTCTTCTTTTTGGCAAGATAGTGTAAATGAATTAGACATATCTGGTATAATGTTTTCTGGATTGGTTTGGTATAATAATATTATGTATTGGTTTGATATGCATATGATAATTGCGCATGTATTTTTTGCTACTTATTCATATCTGTTCCACATAAAAGAGTAAGAAACGCTATCATACCACTTTGCATGGTGCTCCCTTGTGATTCTGGAAGACTGTTCCATGAACACCTTGGTAACTGTTTAACCCAAACATTTAAGTTGGAATTTAATGGTGAAACGCTTAAATGCTGCGTTGCTTTTACTTTCATTATACTCTTCTGTTTATAAAGATAGGTAGTGATCATTTCGTGTTTGTTTCCTTATATTCATGTATATCTGTTACAAAATAATAGTATGATACGATTCAATTAAGTTTGCTCTGTAAATTCCTGTGGTAGACCGGACCCTGGAACCTTATTGGAGCTAAACAATGTGCGTAATTCTAATGCTCGCTTGCTAGGTTGCGCACTGGATTTGTTTACTTTACCACTGGAGTGCTGAAAATGCAAAGCACTGGAACCCAGTGAGTTAAGTGTAAGTACTAGTGTGCGATGTTTAAGACTATGCGACTATTGGGAGTAAATGCAGGAAGGTTAGCATAAATTGTCGTCATTATCTCATAATTCATACATTATTTGTTCCACATAAATATAAAAGTTTCCTTTAAAGTATGCTAAAAAATCCTTTTGATCCTGACACAGTGGGAGCAACACAAAGAATAGGACGCCCTGGCAACTGCATAACCCAAACAGTTAAGTTTCGGTGAAATGCAGAAGTGTAAGTTGTTTTACTTTTTCTATGTTCCTACCCTTTCATGTCATGTATTTGTTCGCATGTGGAAAAATTTATTTCCAATATATTCCTGAAGTTTTGTGATGTTAAGTTTCTGTTAAATACAGTGGAAGGGAGAAGATAATAATAACGAGCAGGATAGCCAACCCAATCATACACTCGTTAAAAATCAGTTATACTAACTACTATATGGAGCATTTGTAGCAGAATTTTAGGTTTTTTATTGCTAGTAGGAAATTCTATTTCAGTTGTAGATACGCATTACGGCAGTAACTGGACAAATAGAAAAACCGTGCGTAACTGGGTGAAGTTTAAGGGGTGAACTATTTATCTCTGAAAATCTTGTTTTGTGCATTTATTAAGAATTGAACAAAAATGCTGGATTTATGTACTGTTTGTTTCACTATCAATGTATGCTTATATGCAAAGTGGGGAGGCGGAGAAATCTGCTTACATTTTGATAGTAAGCACATGTCCAGTGACACTTTAGTAAAGTTGTAATGACAACTTGCCACGTTGGCATGAAATGCAGGTGGAATCCAATAAACATACAATAAACATACTGCTGCTTTAGTATTAAAACATGTGAAGAGCACAATTGCAAGGGTGAAACTGGTAAAATGTAAGCAAAGTATGAGTAATCTTGCATTTTCTGAATCTTTGGGGAACTAATTAATTATTCAACGAGCGAGCTTAACTAGAAATGCTTTATGCCAATAAACCGCTTGGTACACGCTTCCTATACAGAAACATGTATGGATACCTGAGAATGTACTATTGACGATAGATATTTACTTACGCGCAGATAATCGAACGTATATTATTTCGATTGGCATATTTAAATAAGGATCTGGAAGATATTGCACATTAACTTGTCAACTTGTGTGCTTTAACTTAAAGTGCCGCACAACTTTTTTCTAATTGCACAGATTGAATGTGCTTTTTAGTAATAATTTTTTTTAAAATTTATTTTATTTATATTTTATTGGTTCATTTTTCTTTGATGATGAAGCTAAGTACTCGAATGTGACAATTCTTTGTTTCTTATGCAACATTTGTGTTCCCGTCTCACGTGCCTGATGCTTCATATTTGCTTTCTCGTCTTTACGCTGTGTTTGCTTTAAAGTTATAGTTTTCTCAGGTAATAGCCCATTCACTTCCCTTACTATATAGTTTCGAACAATCAATTCTACTTAGGTACTTAGTGTAGAATCAACTTTCTCAGCAACAACCAAAACCCGGGTCCGAGATAAAATTATTGATAAAGGAAAACCGAAGTATGAGTAATCGCTCCAGAAAGTGGGTACGATCAAATGAATACCTGCACTGACATAAAATATGTAGTTAATTATTCAAGCTATTTTCTTTTAGTTGGTGCAGCTTACAGGATAGCCGTATGTATTCTTGCAGTCGCTTATCAATTTTTCCAAAAATGCTACATGTTACATCATTGACGAAAGCTAATGATTTTCTCCTGTATAATGATACTTTACACGAAGATGGTTTATAGTTTGTTGTTTAGCATAAAATTGAATAAAAAGCTACTGCAAACATTTAGTTTTTATGATATGATTCTCTTGAGATTAAGATTTCCATGTAAATATTTCCATAGCATTTGATCACATAACAGTGCGGTGGTGACATGGAAGATGCCTATACCCCGAAACCCTGTACGTCATAATCTCATATTCAAGTATTTAACCTTGAGACCTCAGATTAATCAACTGTCACGTTTTCTTTTAGGGAAATGCTTTGGCAATTCCTCCGACGAGAATCTTGCGCGTGTGTTTTAACAACCCATTCAAGTCGGGTTTTATGTAGCTCATGAATCATAACGCATTAAACTGTAGCAATCCCACACTCACACAGACACCACTGCCCCGACCAACGTTTCTCAGCTAATTTCTAAACTCCAAAACTCCCCGTTAAAAGCAATGTTCGTCTTTCTGATCCTGTCACTTACGCTAAACCTCGCTACATCCCAAACCAAAAATGAAGGTTACACGCTACCAGAAAACGTTACTCATTTTTGTAACGAAATAATTGAACCGCGATTGGGTAAGCAACATAAAACATGCTAAGTTAAACTCATTAAACTAAAACCTACTCAAACTCAAAACAGCTCGCTCCGGAACCCAGTCAACGTTTTGGCCAGGAGCCCTAGTCCCGTACACCACATCCCAGAACTTCCGCCCAGAAGACCACACCGCATTACAAAAATCAATAAACGAGTTCCACCGTTACACGTGTATCCGATTCGTACCCCGGACTAACGAGGCGATCTACCTCAGAGTTGAGATGAATCCTGAGCTTCATGATGCTTGTGGAGGAGCTCCAGTGAGTTTATTCTAAGTTGTGCTGAATTAAGCCTATCTTAACAGCTTTGTAAATTCCCAAAAGGTATGCCACAACCCTGAGCAACCAACGTACATAAGTATCTCGACAAAATGCTCAAACCTGGAAACGTTTGCCCACGAACTTGGGCACGCTCTTTGTCTTCGGCACGAGCAGAATCGACCTGACCGTGAAAAATTCCTGGACTTTTCAGCTTGTCCGGTTAGCTCTGAGAGGCAGGACGTACAGGATTTTGACGTGACTAACTATAATCTATATGACTACAAGTCTCAGATGCATTATCTGTGCGGGGATGCACACAAGGTAATCGGAGATCCTGATATAATAATTCTGCACTACTGCTCCAAGTCATATTACCCCGTGACCCTTACTGTTTTATTTAATTTAACCTTTTTTATATTTCTGGTCAGTGTCTTACCGGAATCCCAAGGTACGCTAAGGTTACTTATTGTGGGGGTATTGGGCTCAGTACCGTTGACGCAGATAGGCTCAACTACTTCTACAGCTGCAAGGGTAAGTGATGTATGAATCATGCATTTTCCAGTAACGTGTATGTCAATCGCATCACCATGGTTTGAAAATTTAAATCTATAATTACATAATCCGGGATGTTTCCAGGATGCCACGCCCACCGGTGGTACAACCTGGAAACCCTAACCGAACAAGAATCTTCTACAATGATTAACTTTGCAACAGGCATTGACTCAGACACAGAACCGGTGTACCTGTGTCGTGCATTCGCAGAGGGTGGTATCCTACCCGGAAACTACTACCCAGATAAAAAAGCTTGTTTCGTGGGTGGGGACGAGGGTTCAGTGCTTTCTTCAGACCATGTCCAGGTTTTTGGGTTGCCCGGTTCTACAAACTTGGGCGAAAGTGGGTACTCGCTCATGGATCCGAATGACGTTAGCTTTAGGGAATCGTACGTTCGGGCTGGAAGGAGTTGGGCAGCTTACTCGTCCTACGTTGGTGTAGCGTTGCTTGAGCTGGACGGGAAGAAACGGACTGTTCTTGGAGTTATAACGGATGGGTTTTATGACAGTCCTTGCTTTCCCACCGCTGCGGGGATCGTATCTGTTAAGGTTCCCGTAGAGTCCAACTACAAGTACATTTGCAATACCAAAATTTTGCATTCCACTTCCACTTCTGCGTTTATAGTTTCCAATTTGCATTGCATTCCAATTCATACTGTGGTACTTTGTATTGCATTCCAATTCCAATTCATAATGTGGCATTTATAGTCAAATGCCAAATTCCAGATGCATTCATATTGTACTTTCCTATTCTCATGTGGTGTTTAGAGTTCAATGCAATGCAAATTCAATGCATCGATTTTGGTGCCAAAATTGGAAGTACAATGCCAAAATCAAGAGTTGAATTCATTTCAACTCTCGAGAGTAGGAAAGTAGGAAAGCACAATTGCAAAGTCTAAATTAGCAACACGTAGAATGCAATTTCAAATGTGAATTGGAATACAAATTCAACCAGTTTCCTATTTTGCGTTTATAGTTTTCACATTTACAATTGAATTCAGTAAAATGCAAAAACAAAATTTCAGCGTGTACTTGTACTTGTAGTTGGACTCTACGGGAACCTTTAAAGAAGAAAATTATAAGTTGCTCGGGTGCGTTTTGTAGAGACGGGGTTGTTTTGGAATCGAAGCAATTTACGTTTTACAAATTTATATACAAAACTGAATCATTTTTACAAACCGTGTCAAGATTCAGCTTAGGGTAAATGCTGATGCGTTTGCTTCCAGGTATACGAGCAAGCTGTATACAGATGCTTTTACTTTTTTAATCCGTTAATTTCTAGTAAGCTTTTTGAAAACTGGAAACTGTGCAATGGTGCATTTTGAGTTTCTACAAAATTTCCTATAAATCTTCTGAAACTTTATATTATGTCATATGATCAAATTTTCCAAAATAATAAAATGTTGCAGACACAATTTTTTGGTTTTCTCTAAGCGATCGAGAAAAAATACGTTTTTATTTTTTATTACATTTTTTACTTTTACTATTATATTGGTACACAATCATCATCATCATGAAATCATTTTATCCTGTTAGTAAAATTAAAAACCGTTGCAGTATAAACCGATACCACTACTACACGCTACAGAACGCAATATTATATAGCGCTTTATAAATATACATACATCTAGTGAAGTTATATTATCTCTGTACTTAATGTTAGTAATTTATAACTAAAGAATATGTAAGACTGAAACTAGTACATTTTTCCACAAGAGGAAAGAGTATTACAAGTAGCTTAAAATTGTATACATCAATAAAATAAAAACTACCGTTAATTCAACTGTTTTTCCAGGTGCCGGTGCACAAAGAAATATAAAGATATAGTATTTTGATTAAGGCTATAATTCATAAGTGCAATTAAAGTTTACAAAAAGACTTTCTTTTAAATTGATTGTTTATAAGGCATCCTGCAAGAACTTTTTCTTTTTGTGCTCATCTACAAAAATATGTGACATTTATCATTATTATTGCTATAATATAATTTTTCTTTATTTGTCTGGCATAATCTATATCAAGCGTTAAATTCCAGAACGGAAAAAAGATCATTAAAACTTTGAAACGTGCACACAATTATTTAACAAGCGAATATTTCATAGTTTGGTGCAACATAAAAAATGCCTAAAACAAATAGTAAAGTAATTTACAAATTATAATACAACGTAATTTCATTTTCAACTCAGCAACATTTCTCAGTGTTGTGAAATATTCTAGAATTACATATTGCTCGTAAGAATAGAAACTAGAAACTACAGCATTTTATAATAAACATGAATATCATTTTTATAGAAATTAAAACTAAAAGTAAGAATGTGCGTATCATCATAGTTTTCATCATCATCATCACAAGTGAAAGAAGCTTGGAAAGTGTTTTTCCTTACAAATTATATACTAGCGACACGGTACATTCAAGGCGTTTTAATTACAGAATAGGTACGTATTTTTTGTATTTACACTTGTTCGTATATAGTCACTGGAATGTACTTGATTCACAATACAATTATTTATCTGCATTATTGTTGAATGAGTTCAAAATATGAGATACCTGAAGGCAAACAATTGTTTTAAGTTTTATAAAATGAATTACTATTTTTTCACTAATTCGGACAATATGGCAAGTGCTCGAGTGTTTTACAGTGGAAGTTTTTATTTCTACTTGCCTGCTACACTTTCATCAATATCCTTATCCTCATCAAAAACCTCACTAGCCGATTTACTCTTTGATTTACTCCCCTTTTTTCTAAATGTGCCAAATATTCCCAATTTTTTCTTACTACTACTACTTGATTTTGCAGAGGAAGTAGAAGACATACTCGTCTGACCATCTTCCTCAGTGTGATTACTTTGCTGAGAACTTTTGCCAGAGGACTTGCCTCCTTTATCCTTTTTCCCACTTTTGTCCTTTTTACTAGGCTTGAGTTTCAAATGTGAGACCATTTCCGCTATACCCACACCAAGAGTATGATGCTGAGTTTTAAATTTCGTGATGGATTCACTGACGTGCAGTTCCTCCTCTCTGTCCATTTGCCGGTAGTAATCAAGCCAGTCTACCACTTCGTTCCGTTCGTCCACCAGTTTGAGCAATCTAAGTATTAGAAAACATAACACGTTTATAGAATGTCATTTTGCACCCTAGAGTGTAATCAAAATCGTTACAGTTTCCAGTTTTACGCTCTTACTCATCAAGAAGCAATTGCTCGGTTTTTGCATGGTCCTCCGCCCTCTGGTCCTCAGGCGTGTCCATCAGAATTCTCAGTTGAAACTCGAGCTCTGCTTGCATTTCCTGTGTATAGGGTTAGACCATAATTGCATTATGTCACGAATGCAAAAACCCCATTAGAATATACAACAATGTATAAATATTCATACCTCAAGCCGATGACTTCTCCTTAGGTACTCCAATTCCGTTTGTCTACGAAGGATGTCATTTTTCTCATTGACAATGTTCCACAACTGGATAATCATCTCGTCCAACTGTTCGCTATTGTTAGTCTCTTGATTCTCGTCACCCTATGAAAAAAATAAATAGAAACGGAAATGATAACGCGTTCATTTAATTCATTATTGCGCAATAACCCCAGCCAAGCAACGACGAGTACGGATGCACACACAAATCATGATTGAGCATACATGCACCTTTTTAATCTCCTTATTTTCCGGTTGCAAAACTCACATAATCTTTTAAACTGCTATGATTATCTTTTAAATTGTTGCAATCAACCTTTTCACTGACAACTTCCTTCCTTCCAGCAAACTCATAATTTTTATTGCTTTTCTCAATTTCTGAAGTGTACGGTTATTGTAATAAATCATTAAATGTATAAAATAAATTGCCTATTCATTCAAAAACTATTTTTCCCCTGGAGTAACGTAACGTAACCAAATAGTTCATAAATTCATTAAAAACATTGTAGCCCCAACTTTTTAGGCAAGGATGTTTGATTTTGACTGACAGAGCGTATAAAAATGGGACCACATCATCCCGAAACAACACTTTTTCACCCTCCACCGCTTCTGTCCACCTCCCTTAATTTCCTTTTCTTGCAATTTCAGAAATGCACAAAGCGTGCAATTCTTTTTACAACGTACCTGCGTAGTAATTGGATTCGGTTGGTGCATCCCCATTCATTTTAATCACGGACACCACCTTTTACTCATAAATCCCATATTTTCCCCATTGCACAAATCATCCCCCAGCCATTGTTCTCGAGTGTGCAATTCGTTATACCAGAAAACCATATTAATTCTCATTACATGCCTTTACCAATCCAGTACGCACACTCAGATGCAAATAAAATAAGAAAAATCTACATTCTGTGTTTCTTTCTCACCTGAAGCACATCTCATCAAAAGTTAGATCATATAATCAGTAAGGCACAAACCTCACGATGTTTTTTTTCAGGTGAGAATCTCGTTTTATTATTTGTGTGTGATCTACTCATCATCGTCATGATGTGGTGATGAGCATCATTATCATCTTGATGGTTCTCTAGAGTATATATTTTTTATGCGTCTCATTTCCTCAATTACTGTCAACGCCCGTGTATGTGTGTGCATGTTGAACAGGCCATAATAATAATCAAATATACATTTTTATTCTCCCTTTTTTCAAGTCCTTCTCCTCCCACCAAACTGCTACTTTGCAAATAAACTTTGTGCAATTCGTGTCCCTTGCTAATATTCAAGGCATGACATATTTATTATTTTATCCTACATTTTTTTCAAAAAAGTTTCCATCAAAATATTTCCCCCTCCACCTATTCTATTGGTAATTATTTTAAAAAATTGCAGAGCGACGAGCAAAAGTGCATTTCATTTTAGACACAACTTTTTGCATTCATTCAACAAAATGTTTTAATCATTGAAAGACACGACACGCATAAACAACTTGAGCGCACAGGTGAATAATATATATATTTTATTTTGAAGGTAATCTGTCTTGTTGGCTGACCTGAAAAAATTAAAAATTCTAGAGACGAAAAGGTAGTTACCTACATTTCGATCCGCTGCGCGTCGTGATAATGTGATCGTTGATCGTGTGCTCATCATGATGATTATTCATTCATTCAAAACATTAAAATTGATCATGATGAAATTCGCGTCCCCTTTTTCTTTAGCTCTTCATTGAACAAGTTGCAAAGTTTCGAAAACCAAATGCAAATAGTGTTCTCTAGACTCTAGAGACTAGAGAGCTTTTAAAGATTTTTTCCTTATTTATTGCCTCCTGTCACTATCAACAAGGCAAGGGGGTATAGAGTACATGGATGATGGAGGGTCGATGAAAATGAAAAAAGTGTACTCAATTAATACTACTATTATTAATGATGACGATTATCATGATAACAGTCGTTAAAAAAGCTGAATGCTTATCTTCTCCTTTCGTTTCCCTATTCCCTGTGCAGTTTTAAATTTTTCAAAGGATTATGCAAGAACACCAATTTTCGAAAAATGTAACTTCCCTACTAGCAAATAAGAAACAACGACAAGAACAAAAAGCATTTCGTCACATCTTTTTTCCCTTGTGGCGGCACTGTAATAACCGCACATCAGGAAAACTAAAAACTAATACAAAGTTTTTCAAAATAAATAATTATCCTATAATAACCTGCTACAATATCATATCTGTGAGCGTAACACTTTTTTCAAGATTGAGAAACAAGCCAACGCAATAACTTGACTAAGAGGTGTGTAGTTGACCGTCTTATTTTCCGTGTTCAACCGTTAAAATACAAAAATTGTGAACATGAGTGTACATGACATAACAATGCACATAATAAAACGTGAGACCAGAGCTTTTTTGCGCATACTTACTTAAATGAGAAAAAAGCTACAATGACAAAACCGTCGACAATGCACAAATGCGGGCTTGGTATTTACTACTAATATCATTATTATTACGCATTTTCATCTTTTTTTCATTTATCATCATGCAACGGATCCTTTTTCTTATTCTTTTCCCCGCAAAAATAATATTATGAATGACTAATGTCATTCTCGGTGACTTCTTAGAACCATCGGACACATTTCTTTTCTGGTTGTTTTTGTTTGTTCTGAGGAAAAAAGTTACCTCTGAAAATTTACAACAATAATTCTTTTTCCAAAACACGTTACTTCTATGAATGCGCATTATATGAATATAAAAAGATGTAACATTTTAAGTATTTTTTGGCTTGCATACAAGAAAAAAAATTGCCATTACTCACTTGCTTTTTGTTTTGTATTTTTTAAACTTTACGGCAAGAAGTTTAAAAGAGTAATTTACTAATATTATTATACTTTGACAATGTCAATGCCATTTTGTCATGCTTTTAGTAAAAAAGAGACAACAACATGCACCTTAACTCTTGCCTGCTGGATGATACTCCTTTACAATTACATGCAATTTTCTTCGCATTGAGATTTCCCACACGAAAGAAAAGATTGAAGATAAATGAAATAATAAAAAATATATATCTCTGTGATCCGGTCATGTTACGTAAAGTAAAATGGCACTATAATATAATGATATACAGTAATAATGATCTTTGTTACTGTTGCTGTTATTCTTTTCTTTTGGCATGTTTTTTAAAAGCAGACTCTGGCGGAACAAGGCTTTAAACTCTGTTTAGTCACAAAAGGTAACTAGTCACAAAGAAAAAATGTATAAAAAGACAGGATGAATGACTAAACCGAAAAAAAGCTATACCACCCAAAGCCGATCTTGATCTCTTCTCACCGTCACCACCACCGCACTTGTAAAAATACAACGAGATATGTAACCCAGCACGAAGAAAATAAGACAGGCTGCTTAGACCGAAGACAAGGCTTGCAAAAAATATAAATGATAGTCGTATTATTTTTTGCTACGCACACTGTTATTATTGCCATTATACTTATGCACATTGTACTTGGCTGGTAATTGTTTAGCATGGCCATTTTCGGGTTCAATGGTACTACCTCAAGATATAAAACCTGGTTTATATGATGATGTGACGCAGAAGAAAAAAAAGTACCTAATAAAAATTGTGTTCTTTTACTCACGAAGGAGATCTAGATTCTAGATATGTGCATTGACTCATCGTGCAAATATTTTTTATATGCTTGGCTCGGTTAAATCCACTTTAATTGGCTATTTTCTTACCTGATCTTCTTGCGTTGACATTTGCTCGCGAATATGGCCCTCTAGTGAAATCCCTTGTCTTTCCAGTTCCTTCTGCTTGATTTCAAGATCCTTGAGTTCAGTCTTAATCTGTTCTTCTGGAAGAGGTTCCACCCGTCTACGAGGTGGTGGCGCACGTCGCTTTTTCCTATACTGAACTTTGGTGTTCACTTGGTTCTTTATCACTTTCAGTTCTGGTGACACCGGAATAACCTTTTTGGGAGTTTTGGGAGTTGGACTAGATGTGCCACTTGCAGTGGGCGATACTGTAGCTGATGCTGCTACGGAAGATGACGATGGCTGAGGGCCACCCATTCCAGGGGGTAATGGTGCTCGTCGACTTTTCCGCGAACGAAGTTTCGTAGAACCGGACAAACTACTAATGTCGCTACCCGTGTTGAAACTTTTCTGCAAGTGACTTCCTGCTGTGATTCCACTAGTATTGCTTAAATCACTAGTTTTACTGCTGATTGAACTGGTGTCGTCGTGGAGCCTGCGAGCAAAGATCCCTGTGGGCTTATCGTCCTCACCATCATACTCCCCAATGTCGTCATCCTCGTCATCCTCAAAGGGATTGTACGGTTTTGGGTTTGGAGTTGACGTACGAATTTCTGGTAACGGAGTATGGACATCGTCAGCTTTGCTTCTATCTGCGTTGTTGTTAATTTCCGGGTCGTTAACCACAGGACTAGTATTCTGCTCGTTATCATCACCATCCTCAAATGGATTGGGAGTGGTGTCTGCTACAGCAGCAGCAGCCGAGGTGTCATTTTTAGGTCTTGGTTTTGGTATCGGGGATGGTAATGGCTGCGGTGGCGTCTCCTCGTCGTCATCATCCCCAAACGGATTCAGTTCAGCTGGATAGTCAATTTGTTTGGTTGAACCCGAATTATGATTTGATAACGAGCTTGTATTCGTTTCTCCGTTGGTGGTGGAGGAATACCGTTTTGATCGTGCTCGTGGGGAAGGCATGGGTCTTGGTGGTTCAGGTGTTGATGGCGTCCTACTGTTTTGGTTTGAAATAGCTTGTTGGATCAACTGGGGTGAGGGCTGTGGAGCCCTTTTCTTCTTTCTGGGCGAGGGTGTTAATAATCGATCCGTGCTTTTAACAGAAGTTTGGTTAGAATGCCCTGCTTCTTCTGGTGACTCATTTGAAGATGGCAGTGGCGAAGTTGTTGTTGTTGTGGCATTATTCGTTTCAGTTTGTGCCACCACAGGATCCTGTTCCTTTTGGGTTTTCTCAGCGGGCTCACCTTTTGCAGTTATTACTGTTGGTGGTGGTATTGGTGGCACTGTATCTGTATCTATTTCTTGATCTACTTTTTGCTCCTCTTCTTCTTCAAAAGGATTTTGACTATGGTCATTGTTTTCTTGTGGGCTGTTGCTGGTCAAGGGTGATGGCAAATCGGTTTCTAGCGGTACTTGCTCCTCTTTTCCGGTTCCTTCTTGTTTTTCACAATCCCCTCGAGCTTCTTTAGATTCTTGGGTAATTGCAGTTGAACTTGTTGTTACTGTTACTGCTTCTTCGTTGTCAGTAGAAGCTAATGAAACTTTACTTGATTCAGTCTCCATTTGATTGACTTTTTGAAGTTCGTGGAAGTTATTATCATCCTTCTTATCCGTGACTTGAATACCACTGGTTTCATCTGTGTCTACATGCACCACACTATCCTCCTCACCATCATCCTTGACCGCATCTGCATAATTCATGGACTCCGGGGTAATTTGATTATTTCTTTGTTGATCATCATCTTCTTCAGTCTCATTATCATTTTCAGGTTTTCTCTCCTCATCATCATCCTCCACTGCTACTGGTATACTACTTAGTCCACTAATCCCACTATCACCAACATTCTCTTCATGATGATTATGATGATGCTCCTTCCCCGGCATGTTTTCATTTTCCTCACTCAAACTTAATTTGAATTCTATGTTAATTGAACTACTTGAAACGTTACCAGATATTTTAGAGTCATTTGCATTTTTCTCTTCTGGAACTTTTGGAATGTCACTGGGTACTGCTACACTATTACTTTCGTCACCAGCAGTAGCAGTTTCAGAATGCTCAGAAGAATTCATTATGACCTCACATTCCTCTTCTTTTTTCTCCTTCGTTTCTTCTGCTTGAATTTGGTCTTGTAGCCAATTCTTGCGTGCATTATTGCTAGTACTGCCATAAATAATACTTGTGTCTGATTTACTATTACCACTTCTCATTTCAACATCCTCATCACTGGACAAGTGAACTGTGGTAGCAGTATGTTTATCACAATCACTAAAACTGACAGGGCTTCCTGTTGTTATTCCAGAAGGTTTAGTGGCATCTTCATGTTCATCATTTCTTCTTGTGAGTTCTTCTTGACTGATAATACTTGTTGGTTTACTTGCACTTGTTCTACCATCTTCATCATCAGCATACTTATTAACTTGACTATTACTACTTATTCGACTATTATTGTTTTGCTGTGCCGCTTCAGTGGTGGCATCTTCACCGGCACTACTGGGCTGTAGACCACTTTCAAAACGAGCGGTGAGTCGGCTTACTCGGCTGCCACCACCTCCTACGCAACCACTACTGCCATCATCACCGCCCACGTTTTCTTCATGCGTTCTTTTTTCAGCACTTTTATTTCTCAACAAAGGCACTACATTCTCCTTGTCTTTACTTTCATTATTGTCATTATCACCATTTTTGTCAGGAGGTTGGTTATTATCATTGCCATATTGTCCGTTTTCACTTTTGTTACTATTACTAATGCCGGCTACAAAACTAGTGCGAGCTAAAAGGCTAGGATCGGTAATTTTTATTATTGGAGGAGGCACCACTGTACCAGTGGAACTAGGCAAGGTAGGGAAAGTGACAGAGTTATTGCTTATTGTACTATTGTTACTACTATTGCTCAGGGTGCTTCTGTTCAGCTTGAGCAACTCCAGTTGGCAATTCTTGTTAATGCAAAAGAAACCGGACTGGTCAGCTGAAACGTCCGCAGTGTGTGGGTTCAGCATGCTTCCACAGCCATCACATCGAAAGCACTTCCGGTGATACAATTTTTTCATAAAAACCGTGCGTTCCGAAATGTACACTGGATTTTGGCACTTGGAGCAAGGTGGCGGAGCCAAGAGCAAGGATACCTTTTTTGCTGGGTGCAAATCATCACCCGGGGTGGTAGCGGAAGAGGATAATGATGGCGAGGAAGGAATGCTACCTTCAAAGCGTCTTTTGGTGGCGGATACAAAGGAAGAAGATGAAGAGGTTGAGGCGGAAGACGGAGAGCGAGAAATTGAAGAACTGGTATTATGATGATGATGATGATGTACGGGGGATGCTTCTGTAGATATCTGTAAAATAAACGTGATCAGATTATAATCACGCTGATAGGTGAAGGTGCTACGTTTTTGCATAAAAAATATACACGCATTTTATATGAAAAAGTATTATATGTAGATTAAAAGTTTATCCATCTTGCAAAAAAACCATACACACTTTTTGCTTTAAACCAAAAACTACTGTATTTTTTGTTTGTATGATTATCTTGTCCTGAGTATCATTTTTTCTCTGCTTCAAACCCAAAAGTTCGTTCAATCAATTCATAACAATCATTCTGGGCTTTTATAATAGTAATCAGGCTGACAATTTTTTAAAATCCATTTCATCTCTGATCTCTCCCAGAGAAAAGTTCTACCTTTTTAACCGGTTAGGTAGCATCATTATCCCCCATTTAAGAAAAGCAACTACTTTTTGATCTTGATACCTTGCAAATTAGCTATGAAAACGCGAGGAATATAAAACTTTATGCAAAGTATATACCTGAGAGCTATAATGCAATTGCAGTAGCTGAGATGTTCAAAAATTTCTTATCAAATATCCATCCTCTTTGTACACACAGATTGGAATCACAGTTTATAATTAAATGACATTACTTTTTGGGACGTTTTTATGGGAAAATCCGGGACTTTAAAAAATATATTGCCTTTTTAAACCATTTTGTTGCGTCATTCATTTGTCTTCCGTAAGTTGTGTATTTTTAGCGTTTGATGACCTCCTGCGATAAGATAAACTATTGCGTAAAAAACTTTATAGTTTCTGGTTCCTCATCAAACTAGAAGGAAAAAGCCAATTCGAGTCTACCTCCAACTGTTTGATTGCCTTTTTAAAAAACCTACGAAGAAGAAGATGGCATTGGGTAATGGACATTTTTCATGCAAAAAAGGGAAGAAAAAACACGAAGACTTTGTGTTGAGTGCGTATCTAAGTATTTGTACTGCACCTTACTGTGAAATATTTTTTAAAAAGTAAACTTTCATTAGTCACACAGTCTTTAAATACCTTTTATGCTCGTCATTGTCAGTGGTGTGTTTTTATGTTGCCATTACAAAATCTATTGACATTGCAAAATATTGCCCAAAAATGTGCAAATGCTCACAACATTGATGATAAGATGACGTGAGATAAGGCCACATGCTGAGATGATGATAATAAAAAAGTACATAACATTTCAAACCCATACTGATTTGTAGACCAAGACTGAACATTTTTCAAAATGAAAAACCACAGTTTCTCTTTTCCTTATTACCTCACAATTCCAAACAAGCACAGAAAAATAGTGCGTTATCGACAAGAACATCTCCGATCTTGATGGTTTTTTGTGTATAAATTTATCTCTGCTGAAATTACAACATGTGCTTGTCCCTGTAAAGACGTGTGTGTGTTTGCAATTTTTAGTACTATTTTGGTTTGGTTGGTGGTCGCATATGGAAGGCATATGGAGCAAATGTATAATAGGCAATAACTATATAGCCAACTTTGTAATAATTTACTGCATATTTTGTGTCTGCTGCGCATGATTTAGAGTAAATGTTCAGTTTCTTATTACTCTTGTTAGCTTTTTATGGTATAAAAAGTAACATCAAATGGTAAACATTTTTGATACTTTTTACGAGTTTTATAACACGGATCTCCATTCATGTGTGTAAAGCGCACATGCAGGAATTTTTAGAGATTGGATTATTTTAGAGTTTTATGGTTTGGTGTAAAATGACAACGGGTTATTACAAATGAATGATGTCTACGGATAAAATTATGACAGAGAAATATGAGAAGGAAATGAATTGCATTAGTTTGATTAGGACAGACTAATAACTTGCATAAATGATAATGATAAATTGCTAGTTGGACAGCTCAGAAATGATTTTGTACTGACTGATGTAATTATAGAAGATGTCACAAAATATCCGGTAAAAATTAAGGTCACGTGTGTCTTTCCTCTCATGTTTGGAGGTTAAACCGACAGAACGGAGCACGGAATAATTAGAGCAGAACAAAAACATGAGCTTACAGAATAGGTAAAACCTCCTGTACCGGAAGTGAGTGAATCATACTAGAACGTGTTCATACATTTTCCTATCCTTATAACATCTTTTATCTCTGTTTAATATCTGCTTATGCATCGTACACAAAAACCTTTTTCCAGTCTTTACATGAATATTAATACATGCCAAAGGATTCAAAATTTGTCTGCAGATCCCAACATTATTATGCGTTGTTGTTCATCAAGTCATGTAATCCTCCAAAGAAAATTTATTCTACGCATGAAGCATAACCTCAAATTAAAATTACAAGCCAAAAACATAATATTTTGCTAACCCCTTGTGCAAACTTTAAAAAACAACTAGGCTGGCATTTCCGCTTTGAAGCAATATCAAAATAAAAAGGTGATCTTCTTACTAAACCCAGCAAATAAAATATAAAAAATAATAAAAAAACAAAAACTCCATACCTTTAAAATGTATACTGATTTTTTTTTGTAAAAAAGCAGAGAGTTTTAATATTTTTTAGCACATGATTTCAGGTTTGTATTGACCCATCATGTCCGGGTTGGCATTGCCATTGTCCTCCTGCTCTTGTCCAAATGATGATGTTCAGCATTTCACAGAGGAACACAGAGAGAAGATTACAGAGAACACACAGGCAATCAAAGTAGCGGAACAGTCAGTAGTAGTGCAGCACAGCAGCAGTAGTAGTAGAACATTTAACAGCAACCGGAAGTGTCATCGTGATCATCAACATCAGTAGAGCACATGACATGACCAGCAAATAATGTACCACCGAATAAACGTCACGTATACAGCAGAAAAAAATAAAAACAAAAAACCAAACAAAAAAAACCTCACATAAAATACACATGTATGAACATATAAAAAATGAATAGAGAATATATATAACAATTACGTATATAAAAAAGACAGATAAATAAGGGAGGGTTTTTTGGAGAGCACGAAATGCAAAAGATAATTACAAGTTTTACAGGGTTAGATTTAAAGTTAAGGACACAACAAGCAGTTTTCAAACTTATGAAGCGTTATACATGGTAGTTAGTAGAGAGCACAGGTACAATTCCATATTGCGCAAGTCCATTTTTTCAAATGGTATAGTTTTCTGACTTGTGACAATAAGAACAGTATATTTTAGCCGGCAGGAAAAATGATACACTGTTTATCACTCTTCTCTCTACTTTGTGCCGGCAAATAAGCGTAATAACACTTGGACACGGAACAATTTCACAATTCAGACACTAAAAAATGTAATGGTAATGACAGCACGGACACACAACAAAAGACAAAAATTAACAACACGAACACTAAACATTTGAAATTTTTACGGCAACTTATACATTTCAAAATGACATTTACATGAGAAGAATAGAAACGGGGATTTTGCCGGTTATTTAAAATATTTTTTTATGTGCTGTGTTTTTATAAAGCAATATTATGCGGCTTTTTTCCAAGAAAAAAAGATTTGTTTTACGCTATAGCACACAATATTGCAAACTGAAATGATGATGACAAAGACAAAAAGTTGAACAGGCATTTTTGAAAAAGAAGTGTGTTCTTTGTTGCATTTTGTTTTAACAGCTTTAAAGGCTTGTGGCTGGTTCTAATATTCTGGCTTTCTTTTTTCTGTTGAAAATT
Source organism: Entomobrya proxima (assembly GCA_029691765.1). Lineage (NCBI taxonomy): Eukaryota > Metazoa > Arthropoda > Collembola > Entomobryomorpha > Entomobryidae > Entomobrya > Entomobrya proxima. Next base: position 1,816,406 of record CM056168.1, read on the forward strand.
GTACAAGTGTTTGTTACAGTTGTGTCAACACAAATAACACTTTAAAAGCACCCATGTTTTTACTATGATACAAGTTTAGTATCTTTTTTATGTTAAATGTACAATGTGAGATAATTATGAGTCACGTTATATTATATATATGGCGGGATATATGCTAGGGAAAATGACAGAAAGCAATAAAATGAAAGCCAGAAGGTAGTGAGCTCTAGATAATTTTGTAATTTACAGTAAGAAAAAATCACTTAACACGAGAAACTGGCTATTATAGCCATAAAAATGTTGTGTTTGTACTTGTTTCAAAAGTGCGCTGTTTTATTCTATTATTGTTGTTAAATGAAACGCATGAAATAATAATGGAAGCTATCAAGTTCCGTAAAACATGAGAAGATACATAATGAAAAAATTCTCAAAGAAAAGAATATTTTGATAATTAAAAATACGTCAAATGACATTTCTCAAGAAAAGTGTGTAAAAGATGGAAATTGACAAGAAACATGTAATATTAATTAACGAAGCGTTTCTGTATTGAAAAATGAATTATGAAAGCAATTTATATTGCACACGTAAATGTGCATAGGAAACGAAAAATGTGTGACGGGAAAGCTACAGGAAGAATTAAAAGTTGAGAAAATGCGTAAAAAAGACTTGGCGATAATCATGTAAGCAATTAACAGAAAAACAAAAGTACATCACGATCACGTTTCAATTTTTTCCCAGGGAAAATGAAACATGCTTTGTCATTGTTTTTGTATACAAACTATAGAATTATTTATAAGGAAAAGCAAATTGCGATGATGATGGAGTGATAATAAGTAAAAGTATGAGTTATTATAAAGATACAAAAGATTTTTCAAGCAAGCTTTAATAACACAAGCACGCGCTAATAACCGGTGCCACATACGGTGTAGAAAATGGCATTTTTTTTACCAAAAAGCAAAAGTGTTCGTATTTCTATTTGTCAAATCAATGTACAAAATATTGGTGACGGGAGTGCATGGAAATGTTGTACAAAATATATATGTTCCTAGTTTTGTTGAATAATTTGTATTTACAAAATTCTGGAATAAACGTGTATATTCGTATTGCTCATGCACTGTACGCAATAGAATGCAACAATTTGTAAAGCAGACGTTGTTTGGTTGGATCTTCCTTACAAATATTTACATACCTACTTATATTATTATAATAGAGACAAATAATTAAGTCAGTGCAAACTGCAAGTGCACTCGGCGGCTTGCCAAACACCTCACGCACGATTGACACGATTTCCCATTTTTTATTATTTCATCATTCCGCCCATAAAGCGCTTCGTCTTTCTAGGACCATAATGGCTGACGCTAAAAATTTCATTCAAATGAACAAGAATAAATTTCGAGTATGATGATGATGATATATATGTGCTTGTATGCAAAATGCAATTTGAAATTCACACGTCCGCACGTGTATGCAAAAGTATAAAATTATACTAGAGGGATCTTCTTTTTTCTATAAAAAAATACACATCACATACCATCTTTGTTTGCCATGTTTGTGTTTTGTAAAGATCATGTGATTTTCGACGTGCAATGCAAATTATTTCTGCGTGATTGCCGTTATGTAAGAAAAGTTTGTAAACACAAATTCAAATATGCCCTAAAGTCCGTTAAAAATCTGAAAATAAGGAATTTGTATTCAAAGTTTTGACATTATGTAGGTTCGTCTGCTGAATTGTATGCCGCAAAGCTTTTTAAATGCACACACGAGAGATATCCCACATCACAGATCTCAAATCCGCACTAAAACATCATATTCTTGCGATTATAAGTAAAGCTGTCTAGCATTGACAAGCATATGAATATTGATATTGATATTCATTTCATAACCAAACACTCATTAAGTATTTTATTTCGGAAGAGAGTGCTTGAATGAAGTACACCAGCACAGTGCAATTGTTTTAACATGAATTGATAGCTTTTGCATATAATATTCCTATCTCGCCCGACAATCAAATTTACTGTCACTATCATCATCCCCATCAAAATCAAAATAATCTTTAAGACGAAGGACAAGGAAAATTATTACTCGTTTCGAACTTATATTTATAGAAGTAGCAGTAAAGTTTCGAACTCTAAGTTGTCAATTCATTCTTTAAATTACATGCTTCCTACACTTTTCTACTTTCTTTTACAAGTGTCATCTTACTCTTACTGTCATCTATTCTTTACTAACATATTATTCAGGTTTGAATTCTAATCGCGTCCTCCTTGCGCAAATTCAGCCTCCGAGCAAGTGCAGCAAAGCCAGTTTTGTATTTCAAATGTCTACCTGTCTCTAAGAGTAAAAACCCCTTTGCACAGTGCACAGATTCCCTTTCATCATAATCAATAATAACAATAAATAATCATAAGATTCAATATTCACAATAAAAAGGGTAATGCGTGCTTATTAATAGAAAGTGGTTTCTCTATGCCCAACTGTCCCATTCTTGTTTTTTCTACTTGGAATAATGATCATCTTGATTCATATGATTACCTTTACAACGGACATGTTTACTCGGTCACTAAAAACATCTTTTAGACTTTGTCTCCTTTCAACCCCTTGCAAATTACCGTGTCCATTTTGCCCATTGTTGTGTCTGCATTATAATATGTTATTATTTTGTACATTGTTCATGGGCTACACACACGCATACAATTATTGCGTTCACGACAATTATCATGATCTATAGGAGGAAGGTAGAAAAGTTATTTTCGATTTCAAATTTCAATCCTGTCCTGATCCCTCATGATGATGATCCTCTTGTCAGTGTGTTTTGCATACTGAACGCACTTGTTGCTAAAATTAATATTAAGTAGTCAGTCAATCGCCCGCAAGACAGTTGTAAAAAATGCATGCATTCTTAGAAAATTTATAATACCTATGCAGGATGTGCCAGTAGACAGAATAGCACACAAAGTTTATTCGTTCGTCTGGCCAGATTACTTTTTTTCTGTGCTAATTTTATTCAGTTTTGCCTCTGGCAAAATTAGTAAATTATTTTATGCTTTCCCAATGAAAATTTAGATACGTAGGTAGGTTGGCAGGTATTTATGCGGCGAAAATGTTGCTTGCCTTCTCATGATTTTCAACGTAAAGTAAAAAAATCTCTAGCAAAAGTTTATTGTTCTCTGGTTGATTCATTTTTAGAGGGAATTCGAGACAGAAATGACTAGTAGAGCCAGACACAAAAGAAAAGAGCAAAAGTGTTTTCTAAAACGTCATCTTCAACATGATCATCCCTATCTCCACTTCCCGCGTAGTCGTGAGCAGAAGAGCATGACAAAAAAATTTTCCTTGAGACTATCTATCTGTGACCATCAACCTATATTATTGCCAACACACCAAGCACCACGTTTTTTTTTTTGCAAAAATTGAATCATATTGTCTGCTCGTTGTCTAGCACGGCAGTTGACTTTTTGACTTTTTAAAAAGTTAGGTACCCCCACCACCATCAAGCGAAATAAATATTCAATTTCTGATCTGATGACCTGAAACTGGTAAATCCGTGCAGAAGAAAGAAAAAAGTCTACACTTTTTACTTTCAATTTAAACTCGCATAAAAACCACTTGTGAAGCATAGGAGCGTGCATAATGCAAAGTACACAAGTTTGGCTATGAAAATCCTTTTAAACTTTAGAATTTCAGGGAAAATCCCCCAAAAAACCAAGCAGACCACCAGGTTGCTTTTTTTGCATTTTCCCCAAAGGCATGTACAAGAAGTAAGAACGAGTGCGCTCTTGAAAAAAATGGCTTTCGGACAGACAAGAAAAAGTGTAAAAAGACACATCATGCCACTTTTTCTTCTTTTTTTCTTTAAAAAATTACACCTTTGAAGTGTTGTTCTCCTTCCGAGACAAAATGCACTCGACAAACTACTACATACTTCAACTGACGGACATAATTGCATGTCTGCTTCTCTAGTTTATTACACTTCAGAAAAAGACAGACACTCTGCTGCACTTTTGTCTGATATTTTTTAGATTAGGCTGCACTTTACCTGTTTTTTCTACAGGTTAACTGACTGACTGACTGATAAATCACCGTCAAAGCTGCGGTTTATCAACCAAGAAAATGAATGCACGTAATCACATAGGTAATCATATTGTGTACGCTGTGAATATATTTTCTATAGAACGTAGGATGCACTTTTCAGTGCTTATGAATGGATGGAAAAGACACATTCAATATATCTCAGCGTCACACAAGAGACAAGAGTCATTGTTTTCGTCATTCTCATTACCGTCGTCATCAAATCAAGTGGTGTGTTAAATTGAAGTGAAGAGGAAGGTGAAAGTGTTCCCTTTCCATTTTATTTCTTGACTGTCTCAGAAGTCATTGTGTCTTGTGGTGCGTTTAAAATGTATAAACTTGTAAACACTTGTTATTAATCATGTTGTGAGAATGATGACAAAAAACGGTTGATACACTTGATGATAGTGCAACTTGGTGCATTTCCCATTAGTGCTATTATTGAGCGAAATAAATAATGATGCTGCGATGCTAAGACTTGAAACGGAAAAGAAGAGAGAGGTTGGATGAATGGAAGGATTTGTAGATGATTATGCAGTAGTGCATAGTGAAATAATGCAATGTAATAATGAAAGCGAAAATGATAAGCACATGGGACAAAATAATGACGAAGATAATGAGATGTCTGGTGAGTTCTTAGGAAACAGGTGCAGCGCTCATTGGTAGTAACTGTGTACAATTGATACAGAGTTGAACGGAGGATCACATTAACAAACAATGTATTATTGATGCGATTACAGCCTATGCGCGTCTCTTCTGCAAATCACTGCATTTTTCCTTTTTAACAATGATCCATTATTACGCTGCATTTTTACCTTTGAAAAATTATAATGCAACCTGAAATGCAACTTGCGTTTTTTATATGCTGAGCTGCTATATTGCTTCTGTTTCTTTTCTACTCTGCTTACAATTTCCTTTCTGTGTTGTTATTTTGCTAAAAAAGAAAGGTATCAATTTCTTAGGCTCATTATTTTTCTGCACCTGTCGTCAGTTTACCAATTAGGAGCAGTTTTCTGTCAACCCGATGCTCAATTTATTGCCTATTCCTATTTAGTCTTATTGGCTCATTAATAAAAATTGTCATATTTATGCTATTATCACAGCATCGCGGCGGCTATAGAAAATAATCGTGATGACCATAATATAACATTTAGAATGCGTGTATCCCTCCTCCCTTCCGCCACTTTAATTGCTTTTGATTACTGAGCATGGTAACTTTAAGCACAGGTAAATTGTTACTTTACTCTACAGAGCAACTTCTGAAACAAGCAAATAAATCAAAATCAAGATTTCGCTTCTTGTTTCAGCAATAATCAAATCAAACCATGTCATATACGTACACATGCGCAATATATGAGAATTATTACGTTGCATTATTGGTCGTATTCACTCCAATTAGCTCTCATCACAACGAAAATAAATTATCCACTTTTCCTTTTTCTATTGCCTATCAAGTATAAAGATTGTGGCTTATTTCAGGTATTTACTCTCTGGGGGACAGGAAATGAACTGCATTTAATTTTATTACCTACTTTATGCATGGTCATTGGAAAACAAAATTAGTTTACCACAACACAACAGCGCATTTAGCTAAATATGTAGTCAAGGATGAGGTTTGTTACGTTACAGCATGGCTTGTCAGAGTAATCAACGCAATGCAACAACAAGGCTTTATATGGCACTAGAACCAAAACTACTGACCAAGTTAAGTCGACAGCGTAATCATAATTGACTTTTGACACAAACAAACATAAAGCAACACACGCTACTATAACTGTCCGTTATATAATTGTCGCCCTTTTGGCATTTTAGTATAAACTCAAGCTTCTTTACAAGTCAAATGTTCAGTTGGCCATAATGAATATCACATTGTTTATTTGTTGTCCTTTTTTGCACTTTTCCTATTGTAATTAAACAAAAATGGTGAACAAATACAAACGCGTGACATGTTCAAAATTTAGCACTTCTGTGTACCGACTTACATCCTTATTTGTATCTAAACCATTTTGGAAGCGTATAGAGAAAAGAAATTGCCCATGTCGAATTCTACTTAATTCTGTTTTTTGATCAAGATCTCTGAGAACATTATGAGCCAACAAGCAACAACATTAGCAAACGTCTCAAAACAATTATTTTTTAGATTGCATAAAGTACGCTTGTGATTAGCATTACGCAAAAAACGTTATTTGCACAACAATCAAAGGCAATCATAATCATTTTTTTGTATTGACATCATCATCCACTCCACGTACGCAAAGGCAGAGTAATCATAATCATCATTTTAAGAAACATTAAAATCCCATTTATGTTCACCTTTGCCGAACAACATGAAAGGCACATTCAAAAGTCCATTATTCCATTAAACTTTAACAATGTTATAAATGCGCACGTGTATTGTTGGCAGGTATTTTTGTTGTTGTTACTGCTGCTGCAGAAGTTCCTTTCTGTTTCTTCAAGAATTGAAATTTATATGTAACAATTTTTATGTTGCGCGTGGTTCACCAAAAAAGGCTGAAAACAAAGCAGTCTGCTGCCAAAAATTTAAAAGTTTTAAATAAAAAAAGAATCTTTCTTTGTGCTTCATCAAGTAAAAAATATCAATATTGACAGGATTGTGTGGGCTATCGATAATGAAATACGGCAAAGCAATGTGACTGGTTTACTTGCCAGCATCATAAGAAGCAAAAGTTGTTTTAGCAAACGAGAGCGTTGTAGTCAGGTTTGATTGCTTGCTTGAAGATTGAATATAAAGATAAAAAATGAATGAGAACGCACATGTAAATACGGCAGTGTATTAAAAATTTGGACTGCATATCAAATATCTGCAGGTGTAACTTGTGAAAGGTAACAGTAACAGCAATGTTGCTTGCCTAAGGAATTGCTTTGCCACCATTTTATGACAGATTGACCACTGCTGCTACAAGTAAAGCACATTTGATGAGATGAAGCCAACAAGTGCGGTAAAAAAAGATGAAATGATTATTACACAAGAAGTTTTTATGAACTTCCTGAAAGAGCTTTTTATTACTCTGCGGATGTTGATTTTGCATTTTGGCAGGTTGTGGTCACAAGCCAGTTGGTTGGTTATTTGATCTACAATGATAAGTTGTCAGACAGACAAGAAGAAAATGTGGATCAATCAATGTAAGCGTCACCCGAAAAGATGCAACAACAAATCAAAAGCCACAATTTGTATGATCAGCAATTCTCAAGAAAGTACGAATTCTACATATGTATTACCGCATTCTGCATTCATAATTTTTCGGTAATTTCTCACTAGCACATAATAATTTGCATAATATTTTTTATTATGGCAAAACTCGTGCACTCTCAAGTTATGAAACTGGTCACAGACGTGGGTAGTTTAAAAACATGATGAATTTATAGAAGGTACAATCATGACAGGTCTCATAGTGAGGCTCTGCAAATACAAACCATCACATTCAAGTGATAAAAAAGAACAATTATTTCACATGAAGCTTATGATGCCACAAGAAAATTCACGGGAACCAGAGAAGAAAATTCACGGTGTAATTTATGACTTGGGTTTCATGCAAAAATGAGGACAAGTAAAGTAAACCGAAAGAATAAAGAAGGAAGACGCTGAGATGATATTGCTATCCATGTGGGAAAGCTTTAAAGCCTTGCACCCTGACCTATCTGCTGGTTCGGTGCGCGGAGCTAATCATGCACTTCTTTTTCTTATTGTTATTGATACGCTGACATTTTGTTTTTTTGTAGCATTTTTCTTTGCCCGACACACTCAAGGGTATAATCATACGGGACGGAGACACGCAAAACTTATAATATATTATTATACTTGTTTAAAGCAAATGAATAGATGTAATACTAAATGGCATTAATAGGACATGATTCGCGTGATATTTCCTCCCTCTGCTTCTTTGAAAACCCATGAAATATGAAATGGGATGATAAATATGACACAAGAGAAATCACAGGGAAAAAAGTGCCGTGCTTAATCTATGCAAATTTTCTCTCCTGCTGCCGAGGTTGCAAGAAATATGCGTGATATTTTGCCCTTGCACGCGGTTCCACCACAAAAACCGTTGTCAGAGTTGAGCTCATTCTCTGCTTTTCTAAATATTATTTCAAGGCGAAAGAAATTCAAAGAAGAAGACGTGAGCGTGAAGTTGCATACATTTTTTGGCATATTCAAATAATATTTTTTTAAACGTGCTAACTAAAAGGTTTTTTAAGCTCGTAAAAAACCAGCAAGTACCGTAGTTTGAACCAACACCAGAGCGTAAAACTAACACTTTAAGTACTTATTATCGGCTTGGCACTTAAAAAAGTGCGTAGCCCAGACCGAACCTTTTTTTTCATCCTTCTCTCAGAAGGATTTTGTCTTTTTAAAAGCCGGCAATTTAGCAAATATTTTATTTGCCATTGTAAATTGTGAAATGCAACGGAACAAGAACACACACTGGGATATAGTTTTTAAAGTCAGTGCCATACCCTTTTTAAACGCAATAAAACGGTAAAAATGTTTTTTTTCTTGGGCTGTCATACAAGAGATAAGTACAGTTTTGGCTAAAATGTCAAGCAGAAGGGGTGTCATTCATTTTTGCCATTATTTTACCTTCCTTCCCGTTTTTTCCATGCCAGATGAATGAAGAACGAAAGAAAGAAGGTCAAATCACTCAAATGAAAATACGGTAAAGTCAATGTCACAAAGAAATGCACAGGTGAAATAACAAAATAGAGAAGAAGGTGCAATATGACTCTTTTTGTTCTCTCAGAAGTACAAATGCATCTTCAAGTAATTCGTGTTTGAGTGGTGCAACGTATATCAGCCCATTTTTTTCACCTAAACTTTTACGCTTGTTGCCGATACTATTATTATCCTTTTATGCTGCTGTGACATGAAGCTAAATTAGCTGTACACAAGACTATTAACTTTTCTTCTTTTGCGACAACAACTGACAACAATAATAATTACTATATTTACACATTTCACGCTTGAGGGAAAATGCAATTTGTCACGATGCGAAGAGAAAACTGATGACAATGTATTATGGTACATGTAAGCCGTATGTGTAAAGATTCAGATTTGGCATTTGGTGACGCTGCATTTCTATATGAGTACGAAATTTGTTGCGAATTAGCATCTCCCCCAAAAAAAGAAAACCAAACTGTAGAAATTAGAAGGAGGAAATGGAGATGAAATGAAATGGTGATGATGATCATACTGACAAAAGGCAATGTGTGACAATGACAAGAGGAAATGGAAGAGAGTGATACAAAAAATTGTGTGATTTTTAGCGGATATGTATTGCTGATGAAATTGCTTTCAGAGTGAAAATGACAGGTGACAGAGATGAGATTAGTGGAAGAAGAGAAGAGAGATTTCAAACTCTAAATTTGCTACGACCAAAACTACAAGTCGGAATGAAAACCTAAGAGATAAAAAGCTCTTTTTATTTAGTCAGTGCGTATTGTAGGTTAGTGAGATCCCAGCAAGGTAAAAAAATGTGTGAATGACTTGGAGAAAATTATATACCTTTTTGTTATGACTATATCTAAAGTATTATTTTAGCAGCATCTCCATTGTCAATTGTATGCAGATTTTTTTCGTCTTCTTCTCTGTTTATTGACTTTTTAGCTTGAGGAGATGTATTAATGTGAAATTGTGAATGTGAATTAATGTACACACACATATGTACAGAGAGGATTAGATTAGCACCGTAATAATAATAATATACAAAAGATTATAACTTGAAGCCGGAAAAATTTATATGCATTTAAATAATTCATTCTAGAGGGGAAATGGTAAGTGCTGAGAGATGAGTGTGCAACGTCGAAAGAATTACTAGAGGATATTCAAAGAGGAAGGAAAAAGACTATTTGTTTGAGAGACAGGCGAAAAACAAAAAAAAACTTTGAAAAGATCGATTTGACATCCCTTTTAGCCTCAGAGTTTGGTTGGGTATTAAGATTATATGTACAGTTTATATACAACTTATAATACATTATTTTACAGCACACACGCTAAATTTAGCGCTGTCACCCTTTCAGGCACTCTGGCTACATGATTACTTTTGTGAAAGGAAAAAAAACACCGACAGAGCATTATCGGTGGTGATAAGAACACAAGAAAAGTAAATTAGTTTTTTTTTGCAAAAGGGATCCATAAGGAAAAAACAAACTTGTTAAGTACTCAGGCGAAAATTGAAAAAAGTGGATGCACTTGTTTTTTTTAGATAGGTAGATAACTTTACTAATTTTTTGAAAAGACAGGTAGTACAAGTGGCAAAAATCATTCTCTATCTGGGACTGTACATTATAGATTTTTTGCAAAAGCACTTAATGACATTTTGAGAAAAAGCGAAAAAGAGTATGATGAGCTTCATATAAAAAAGTTGTGGTTGGAGATGTAGTGGAAATTAAAAAAGAAAAAGTTGCATTTTGTGGAGTAATAAAAAACTTGCCTTTTCGGAGTTGGGTGTAGTGCCTTTGTCGCTTGATCGAGTTTTCAGGTCAATCTCATCCTTTTCGCGACGGTGTAGACTCATCGGCACAGTTGATTTTTTCTCGGCGTTCTTGAACAAACTGTAAAATTGGGCCACGTACGTGAGAACCGAAAGTCGGTCAGGAACTTCGTGGGCGGCCATGTCTACACACAGACAAAAGAAGTCACCGTTACACTCACACACACGCACTCAGACACAAAAAATTTAGTTATCATTTTTTTGGATGGACAGAAATTGAAAGAAAGGAAGAAAAAAAGAGAGTTGGATATATCTCTTCTTGTGAATTTATTAACAACCACACGAGGAGAATATTGTTATGATGATCATGGCACACTGATTGCATTAAACCTATTCACAGCGTAGATTTTCTAAAAAACCTAACTCAACTTTTTCTAGAAAGGATATCAGAAAACGGCGATTTTTCATCAAAAGGAAAAAAAAAGCTCATGAATGAGTTTAAAGTGAGTTTGTGTAGGTAGAAAAAAAGATGAAATGATTAAATCGACATCGACACAAAAGTGAATTACTTTTTTTCGCATAATCATCTCACCATCATCATCATACAATCTATGCGTTTGTACCCTTTCTCATAGCTTACTATAAAGCTGCATTTTTAAAGTAGTTAGCAGTAGGTACATTTTTTCTAATCCTATTGCATTAGACAAGCTTGTTATAAGCTGACTGGGATGAAACAAGCGTAAAGTGAAAGAACATTAATTTTTTCATATAGAATAACATTTTTATTATCTAAAAACCATTTTTTGAACTAAACTGTAATAAATGCAAATACACAAGTTATTATAAAGCTTAATATATATTCCTACAAATTGCAAAGTGGTTTCTTCTTTCATCTTTCTCATCAAGATTTTAACGTGATCATCTTCATCTTTCATGTAAGCATGTGCCGCTGCGGCAAAAAAGAAGGAAAAAGTCTTTAGAGCATGCTAACTTTTTCTTAATACTTTGTGTGTACCTAATCAAGATGATAAGTTTTTAAGAAAAAAAGCGCACTTTTGTAATCCTTTTTGTTTTTTACAAATTAAAATTATACGTTATTTGTATGTGTGCTTATATATTAATGGCACATAGCACAGATAATAAAACTGACACTTAGCCCACTTGTCATGCATACCATATAGCTATTGTGGCATGCATGCAAGGCTGTAATAAAAACACCTTTTTTAAAACAAGACTCAGATTTTTTTGCAAAAATGTTTGCAAAACTTGAATTAACAGGGAAAAAAATCAGGTATTTATCATTTTAGAAATAAAACTAGTCACTAGTGGCCAGTCACATGTACTATGGCTATTAGTAAAAAAGGAAAGAAAAACAAATAAGATGGGTTGAAAAAGTGGAAGAATGCAATGTGCAAAATGAGCAAATTGGTAATTCTAGAAGAACACAAAACGCCTTTCCTTTTCTTGCGCAAAACTTACCCTCAGGATCAAGCAAAGCAGGTATTCCCAGTTTACTCTCTGCAGTTTCAAATGCCAAAGAGCAATTGCCAATAATATCCGAGGGGTCCAACTTCTCATATTCACTGCAAGAAAAAAACAAACAAATGAAAAAAATCTTATGATAAAAGTGCATTAAGATAAAGAGGTGACGGCAGATAGACGGCGATACTGATACAATGAAAGGATCACAAGGTAGCAGCTTAAAAGTCATTTTTTATTTGCCATTTTAGTAGCTCATTACTCAAAAACTCAAGTAGACAACCTGGTTTATTTTCACTCTTGTTAAATTGCTACGGACCAAGAAACCTTTTATTTAATTTCCAAGTAATGAGCTTTCCCGTTTCAAACGCCAAATACGGCCGGACACAAGATTATTTTAATTAGTGAAAAACTCGAGTTTTACAAGAGGAAAAAGTAGACAGGCTGGTTTAAGATGTGATTGCTCATTTGTGGCGTTTTTGTGCAAACAAACGCAAAACTTATTTGGCATTTTAGGCAAATTGCAAAATGCTCACGTTTACACAGACTTGTTTGTTTTTCCGCCGAGTTTGTTTTAAGCAAAAAATGATTTATGATTTTGTAAGAAATGTACGTGTGGGACGAAAGAATTGTGTATGGTTTCTTACATGAGATCTGGTCTGAAACGGTGAATAAGTGCGCAAAATGCAAGACCATTCCTCCAGCTTGTTGTCATATTGTCAACGCGAACGTTAGGGTAGCCGGTGGTAAGTTGTCTGCACCACGCTTCGAGGGCGAGAGGTCCTCTCTTTTCACGTCCCATCTGAACAGAAAAAAACAAGAAAAAAAATTATTACACATGAGCAACAAGCTTACTGACATACATAAATAGTCATCTTTATTATCATGAATCATGAAGACGATAAAAGATGCTTGAGCATTGAGCACGCACGCATATAAAAATGATATGTGCTCAAAAATTTATAGCTTTTGATGGCTTGATAATATGTGCAGCATTCAAAGACAAAAACCCTGATTTATAATTATTTTGGAGATAATGACGGTCAACAAGTTGCAAGTTGATTCAGCTAAAAGAAACTGTCTGTTTTTAAATTATTTTGTAAGGACACCTACGCAAGTGGTAAATATTTTTGTGTATTTTGAACATGAACGCGTATGCATCATCGCCTCTATTTTAGTTTGGCGTGTGTGTTTGAACGTTTGCATTTGGATGATAAAGACCTGTGATGAGGAAAAACTCAAACAAAAAACTCGAACATAAAAGGAAAGTTGTTGTTTGTGTTCAATGAGAATGAAAATTATTGTGATTATTATTGTCGATCACAATTGCATAGTAAGTATGATCATGTTACTAAAGTGGTTAAAATAACGTTTGCGTTTGTGGTGTGCTCCACACGAAGCATAGCTATAAAAATCAAATGTGACTCAGAGACTCTGAGCATTATTATTACTCCACCAATAAAGAAACCAAACCACACACTCAAAAATGAACTAGATGAAAACACAAAAGATTTACAGATTAGATACGTATTTTCTGATTGGGAGTGTAAAAGTGATCTGTTGTGATATGAGTTGAATAAGAAAAATAAGAAAAACTAATTTGGATGAAGAAATGTGGTGCAAAGCCATAAAAGTTACTGTAAAAACACAGAGAGACTCCAGCTGTCTGCACATTTTTATTCGTTGTTAATCGAAATCGCCCAAATTATCTTGTAAATTCTAATTTAAGCTGGGCAGAGGAAAAATCAAGATTGCAAAATAATAACAGAGAGATGAGAAGACTGAAGATGATAATGATGATGCCATTTTGCTCGGAGCAAGAAACGTGAAGATTCATGAAGATCATGGTCATGTTTCTTTTTGGAAAATGAGACTTTTTTCTGGCTGACTGAGAGATAAAGAGAGTGAAAATTGTAAATCTTTTTAACCTTGACATAATGTATCTTCTTCTGTGTCCGAAAAATATCTAATATATTATGTGGGAGCAATAATAATTAAAGTGGGCGGATGTGCAAGGTCTCTGTGCATAAAAGCTTGGTAATTTTTTATTTCTATCTTCTTCCCTCCTTCTTTAACCACTCTACAAGTTTGCCACACGGGATTTTATAAACGAATGGACTTCTTTTTAAGCTGGACAAGGGAGGATGCTGTTTTCCTCACGTGTAATAATAATGTACTTGATGAACATGGGGGCATGAAACATAACCATAATCATTAAACTTTCTAAAAACAGTCTGTTTCAAAAAGCACAATTTGGATGTGTTTACCCCACAGGATTATATCACTGAATTATCTCGAAGGGGAGGAAATCCAAGTTCCAAGAATCAAAATGAGTAATATATTTTTTACCTTCTTTTACAACTGCGCACTTTTGCTAGTTTGCCAACATGTTTTATGTGACAAAAAGATGGCCTTTTTTACTTAATTGCATGCGGAAAAACTGGAAGTGACCATCTAGCTTTGAAGTTCTTTCTTTTTGTTCACCTCTAATTTTCCTCATCTTCTTCAAGGACCACCATGAAGGATTTTGGTTTAAAATTGCTGAGAGAAGCAGCAGGAGCAATGTATCAGCTCAGCAAAAGGACAATTATTATCATTACTGTTTTTTCGCAGATGTTGCATGAAAAACGTTTCAATCTTTTATTATTTAGATGCATAGTAGTACTTAGGTACATGAAGAAAAACACAACAAGGAAGAAAAAGTACCACGTTTTAACACGCAAATATAAACTACTCCACCAAAAGCCAAGACAGACAGAAGGACGATGACGATAATATACCAGCACATCTGACTAGTGAAAATATTTGAGCACGCCTAAAAACTCCTGCTCGTGAGAGAGATTCAAATTGAAGAAGAAAGGGATGCCCAACCCCAGAGGAATAAATAAAATTCATGTGCTGCTGCTTCACAGAGTTCGGAGTAAAGTTATAATAATAATAATACTCACTTTGCTACTAAACTTTAAAATGAACAATGATAACGCTTCTGATGCTGCGTTGCATTTAATTTTTGCAGCAGTGGGTATGAGTCATGATGTGAATTGTAATCATTCTCTCTGAGAATAAGTAAATTTTGGAGGCAAATAGAGTAGAAGATCAACAAACAGCTATATAGTGAGAACATTAAAGTTGTAAAAAATATCGAATACATTATTTAGGTAGGCATGTTAGCACGTACAAACGGTTCTTTAACTCCAAAACGCGCAGTAGCAAAAATGAATGACGCAACGGTGAAGTTTCGACTGCGAAGTATTAAGATGCATATTTATGATAAAAACATGATGTTTGACAGAGTCTCAGAGAGAAAAATATAAAGAATGACTTTAGAAAATGGAATTAGCGGTACCGTGTTGCTGATGGTGTGTTCTCGGGTCAGGTCACGCAAAATACGCAAGCTTATCAATATCGATTTATCTTGTATGGCTTCTTGTGGAGATGGATGATGACAAAGAGAGCAACGCGAATACAAAATGAAAAATTGAAACTTAAGTTTGCTCTATATTTCTTAGTTCTTCCGGTATATATAAACGCACAGCGAGCGCTCAAGAACAAAGGGAAAATTAATCAGTTTCGAAAAATGTAAACAATGCCAATATAAAAAGGGAAATGAGATTCTAAGCCCTGGCGGGACACAGAGTGTTTCAAAACTGAGCTATAGGATGATGATCAGATTAAATCACATTTTCGCCGAAAACTTTCCACCTTGAACCTTGATCACAGCGTACTAATCAGTTGTCGATCAACAATCTCGAAAAACTGCAAGATGTTTGAACAGCAATTATTATTATGGATGATGATGACCGTGTTCTTTTCTTTTCTTCTTCACTGGTCACTACTCACGACTCAATTGAAGGAAGGAAGGAAATCAATTTCAAAGGAGGATTTTTTCGTGCAAGCTGTGTGAAAAAGAACAGTGAAACGATTATATTATTTTGCGCTGATGCTGATGCAGCGTTTGTTAAAATGCAGTTTTGTCTAAGTTGTCGTTTGTTGCAGCGTTTGCTTTGTGTCTGTTAGGCTATCTAAACGAGACTGGTTGTTCAATAAGTTCAAATCATTATTTTTTTGCTGGGATCGACATCCACCGCAGTCCGTATTATAAAGCAGGAGCAATAATGATAAGAATTTTTTATTGAAGAAAAAAACGTGTGTTTTGTGTTTGTGACGTAGATCGCTTTTTTGAAACTTGCTACACGTGAAGCTTCTTAAGATTTCTAAATTGCAGTTTTTTTCACAGGAAGTCACTCTTTATGCACGTTTGCTTATGCTGGGGTTTAACTATTTTAACAAACTGATTTTTTCTCTCTGCTTAACCTCCACCAAAAAAACCAGCTAGTTATATATGTGTGTTGGCTTATTATTGAGGTTTTTCGGCTGTAAAATTTATTATGCGTGTAGGTAATATGTTATTCAGTAATAAATGGTGATAATAACGGAAGTCAGGGGGTACATGACTTGTTTTTTCCTCTGTCTCTGCTTGTGTCTTTGTCTTTTTTGTTTTTTAGAATATATTTTAGATTTTTTATTTGGAAAATTTTATGATTTTGAATTTTGAATCGTACCATATAGTCTGGAGTAAAAGTGGCAAAACTTCCTATTTTCTCATATGTCTACACTTTTTTCCAAATTGGACAGCTCTCTTCCCCAGACAGTCTTGTTACCTGACACGGTTCACTTGACAGACTAGACAAGTCTACGTTTACAACGGGGTATATAATGTGATGAGATTATTAGACGCTTTTGGCTTGGCAAATTACTTTTTTTGTCACTAGAACTATAGAAGAAGAACGTGTGCAAAGAGAACACTCATCAATTGACCACATCACATCATCATCTAAACATGATAATTTATCTTAAGCTTTTCTAAATAAGCAAAAAATATTATTATTATGCTAACTCCCTACTTGTAATTCCCTAAGCCCAACCTACCTATATATAAAAAATACTACCCACACACACACACAGACAAAAAAATGAGATGTTTAACAAGGGAATAATAATATCAGTGTATAATGTAGAGCTCGTTAAATTAGCCACAAAATGTCCATTAAAAACTTATTTTACGGCAGTGTTATTGACATGTTCAAGATTTACAGGTTTTTCACAGACAACTTTTTTTTAAATACCTAAACAAAAAAATATCTCACCGCACTGCAATCAACAAAGTAGACAAAAAAGTGTTAGAATATTTTGACGGGCTAAATACGCGCAAGGTAATGAAATTACAATCAGTCTCAAAATTGTTTTCACTGTGAGCTTGTTATTACTGCCTAAAAATTGGTTTTTATGGAAGTTTGCTCTAAATAAGGCTAAACGCAATATGAGTGTACTAAATAGTGGAGGAAGAAAAACGGGTATTGGGAGTACTTTCGTCAAGTTTTGAACTACTTACAACTACCTGCATGCTAATAATGATGATAAATGGAGAGCATGTTCTAAAAACGCGGATGGTGACAGCACAAGACAGTGACTAACCATCGAACACGTACAGAGTATCAAGTAGACTGATCTCGTTTCCCCACACAAAATAGTATGATGCTTGTTTATCTGTCAATTTAATAGCCTTCCTCCACAAAAAACAGAGAACTTGATTTAATCCCACCAATATTTTTATTCCTATGCACTTGTTCAGTTAGGTAGTTTAACTGAACTTGACACTGGACCAATAAACAAGCTTTAGAAAGAAGCCAAATATGAGCAAAAAGTGTCACCAAGCAAGGAAGGCAATATAATGGACGCACCAAACCCATAATTATTACCATAATAATAATATTTATTTGCAGAGGGATTTAGTTCGTTAGAGAATTGCGTGTGCAGCTAGATGGCATGTGACCGTGAAACAGCACACAAGAGAAATAATTTTTCATCCCGTATGATAAACGACTCTGAATGAACTTCCATAAATGCAGTCAACCGTAATCAGATAAACATTTTTAAATAATGCTATAGACCAAAGACATTTTCTCAAGTGCAAATTACTAATTTTTTTTGGAAGTTCAATGCAATGCAATAATGTAGTTGAAGTTGGGAATAAAAGAAAAGACCTTGCTTTCCAGCCAAGCCAAGTCATCTTTTATCCTACATGCTAAACTAAATTAAGATTAAAGATACATTGTCATTCGTTAATAATACTTCCATGCCATACAAGAGGACCACCATTATTCCTTTACACGTGATAATACCTATAGCCAAAAAGGACAATACGTTAGAAGATGGAATAGAGGATGAAAGGTTATTATTAACGCTGTATGACAGTCACTTCTTTACAAAGAGAGAAAAAGGTTCGATTAGATAATTTGTGTGCTTGAAGGGTTGCTTGTTTGATGTATAGTGAAACGGAGATAAAAACGGAGAAGATGAAGATGATACCATCACACTTTCAGCTAAACAATGCACATATCAGTCAAAATGCAAACCTGTGTGATGGTATTGGTATAACATAACCTTTTAGCAAAATTTAAACATTTAGCAATGAATCTAAACTCTCTGACAGTCTAGGTTTTTTGTCTTGTTGTCCATTTTGCCAAGTGTGCGTTTTTTCTGCATGTTTCTTCATGATAATAATGACATTCACTAAGAAACATGATCGCCAAAAAATTGCCATTAGGATTATATGGGCATCGCGTCACTAGTCACCAGAGAGCACACTTGCCGCGAAACAACTTTGCTAAAAACCAAGGTCAAATGTCCATATATGCGCGTATTACGCAATTTATGAACAGACTATGGTCTCTGCTGCCATTTTCAAATTGTATCTTTTTAGATAATGTTTAGCTGTGTAATAAAGCAATAGTGATAATGGCTATACACACAAAGGCTTTTTTCTTTTGTAAAAAAAATAAGAAGATGCGCTTAATCTAAAAAAGCATGCGCGGTTATTATAAGAGCTTTTATATAGGCAAACTTCCAAAAAGCCAAATGAAAAATAATGGTAAAAATTAACGAGGTGGAAATGACGAGAGAACAGGCTTTTCGCCTTATTAGATGGATAAATGCGTGCATCCATCTTTCTTTATAGCCGTTTTTTAAGCCGGGTACAATTGACCATTTTATGGTTTAGCTTTAAAAAAAACTATCAGAAGAGTGACGGACCAAAGTGCTAAATTGAAATGAGAAGGGAAAGAATGAAAAATGAATATAGTTTTTGGAGAAGGACAAGATAAGACTCATGTCAGTGCGCATGTCTGTCTTGAGCCGAACACACATGTGTGGATTAGATAACCTGTAAGTTTGGTGGATGTTTTTGCAGGCTTTACCTTTCACTGTTCAACAGCGACCAGCATCAATTACATTTTTGCATAAGATCTTGATTTTTTCCCTTTTTATGGGATCGTTCTTTTGTAACAGAATATTATGGTTACTGATCTCTTCTACTCAAGTCTCCTTTCAGGATGAGGAACCTGACGCGAAACTATAAAACTTTAAAGAAAATTTGCAATTCATCTGTCGGCTGTTGTACTGCCGTTGCATTTCAAAATTTATTTTTAAGTTCACAACCTTGTCGTTGCTTGAATAAAAGATGGGATTATATTCAAGAAGGATTTTTTTCTCTCGGTAAATCCGTAATCCATATTGAAAAGCATATAAACTCGCTTTTAAAAATATTTTATGGCTAAAGTTTGCAAAACCAAAAAACTGATCTAGAGTTCAACAGGTACACAGATGATTGCCCAGATAATTGCGGTGATGGCGATGATGATCATAAAGATAAATTATACTAGCAAAAACTATACACAGCTTTGCCATAAAAATTCAGGTAAATTGAAATAAATAGGTATTAAGATACGTGCTCTGCTATATACTAGAGCTGTTAAAAAATGCAATTCAAATGAACAAGGAGCTTTTTTCATTTGTTTTATTCCTAGGACCCATACCACAGTCAATGACCAATAAAGGATATTTCTGTAACGGAACATGTTATGTAAATGCAAATATCTTTAAGCCTCTGCCAAAACAATCGTTAAAAGATTGTTATATGAACACTCATTGACTTTTAAGGTGCAGAGGAAAAAGAAGGAGGAAGCTCGTAAAAATCGACAGGAGCAGTAGAAACTAGAAACAACTGAGATTTGAGTACCTGCCTTTTTAAAATGGATATATGAAGATGGGTTTTTAAGAAATGCATTCTTGTTTTGGCAGTTAGCACAGTATGTGTGCAGCAGTTAAACCTTAAAAAATTGAAAAAAAAAACGCAATAACTGAACTGCAGTAATAATTTGCAAGAAGAAAACACACACTTGAGTTAAAAGTTGGTTTTAAAACTGCCACTAATAAACCTTGACCAGATAGGTCTCTGAGTAAAAACAAGCATTTTATTTAGGTAATTGATTTATTTGTTTGTTGTGGTTTCTTTTTTTGCATATTAGTCATGGCTGTAGGTTATATCACCAATTAATTATTGCTTTTTGGCAAATATTAAGCATGCATGATTATGAGTGATGGGCTTTGTCATAATAATAAAATAATAAACTTTGACTTGGTTTATTATATCGCACCATACATAACGATGCATATTATGGTCGGTTTTATGTTGCGGTCACATATTCACAAAACCTTGAAAAAATTAGTAGGTATCTTCCAAAACACAAAAAAAAATGATTTAGTGTGGTACTCAAAAAGTGAGTTTGAAACCCGTTGGAAAAAAGGACAAGATTTGCATTTTAGTTTGAGCTTCTTCCTAAGAAACCTTTGACAGCCAGCGCCTGTGCATGCGTAATATAACCGTGCTTATTGTTATGCACATTATAATATGTAACCGTTCATTCACGCAATAAAATATGATGTGACCTGACAATTGAAAATGGAACCCTGCCATGTTGTTGTTTTGCAAAGGACATGACATAACATAAACCATTCAATATTTTAGGTACCTATTCACCTTTTTAGCTTGAGGTTTGATGCACCACATGTTTCTTCAGTATTATCACTACTTAATCCCTGTCAGTGTCAACCAAACACGAAAAGACAAGAGCAATATATTTTTTACTGTATAGCCACTTTACTATATCGCCTTCTTTTAATTTGTCATTTGGTAATTCAATCATAAGCCAAATAGGTATAAAATGTACACTTTATGGATTGATCCCACAACTCCATAAAAATCTCTTTCAAGTTGAACGAACAATCACTGACTTTTTAAAACAAAAAATGTCACATAGATGGACCATTACTGTCATTGACTATGATTCCATTTTCCTCTTAGAACTCTTCACGTGCAGAACAACCCCCGTCCTCTCTTGTCATTTCAACCTTCCTTTAAAGAATATTTCAATAATTCTACTACTTTGTCATTGGCACAGAGGCACATGACTGCTGTAAGTGGCTACGTGAATCGGTAAACTTTTTTCCAAATGTTCCCAACCACCACCACCGTCAGCATTCAAAACAGTCAATCTAATAAGCAAACAAATAAACTCTAAGAAGGTCCTACGTCCCACTGCGTATTTAAAAGTATTTAATATTCAAGTGTCATGCGTGTAAGTCAATAGCTTTCTTTCTGTGCCAAAAAGTATACAGCCGCGACCATGCATATTGCTTTCGTCATCGTCATTAGCTATTCCGTACAAGTACATTTTTACGCTGTATTATAGTACTTAAGATTTTTTTAAAGGTAACTGCAAATGCAAAGCCCATCATTGACAACATTTTTATTAGCCTTAGCAAAAAAAAGTCCTTTAAACTTTTTAAAACGCACTATACTACGCAATCATTTTAAAACAATATATCATTCATCATGTAAATTTTGTTGTATGCGCATGTAAAAGTTGTTGTGTCCCCAACAATCAACTAGGAACACTTCTTGTTTTTTTATATTTATTCCTCCTCCTTCCTTCTTCTTCAATTTCAATGCAAAGAAGTTACAAGTGAAAGCAAAGATAAAATGAGAATGGGTCCGTTGATCCGTTTAAATAAAAAAATCCGAGGTTGTGTACCAAATAGATATATAAAAACAAAAAAGATAAATGGACTTTTGAGTTTTGACTGAATAGGGTCTCTAGTCGTTTTTTGCATTCAGAATGAGTCAACCACCAAAACAGGATTACAAACATGACGATAATGTTCTCTAGCTTGTTTTTAGCTCAATTCAATTGGGCTGACACTCTAATAAAAATAAAGAGAAAATGAGATCTCTGCTTTATTGAGAATCAAAAGAGACAAAAAAGTACAAGCAGTTGAAACAATGTCCAACCATATTATTATTATCTCTATTGAAAGTTAAATTAAATAGCCTTGTACGCACAGTTTAATATTATGCAGTAGCAGAAAAGAGAGTTGCCGAAAAAATTATATGCTGATGATAATGATTTTCTACTTGGTCCTCTACTAGATCAATGGCTAATTTAATGAGGAGTAATGAGACAGTTCATTAAAGAAAAAAAAAGTTTTTCATTGAAATGCTAATACCAATTGAAGGATACCTACTTACACGCAACACAGTTTAAACACGCCAATCTGGTACAATTATTATGATGATTATTATTTGCTTTCATTATTCAATATTGATCCTCTGAGATAGAATCAGCCACTAAATAGAAAAAAGACCACCGCACCCAAATATCCAACCCACCACACAACAGCAGCAGCAGCAATATCTTCAACAATCTACTTTAGAAAAAAATGTTTAACAATCAAGTCTTGTTTGTTAAAAGGTCTGGTATTGCACATGAGAAAAAATCTTGCTGGTCATTGAAGCACAATTTTTATTTGGCGTGTTCTTTTCCTCTCTTAAAAACTAAAACCGATTGAGTGCAAACCACTAGCAAAGTATATGATTGGAAGATTTTTTAACAGTTTATGTGCTAACGACAATGCTGATGATAAAAAAGATAAAAGCCTTGTTGGTTGTTTATAGCCCCAGACGATGAAAACAAAACTTGACCAGAGACCAGACCATCAACATCATCATAATATGTCGATAATGATAAAGCTTTCTTTTCTAAACTGTTACACGCAAGTCATTCTTTGTATTTATGCGTAAGTGTACAATAATATGCGTACATTGTACAATGTACGCAAAAACAATTTTAAAACAATTGAAAAATGATTGAACAGGGCTACCTACTTGATATTTGGTAAGGTGCAATATGCCAAAGTGTGCTAAATACTCTAGAGAACCGCTGCTGACCTGGCTATTATCATGCGTGACCTTCTTTTACACTAGTTTACTTGTGAATTATTCCAACTAAGCAAAAAACTAATCAAGCACTTATATAGCCAGTGACCATTATCATCTAACAATCAGGGTAACAAACAAGTACACTTTGATAATGGTAAACACAGGAAGCATGAGATTTTTTTTCAGTTTAGAGTTGTCTATCATCTCATCATGTGTGCTCACTACTGAAAGGTTTTAAAAAGAGAAAAACAGGCTTGGTCCATTTCACCGACATCGACATCATGATCGTCACCACTTTTTTGAGTTGTTCGTGAGTTCGATAATCACAACATGATAATTAGCTTTGAGTCTCGTTTTAAAATTACTTGTCAAGAGCATTTTTTTCTACTAACTATATATTCAAGATCAAAGCTAAACTTCTATAGATTTTTTACAACGCAATAAATACACTTTTATTGTTTGGCTACTGCCAAAATGGAACCGAGTCTTTAATAAACTTTCTTATAATTTTTTTGCTTGCCATGTGTTGTTACCTATTCAAATGCACATGCACACATTTAACATGTGAGTTTATCTTTCTTGAGACATTTATCCTTTTTTCTGCAATTTTAATTTTTTATCTTGCTCATCTTCTTCTTTTAAAAAATTGAAGCTGATGTGTGGAACCAGCACAGAGAGAATGAGGTCCATAGGTTCTGCCCATTTCTTAGAAGAAATCACGGCATATGGGATTTCTTTTCTGCTGCTACTCTATTCACCATTCACTCTTGTCATATTTTATCAGAGAAGATCACAGCAGCAGAAGCAACATAAAAAATATTTATGAAACATTGTTGTTATGCATGCATAAGTAGTTTGTTCTTGCAGTTGTAATAAGCTCTGGTCTCTGGTGTGATCTCGGTTTAAATTGAAGATGAAGAAGCAAGGTAAGAAAACCCACCTTTTTCAAGAAGGTAATCTATTAGTCTCTACTGCCGTGTCTCATGCGTTACATCCTCTTATCATGCATTTAAATTTGATGCACTTTTTATTCTCTTTGAAAAACTGGCTAAAGGAAAAACTCCTATCCGGTATCTCAAGTATGAAAGCGTAGTGAATAAACATTTCATGTGTGCAAAAGTGCAATAGAGAATATTTAAGAAGATGCAATGCAGGTCCTAATTTTTTTCCACAGGTAGAATGTGTGCCTGCAGTTTTTTAGATATTTTTTCTACTTGTGATTATTACACCCCATGATTGTTCATCATTGTGTCCTCCTCAGCAGCACAGCAACAAAAATTTGACATATGAGTTACCTTGCTACTGGGCCGGCCTCCTGCGTTGCAAAATGTGCAGCAATATATAATATCTCTGAGAATAAGTAGCCTTTTGACCTAGAACTGTTATAATAAATGTAAATGTTGTGTAGTCAAGTCTGCAGTAGTGCGTACATCCCAAAACTCATCCTCATAAACCAAAAATGGAAGTAAGTGGTTCAATTTTCAGTCTTTCTTTGTGCATCCCTCACTGAACGTGAAGATGAACCGTCAATAATAGTAAAAGAAGGGAGAAGCGGAACAACCCTTTTTTGCGCACCTACAACAATCAACATAACAATGAGATTGTAACAAGAAGCAGCAATAAACATAAAAATATCTCTTTTGGGCTTGACAATGGGAGCTCTCAAAAGTGGAGATATAAAGACAGAAAAAAATTGACTTTTTGCTCGTGTGTGAACTTTTGTCTGTGTGATGTCTCCTCAAAGTTGCTACTGTACTTGAATTGAAGTAGTGTCACCATTTTCTCTGTGACAATGACAATGACAGTAGCAGACACTAGACACTTCATTTACATGAAATACAGTTTGGGTTTCATTCATGACTCATTATTGTAGACCTGGTTCTAGAAAAATTAGAAAAGTTGAACTGATTCCAATTCATTTTTATTGCTTGTGTGTAGTGAAGGCAAACGATTAATCGCGATTCCAAAACGATTTCCGATCCGATTTTTGATGATCCGAACATTTTCGAATCCGATCCGATTAGTGGTTAAATCGTTTGCTAATCGGTAAAATCGCGATTTTTTCCAACCACAGAACTTATGCCGGAAAATCCATTTTAAGCTTGACAAATTGAAATAAAGAGATTTACAAACAATAAAACATAGTCAATACGCACAATACATCCAAATATTTGGTGTAAATCTGCTCTATCATGAAGCTCCTGACCTACATAGCAATAAGTTTTTCAGGTTTCGTTTACCACGCACATATAAAATGACGGTTTGTAAAAATCGCGATTAATCGCGATTCCGATCCGATTTTTGTACAAAACGTTTACAAACGATTTTTCACAGATCAAACCGTTTCCGATTTTTGGATAAAACGTTTGGACAAAAATCGGTTTAATCGCGATTAATCGCGATTAGTTTTCGATTTTTGCCATCACTACTTGTGTGTATAATGTATGTGATTATCGCTATTACCGTAAGTACTACTTTTATTAACTTGACGAGACATACAACTCAAGCAGTAAAAAGTAATCTGCCTGTATTTCTTCATGTACCCGACATGACAGTTTCTAGAACTTGGCACGCTAAACATGCTAAAATTGTGATAATCATCTTTGTCAATAGTTTTTCTGGTAACTGAGATGACAGTTGTAATACATAAAACATTTGTGTGGTGTGACTCATAAACTTAAACTAGACTTTATAAATAATACAGTACAGGAAAATGTTCTAAAGTCCCGGCTTATTTTCTTCTTATTCCACAACAAGCATCCCATGACATCACCGTAAAGAACCTAGTCGTGAGTTAGAATAAACTACAAACCAATTTTCTTTTTATATTTTTATAATGCTGCAATTAATATCCCTGTGCTCGCATTTAGTCCCACCATCATCATCAGTCAAATTGTTTTTCTCAGTGTGTAGTGCAATTTAGCAATTTATAGTTTGCAGCTCTGCACACATTGCACAAACTCAATAAAGAGTCAATAGTTTATTAACTGTGACCTCATTTGCCACCAAATTCACTAGTCCGTCTACAACAAATGATAATATTGATAATAAAAAATGACGAGTAAGCGCATACTTCTTCTTCTACCATTTTTATTTGGACCACGTTGATTTTATCAATGTACATTGTTGCCATTTTGTTTGAAGCATTATCATCTTCGGATGTAAGATGAAAAGCAGAACGCTAGAACGCACACATAAACACTTTTTTTATCCATTTGTTGATCATCATCACCATCATACTTTATCATAATCAAAGTACTAAATCCTATGCCCTACCACCGCGGTGGTGCCATCATGATGCAGCATGCAAGTGGTGTGATCTTCTTGGTGATGATGTTGATGGGCAATTGAAAATTGCGGATTCTTTTCTGCGGAAAATAACGCTTCAGGACAAAACGATATATACGAGGAACTTGACAAATGAAATATATTTCATGGTGCATGATGCATTGCGCATTGATGTAGGTAAGAAGGCATTTGAATTTCAAAATGAAATGGATGCTAGAAGCAGCATGGCATCTCCCTTGGCACATATTATTCTTCTCTGCGGATATGGCAATATTTTCAATAATCTTTGCACAATATCTCAGAAGCCAATTTAAAATTGCATTTTGCACTTGAGCCAGTTTCCTATAAACTCCGCCCCTGATTCTGTTTTTTTTTTTCAAGAAGAAATTTTATTACTCTTCTTCGGAGCTCTAACCCATAAATTTGTTGGTGATGCACCAATAAATTGACAGTTTATGATTGAAAGCCACATTATTATTACTGCAGTGTGCGGTGCATGCAATAAGAAATTATCTACTGACACTGTCAGAAAAAAATTGCATCTTTTCATTTGAATCATAAGTAGTTCCACTTTTCTATTGCTTGCCTACTACCTGTTTTCTTGTGTGCGTACTTAATCGCTCCGTTTTTTATTCAAGCGCTTATAACACTCTTTTGAAACATTATTACACGAGCACAGTGTACAAAGATGTTGAACCGGATAACAATATAGTCAATAAAAAAGACGCTGCGCTGCACAGTATGCACTTTTCTTTCTTCTGAGAAAAAAAGCTGTTACAAGTTTTATTGTAAAGCCTTTAATTTGAGACTAATCTGCCGCGAAATAAGCATAAGTTGCAATAAAGTGAAGAAAAATAATAAGTTTTTAAACTTTTGACTATACTCCTTCTTTTCTTATTATCTACTTGACTGTGTCAACTTCTTTTTAAAAAAGAGTTTTGACTGACTGATGTAATACACAGAGAACACGAACTTGTGTTGTTGTGCTCTTGTAACCCATCATAATCATTCTCATTTATCTTTAAAAAACAACACAAATGCAGTATGAATTGTGGCTTGATTTTTGTTGTGGGTGATTTCATGACCAAATGACCATCATATTATCAAGAAAGAAAAATGATGATTGCTTACAAAAGAATAGAGTTATGGTATTACTAGGAACGAAATGAGAATAAAAAGTTGACCATGTGGTAGTTAAAGACAAGTTTTAACTACTGCTGTTTCTCAACCTTCATTTGGCAATAAGGATGATTATGTACCAACTATCAACGCAAACCACCACAATAACAACAATAGTGAAAGATTTTGAACACACCTTAGTTTTTGCTTTTGTTTTGGCTTTTCTCTCAGGTCTCAGGTTTAACTAATTCTCACCCGACAAGAAAAAGTGGACGAAAATGATCTACTATGCATTTATTCAGTTGCATGTGTTTAAATATTCAAAAGAAGGCTTGCACCTTGCACTTCAACACGCATCAGACTTTTTATTCGGAAGAATAAAATGTTTCAAATGATTCTTTTGACAAAAATAGTATAATTATCGAACTTGTAACTTGTTCTCATCTCTTTTGAATTTTCAGGTAGTCAGTTTAGTAGACAGTAGTTAGCATGTATGCCTTTATATAGGCTAGTTTAGGTGGGATGCTATTTAATTACTTTGTTTTTTTACAGCAGCAGTTTATAGTGTGGTGAATTTATAAGGAAAAAGTAAAAACATTGTTGCTCCTTATTATTTAGCACACTATAATGTTCATCATTTTAAAATTTCAACAAGTTTTGGAGTGCCAGAGTGTTTGAGTTGCCGCTTCATTAAAAATTGACAAAGAAAGAGTAAAAAGGAATGACCAGTAGTTGAAAAACGGACCAAGAAAGAAAAAACTAGCCCTTTGTTAAATAAAAAGTTATGAGGTTACATTTTACAAAGATGGCGGATAATGCTGGGCGATCTAACTAGACCAACCGGGTTTTTCATTTTTGTTTTTTGCTACCTGAAAAGGCTAACAATGGCATTTTGACTTGATTCAGTTTTTGACTTTTGAGTTTTGTGAATGAATTTTGTATTTTTTAAAACTTTTGTGCGTAGTTGATCAACTAGTGGACGTAAACGGTTGTGGTAGTTGGTCAATGATTCTCTTTTTCATTCATGGTTAGTCCACGTAAACCATATTTTTTCAGTGTTTTAACAAGTTAGCACAGAAAAAACTGACCGAGCAAATGCAGTAGCGAAAAAAACTGAAAAAAATCAAATCGTGATTGTAATCATCATCATATTTGAAACCTTGTCGGTTTTCTTGTTCGAGATTTGAGAGTATGATATGGGCATAAGGTGCAATGTGCGGTTATCAAGCCTGTTTTATGTGCATATATAAGCACTGTCATCATTAACTGAATAAGTTAGTACATGATCATATCAATACCAATATCACCTTCATAAATTGTTTAACAACTTAAGAGAGAAAAAAATATGGTTTATATGTCAGTGGGAGCATGATCATGAAAATAAATAAATATGCTATTCATTTAAAACTGACACTAGTGTGCCATGTCAAGTCATGCTCAGCGAAAATTATCTGGAGCAAGTTACTCATGATTCATGAACACGTATTTTCAGCTCAATACCAATACCAGTTCAAAGGTCAAGCTTATAATATTCTTTAGTGTTTACATTTTACTTGATTTTCTTTTTGCAAAATTTACAAGACGTTTTAAATGAAACTGACAGATTGCTTGTCATTCACTTTTCCAGATTGGTCCCTCGTCTCCTCGTCTTGTTTGATCTGCATTGCTATAAATCTTTTAAGTGCCACGCACAGCCACATTTTCTAAAACAAAAGCTTAAAAATTTCTTGCAAATTTTAAAATGGAAATGAATGTAGATTCATGAAAAGATTATTTTAGCATTTTGCAGTACTTTTATTAAAATGCACAAAAGCAACATCCTAATTTTCTTAGTGCTGACAAGACAGAGTAATTATAGCTTATTTGACGCGCCTTGCTGTGTACTATGTTGCAATGCACACTTAACTATAATCTCAAATTGGCACATAGCTTGATGGTGGTATGGTGGTTGGTGGTATTACGCAAGCTTTTCTGCTGCTGTCGTAGAGTAGATGATGATAAGACCTCTTTTTAACAGGTTTACAGCGTTGCTGATTGAATGATATACACAATACTAGAAGAAAGATTTAGATTAGGTTATAACTTATAACCACAGAATCTTAACAACGCACTTTTTATGACTCACCTTTCTGCTAGTACAATTACAGTTATGTTTTATTGTAAAATTACTTGTAAAAATGACAAGCAAAAAATTGAAATTTCTATTTCCATATTTTTTATTTTAAAGTGGACAAATCACTTTCAAATTGCATACAAACCAAATGCTGCACTAGACAGTTTAATAGCCATGTTTTCAACAAATTTTTAATGAAAAAGTCAAAATTAGAACTACCAAGTTTCAGTTGGATCTCGATCGCATCAAAACAATATTTAAATTCACAACTGTAGCCTTCGCTTGAGTAATTCTAAGTCAATTTTTTACTCTGATTGTGACTTGTATTCATATTCATATTTAGATCGACATAAATCATCATCGTACAACAGATCGAGAATAAGCTGAGTTCACTAACAGTACATGCGTTTCAAAACTGCATATTATTGAATTGTACAATCTCCGCACAAAAAACCGTATCATTGCACTATGCTACTCTCAATCTATCACACACAGCAATAATAATAGTAATTGTGTGCATATTAATAGCCCATTTATAAAGGTGTAGTTAAAAATGCTACACACCCAACAGCCAACAACTTTAGTCGTCATCATTCATTATCATGTTCAATGCTATACACAACCAAAAAAACTCTGGTTTTTTGCTATCAATTTCATATAGCTGTAATATTGTAGCAGAGGTGCCGCAAAATGCGTGTTAAACTTATCGCCATAAAAAAAGTCGATTGATAGGTACATGATGTGAACATAAAGGCAAACTCTGTTTCTTGCTGAAATGCAACATTTTTTCTGATTGTTTAATCCATTTCAATTCCAAAAGGGTGTTTTCTTATCTTCAAAGCCTTCATTTCATAGCCCAAGCCCATGTTCATACGCTATTTGTACATGCATCAACTCTGCACGTTGTTATCAACATATCGTTATCCCATCACTTTATAAAAATGTTTCAAAAAATTGATTGATTTTTCCCCTTCATCTGTTCCACAATTCCACAGCATCCCTTGCTTGCAGCTGCCGACAATATAAACTTTACCTTGCCTGTCTTTAAAAAACATGTAAAAAAACTACATAATACACGCAACAACAGGTAGACAGGTAGCCAATCAATAATAATTTTTCAAGTATATCCTATTCCATATTCCATCAAGGCATAAAATATGGAAAATTGAAAAGGTCCTTTAAATTTACAAGAAAAAAACAAGTGATTCCTTTGATGGATATGGATGATAAAAGCGTGTGGAGAGTGCACTGCCTGATAATAATACATGAACCCCACCAGTTCTCTTCCTGTGTGAGATGAGATAAACGCAAGTGTTTGTGCAATGAACAGAGATACTCTCAAGGTACTTGAAACTTAAAAGGAGCAAAAATATACATTCAGTTTTACGTTGTGTACGTGCGCTTATTGTTATTCCCTGCATGTTACACGTTGCGTTAAGAAGAGGCGAAGCGCATCCAAAAGGATAAACTTGCCTTCTCATCATCGCATCGCAAAGAGATTTCTGACATGGAGAAATAAATGAACAGCATGAGCGAGTGAGCGTGAGGATAAAAATGAAAAAAGGCCCTTGGGTACTCCAGTACCGTTATCTGGACAGGGAGTAAAATGCGTTGCGTACAAAAAAATACGTACAAAACAAAATATAATCTTTAAGGAGTTTTCTGGCTTCTTACCTTGAACATTGAAAAGCTGGTTGGTTACTACACCAAGTTAGTTGGGATGATCAAGTTTCCAAAGAAGAATAACAAAAGAGCATGCAACAAGTGCCCAGCTTCAAGATTTTGTCTATGGACTGTGTACAGTTTTTAAAACGTTCTGGTTTTCAAGCCGCATCAGCAATGCACTTTTCTTGGTCCAGTCCAGAGAATAATAGAGAATATGGCCAGCAACAACAATCTGCTGCTGCGGATCTGACGCCTATCTTTTATAACGTCTTGGTAAAGTCGGCTTCTTTTTCAAAAGCTTGTGCGTGTATCCCTCTGCCTGCCTGCCTGTGTGTGTGAATGAAGCTCTTTCTTTGACAAAGCCCCAGGAGCAAGGCAGTTTATAAAAAGGATGATGTTGAGAAATTATGTTAAAAGTGGGAGAGAGACAGGTCCACCACACAAATAATATAATGCGTCCAGACAGATTTTTTTTCTTCTGGGGAAAATGGCGTTTTCCTTTTTATCCTGGTTGTTGTGGTCCACAAAACAACAATCAGGCCAAGAAGAGCTTGTGTATTGCTCACTTTTTTTCTTCTCAGAGGGTTTTTGGTGGTGTTAAAGCTGCTATTGTTATACTCTAGAGGAACTTTTAGGGCAGAATTCTTATCAGGTTCAGCAACAACAACACAAGGTAATAATCACAAGAGGAAGAAACACACAATCCAGCACAGATAGCAACAATAATGATGTCCGAGTCCAAAAGAGAGTTGTGTGTTTAAAGTTTTAGAATATTATGCGTATACACACTTAAATTCTTATGTCCAGGGAAATTGTTCAAAGTTTGCTTGCTTCAACGTAATAATAATAAAAGCAGCAATTATTGTGGAGCAACAAAGAGAATGTGGCAAGAAGAAGTGTACAGGTAAATATATTTTAACAAACAGGTAGATACACACAGTTGTACACCATTAAGGGCAGGTGGTAATAGAAGGAATTCCCATTTCGTCCAAAACCAGTTCCCTTATAATATTCTCCTTTCAAATCTCTGCCGACACAACACAGACCCAAAGTACACACAATATATGAAAATGCATGCAAGTGGTTCTGGTCAAAAATATAACTTTGTTCGTGTTTCGTTTCTCTTCTCTTCTTCAATGCAAGTTGACGTTAGCTTGTTGTTGATGATGATACAGACTCTTCTTCCGAAAAATCAGAGATGCATGAATGTATAATGATGATGTAGTTGTTACGTTGAAGAATCAGTGAAAAAGGGGTGGTGGAAAATATGACTGGATTCCCACGGTTTACATATAAAGCAGAAAAGAATGAACAAAAAAATTACTTTAGGGCAGCACTAGAACAAGATTTGTGTATTGCATTGTTTATATGCTTGGGTCCAAGAAAAAACAGGGAAAGTGGTGGTAATTTAAAGGGTTCTTTTGGCTTTGTTTGGTACTCATGAAATGGAAAAAGGATAATTTATAGGATGGATATGATGATATATCTTCTCAGAAAGCTTTCTGGAGAAAATCTTGTGTTTTTTACACAGCAGCTGTATATAGGTATTCAAAGAAGAGAAAAAGATGTACTTTTATAGGTATATTTTCTGTCTTGTTAACCTTGTACTTGAAACATGGCATTTGACCCAGAGAAAATAAAGAGGTTTACAAGTAACCTGAGAACTAAGAAGTAGATCCAATTTTTACCCGGATCTTTAGAGTTACTTTTGTAAAACAGTACAGAAGACAAGACAATGTCTCCCCTTCGTTTTGGTTAATGAGCAGTTTTTTTCTCTCCTAGGCTCTCTGCTTTATTACTCCACCAAGCTGATTACAATTTGATGATAGTAATGATGATGACGAGAATGTTTTTCAAGTTAATTATTAGGTGGTGTCACATCAGATAGGGTATAAGGACTGTTGTTGTGTAAAACAAGCGATCTCTTCCACTGATATGTGTCACTAGAGAAAAAAAGCCTTTGATTTTGATGGGTTCGTTAAAAAAGGAACACTGCTGCAAAGAGCGAGAGACCTTGTCACTGTCTTTTTATATGCCTGTTCAAAAGTCAACGAGCGTGATTTGTTAATCAGGTGCTGCTAATTAATCTGTTGTGCTTTATGGGTTAGTTAAGAGAGAAGGAAAAAGGTATAAAAGAAAAATATATAAGCTTTTTGATAATCACCTTCTTTTCTAAGCGATGATGTGATCAAAAAATATCTTCAGTCTTTGCTTTTCCAAAATGGCAAATAGCGTTGCTTATTGCTGCGTACGTGTTATTTTGGCATGTGGAATAATGTCAATCTAAAAAATCACATCACGGCCAATCTGTATTTGCATACGAAAAGTATTGGTGTTAAATTGTTCTTCTTAAAATATTTTAGCACTGTCACTTTTCATTCCAACAGAATGACTAATGCAAGTTCCAGAGATTCATGTAGAAAAAATCTTTTAGCTTGGTTGGTGGCTTCTTATTCTTTTGTGTGGGCAGGAATAAGGTGACCGTGTGCACGGCACAAAAACACTTCTTCTGTTTTATAAGCTTTTTGTACCCAAAAACCTCAAGAAAGAGAAAAGTGCGAGCCGGAGTTTCGTTTTAGACTGAGTCACTCCGTGAAACTGTCTTGTGTTCTGGAAAACTAATGAATAAAACAGGCAGAGTTTTTTCTGTAGGATATTTTTTTGCTATTTGGTAGTACCAGCTAAATAGCTTGTTTTTATACTCACCCCAACCTCAAGTCAAAATGAAATAACTTTTTATTAGTTCTGCTGCCACTATCACTACTCATGTGGAACTAACAGTGTGTCTGTATCAGTATCGCCTAATGTATTTCTATAAAAGGGCTAAAAACCTCATTCTTTCAATCAGTTAGAGTTAAATAATATGTAACAGTAACAGCACACTAGTATACACTATTATGCACAACGTGGCAAGTGGCAAAGCTCACAGTAGTCAAGTTGTTCTTCTTCTTTAATAAAATATTATTCAATTTTGTATTCAGCACAACGAGAATCATAACATTTTATTATTTCAACCAAAAAAACTCTTTATTTCTGTCCTTCTGTGGAGCAACTTTACTCTTGCTCACGCAACCACGAGCTGAAGTGATGTGGATGGAGTACATCGAGGTTTTGTGAGCCCGAGAGTGCCTAACAGCGGCAGCGGCATCGCATGGCAAGTCTGTATCGTCATCATGATCATCACATCACATTTACGTTAAAGTTGGTTTATGCATCAAGGATATTAGTTTTAGGCACTATGGCACATGTGCACAATATCATGGCAAGATATTCTCTGATGTTAGCCATAGTAGTAAAAAAGACAGAAAATTTTATACTCAACCAATCTGTTGAAGTTGTGGTGTCGGTGTTGGGTATCCGATGATATTACTACCAACCAACATAAAACTCACTTTTATGAGGGCTTTTGCTTTGGCATTATTGCCACTGCCACCGTTTCTCTACTTTAAGCCTCCATCCTCTCTTGTGTGTAATTTTCCAATGCTTAGACGATGTTTTTACCTGCGAACCAGGCTTAATGGCGTAGACACCTTAGCAGAACAGCAGCACTAATAGCAATAAACATTAATGCTGAAGCTGCACCAAGTCCGTGTCTTAAGTTGTTCACAGACTTGAATCGTTTTACAAGTTTTTTTTTGCATATTAGTAATATGCATAAGAATTTATAAGAACGCAAAAAGCTTTAAAATGTGGTGGATGTAACTCTGTCAATATTATTATTAGCATGAAAGCATATTCAATTGGATTTATTAGTATGAGTATTTGAGACAGTGGAGATTACGCGTAGAGTCCCGACCGACCAAACAATGTTTGTATTTTAAGTGCATCACGCAGAAAAGGACGAAAGAAAATGTATTTTGATTTTGTTGGCTCCACCGTCGTCGTCGTGTTTAATATTATGACTTGAGGGGATGAAACCACGTGAAGTCAGTTTTATTAATGCTTTATGTAACGCTTTGAAATCTGATGGTCCACTTGGTCTATTATCGATGAAAAAAGATGGAAGAGATGCATTGGAGCTGAATGTGGATTCTAGAAACGAAGATGAGCATCATGACATGTCTCATGTTTGTCGTTTGATGGAAAAACTTGTTGGGCTATAGAAATACAATGAATGTAGGCTTTTGTAGTGATTACCTGAGTGTCTGTGACAAGAAAGTCGTGATGGGGTATTTATTTATAAGTATGAAGCAATTGCTTATGTTGATAAAGCTTGTTGTTAAGATTAGAACAGAAATGAGTCAAGTAATTAATTAATGCATAAGAACTACTTGCTATTCAAGTAGGAAATACACAGGGGAAAAGTGAGACTTGACTTGGCTTCCTTTTTTCTAACCAACTTTTCAGAAGATTTGATTACCAGTCTAGTTAGCAGTGCAGTTGAGTTTCAATTTTTCAACAAGAAGAAATCGATACGACGACAGGGAGCAACCAAGAAATCAATCTTCTTTCTCGTCGAGGTCTTGATTTAATATCATGTCTACTCTCTGGAGACAAGTTATCATCATCATTCTTATGGGTTTGCAATTGCCACTCTCATTTACAAATCTGCTGGTATTAATAATGCTTTATTGAGGTAACCCCACCATTGTAAAATCATTTGAGTAGATATTTGAGTGAAGATTTGCATAAAATTATAAAAATGGAGTGCATTTTTTTGCCTTCAAGCTGAGCAAGGGTAGTTTGCTGTTTGTTGGCTTTTTACAGAGTTTCTTCAGAGCCTCTTCTTGATGGATGCTTTTTTACTTTTCCCTTTCTTTTAAAGCAAGAAATTTGCTCGCTATATAATATATCGTTTATCAACTGGTTCCATCTTTCAAAGTTCTCCCATTGCAATCACATTCCGTGAGAAAAAAGCTTTAAAACAAAAAAACGATTAGGTATTTCGTCTTCGTTATAGGCTTTCTGCTTTTTTATTTCATTTCTCACAGACAAAAAAATGAAACAGCTACTTTTAAAAAATATATAAAGCTGTTGTGTAGTAAATCGTCACACTACCACTACCACCTTTGAAATCCTTATAGTTTTTCACCCTGTGAACTGATTTTTGTCGTAAAAAATTATCTTTGGTGGCATCATCATTTTTTTTGGGTTCAGTAGACTTGAAATGAAAATGCCAGAGCCAAACTCACTTTCAGCAGAAAATGTGGTCATTCTTGGTAATGATGACGAGGCTGAGAGTGAAGTGAAAGGCAGAGTGAGATGGAAAGTAGATGATGGGAAGGATAAAAGGCTGCTGGATGACTATCTTGAAAATTGACATGTCAAAAATGTCATTAATATTTACAGGAATGAATGAACTGACAGAAGAATGTTTAAAGGGAAGGGCGAAGTAGAAACAGCAAAAAAAGTTGAAAATGCAAAGCGCGTGGAACAACCAAAAAAATGAACCAGACAGATAATGACACCTGTAATAATGCTACTTATTTTTTAGAATGGATAGACAATTTCGACTTTTCGATGCAGTTTTTATTTACTTAGCTATATACTCAAGTAAAAAATTGATGCATAATGTAATGCGCTTCGTGATGCGAATAATTTTACTACTTGCTAAGCTTACATAGAATTCAAATTCCGAATCACAAGATAATATTTCATAAAATATTTCTACTACACAGTCAATGGAGTTTTTAAACTATATTGAATTTTAAAAGGCATAAAAGGTTTCAGATTTTTAAAGTCAGTTTCAATTCAAGTAGCTGTAGGAATTTCAGATGCTGCTGGAGTTACCTCAAAATGCTTTCTGAGCAGTAGGACGATATCGTCGTGTTCACACGTTATGGCGTAGTCTAAAGGAGTTTGCTCGTCTTCATCGGTTAGCTGGGGATTGGCACCGGCCTTTAGTAAAATTTCACAGACTTCCTTACGGCCCCTGTCGGCTGCCCAGTGGAGGAGGGTTAGACCATCGTCGTCACAAAGATTTAAGTCGGCTTTACCCTGTTTTTAAAGTTAATTTAATTTAATTTTCTTAAACCGACGAAAAATGAAGATGCGTTGAAAATCTTACGTTGGATATCCACTGATTCAGTTTCCCAATGTCGTTATCTTTCACCCAACCAAATGGTGTGTCCTTATCCCCCGTGTCCTCCTCCTCCTCCACATGAGGTCGGCTAACTGCTGGGGCAAAACCAGTTGGAGCAGACTTTCGGGATGGTGATTGTTCGGAAGAATTTGCAAGATCCTCTGCTGAAGGAGGGGACCAATTGTACAAGTTCATAACCTGGTGAATGTAGTGGCTCATGGCTTCAGTCTTTGAGAAGTTGGATTTGTCCTTCCAAGCACTCCATTTGGAACGGGCTTTAACGCTAAAAATTCCTAGAAAAATCAAACAATTAAACTTTTAAATTATCAATCCTCTCATAAAGCACAATTAGAAAAATGGTCAACTATTTTCCTTCATGTACCTGGTTGTGGCTCATTACAAGGTCCAGTAGTAGCTACTTTATACAGTCCATACAATTCCAAAAGCTGGGCATCACTAGGCTTTACTCCAGCCGAACCCGTGGCATTAGCCTGAACCACATTAGCAGCGTCATTAAAAATCTCCTCCAAAACTTGCTCGTCCAGCGAGGGTTCTTCCGTGTCACTCATTCTGTACTAATTAATAATCTCTCCTTCAAATCAACTAGAAATTACACCCAGAAAATTAACAAATTAGCTGGTTGGTAGACCTCTTCACAAAAAACAGTACAATTTAAAAGATAACTATCACCACTTACCTTTAAAACCCAGTCTTAAATAGTAGCACTCACAAAACAAACAAGAAGGCACATAATTTGTTTAAAGGTGATTAAAGTTAATTCCTGGAAGCGGATGAGCCATTAGAAGTGAACACCTGTCGAATAACTCTTTGGCAAATTGGCAATGTGACGAAGCTGCAGACGGAGTAGCATTCCCGGCTGATCTCAAGAAAACAATGTGCACATGCATGCATGATGTACGCAGATGAGTAGCACTCGCTTCGTCAAGAAATTTTCTCCTCAAGATTGCAACTTTCTCATTTTTCGTGCCACTGGACCAAAGTGCCATTCCAAGAAGGTTTAATTATTATGGAAGCGGCTTCTGAAAATGAAGCAGTTAAGGCATCAACCCTTCAACTAGATAAGTTAAGTGTTAATACTGAGCCCTTATCAGAGTTGGAAGGAAAGGCTAAAAAGCTATTAAGCGATGAGGATCTTCCAGAACCTAAAGAGGTGACTGCAGAGGAGATTGATCAGATTCTAGCACGTCAAAATGGACGAAAGGTTACTGAGTTTGAAGCCAGTAAACTGGAGAAGGAGGCGAAAAAGAATTGGGACTTGTTTTATAAAAGGAATGAGACGAGGTTCTTTAAGGATCGACACTGGACCCTGCAGGAATTTGAGGAGGTGTCCAGAAGAGAGAGTCCTGTGCTGTTGGAGGTGGGCTGTGGGTGTGGAAACTTTATATTTCCGATGTTGGAGGAAATGCCAAAGTTGAGGGTACTTGCGTGTGACTTTAGTCCGAGAGCTGTGGACTTTGTAAAGTAAGTTGGTAAAGATTTATGGGAAAATTAGGGCAAATTTTAATGAATGATTTATTTGTGACTTTGGTAGATCTCATGAACATTATGACGAGAAAAGGATACGCGCTTTTGTTTGCGACATTACACAAGAAGACTGTTTCCAGCCATTGAACCAATTGAGGTTTTCAAGTGACGACGAAAGTAGTAGCTTGAAGGAAGTTTCCAGCAGCAGTAGTAGTTACGAAACGGCAGACTTTTTATCTCTAATTTTTGTCTTATCTTCCATTTCCCCTGGAAAGCAGAAACAAGCAATTGGCAATGTTGCCAAAGCTTTGAAACCTGGAGGAATAGTTTTCTTTAGGGATTATGGCCGGCATGACATGGCACAGTTGAGGTTTAAAGGGGGAAAGAAAATTGAGGACAACTTTTATGCTAGGCGAGATGGAACCAGGTAAAATTCAAAGCTTAACATGTCAAGGAGCAAATTGGTTGAATTATAATTTGTGCATTTTTATATTTCCATTACAGAGCATACTACTTTACTCCAGAGGAAGTACTCTCTTTCTTCGAAAACGTTGGATTTCGCAAGCTGCAGTGTGAATTTGTCCACAGACGAACAGTCAATGTCAAGCAGGGAGTCAACGTTGAAAGAACTTTTGTACAAGGAAAGTTTATCAAGGAGTAGAATTTTAGTGAAAATCTGTACGTACAAGTGCGCATTTTTTATTTTTCGATTGTTTGTAATAAAGATAAAACTACAATTAATATACATGACATGAACGTTTTTACATAAAAAGTACATATCTGTTAATTACTAATGATTTACATGTACAAATTGTAAATCTAAAGCCTTGTAAAAAGTTGCATACACTTTTGAGCTTAGTTTCTGATCTGAACACTGGAATACTGAGCTGACCCTGAAGGTCATGTAAGCTTATGAAAGAAGAAAGTAACAATGATGGCCTCTCCGGACTAGAATTTGGTGACAAGCAAGTATGATGTAAGTTGAAAGATGAGCGTCTTGACGCTTTACCAATTGTCCAGAAAATCCAAGCCCGTCTTTGGTGTAACCTAAAAGAGCAACATATTTTACAATGTTTTCCCATAACAAAAATGTTAGCTTTGGGGTAATATAAAAAACTTACAATTTTGCACGGACTGGACACATCCACCACAAAATCATCAGTAATTTCCCGATTTGGGGTTGGACTCTTCTTGGAAACTCCTGCGGAGGAAGTACTGGCTTCTTTGCCCCTACTTTTAGATGGTTGTGGTTCCTCCGTGGTAACTTTTACAGCTCCTCCTGGAAGTTTCACCGCTCCTGGGGGAGGCGGCGGTGGTGCCTTTGGTTTGTTTAGCTACAGACAATTTAAAAATTTGTATGTTAGGTTTCCATTCTGGCAAACTTGGAACTTCAAAATCTTCTAGATTTTAGCTTACCTTTGTTGATGACCTGGGAGAAAT
Source organism: Entomobrya proxima (assembly GCA_029691765.1). NCBI lineage: Eukaryota > Metazoa > Arthropoda > Collembola > Entomobryomorpha > Entomobryidae > Entomobrya > Entomobrya proxima. Next base: position 1,856,629 of record CM056168.1, read on the forward strand.
CCCGTCACCAGTTGCTGGCGTTTTCCCCTTCTTCAATTTAGCCTGCAACTCCGCAATCAAATCCACATTCTTCACTTGATTTGGCAAATCCTCCTCCTTACTCTTTTCCACTTCCTTCTTCTGCGTTCCAGAAGGAGGTGGAGCGTCACCAAACATTCCCCCAAAAACTGCCACCGCCCCACCATACTTCCCCTTCGACTTTTCACTGTGCATCTTATCAATTTTGGAGTAACGTCCTTCGTCATCCTCCAATCCAGCCATGCTGGTTTTCCTGGAAGGTCTAATTATATAATCATCTTCCTCCTCTTCCAAATCATTATGACTATCCTCTCGTTTCGGTTGTAAAGTTGGAATGGGAGGTGCCCTGTATTTATGTGGATGGTCACTATGTCGTCTATGGCTTATCGGTTGGGGCGGTGGTGGCAACGCCTCCAAAAACTGTTGCAATTTGCAAGCCTTGGCTTGAGTTGGTGTACAGCTTGTGTATGTGGCCGAGTGCTCATCAATCCAGTAATTGTTATCGTCATAAACATACTTTTCCGGTTTTTTGGGTGCCACCGAGGTTAACAGAACCGACTCATGGTCTTGATCTAAAATACTGTCATTGTAGTACACAGGCTGGACCAACTCTGCCTCGCTTATCAATACATTGTCCTTATCATTATCCAGTAGAGAGTTCAAGCTGGTTTCACTTTTGTGTAGTTGGTACTTTTGATACTCGGATAACCTCTTGTTTAGCTTGCCACTGGCGTCATTTTTATGAAGGTGGTCGTAAATTAGGAACTTGTCAACGATGCTGCATTTCTCACTGTACGTTATGGACGGAGGACCGTGACTTTTGATGTAGTCTTCAATTCCTTCGATATCGGAGTAGATTTTGGAAGCTAAAGGATTCATGGACGCAAAATACATGGCAAATTTTTCGGGGAGTAGGTCTGATGACGAAGTCATTGTTAAGGAATTTAATTGTTGAACAATCTCCAAAAGATTTTTATGGAACTGACAGCTAGTTCCAGCTGACAAGGATGTCTGGAGTATGTCCTGGAGGAAACACGGGAGGGAACAAGTGCATGGATTGACATGTAAAATGAAGCGTACCACAAACATTTTGTCCAAGTTTGCCCCAAACCTTAAAATCGAACTGGGAGCGAACGTGAGTACCCTGACGAAATCAGTTGCTGTTACGTTTTTGCACTCGAGTCGTCAACAAGCGCTTTAGATTTTTATGGAGTAATCGCCAGCGTACGACGCTGCCCGAAAGACACTGGAATTTTAAAAGGTGATTGACTGGTCAATTGGTAAAGTTGTGGGGGTGACGGGGTTAAATTCTGGTGTAAAATGGCTCAAAAACGAAAGATAACAGATAAGAACCTGTACGAACTCCTAGACGTACTTTCCAACGCCACAGAACAGGATATCAAAAAGGCGTACAGAAAAAAAGCGTTGAAATGCCATCCAGATAAGAATCCTGATAATCCCAAAGCTGCCGAGCTATTTCACGAGTTAAGTGAAGCGTTGGAAATCCTCTTAGATGAAAAAGCCAGACTAGCTTATGACCGAACGCTGCAAGCGAAAGAGCAAGCTAAAGAAAGGCTAAAGCAGTTGGACTCCAAACGGAGGAAACTGAAGGAGGATTTGGAAAGAAGGGAGCAAGCGGCCAGGGAGGCGGAAAAGGAAAGACAAGCGGCCAAGCGAAATTACTCAGCACACTTGTCAGAGGAGGAAAGCCTTCAAAAGGAAGTGGACCGATTGAGAAAGGAGGGTAGTCGAGCCCTTCAGGAGGAACAGGAACTGATAAGACAGCAGATTTTAAAGGAGCAACAGGGAAAGTTTAGCTTTTTACAGGAAGCCGAAGCGTCGAAGGAGGTGGAGGGTCCCAGGATAAAAGTGAAGTGGACTAAGGGAGAAAGTCCAAGAAGTTATGACAATTTAATGAAAAGTTATTCAAGATATGGCAAGGTGGTGACGTTGGTGGTGGGAAAGAAGTGTGCTATTGTCGAGTTCCAAAGTCAGGGGGATGCGGATAGAGCCTTTGAGGGGGAAAGGGAGGATAAAGGGGTGCAGTTGGAGTGGTTGTCCAAGGGAAACAATGTGGAACAGAAGGAGGGACAACCTAATCCTGCAGCTAGTGGAGGACCTACAACAGCAACCTTTCCAGCGTTTAAACCACCAACAGCGTCTCAAAATCCAAGTCAACCCATGAGTGCAGCCAACTTTGCGGATTTTGAAGCGATGATTTTAGGAAGGTTAAGTGCTGCAGCGGCGGCACAAAAGCAGGACGCTGCTGGATCGGCTACGCCAACGTCGGGAGATTAAACGCGAAGTATTTTTTAGTGTAAAAATAATTTATTTAACTGCTTAATCAACAAATTACGTTTTTATAAAATCTATTTAATTTTTTTGTATTTAAATTAGTTGGTAGATTGATTAGCTGCCATTTTGCTTTTCAATTTTGAAACGGCTTCTTCGGTTTGTTCATCGTGTCTGCTGCCTACAGCGTCAGCAATTGTGCTAAAGCCATTTTTTCTGTGAAAAAGAATAAAAATGTTATAAGAAAAATATAATCTCAATTTCGCACACATAAAAGAATAAACTCAGCACTATTTTTGTAAGAAATAAACTTACTCTAAAATTTCAGACAATTCTTTTTTCATTGAGTTCACTACTCCAAGTCCTCTATACGCTAGCACGGAGTAAATTTGTACTGCGGAAGCTCCAGCTTGAATCTTGGCAAAAGCGTCTTTTCCATTGGATATTCCTCCCACGCCGATAATTGGTACTTGGCCTTTTAATTGGGAGTAAAATTTGGCGACTAGAATTGTGCTCATGCGTTCTAACGGTTTGCCACTTAAGCCTCCGGTTTCGGATTTTGCGGGAGATTGGAGATTGTCACGTTTAACGGTGGTGTTGGAAATTATGAGACCATCCACTTTGGTGTCTTTACTGAGCACAGTTTTGCATATTGAGCTAATGTCCGCATCCGTAATATCTGGAGCGACTTTTAGAAAGATTGGGATCCGTTTTGGCTGACTGTTTCGAGTGGAGATTACGTTCTAGGAAAAATAATGACACGTTTTAGAACATTTTGGTCAATTGTAAAATTTATTAATAATGCAACTTACCCGTAATAATTCTTGTAAGCTTTCCGATTTCTGGAGATCACGAAGATTAGGAGTGTTTGGAGATGACACATTAATCACAAAGTAGTCAGCACAGTCGCTAAATCTTTGAATACCTTTACAGTAATCTGAGATTCTATCTGGAGAGTCCTTGTTAGCCCCTAAGTTTACTCCAACTATATAGTCTGGGTTTACAGTTTTGAATTGCTTTACTCGTTCGTAAACCTTTTCATGTCCATCATTGTTGAAACCGTATCTAGAAAATAAAAAGTTGAACGGGATTATTACAAATCTAATACGTTTATTTTCACTGCAAAATTTTCGAAAAGCGTACCTGTTTATTATGGCTTTATCTTCTGGTAGTCTGAACACTCTTGGCTTTGGATTGCCTTGTTGTGGAATGGGCGTCACACTTCCAATTTCCACCCAACCGTATCCTAGTCTTTGCACTCCTGACATGCACTCTGCATTCTTGTCAAATCCAGCAGCGATTCCAATCGGATTACTTATGTCAAATGGTCCCAGTTTAGTTTTCTGCAAATTTGCACAAATCAAAAACGAATTTAACTTCACATTTTTCATACAAATTTCCAATGTATTTTTAAACTATGATAAAGCTTACTAAATTAGGTGAATCCTCCACCATACCCCGCCTCTGGAAATGGTACCTGGTCAAAATGACAGCCGCCCTGTGAGACAACTCGGGGTCAACTCGGGTAAGTACTGGACTAACAAAGTCAGCAAAGAAATTTGCGTCGCCGGTCCATAAACCAATTCCGCCAAAGGCAATGGTTCCTGTAACTGCCAACTTGATTCCGGACTTGGCTTTACGCTAATCACAGATAACAAAGCAATTAAACAATGACCAATTAAACCAACTACCCATTCATGAATTTAGGGTTTAAAATACTTTAACTACTTAACTTGTGCTTACCCACAGCAATTCGCGTTGACTTATCATTCTGGTCATCTTGACCTTCGCTGGACTAACTTGTCACCTTAAACGGTTAACTTAAACACAGGTTATCCATGGACCATGAAGATGAAGATAACACGCCGGTAAAATGTGCTCATCTCTCATCTGCTCATCAGATGATTTGCTAGCCTGCTTCACAGCTTCTTTCTAAGTTGCATGATGCCCCAAAGGTAGCCGGGACCGGTGTCACCTTTCAGAATGGGTAAACAAGCGATCTGGCACGAAAGTCGTGAGTGAAGAGTGAAGTGGTTTAATTTTAATTGACTTAAAAATTAAAGTGCAAGTTAATTTTGGAAATGGTACAACCTACTACAGAAACGGTGGGAGGTGGAGGTGGCGACAGTACTCCACAGAATCAGCAGGTTCGGGATAAATTGGTAAGATTGAACATAGTCAATGGACGGATTTGGTCAATTTGTTGATTAATTTAGTTGGAAACTTATAAATTTAATCGTTGTCATTTTTAAGGACCTACCAGTCCAAAAGCATTCTGTGCACACGCTTGTGTTCCGAAGCTTGAAGCGTACTCATGACATGTTTTTATCGGATCAGGGACATTTGCCACCGGTTTGTGAAGAGGCGTAAGTTTTGAAGATAATCTTGACAAGATTCTGGATTTAATTACTGAATGGGATGATTGTTTAATTGAATGATTGTTTTGTAACTTTTCAGGGAAAAGATTAAGAAGCTTGTAAAAGCCAGAGATCAATTTGGTTTGGTAATCCCGATTGTGGAAAGAAAGAAAAGGGAAATGGCTGCGCAGGGACTTACAGATCTTCATGAAGCGGAAGCTGGTGGTGGCCAAGCGGGTGATAAGCCAGGTGATGGGAGTAAAGCCCCGGGTTCGGAAACTACGTTGGCCATATTTGGGTAAAAAGCTTGTTTAAAATACTTGTAAAATGTTTGCTTGTGAAATTTACATTTTTAGGGTATTTTGATTGATTGTTTTTTAGTGGAAACAAATCACTACTTCCTACTGGAATTGACGACAAAACTAAGACTTCCAATACAATTGTCGCACAAGCCAAGAAGCTGTCCACCATGCCCAAACCCAAGTGGCATCCTCCATGGAAGTTGTGTCGTGTTATGAGTGGTCATTTAGGTTGGGTTAGATGTGCTACTGTGGAACCTGGAAATGAATGGTTTGCTACTGGTTCAGCTGACAGAGTTATCAAAATCTGGGACTTGGCTAGTGGAACCCTTAAGCTTTCTTTGACTGGTCATGTGAGTACTGTTAGGGGGCTGGTGGTTAGTCCAAGACATCCCTACTTGTTTAGCTGTGGGGAGGATAGGCAAGTTAAGTGCTGGGATTTGGAATACAACAAGGTAATTTGTGTAAATTTACAAAACAAATTGTGAAATTTGGATGGTTTTCATTTTAAACTTGTCTACTTTCAGGTTATTCGTCACTACCACGGTCATCTCAGCGCAGTTTATGGAATATCCCTCCATCCCACAATTGACGTACTAATTACCGTGGGTCGTGACAGCGTGGGCAGAGTTTGGGACATGAGAACCAAAGCCAACATACACACCTTAACAGGTCACACCAATACTGTGGCGTCTGTGTTAACACAAGCTGTGGAACCTCAGGTTATCACCGGATCTCATGATAGCACCATTAGACTTTGGGATTTAGCTGCGGGGAAATCAATGGCCACCTTGACCAACCATAAAAAGTCGGTTAGAGCATTAGCTCTGCATCCGGATCTGTACATGTTTGCCAGTGGATCAACAGATAATATCAAACAGTGGAAGTGTCCCAAGGGAGAATTTATACAGAACTTAAGTGGACATAATGCCATTTTAAATGCTTTGGCAGTTAATCAGGTAAACTTACAAGCTGTTATTCTTATAATATTGTATTTAAATAGATGATTAATTTGTATGATTGTTTTTGTAGGACGGTGTTTTAGTATCTGGAGCTGACAACGGCAGCATGCACTTTTGGGACTGGCGAACTGGTTACAACTTTCAACGAATTCAAACTCAAGTGCAACCTGGCTCAATGGACTCTGAGGCTGGTATTTTTGCCATGACTTTTGACCTCTCCGGCTCCAGATTGATTACCACCGAAGCGGATAAAACCATTAAGATTTACAAAGAGGATGAGGAAGCCACTGAAGAAAGTCATCCAGTAGATTGGAAACCAGATATTTTGAAACGAAGACGTTATTAAATCCAGCAAATTTATAAAATGCAAAGGAATTTGTACAGAGATAACTTAATTGATAATTATATAAATTCCATTTTTATTATTAAACCATACAATTTTATATAGAGTTGGTATAAGGTTTTTATCACCAATATACAGTTGAATATCTTGCGTTAAAAATAAAAACTTGCTAATTAAGTATATTTCCACTTAAAAATGTATACTTATAATTTATTAGCATTGTTATATAAGTCATAATATTATCGCATATTATATAATTTGTTTTGTATATCAGTTTTTTTTACTCAGCTACAAAGTTCCTTGTCACAAATTCAGTCCTATCAGATCAAAGTAATATGTTACTTGTGTGTGTGTAATTATATAGCACATTCGTGTTTTTTGTCCACCTTTTCTGTTGTAAAATTGCTTTTCAACTTTGGTTTCTGGTACATTTATTCTCTTTGGTTCTTAGGGTATAGGTTTCTGCAGGTACTTTCCCAAAATTTGCTGAATTTCCCACCTAGCCATTTCATGATACTCGGGATGCAAATTACTAAAAGTTTCCTCCACAAGTCTACCCAACCTCTCGCCCGGGCTTTGTGCTGCGGCACCTCTACATCTACAATTGCAAGGGGGTGGAATGCTACTTCGGCTTGATGTCAGTGTCAAGTCCTCCCCCACGGGTTGTTGCTTATTATCCGGAGTGCTACCTGAGGAGCTTGTGGTGGCTGCCAAGCACATTAAGTGAAGATTCGAAGCACTGTCATGTCTTGTAATTGTTGCGGATGCAGTTGGCACAACAGTTTCTCTGTTACTTGGTCGATAGGTTACCACTGGAACGTGGGGATCTTGCTGACTTGCTGGTATGTGTTCGGAGGCTGGTCCACCACTGCTTGAAGGTAGATGATGAGGATGCGGGCTATCGTCCATGTGGACCATGTGAACGAGACCAGGATGATGAGAGGAAAGTGACTGGGAGTGATGACCGGGATGGTGATGATGAGCATGAGCATTGTGCGAGGTGGTAGCGTGGTGTTGATGAGCTTGTGGAGGAGTTGGATGGTGATCGTATTCAGCTTCTATCATTGAATAAGGGTGCACTGGTCCCCCGTTCCCATTTCCGTTGTCTCCTGAGCCGCCTGAAGTGTGGTCAATTGCTAGAAGCTTCACATCATTGACTTCGTGGTCGTTTATGTAGTAGCCGTCATTGTGATTGTTGTTGTCCATGTCATCCGCAGAGTGCATTCCGGATAGATCCTGGGGTTGACCACGTCTTCCCCTGCGCCGGGTTATTCTACCACGACCTCCCGTGGGACCGGCGGTGGAGGACATGCTGCCTGAACGGGAACGGAAACACATGGCTTCTTTGAGAAAGGAAAGCTGGCGATACCATTGCCATTTGGACATGTAGGGTTGGCCGTCTATCTTTTTGGTGGCTTCCATTTTTAGCTCGTGACCGTACGAGGTCCGAAGTCCATGTAGCTTTAGCTTCACTTCATTTATCAAGTCTGTAGAATAAAACAAAGTTATTACAATGACTCATGCATGAATCATTTTCATAAAACTTTGACCCTAACGTTATCTCTGTACCTTTCTCAGGTTCCAATTGATTCTCCAGTAGCCACTCCTCCACCGCCTTTAGTCTTAGCTTGTCATTGCTGTACTCAGGTACTCTGGGATTCCACAGTTCGGGATGGTCCTTGTAAAAGTTGATCAGGCTTGCGGTCTTTGGAACATCCCACCGTAGTTTCTTCTCGGGCTTGTCAACCTCTGCGGCTTTGCGTTTCATTGCGTATGCGTTCACGTTAAAGTATTGTTGCGTAATAATTTTATATAGAAAAGAAACTGTCACTATTAATAAACCTTAAAAAGTAGTTCCCTTTCAATAAAAAAATTTCTTTTCGTTGCAAAAAACGTTATATAATTTTTTATATATAAAAAGGTACACACTTTTTATATTACTTTGTACTTGGGTGCTGCTGTTGATAATTTAGCGAATAAAATGTTTTTGATAACAAGTTGAGTGGATAAGTTAAGACGTAATTTGTTTTCATGTGCACTTCTTGTACATGGTTCACTCTCAAGTTTTCATGCAATTTTTGCATACGCTACACTACTCACGTACGTAGCAACTTAGCATGTCACTTCATCTCAATGTATTTTTGACAACGGTCATTCTTGATTCTGCTTTCTTTTGTCTTTTCGGTTAATTGTCACCTTTTAACTTTCTTGCACAAAGTTGCCTAATTTAGCGTGACTTTTTCCTCATAGCCAGTTTTTTCATGGACAATGTATGGAATTTGCAGACGCAATATAAAAACTTGTTAAGATGATGGTACTGGTACAGTGTTGGTGTTGCATTGCATCTTGTTCTTGTTCACCTTTTCAGGTTTGATAATAGATAAAATGTGAATGTGTGTGCATTGCATATTATGTTGTTTGTTATGCACGCATTGAAAAATCGGACCGATTACATTAGTTTTAGATGATGAGCGCACAGACATAAAAATATTTATGCACGCAAACAAGTCAGAAGAAAGAAGAAGTGTAGAAAAAATGTGAACGAGGATAAAAGAGATGATAAAAGTGTTGTTTTTCCTCAATGAGCTGATAGTTGATGATGATGATGGTGATGCTGTTGTTGGTAATCATGATCATGATGAGGAGGACAACGTTGAAGAAGATAGTGATACTGCTTCATTTTTCGTACTTCTGCTGTCAGCTAAGTATAAAAGATAGTCATTGGTCCTGGGCTATAAACTTATTAGCAAAATACCAATAATGTATTAAACTACCACACCATGAACAAGCATGCCAGGCCAGGCATGCATAAAATTTGGTAAAGAAAGATGATCTCTGTGATTGTATTTTTGATGATGCAGTTTACTACTTTGAAAGCAAAGTGGTGTATTAAAACTGTTTTGTTCGCTTGGGCTATGTATTGCTCTGCATTGCATTCATAATCATTTAATAGCACAATGTACAAAAATTAGTTAACAAAATCGCACCAAAAAGAGTTGAGCGTGTCATAACCAAAAAGCACCACACGACAACGCAACGACAACAACAACGCGAGAGAGAGATGAGAAGATCAACAAGAAAATAACATCCTTATTCTCAGAAAATTGTGCACAGTGCACTGGGATGATATGATGAGTCAAGTAGAATTTTTTTTTATTCTGTGTGCAAAAAGATTATAGCACAGAAAATATGCTTAGAAAACAGCAGCAGAACTGTAGGTACTTAAGTATATAAAGTTGGTAAAAGGGAAAACATGAACACCACAACAACCACCACCGCCACTACTGCCACTTCTACTGAACCGAACGAACTTAGACTCGAGTAAAGAGTATAAAAATGGATGGTGATGATGATGATGATAAATGGAAACTATTGCAAATTGCGTTGTTACGTTTTTCTCTATATTGCCAAATGCCAAGAGAGCAAGTTTGTCCGTGTGCTTCACTTGAGACTTGAAAATGTTGTATTGACACTTGTGCAAAATGATACAACTCTCCAGAGAGAAAGAAGCAATACACAAGTTTTTTAAGGGAAGTTATATAAGAGATTGATTACTTTGGTGTGCTGTTAACAGGGTTGACATGTGTCATTAGGGGTTCATCATGGAAAGTTCTTTTTTTAGCAGCAGAAACCTCAAGTTTTGCTCTGGAACATGGTGGTATTTTTATATAAGGCAAATTGGTGATGGCTATACTCTTGGGCTATTATGATATGTTGATGATGATGATGACGATGATGACAAGTATATAAAAAAGTCAATCGACCCATGTATATATATTTTTCTCAAGGTTAAACAATGCACTCATCACTCTGCAGCGTTTGTAGCGTAAAGCGTAATAAAAAACAGATTTTTAGTGACAGAAGAGAGCAGAAAAAGGAACAAGTGCTTGGTGTACACTGAGACTATACTGCGGTTTGCATGGAGGAATATGGAGAGTGATTAGTAGTTATGCATGCTATATAATAGGTGATGTAGGTATTTTACACACTCAAAAACCCAGTTTTAAAAACTACGCGTTTTGCTTTCGCTTACGCTTCAAGCGATCATCACAGAGGTTTAGGTGGTTCATCCCTTGTTTTGCACAGAAAACAACAAAAACAAGCAGCGCAACAGCGAAAGAAAAAATATTCTAATGTGTGCAAAATGCGCTGCTGCTGCTGTCGTTGTGTTTTTGTCGTTGGTATTTTTGGTAGAGTTACAATATTGCGCTTTTAATAATAATATGATTATTAGACAGGAGAACAGAGAAGGATAGGGAATGACAGGAGTAAAAACGTTGAAAGTTATACTAGGCTATTCTGCTGGTAGTAAAAACAATTTTGGTATGGGTATAGCATCATTATCATTATCATGGCTTTACTACAACGTAAGTAAGCATATCGCAATCTACTATAATGGCTATACTACTAACTTACTCAAAAAATATATCGCGTAATCTCTAGCTCTGAACTCTGAACAAGCCAAGAACTCTTCTCTGCAAATCTGCAGCAATAACAACATTCTTTACACGTTTTTGGGATTGGTATACTATTTAGTATGATATAGCTTATATACTGTTCTGACACGGGCAAAGAGTGAGAACTTTTTTATGATGTTGTTGTTTTGATCTCGGAGCTTCTTCTGCGAAAAATACTATTTTTTATGGACTTATAAAGTAGGTGAGTCTCTGTCGAGAGTTACATGAGTTAAAATTGCAGCAGCAGAAGCAGAGTGTGCAATAGCACAGCATATCATTTTGAATTGGATTGAACTTTACTTTTTACAAAAGCCTTTTCAATAGGTAGTCTTTCTTTCTTGGCTTTTCTGCGTCGTGTTTTTCGCTGAAAACTTATGATGATGATGATTATGATGGCAATGAGGATGAACTCAAACTCAACTCCAAAACATTTAGCGTGTTGTGCTGCTAGCATGGTTGCAAATGTGTGAACTGTGAACGCTTTTCAATGTGCCATGATATAGTATTCAAAACATACATGAAAAACGACAAGAAAGACGCTGCTGTGCTATTATAGCAGTTTGGTATATTGCAGTAGCATTTCAGCTAAATAATATATATTTTTTGTGTGCTTGCGTATGCAAAATGTTTGAATTATGCAAAAATGAAAGCTGCTGCAAAGCCCAAAGAAGCTAAAGCGTTTGTTCTGTTTTCATTTTTAGCTTTACTTGGCAGTTGGCTCACAACTGCAATATTCTATTTTTCTTTGGGCTTTTCTTAGAATTTTCTTGCTCATACAGCACAATTCACTCACAATTTAGAAGAATTGCAGAAAAAAACATGCACACAATAAAAGACCATGGTCATATTTCATTCTGTATCTATTCTAGTGTGTAAACTCATCAATGTGTTTTATTGGTATGTTGTATGCAGAGTAAATAGCGCAGTTTAAAAATTAAAGTGCAAATAAAAGATAGAATGAAGAATGCGATGAAACACTGAATAAGATGATTCACTTTCAAAGTAGTTAGTTGGCCCATGCAATAATACGCAATATATGAACTACTTAAATGGCAATGGCAAACAAAGAAAAGAAACTAAATGCGCCATAATATTTTATCACCACTTTGAACACTGACTCATTATGGCATAATATTAGATCACAACCAAGTTATGTAGCAATAAGCAATAAAGCAATACATTCCAAGATGGCAAGTTAAAGTCTAAAAGCTAGATTTAATTGGAGATATTGGCATCATCGAAAGCTGGAATTGCCAATTGCCTAAGAATCATAAGAAGGGGCAACTTGAGACCACCAAAACCATTACCTAACCTTACTGATTGATATATTATGCTTGATCAGCTATTATATATTTTGTAACCAAAATTGAGCTTATCAGTCAATAAAAATGTTATTCCACTTTGGAGATTAGTTGGTTAAAAGTATGCAAAAAATGATGATAACACTTAAAAATCCAACTTGGCATGACATGGCATGGTGTGATGTGCAATGAAGCACAAATCAAATGCGTATGCGTTATCTTCCCCGAAAAAAATGCTGACTTATGAAGGTTCCAGGCTCCATGCAAATTTGTGTTGCAATGAAATTTGACACTTGACGATTGACGAAAAAAATGGTAACGCTTTTCAAGCGTTTAGAAATGCCCCAGAGAAACCTGTTTACTTTGGGTGCCGATAGCCGCCAAGCTGCTTTAGGCACACATGACCATACTACAAGATTGAATCTGTTTCTCGCACAAAGAGAACAGGAAAGTCGTACACTGAACGTTGGACTTTTGGTCAACCGGAAAAGCACCGAACAACTGTTCCAGGTAGTTTGACAGTTGGACTGTTGGGGAAAGTAGAAAGTTGTCAGGTGGGCTATCACTTTAAGGTTTGGAGTTTTGGTGACGAAGTGACGATTAGCGATTGTATAGAAAGGTGACAAGTGTCAACTTTAATAACCCGAGTATTCCAGTGCAACAGGTAAGTAAATTAGGTTTAATTGTCAATTTTAGTTTAATTTGTGGGAAGTGGACGTTGTGTTGGTTGTGTAAATTTTGTTCATTAGTTGTTTGTTTGTCAAATTTGCAGGGGATTCTGTTCCCGTTGCTGTACTGCTGGTCAAGATGGCGATGATTAAGAAGTTGTCCATTCAGGGCGTGAGGAGCTTCTCGCCCAGGGACGATAAGGGACAATGGATTGAGTTCGGGAATCCGCTAACGGTTATTCTGGGAGTGAACGGAAGTGGGAAAACGGTAAGGTGGACTTTTAAAATGTAAAGTATAGCAATTAGTGTATAGCATGTCAGTTAGGTTTAAAGTTTATGTTTGTATAACTGACTTGTAGACGATTATTGAGGCCCTGAAATTTGCGGTTACCAGCCAATTCCCTCCAAACAGTGCTAAAGGAGCTTCCTTTATAAATGATCCAAAACTTACAAACTCGAACAAGGTAAAATATAACCCTCAGTCAGATACTCTTTCACAGTTATTTAGACATTTTGTAACCGTTTTTCTGAGACAATTTGATTTTATGTTCTTTTGCGGGAATATTAGTCTTTGGGAAAGATAGTATTGGAATTAGTAGATGCGCAAGGAAATCGGTATATTACCAGCCGAAAGATTCAAAGTGCAGTGAAGAACGCCAAAGGAGACTTGTCCATGACACAGCTTGAAGGGATTTTGAGAGTTACTTCGATCAAGGGAGAACAGAGGGAAATTAGCAACAAGGTTGCGGACATTAAGGTTTGTCCCTTGAAATAAATTCGGCTTAATAGAAAGGCGTATTTCTTACAATTTCTGTTATTAATTTGCAGTATGAAATGAGTCGTTTGATGGGAGTCTCCGAAGCAGTGCTAAGTCACGTAATTTTCTGCCATCAAGAAGAGTCCTGCTGGCCACTGGACGAGGGCAAGAAAGTGAAAACAACTTTTGATGCGATTTTCAACACCTTGGCGTACAAAAAGTGTTTTGATCGTCTTCAAACGGTGGACAAGGAACTTACCACAAAAATCAAGGTGGAAGTTGAAGGACTACAATATGTCAAGGAAAATCGACTGAAGGCCAGAGAGAAGCAAGTTGACTTAACTGATAAGAAAATTGAACTCCAAGTTATGACGGATAATATTGAACAGTTAAAAAGAAGCATTAAGGAAGCCGAGGAAAAACATCGCCAGCTTCAACAGTTGGAAAATGAGTTTGCCAAGAAGAAAAGTGAAGTGGCAGAGAAAAGAGCAACGTTAAACAGCTTTGAGGATCAGATAAAGGATTACAGAAGTAAAATTAAGGAAGAATTTCACGGATCAATCTCAGAGTTAAAGGACTTTATTGACAACTTCAATCAGGAATGCGAGGAGAAGAGCAATGAATGCCGGAGATTTGAAAGGGATTACAACAAAAAAGACACAGAGTGGAAGCAACTGGATAAAAATCGGGTTGAGTTGGTAAAACAAGAAGGGATGTTCCAGCAGGAGTCTAATGTAAATAAAGCTAATGTTGAAAAAATGGAGACGCAACTGTTGGCAGTGCTAAGCGTACTTAACAAGGTTGGAGCGGATGTAGATGACGAAATACTTTCCACTTCATTCAGTAGCTGTCTCAAAGCCTGTGATACTGAGGATGGAGGAAGTGTTAGTTACGAAACAGTAATGAGGGCGGTGAATAGTGCCTTGAAAATGAAAGACAGTGAGCTGCAAAAGGTAAAGGAGGATTTTAACAAGGAAGAAAGTACCCTGCAGGCTGTGATTGATGATGTGAGAGCCAAACTGGCTTCAATGGAAAAGGAAAGGGAGATGAAAAAACAGCAATATGAAGAAACTAAGAAGGCTCATGAGGATCTCAAAATTCGACTTAGGAATCTGGAGGGATCCACTGAAAGATTGGAACTAATGGATGTTGAAGAGGAAGAGCTGATTGAGCAAATTGAACAACTTGAAACCTCCGATTTTATGAGGAAGTGCGACTCTGAAATTAACAAGTTAACAACGGAAGTGAAATCGCTGGAGGAGCAAGTTTCCAAGCTGAGTAAAACTGTTAATGTGTTGGCCCTGGATAAGGGAAAAACTGATCAAATAAGTTTACTGAATCGACAAAAGATGCAGAAACAGAGTGAATGCAACGAGAAGATGAGGAATATGGAGGATGATCTGAAAAGTATTTTGGATGTTGAGGAAGTGCCTGAGGATGGGCTGGCTACTTTGGTGGAGTCCAAATCCAAAGCCTTTTTGAATGAGCTGAAAGCGAAGAGAAATGAAATGAAGACAAATGAGGGAAAATTGGCCACTGCCAACTCGGAACTGAAGTATACTACAGCGGATTTGAAAAAGCAAGAAAATAACCTAAAAGGTAGATTCGAAATAATTTTTTGTGTTATGAGATTCATGTGGCAATGCCAAATTGTAATATTAATTTTAATTTATTATCGTTTGCTTGATTTTAGCAAACAAGTCAAAAGTCACTGATGTCTTGGAGGATAGGGATTATGCCGAGGTGTACAAAGAGGTCACGGAGGAATTGGATGAAGCACAGCAACATTGCTATTTTACCGAGTCTGCTAGCTTTGTCTACAAGAAATACATTCAGAAACTTACCAAAAAGTAGGTTTTGTGTGACACGTTTCGCACTAAACTTATAATTATTAGTTATAATCTTTAATTTACTCTCAATGTATGGATTGGAATACTGAATACTAATGTACTTTTTTCTGTTGCATTTTTTAGGGATTGCTGTCCTCTTTGCAAGCGAGACGCCCCTAAAAGCCTTACAACTCAGCTAGTGAAGGAACTAGAGACTGAAACCACTCGAATGAAGCAAAACGTGCCATCCTTAAAAGAAAAGGTAGAAACCCTCAAGAAGCGTCAGCAACAGGTTTTAAAAACCAAACCCATTTGGGAAGAATGCCAGCGTTTGCAAACAGACGTGATTCCAAAACTTAAAGCTAAAAAGGCAGAGCTAGAAGAATCTGTTGAAAAGTTAACCGATGAGAACGAAGGACTGACCATGTGTGTGGCTGAAGTAGAAGGGAATGTGCAGCTAGCTCAAAAGTACAAAAGCGAGGTGGCCGTTTATGAAAGTACCCGTAAGGAAATCAAAAGGATTGATGATCAAATTGCAAAGCTTGAGAAACAAAGGGATCCCCAGGCAAAAAGTAAGCAAAGAAGCATTTTTGTTCATTTATTAGTTCATGTCACTATTTTCTTTATTAATCGATTTTATCTTTTCTTTTACAAAAGATGCATCGATGACACTCGATGACGCACAAACAGAACTTCAGCAACTGCAAACAAGAATAAAGAGCAAAAGATCAGAAAAAGAAGAGAAAGAAGACACGCGAAATAAGAAACGCAATGAGCTTGCTAAACTAAACGAGAAGAAAAACAAAGTGAAAGAGGAAAAGCTGAAAATCACAGCAGAACTGCAAAATCGGGAGGGTTTGGAACAAAAAAAGAAGGAACTGGAAGCCAGCTTCAAAGAGCTTCAAGCCAAGATCCAAGAGCTTGGTCAAGGTTTGCCAGGCGTTAAAACCGAGATCACAAAAGCTGAAAAGAACAAAACCGCGTGTAACCAGAGAAGGGAGGAGGCTCTCAGAAAATTACGGGATGGAAAAAGCGCACTGGAAAAGCAAAAGGATAGCATTGTTGAGCTTCACAAGAAGATTCAAGAGTTTGAAAAGAAGAAAGGCACATTTGGTGATATACAACAGAAGGTGGCCGAGTGTAAGGAGAAACTTCGCGCTTGTGAAGAAGAGAAACAGGAAATAACCAAACGGATAAATGCCGTAAAGAAGGAATTGTCAAATCAAGAGCTGAAAAAGCGTGAGCTGGAGGACAACCTTGCACTCAAAAAGAAAATAGAACAAGTTTCCAAGCTGAAAGGAGAACTGGAAGAAAAGGAGAAACTTTTGTCGCAGGCGGAAAACAAAGGAGTAGCAGCTGAAATACGAATAGTATCCGAAAAGCATCATAAAGAGTCCGCAAAATATAATCAACTAAGTGGTTCCAGAACTGAACTCCAGAGAACTATTGCTGAATTGGAAAGAGAACTGAAGGAAACTAGGTATGCTCACGCAGAAAAGCAGTACACGGAAAAAGTAGCGAGAAAAATAGTGTTTGAAAAGAGTCAGAGGGACGTGCGACGTTACAAAACTGCGTTGGATCAAGCCATTATGCAATTTCATAATAAAAAGATGGAAAAGATTAATAAAATTTTGTACGAGTATTGGAGGAGGATTTACAAGGGGAATGATATTGACAAGATTATGATTAAAACGGAAGCTGATCAGGATCTGACGAATCCCAAGCCAAAGGGAAAGGTGGCTGCTACTGGTAGCTCTAGAAAAAGTTACAACTACAGGTACTAAAACACAATTGACAATAATTAAATTCATATAAAAAGCTATAAAGATTCCAATTTTTATTTTTCAATTGTTCCAGGGTGGTTATGGTCCGTCGTGGTGTTGAAATTGATATGAGAGGAAGATGCAGTGCTGGACAGCGTGTTCTGGCGTCAATTATTATTCGTATTGCTCTTGCGGAATCCTTTGGGGCTCGGTGCGGTATCATTACTTTGGATGAACCCACAACCAATTTGGATCAGAAAAATATCAATTCTCTTGCTGATGCCTTGGCAGAGTAAGTTTAAACTGAGTTGTAGTACAATTATATGAAAAGTTGTAAACATTCTAACGCATTTTTACATGTTTGTCTACAGCCTAGCTGAAAAGATGGCTTCCAGAAGGAACTTCCAGTTGGTGGTAATCACTCACGATCAAGAATTTACTGATAAACTGACAAATGTAGATGCAGTTGAGATGTACTGGAAAGTGGATCGAGATAAAGAGTAATTCACTTTTGTTCAGTTTCTGTATTTTATTTATGAATTCAGTGCATCGCTTGTTAAATTATGATGTTTTTGTCATTGATTTGCAGGGGATTTTCACAGATTACTCGGAAATTGAAACGTGGTGGTGATTATGGCGCCTCATTAACTGCATAAATAATTTTGTAGTTGAAATCAGTATTCCTATTTAGGTATGTGTGGTAGATGTAGTAAATAGATGTAGCTTGTACAAAATGAAATTGTACCTGGAAAATAATTCAGAAACTCGCAGCTTTCCATCTCAACTTTTAAATATGTTCCTTGTTTATTCTTTAAATACCGTTTTTCTTTCAGAAATGTTAAACAGTTCACGCTTTTAAAATAAATAAAAATGAAATATGGTTGTTGTTAAAAATCAAATTTTGTCACTTTACGGTTGCTTTCTTCTCTTGTACTATTCCACTTGCTCATGCATCTTTTTAGTTAAAACTTTCTTTTAAAAAAAACTTGATAGTTCCAATCTAACCAACAAGAACAATCAAACTAGCAGAAACAACATGCACATAATAAAATTTTACACTAAAAACAACTTACTACACAAATAATTAAAACTTTACATATAATTTTCTACAAAAAAGTGGGATGTATATAGCGATATTTTTGCGACTTTTTTGGCCTTGACAAAACGGCAGACGGATAGACAGACACAGTGTACAGGAGGGTACATTCACAAGTTCACAGACATATCACGACTCACAGCAACATTTTTCCTCAGATAACTACTCATTCTCATGCAAATGCATTAACATTTTTTTGCAGTTTCTACAATTCTAGCAATTTCAGCAAGATTATTTTAAAATTGTAGGCCTTGATTGTACGCTGTTTGCTTTCATAGAAAAATACTACACTAAAAAGTAGATAATAATTTAATATTATTAGAAAAGCTTCCAGTTTTATTTCTTCTTAGAGCCCTTCCTCTTCTTCTTTTTATTACCGCCACCTCCTCCGCCGTTGTTGGAACCGCCTCCTGTTGTTGTTGTAGTGGTGGTTGTGGTAGTAGCCGTTTCAGTAAACGTTTGTCCCTTTTTCTCCTCTCCTCCTGCAATAGGCTCAGAGTCTCCCGAAACGGAGGAAGGTGACTTGAGGGGACTGTCCAACTCTATTGATATTATCTTTTGCTCTGTGGTTTCAACCTGCAATTTAACGAGGACGAAAAAAGCCATTAAAATACAAGCCAATTATTCAAACAGGACAACGGTTTGCAACAAAGTACATTGCTGCTACACAGACATACAACATAATAGCAAATTAAATAATTAAAAAAGCAAAGTTAGTAAAAAGCATAATAATCGATAAGAATAATTTGCAACCGTAAGATATAGAAATGAATGAACTAAGTTTTCTAAAAACTAAAATGCATTTTTTTACAACGTGTCCATGTCCCATGCATGCAAAATAAAATGAAGAGACCAGTCCTCGCGTGTGTCCTTTTTATGATAACCATAATTACTTGAGAGAAGGGGGTGCATGGTGTGCTAATTTATGAAAATGTGCTAATCAAATCAAATTAAAACAAGGTTTACTTACAAAAATATAATGATTGGCAAGCTTTAAAATGCTTTTTCATGGTTTGGCTGTCTCCCTCATTTCTCGATCTTTGTATTGTAAAGAGAAGAGAATGAGTACGTGTTTCAAAAAAGAAAACCAGTTTAAAACATGTTTAAACACACATAATAATAAATAAATATTTATATAATAAAAATGGCAAGAGAAGTGCCAAGTGCCAAATTAAATTGTGCTTTAAAAAAATTGTGTGAAAACCATGTGCGTTTTTGTGCCATTTTTTTTGCAAAACATGTTATTTTTTATGAGAGTGTACCTCATGCTCAATAATCTTTTCGATAATTTCAACCGTCCGAATCTCAAAATTGCCCGTGGCTTCATTAAACCACTCTTGGGTTTTACGGCTAACTTTTTCCCCCACCACCCTTTCCCTTTCGCCTACAACCTTCTTCGGACCGGCGGACTTTTTGCGAATGTATAAAGATGGGAAATGAACCTTGGGAAGCATTTCCGAATCGGAAGAGGATGACGATGAGGACGATGAAGATGACACAGCCTCCTTTTTACGATGATGATGATGATGAAAAGGAGCTTGCTGTTGCGGGTTAGTACTAGTAGCGGCAGAGGTGAAGGTGGAACTACTACAGGAAGTGGTTTTGAAGGTGGAAGAACTCAACTTGGAACTATTCTTCTACACCAACCAACCATTTTATAGTTATTATTAAAAATTAATTGTTTTAGTTTTATGATCATGATGTGATGATTTTCTTTTTAATTTTTTAAATTACATGAAATATTTTTAGTAAAAGTTATATTTTTTTTAAAGAAAGCAGTAAATTGTATATGTAGCAGTTATAGTGCCTGCTCTTTAGAGCTGTCATTGATTAAAAACTTAACAATACATAATAATTAGTAGTAAGAAAGATTGAAACACATTTTGTATTTTTTGTAAAGTAAAAACTGTTGAAAGAATTTATGGAAGAGAATCTTTTAAGAATTTTTTGTTATCTGACCATTTAAAGTTATTTTGTTGTATTTTGAAAGATTGTTGGGAAAAATATATTTATAGAGCTTGCTTTTGTTTTTTAGTAATATTTATTTCGTATTACGCTTACAATACTGACGTTGTTTTCTTCATCCGCCCCACTACCCCGATTACGCTCATTATCTAACTTTTCTGAGGATCCTTGCTCGTCCGTTGTTTGGCTATTGGAATTGTTGGGACCTGGAGGATTTCCGTCGATTAGCTCGTTCATCCTGTTAAGTACCATTTGAGCTTGAACAGCGTCCTGGAAAGCAAAAATAAATGAATAAGTTATTGTTCTAGCGGAAGTTAAAAATATATTTTGGGGCAACTTGCGACGATACCCACCTGCTCTAGAGATTTCAGCCGTGCTTTCCTCCACGCTGCACGCTTTTCCGCTTGCAGCGATCTCTGTTCTGAAGGACTCAAGTCCATACCCAAGCTGGGGTCCAGACCTCTAAGCCCCTGCTACAATAAATTAACATACATTTTTGCTATAATTTCCGCTTTCACCTTCTTCTAAAAAATTAACTGTGCTTTTTACCTCCTTGGCCAACTTTTCATTTAATCTCCTTTCCGCCTTTGCCGTTCTAATGCTTCCCGTGCTACTTATGGAACTAATACTGGATGCACTGATTGACCTTCCAGTTTGCCTGTCAGAAGCTCGACTTGCGGCATTGATTCTAGTACAGCTATCCCCCAACCCTGAAGTCGCACTGATATCACCCTGAGATCCACCCTTGCCATTATCACCAGTGTTAAGCTCTTCGTCCTCCAGATAATACTCTTCATCCTCCTCCACAACTTGCTCCAATTCCGTCGTCCTTAAAATGTCCATCGATCCCCCAATAGCTGCTATTTTCCTTTCCTCCTCTTGCTTCATCCTATCCACTTCGTATTGACTTAGAAATGAAAATTGTTTCTTGCTGCTGCTCTCCTGTCCTTTGGCTCCCGGGGCTTGAGAAAGCTGCTGAATTTCTTGTTCAAAGAATTTGGCTCTGGCGGACACTGTACTAGCTCGAATATCCGCAATTTTCTGATGTGGACCTTCTGCTGACGATGAAGGTGGAGGTGCTTCTGGAGGAGGTGGAGGAACGGAATTGAAAACTTCTTCAAAAACGGCAGGATTCGTGGTGGGTGCTACAGCCCGTTTTTGTGGAATATTATTACTGTTTTTGTCATTGGCTAGTGCTGCCTCCGGGGGGATAAATGTGACAAAAGGGGTATTTAGTATGGGACTGGGAACGCGGTGGAATTCCGGCTTAAATTGGAATACTGGTTCCTGTTCCGCGGTTTCAAAATCGTCACAAGCTGCCAGTGGAACGGTTAGCTTGACATTAACGGTTTTGGGGGACAGGTCCTTGATCTTCACTTTGAGTTCTTTGGGACCCTGGAGGAAAAAGCGATTACATTTAGAGCATTAGTTTGAATTATATTCATGCAAAAACTTCAAAAAAAACAATGCAAAGGTATATATAGAGAGATATGCACACTCATGCAATATATTTAGAGGAGAAAGTAGGTAACATCAAACATTTTAGTGGATCATCATTATCAATAAGAAGTAAAAACACCACCACTATCACGTTTCATGCAAAAAGTTACACAAAAACACTTAAAAAGTATAAATGCGCAGTACAAACTCGGGGTTTATGAAATGAAAATTTGATGGATGAAGTACTTTCCATTCCATCGGGTCTATATGCGTAATAAAATGTTGTACAAAAATGAACAACAACTCATTTTAGTTTCAAAAGTACGTTCTAAAAATATA
The DNA here is from genome assembly GCA_029691765.1 of Entomobrya proxima. Taxonomy (NCBI): domain Eukaryota; kingdom Metazoa; phylum Arthropoda; class Collembola; order Entomobryomorpha; family Entomobryidae; genus Entomobrya; species Entomobrya proxima. The sequence goes on from CM056168.1 coordinate 1,878,515, forward strand.
GGTTCATGAACTATTTTACATGACATAAAAACTAATGATCACAACACGACATACGACATATTATGAAACGGCAAAAAGGAAAAAGAAAGTTTAGGGGAAAGTTGCTCCTACGCCATACATTTGAGTAGGCGTGCAAAACGTGTGTACGTGTGGGTGTTTAGCTTTTTAAGTTGATAAGTTTTTTGTGGGCAAATAAACACGGAATTTTGGACTTTCCAGGAAAAAAGGCACACATAAGCTATTATAATCTCCAAATCTATATAAAATGCTCTATAATCAAAAGTCATTAGTTTGCATTATAATATGAACCACGAAATATTGATCGAGTAATAATAATATGCAAATGGACCACTTTTTAATGTTCTGATATGGTCTATAGAGTACAAAACACACAATACACCAACTAGCCAACCAACAATGTGCAAAAATGCAAAATGCCAAAATAATTAATTTCCTTCTTGGAAATAAGATTTAGAAAAAAACAAAGCATGCTGGAAGAAATTAAAAAGGAAATGAAAACACGGCAAACAACAAAATAGCCTTTTGGAACAAGGTATTTAATCTCTGGAGACTGGAGTATTAGCTTCAGCTTCAAATGCAAACAATATATCTATTCATCACGTAAAACATTTAGATTTTTTATATTAAAAATGGAAGAAATAACCAACACCACAGAAAACAACATAAAACACATTTTCGGTTATTTTTTAGAGAAAGTACACTTTACCTGCTTATCTCAACGATTTATTTTCAATCTTCTTGTGTAAGATTGCGTAATTGCGGTGCTAGAATACTCGTCATGTCATGAGCTACGAGCATATCAACTTTTTACTTTCACTTTGAAGACAACAGACAACAGAAGTAAGTGCTCCGTATAAAAATGACTAATAATTTGTGTGCTACGTAATAAGCGAAGTGCTAAAATGTCTCAATGAATCATTAAACAATTAAAAACTTTCCATTTTCTATTAAATGTTTTTTTGAATATGCACCTATTCATCATAATCACTCATTTGCTAAAAATAATATGTAATTATGTTCAGTGAAAATGCTTTTTTTGGATTTGATTTTTTTATAATTTATTAAATCGCAACTTTTTTATAATAATTATTTATAATATAAATATCAATCATGAATAAACTCTCAGTAGTATCATCAAAAAAAATTATACAAACATTTTTTAAAAGAATTTCTTGTGTGTAAAACCATAATATATCAAGTGTACTTTTTACTCTTTTTTTTGGGTTACCTAACCTTTTTAATAAAACAGAAATAAAAACGGATATCGTATAATATCTGGAAAAACAAATTTTATGTACAAGTTTCCAATACAAAAAATTTGTTATGTATATGTATGCGAGCATTGTTGTATTTTGTTTAAAAAGTGTTTCAGTTTTGTTTGTACAAAATAAGCAATTTATAACAAAAAATGTAAAATGTGTGATAATTGGTTATTAAAATGATAGCTTGTTTTTTGCGTAGTAGCTAATTATTGTTCCTCAATAGTGCCTAGGTATAATATTATTTCAATGCGACTTTGTTGCAAGTTACCCCATACACCTTTCTTTCTATCTAGAGCGAGCCTTACAATAAAAACTATTTTTCATTGGCAATTATATAATTTCTGAACAAAATCCATGAAAAGTTTTATATGATGATGATCCCATGTTAAATGCTTTTATATGAAATCGCGCCCGTTACCTCCAAAGCAAATCATTTTTGTGGACTAGTAAAACTTTAAAGAGATTCCCTCGCAATAATAAAAAAAATCTTTTCAAATAAAATAAAAAAGTTCCTACAATTTCCCTTAAGCCCTTAAGCATCTAATTTTTAATATTAGCATCAAATAGTTAAGCTAGTTAGTAGATACTTTGTACCCCGAAATACTTTTAATTGAGTAGTAATATCGCTTTTTAAAAATGAGTATTATCCAGTGTGAATAATTTTCCCTTTTTATTTAAGTAAAAAATCTCCAGTAGTAGTACGCACGCAGAAAATCTTTTAGGAACCTCTTCATTTTTATCATCTTCCATTACCTTACCTAACTCGCTTTTATATGCACATAGCTATATAGTTACTTGAGACAAGACAGTCAGTTACTTTTTAAACAAATTTACAACCTTTTTGATTGTTCAGCAGTTCTTCAGGGGAAAATGATTTTCTTGCATAGCCCCATTTTTATACAAGTTTTATGTACAGCGTTCTTTTCAGTGTAAAATGTTTCGTGTTTTGTGAGTTAATTTTCTCTTGGGTATTTTTATGAAAAATAATAATCAGTTAAAATCAGTAAAGCCAAAAAATATATTGTGGTAAATTGCATCGGTAAAAATCAAACGTGAATCGTGAATCAATAATCAGTGCTTAGTTTGTGTTTGGTTTTTTGTGGGTGATTACTATAATGACTAAAAAAAGTGATAACTGGCTCATCTGCGCAGATAAGAAATTATTATCTGTTTGCTGAATACGGAAAGACAATTATATAACAACAGAAAAATGCTGCGTTTTTTTATATCCGCAATTAGATAACATAGTAGATAGACATTTATATATAAAAATATTAAAAAACAGAGAGAGAAAGAGACAACAGAGTGTGGAAGCACTTTCTGGAGATACGCGTGAGTGAGTGTGGCCCCTATACGGCGGTAACGATTGAGACCTTTTGAAGATAAAGAGAAAGGAAAAGGAACAACTTTTGTGATATTTTTTACACCAACATGAATGAATGAATGCTTTTTCAATATACATTTTTTGGAAAAATGGGGCATCCAACTCATTTTATATAAAGTTGACCTTATTTAGAGGCAAAATGAGATAAAATATATAAAACTTAACTTAAGTTTAAAATTATAAAAGGTTGATGAATGGGAACTAAAAAATTGATAATTAAAAATTAAGAGGGAGATTTGAGGATTTATAAAATGTAAGGTGGTATCTCTCAAAATGCTCATCTCACCTCTTCCATAGGACTTGGTGAAGTTCTGCCGCTCATACTGCCAATACTTGTTCTGGGTGTAGGTACTGGAGGCTCCTTACTACTCCCTTCCTGTTGGTTATTCAGGGGAAGTTGAACTGGAACGTTTTTCTGTCTATAACCACCTCCTGGAGGAATGGGCGGAAGACCAATTTCTAGCAAGCTATTACTTGATGAGTTTCCGTTAAACAGAGGGTTTCTCGCTTCCACTCCACCATTTACACCAGCACTATCCGAGTCTATGAACACATCCTCCCCATTATCACCGTTTCGCAAAAGAGAGTCATTACTACTGCTGTGATGTGGTGGATACTGCGCACTTTCACCATTCTTTTGTCTCGCACTATTCAACTCGTTTAAATTGGCGTAAGTTGCCATGTCCTGGGGATTGTGGATATGTGTTCTAGGCTTGGGCTCTAGTGTTTCGTGTTGTTGCTCCAGATTTTCACCAAACCTTTTTGGGCCCCCTAGAGCTGGGCTGGTAAGGCTATGGCCTGTCATCACAACGGTGGTCTTTCTTATGTCAAAACCTGGACTGGAGGGTGGAACGGCTACAGCATTGGAGGTGGCTACTGCGTTGTTGGAAGTGGACGAGGATGATTTTGTTCCCTTTTCCTTAAACCCTGTTGGGGAGGCAGGCACTACCAGTTGCTCTGCGGCACGCACCACTTCCATCACTTTGTCTACTGAAGGTTTAGAACCTGAATGTTTGTTGGAATTGCTTTCCAAAGTGTCAGAGTGAGATGGAACTGGAGAGTGACTGTTACTGTGGGTGGGAGTGGTGCCTTTTGTCACAGCAGCGGCAGCAGCCTCTTCACTGTTGGATAATACTTCTACAATTTTATCCGGCAGCTTGCCCTCTGCACGGAGACGATCAACCTCGTTGGGATCGTAGCCGGTGGAGACCATCATTTCAATCTGGTTTCCAGCACCCCGCAGCACGTTCACGGCCTCGTTGTGGGTGACGTTGAGAAGGGGTTGGCCATTTACACTTAGAATTTGCATGCCCACCTATAAAAATATATCAGTATAAAAATATGCATGTTGAAAGCATGAATTCCATTTTCTATGAACTTGTGCTGCTTTCAAAGTGAAACGTACTTTAAGCATTCCACATCTATGAATAGCTCCATTTGGCAAAATTTTGGAAATGAAAATTCCTGCGTCATTCTTCCTGAGAGGGTTACCGGGATTGTCTGTACCGCCTTTGATGTGCATACCCAAAGGTTCGCCTTCATTCCGAGTAAGCTCCACTTCCTGTACAATAAAATTATAATGTTCCTTTCATAAAAAACTCTACTAGTCCATCTTTTCCCCAACAACAAGTCAAACTTTTGTATACGCACCGTAAACCCTGTGGGAGGCGGATGTTTGCGAATTTTCAGCTCAATGTTATTGCCCGCTTCCAACAAGGACAAAGCAATTTTGTTTTTATCCGTAGGATCCACCATCTTCCCATTAATTTCCAAAATCCTATGGCCAATCCTTAGTCCGCAGCGTGCGGCAGGACTGTTCTTTGTCAAATAAACAACAAACACACCTGCCGTATTGTTCCCAAATGGATAGCAGTCATCTTCCGAGCCCGACACTATTTTCACGCCTAGGGACTCACTACTGGACTTGGTAATGTTAATAATCTAAAAAAGAGAATAAACCCAAGAGAGAAAAAAGCAATAAAAAATTATTCTCTCTCTTTCCAGCTATGTCCATGTGCCTTGATCATTATATTTAATGACCTTGTTTCCTCTTTTCTTCCTCTTTTCAATATATATTTTTTTATCATGTCATTTTCATACCTCTGTTTGCACTGGAACCATTAAAGGCTCATTGTGAGTCACTCGAGTAAACACGGTCTCTGTCAAAGTGCTCTTTGTAATGGTTTCCGTAACCGTGCCCAGATCTGTGGGTGCTGGAGGAAATAATTCTGGAACGCGCTCGGAAACAGCATCGGGCTGTTTAATTGTCACTGTGACCACAGCAGAAGGTTGTTTCACTTCGGAAGGGATCATCGCATCAAAACTAGATATTCCTTTGTATGGCTTGGGACAAGGGAACACTAGATTGGGACTGGGTTGGCTGGGTGGAACAACAGCATTACTACTGCTACTACTTATTATCGCATCAGCAAGCAAATTCTCTTTACTACTGGAACCACTATTTCTACCAGAGTTGAATTGGAGGGTAGTGGTGGTTGAGCTGGGTGCTGAGATTGGACTCTGTAGACTATTCAATGCTCCAGCAACACCATCTCCAAAAGATGTGGCCTTTCTTTCAACCATAAACACTATTCTCCTCCCGGCTTGTCTAATTGCGTCCACGGCCGCTTTGTGTTCAATGTTGGTGAAGTCTATTCCATTCACTGAAAGAACACGATCTCCGGCCTGGAATAAAAGAAAGGAGGAAATAGAAGAACCTATTATTACCTTTTTCTCTTTAAAAAAATCTCTCTATTGACTTTGGTTTCTCATTTCTCTCATGAGCTAACCTCAAGACCCGCAGCTTCTGCTAAACCCCCCGGAACAACTTTCGAGATAAATATTGACTGATCATTGTCCATAAAAGGGGAAGATCCCAGGCCACCAGCAATATTTAGTCCGAATGGGTGACCCTCCTCGCGATTCAAAACTAATTGAAGCTGTTTGGTCACCGATGGCGTGAGTGGAGGTGGAGGTGGTGGTGATGCAACACCCAAAGGCCTGTCCATATTGTCCGTAGAGTCTTCCTCTGGCTCTCCAGAAGCTCCTGCACTGCTTGTACTTGGACCTTCACTAGGCACACGTGGATGCAGAGGACCTTTCTGCTGAACCTTTTCGTACAGAAATAAAATAAAGAGAAGGGCTAAGCACAAGTAGATCATGGCTAGGTAAAATATGCAAAACCACTTCAACTTTCACAAATCTAAATGCAGGGCAATTTATTAAATTAATCCGGGAACATGCTTTAAGCTTTATGATTAATTAATTCCCTGAAAAAAAATCCCCCACAAAAAACAATATATCACTACGACCCACACACGGCCGAATGACTAATAACTTGTAAAAATCCTATCATTATTCTCTTGTCACCATCATCATAATCATCGCCACCCGAAACTCGACACAAATGCCGTAATAGCCTTGAAAGCTCTCTCTCGCTCTAATCTTTATCCTTCGCAAAAGCATTACACCAACGTCATCATAATATTGATTAGCCTCAGAACAAAACGGTGCAGTTACGAGTTACGATTACGATAAAAAAAATATTTAATCTAAATGCTTATTATTATGACCATTCTCTCATTCGCATTCCAACTTTGTATGCATTCCAACTTACCCTTTGCAAAATCGCTTTGAGTGTATCAGCATCCCCCGTTCCATCCGCGTTGATTCGCTTATTTTTTAGATGGTGAGGTGTATCTCGTCGCTGTAGTCGGTAGTTAAGCTTTTCCCCGGTGTTCTCATCCTCGATGTCAAACTCAACGTGTCGCTCCTCCTAAGAGAGACCAAGAAAACAAGAAAGTTTGCATCATCAAAAGAAACTACTTGTGTTAGAATCTTCTTGGCCTTGAAAAATTGTTCGCAGAAAAAGTTTCCCAACAATTTTTCTCCTTTTTGCAAAAGTTGCCAATTGCGAAATACAGTATGCACCTACCATGTACTCGTCATCAAATTCCCCATCCACCTCTTCAGCTTCACTTGTATCGGTGCGATTTTCCTCCATTTCCCTGCCTCCACTTGAGCCTGGGTGGTTGGAAGATGGAAGTGGAGAAGAGGACGGTGCTTTGGAATCCTCGTGAGGATCCAACCTCTGCCTTTCGGGACGGAATGGTCCTTTGGAATTCTCCTAAATGATCAAACAAGAAAGATGAAACAAGCTTTTTAATTAATAATTCATTATATGATCATCCACTCTCTGTCAGGTTCACAGAGAAAAAACACCGTGTGAACAAAGACACAAGTGAAGTGTCAAGCATAAAATGTGGTTTTAATTGAGAGTTTTCATACATTTTCATCAGGAGGAACGAACACTTTATCAACCGTTTTGGATTTGGGCTTTGATCCACCAAACCACTTCTGGAACTTGGCTTTGAGGTCGCGGGGATGTGGGGTGTTGTGACGGACAAAGCCAGTATTGGACTGAAAAATAAAAAAAAAGGTATTACAAAACCATTATAGATTTCTGGTACATTCTCTGTTCATTGCCATTTTGCAGAAGCAACATTATGCACAATGCGTCAGGCACACTAACCACAAGCCAATTACAATTTTCCAATGAAATTCTCAACCTACTTTAACAAAACCACTGAACAAGGACAAAAAACTTTTCAAGAGTGCGCACACGCTGCTCTTGTGTGTTTTGTATTATCCTTCTTAATTACCTTACACACACGCACACTTGTAAAAAATTATTCTTATGTATTTTTTTCTTAGTGCTTTTGAACCTACATAAAGTACTATAAATAGCTTTGGAAAAAAGTAATAATTATTATTGCTGTTGTGCAACATGCCTGTCGACGAGGCAGTGGGGAAGATGACCTTGTGCCATTTGTTCCTCTACTGGAAAAGAAGAATTGACTCCATCTTCGCTTTCCAAAAAAAGTACTCATGATAATTGTCACAAAAAAGTTGTCAACAACAAGGAATAATAATGATCTGCTTTTATCCTCATAATAACTTTACTTTTACATTTGATATTTCTTTCACATGATTTTCCAATAATACTTAATACACGCGTAATGCTAATCGCTTAAAAAATATAAGCAGAAAAGATGTGTCCCTGGAACTATTATTGGAAACTGCGCCATAGCTCCAAGTGAAAGGCGACAGTCTCTTGTCTCTGGTGAAAGGCACTTGACAAAACGTGTAACTCAATTTTTTAAAACGAATATTGCTCTGCTAATCAGATTCCGGATTAGAGTTCTCTCTTGGAAAATAAAAATGATGCTGATCAAATTGAACTTTGAGCCAGTAAACAAATCTACAGAATTTCGCTTCACTTTTTCTTCTAATTTTTTTATCTTTTTCTGAAAAAGTCTCTTTTTTGCTCAAATTAACAAAAATGAGTATTTGCTTCACTGAAGCCTCCATTTATTTCCGATTATTGCCTCATTTTGGACTATTGTTCTTCTAGAAGCTCAAGAGAAAGAAACGCTTCTCGCCCACTTTATCCAATTCTAGACGATCATTAGTACATTTTTTATTGACTACTGAACAACATGGCATATTATCCTACTCAAATTCATCCAAGCAAGCACGATACTCTGACTACTGACGAGAGAAAAATAAATGGAGAAAAGTATAAGGCGCAATAAATGGCATCTTTTATTAACACACGGGACACAACCACATGAAAGCTTTATGTACTTGTGTGCTTATGGCATGGGCAAAAGAGAAAAACAGCCTTGTCGCCGTTCTTTAATACTATTTTCCCAGAAAAATAACAAACAAAACAAATAACAACAGAGGCAGACAGAAAAAAGTATATATATGAAAATGTGGAGCTTACACAATAATATTTTGTGTGTTATGCGAGGTGAAAGCAGACAAAAATATATGAAATATAAATGTCCTCTGATGCTTGTGTAATACCAGTAGTATAACAGCAACGTGACGTGACCAACTTTTGACTTTGTTTTTTAAAGCAAATTTGCAAAACAACAGGTTTAAAATTGACTATCATTTTATTTCAACATTTTCAAAGTCAACCTTATTTATTATTCAGTTTGAAGTTTTTTTACCTTGTGAAATAGTAAAGCTTACGCACAGCTTTCACCTTGCTTTTTTGGAAAAAGGACACTTGCGAATTTTCGCATGCGTGAATTTATGCATGTAATGCAGATAACATATTCATTTTTTGATTGGGGGAATTGCCAGTGCAAAAGAGAAAAGTGCTGAAGACGTTCTCTGATTTCCCCATCCGGCTTTAGTCTATTGGGAGCAACGTGTGCAAATAATACGGAAGATTCAATGCAAGCGGTTAGCGACAGTTGTAAGTATAGTGTACTTTCTCCATCTATACAACTTTTCACCTTGTTCTCTTTTCTCCAATTTTATTTGTGCTTTTTATTCACTCTTTCTGCTTTGCTTTATGTTCTCCGTTGTGCCATTTTATTGGAGTCGTTAAAAAGTAATAATAAGAATAACAAAAAAGGGCAAAGCATACAGAGAGAATGAAATGAAATGATAAAGGGCCATAGAGCAGTTTGACGGTAAATTTGGTTCCTTTTTTTTAGTACTAACGACGACTTCTATTGGCCCTTTTATGAGGTTAAATTCGGATTCTCAGACAAAAGAGTAAGATGGAAGTAGAGTGAATAGTGAAATCCAACAACAACGACAGCAAAAACCAATGAACAATGAACCTTCCTTTGATCAAACGCAAAAGAAGTAGAGAGAAAGAAAGAAAAATCTTTTTTGAAGGATTTTCTTTTTTTGGTAATAGGCTTGCTTCTTGCTTGGTCTATAGAATAAAAAAGATGAAACATAATGTATAATAGTTGCTTTATAGCAAGCAGTCTAATAAAAAATGGGGGCAATGGTTCTGTATAAAAATAGCGTGTTTCTTGCCATTAAATCAGAACAAAAATTTGTATGTCATCTTGTAAAGGAAGCATAACAGACAACGGGGTAATTTTCTTCAAGAAAAGATATGAATACGCTTTTCAACAACGGCAGGATAAAAAACGGGCAAATTCCAGGAAATTGTAAATCGTTTATAGCGAAAAAATGGTTAAAGTGGAAAGGAAAATGGAAAAAAGATAAAATGATGAAGAAAAAATGGACATGTGTGCACTCTGTGATTGCTGTGTGATGGGCCAATGTAAAAGTATTTTTTATGAATGAAGCAAATATATATTTTTTGCAGACCAGAAGACACACCGAGAGAAAAAAATGGGATAACTTTATAAATAAACTATCAACAAAAATTTTCCAAAACTTTTCTCCAAGAAAATAAACAGATGCTTGTATAAGCCTTATGGATTGTTAAATGAATGGAAAATACCCACTTGGGATCACTTTTCTTAAGACAGGCATACATACAAATACAGATAGGCTTAAGGGAAAATACAACCGCCCCCACATTTTGACTTTTACATTGCATTTCACTTGGAGCCTTCCCGGAGAAAATCTTCCGTGCTGTAAGTATTCTCTTGTGTTTTTCTTTAGCATGTCTACTTTGTTCTACATTTAGCTCATGTTATCTTTTGGGTATATATTTTCATGCAGTGTCAGCACAAAAAAAAGATGATGCCATGTAGCATCAACCAACAACATATCCTATTAACTCATCAAGCAACTTTTTGGATTTTCCGACGTGGGCAGGTGTACATTTCACATTGTTCATCATGTTCATCATCAAATGCAAACTATTTTTGCCTATATCGCCGCAAGCAAATAAAAAGGGAATGATGGAAATGGTAGTTAAATTAGTTAAATTACGTAGTACATATGTATATTGCCAATTTGCAAAGTTATAATTGACTTTTCATTACTTCCAGGATAATGATCCTCATGTAACGTGCATCTCTCCAGCAGCAAAAAGTTTTTTTCTACATTTTACCCCAAATTCATTAAATTATCGCTGCATCATGCTTGATCACGAAAAAGCGGAGAAAAAGATGCTGAATTCTCTCTGAGAGATGATGATGCATGCAAGGCGCATAAAAAGAAGCTTTTGTGGTAAGTTTTTCACAAGGCTTTGACTTTCTCTTTCCGCACTTGTAAGAAGCTTTATTTTCCACTTTCTCCGGGTTTTGTTTGCCCATCCTTTTAGCAGAAATAAGGAAAAGAGAAAGAAGAAGGATGCTTTACAAACACACACCCAGCTTGTATTTCATGTATATATTCTAGTAGTATTCCTCTTTGGTAACTTGAGTAAACAATGTTACACTTGAACAGGATTCCGATTTCTCTCATTCACTTCCTTTCTCGTCGGCTCAATTTTTTTCCAGAGAGAAAATGAGACAACTCGTTGAATTTTCAACGTGCTGTTGACTACTGACTGTATATTTTTAACAGGAAGCTTTATTCTCTTCTGTTGTTTGTTAGTTGGCTGTATATTTTACTAAAAGGGATATATAAAAAGCGTCATAGGATCATGTCACGTAAATAATGTGAGCTGTCGTCTTTCACTAGTCACAAAAGATGTTGAGAAACTGTCAAGTTATTCTTTGCCTTGTTTTTCTGTCCTACTTTCTTTATGCACGCTGAAAACTTTTGGCTTAGATTCGACATTCCTTTGATCTTCCCGAAGGCCGGGAAAGCAAAACAGCACAGTAGTTTCTAAAATTATGAAAGATCACGACAACACTCGCGCGCATGAAATGAAATCCCCTTATATTCTTAATTAAATAACTTAATAATAATGCAATGCTACAACAATATATGCAATTAAGACGTTTTGCGAAAATCTTATGGAAAATTGGCATTAATTGGCATGTGTATTGATTCATTACAGTATAGAAACTTACCTCGGACTCTGTGCCATTTACACTGGACTCATCATCCGAACGGTCCTGGAACTTGACGGTGGTATTTCTAGCTGCTAGCGACATGTCTACATCAACCATGGAAGGATCCGCTTGGGCCCCTGCGTAATTATCCCGTTGCTCGTTGGCTGCCCTAGCTCTCGCCTCGGCGGATCTGTCGTCGTCAACTAAATCAAAAGTAACAGTGGGTTTTTGAGCACGGTAATTATTACAATAATTATTGTCTTGATCATCATAATCATCATCATCGTAAAGCTGGGAGGAACTCAGGTCCACATCCCCTCCAGACCGATACAACGTGTTGTTGTTGTTATTGGTCAAAAGTGTATCTGCTTTTTGTATACATATATTTTTTGCAAAATAAGAAGAAAAGATAAATAAACAGGAAATTGAAAGTAAAAAAGAGAAAATAAAGATATTGTTACGGATCCAAAATCCAAATTCGCAGAGAAACGCAGACAGGAAATGATGATCACAGGAAAGGCATTCCAATTACGACGGTAGACAATCAGGGGCAATCAGAAGTTGCACAAGCGGACATTATTTTGTACGTGTACGGTGAAAGCGGATATAGTATTCAAAATTACGAGAATTTTACGGTGATTGCCAAAATTTGTGCGACGACGATATAACAAGAGAACATAGGCCACGCGCAACAGAGGAAGATACAAAAAGAGACGATGATGTTGTGTTCACAGAAAAGAAAGTCAATCATCAAACCACATCGTGAGCAACAGAGACAGTAGACAGATACGTGGGTTTACAATAGAGAGGAAAAGCAAACAAAAAAATATAATCAGATAATGCATTTTTTAGACAAAAAAGGTAATCCACCACACCACATAATACACTACTTATTGGCATAATACTCTATTGTGGGCTATTGTTTGAAAAACTTAATGAATTAGATTGCATAAAGGCCTGCACGAAGCTTCGTGATGAGAAGGTTTCGGGTTGCATGTGAGAAAACTAAGCTAATCATAATATTGATACTTGAACAAAACTCAATTTTGTAAGGTAAGCATGTATAATGAAATTGTGCCGTTTTCTGGTTTCTCATTTTCTAAAGATTGTTTTCACAAGACGTCTACTTCACTTTCTCCACTGCACTAGCAAACCAACACTGCTGCTTTCTAATTTTCTTTAAAATGCTCCAGCTTACTTCGTAGTACACAGCAGCGTAATTCTTCATGGCTCAGATTTATTGAGCGCTGCTTTTGCAAATTTTATGTCCTAATTTCCAACAACGTCATCATCATTCTTCCCCGAGTAACTTAACCCTTGGCAATTACACGTATGTGTGTGGTAATTAAATAAAGCCGATTTTATTAGTAGAGAGAGCACACTTGACTAGGAAGCTACAAAATTCGGAGAAAACACAATTTTCCTGCTGATTTACATCTGCGGTCTGGAGAAAAAGGGTTACAACTTACACCACCAACAAAAGCATCATGGCTATGCAACTAAGTAAGAATTATTGACTAATTCCATTAGGCGTAATAATTTCTGCATAATGTATTGGTTAGCTGAGTAAGAAGATACTACTACAGCTTGCTATACTAATAATATGTGCACATTAAAAAGGTAATATAATTTGTGCACAAAAACGCCCTTCATATCAAATTTCATGCGACAAAATGGCATCCTACTAATGACGGAATGTAATTAGTGAAAGCCTTCTCTCTGCACATACCTAAAAGTATCATGTAATAGGTAACTGATACCATTACAAGTTATTATGGCATGCACTTTGGCTAACTAATTAGTGTGGCTTTTCACAAAGCCAATGTCAAAAATTGTGTGTGGTTCTAAATTCTATACTGATTCCACACAAGGGAAAATTACAAGAGTATTCTATATAGCTTTTCCATCTTGTCTAGTCAATCCCATTTCTATTTTTAATTTTGTTAAAAACAATCTTTTTGTTTGTAAAATCCCTTAAAAACATTTTTACTCCCACTCAAAAAATGCTCGGGTTTCTCTTTTTTTTTCTAAAATAAACTTTTCCATACTTTAAATTATCTGTATTTCATTTCAGAAGAGAAAAAGTTAGAATGTTTTAAAAGGCTGAAATCCTTCACAGGCCTTTAGGGGGAGAAAGCGCGTGTGTACGTATTTGTGCTACTAGTTTATAATTTCATAACAAAAAAATACTCCTTCACTTTTACTTATTTACACAACAACAATACACGAAACGGATTCAGGTTACGTAAAGATTCTCATTCTCATCTTGTGCCTATTTGGCTCTTGGGAATACAGAAAAAAACCTGCCATACTTTCACCTGTTACGGATTACGTAAAACGAAGCAAAAAAGAAAGAAAGAAAGCCTGTGAGAAAAAAGAAGAGTCTATTTTGTTTTTTGCCTTTGTGAATCTCATTAGTACTATACAGCTGTACAAAATGTGGCCACTAGAAGGGAAAATTCCATTTCCGGTAAAACAAAACTTCAAGCAAATAAGCTACCTGAAAGTGAAGGTAGTCGGTAGTCAGTTTACTACTGTCTTTAACAAGTTGACTCAACGTACCCTAATGCTTGAGCAGGAACTACGCTAATCTTTTACAGACTTTGACCTGAAACGTGTTTTTGTAGTAATATGACCGGATTTTAGGAGAGAAGGGCCCTTTCTAGGATTAACTAGCCCTTTTTATAATAAGCCGTAAGTCTAAGCTGCTTTTATAACAGAGAAAGTACGTACTTTCTCCTTTGGCTTTTTCTCTCCTAATAACGCTGTTAAACTCTAATTACTTATACGTATTTATAGCGTAATAAAATGCTAAAAATATATAAGCATTTATTATTCCCTTTTGCTCCATGTTTCATTTAACAAGACAAATGTAAAGTGAAACTAGGAGAAAGTTCAAGTACAAAAAAATATTTATAGAATTAAGCATATTAGCACATTGGGAGTATACATCAAAGGGGAAAGTTACGAAAGAGAAAAAGGAAGGAAGTGTAACGCGGAGGGTGAAAGCCTTACAAAAGACAAGATGCTTTCTACCAATTATAAAATAAGATGAGATAAAATAGACTACAAAAAATATTCTTAAGGTTAATGCAAGGTTATTTGGTAGTAATTACTCGGGGAAAAGAGAATGATGATAAATTAGGTAGAATAATATGTGCTGTGGAAATGGCTGTTGGTTGTGAAAGTGAAAACTTGAACAGCACGAACAAGGTGTGAAAATAGTCTGAATCTCGGGGTTATTTGCTTTGAAAATAGACATATGGAGACATTAAAAAGTGCATATGGGCAAAAGAGCAAAAGGTATAAATTTTTATACACGCTGCATGTAACTTTCTTTTACTAGCTTGAGTTGCTTTTAATGTAATGGAGAAAGCTGGGAGAGAGAATGAGAAAATGAGAAACAAAAGAACAATAAAAACACACGAAAATAGAATAAAATGGGCAGAGAAAAGATGAACACCGACCACTACTCAAGAAAACAAGATAAAAAAACTAACAAATGAATGAGATTGCTTTTTGGTGGTTCGTGTGTTCTTTGGAGATGATTCGCTAGTCTGTGTTTTCTTCTTTTTTTGTGGTAATAACCGTAAAAAAAGAAAAACTGAAGAAAATGAAGAGAGTTGAAAGTGGTGAAAGTAGAACATAAAAACTAGCATTATGTGTAAAACGTGTAGACACATAAGAGACTATGACCAAAAATAGAAAATAATTTAACATTTTTTTCTTACGTTGGGCTTGTTGGCTGGAATCACTGTTGAGCTGTGGAAGAAGATAGCACGTAAGCACGGGCTCGCTTAGAACATAGTCCGTGCTAAAATGGGGCATGGGCTGACTCTGATTCTCTGATAGCCACACTGCCTTCAAAAGTGACAGCGAGGTTATTGTAAAAGGTAAATTTTGTAATCTGAAAGAAAAAAATGCACAGAAAAAATAATTATTCGCGTGTGTATTCAACTCAACGGTCTAACTGTGACTGTCAACTGATATTATACTAGGGCATCTTTTAAGTAGGAGAATTTTAACAATGGAAAAAGAGCTCAGAGTTATGAGTTCACGGTTACACGGATGGGTAACAAACCGTATCATAAAATATCAATGGTTCATCATGATGACAGACATTGAGAGCATGCTTGTGGCCAAGGTTAAATTACGAAACAGAAAGAGACTAATGGAAACTCGGTTCAAAAGTGGCTTCAGCCCGTAACACAATTAAGTTGAAATGTAATGGAATTTTATTTTGTTTTGAAGCCCATTGTTTCCGCAGCGTGAATACTACAGAGCATCATTTCTGCTTTCTTGCTAAACCTTTCATTGTTTTGAATATTCTTAAGAAAATGGAAATGCTTTTAATATAATTCCTTTACCTGTTCCCACTAACGTCAATAACCATCAGATTGCCACAAGCGCCAATTTCATCGGGAAGCCTTTCTATTAAATTCATGCGAAGAGAAAGCACGCCGAGATTCTTCAAGTTTTCAATTTTCTCCGTAACCACACTAATTCGATTGCAGTCCATATTCAAAATCTTCAAATTGACCAGGCTGCTAACCCAATCCCCCACCTCGTCGATAAGGTTCTGACGTAAAAACAACTCTTGCAATTTTGTACAGAGTCCAAAGCTCGGATGGATTTTGGACAACTTGTTCTGCTCCAGTTTTAAAACCGTGAGGTTAGTCAACTGTCCAAAAGTTGGGGGCAGCCTGTCCAAATTGTTTTGCGATGCGATAAAGTCGGACAGGCTGCGTAGGTTGCCTATCTCATCGGGAAGTTCATCCAGTTGATTCTCACTCACGTCTAAACACATCAACCGCTCCAAATTGCCTATTTCCTGTGAAAGGAACATTTTATTCAACAGTTCATTTCCCATTTCCTGTCTGCTTCTATTCACTTCACCACGCCTTGCAATTCAAATTAAAAGTTTTTGGGTAACAAATTCATTTGAAATTGAAGTGTACCTTAGGTAGCCTAAATAATAAGTTGTGGTCCAACCAGAGCTCCATAAGTTTGGTCAGTTTGCCAATGAAAGGCGGTAGATCAGTGAGTTCATTGTCTCCCAAATCCAGCCTTTCCAGGTTTCTCAAACTTTCAAAACTTGGAGGCAGGCCACGGAGTGCGTTCTCGCGAAGTTCTACACTAACCAATGACATCATCCTGAAAATAAGAAGAAGGAAATGAGAAACACGGCTAAAGTTTAAAGGTTAAAGAAAAGACGCAGTTTTCTATTTCTGCCACATTTCCCCACATCATTAAGACAGCAACATCAAAAGGAAATTTGCAACTATTTTGTACTTTTTTCTGTCAAACGTCAAACGACAAAGTGTCGTATTTCGTATTAAGTTTCTTTCTTTGCCAATTTTTATTGCAAAATATAAAGTCAAACAAGTAAAAAATTAAAGATCAAAAGCTTCATCGCTCGTCTGCCAAGCTCTAATTTTTCCTGTCTGTAAAATTAACAAGCAAATTCGCTTTGCCAAATTATACTTGCCATTTCATCTTTTTTAATTTGCACTCGGTTTTTTCTCAAAATTCTAAATTATTGACATTAATCAACTTTGCATAGTAAATTGGAAGCATGGAAGCATGTAAAAAGAAGAATTTTTAGCTTACTGTCCGAAGCCATCTGGAAGCTCGGTGAGGGCCGTATCATTTAGTGTGAGCGTTGTTAACGACTTCATCGCACAAAACGATGGTGGCAACCTATGGGAAAAAGAACAGACAAAAAATTTAATATAATTAATCCACCTCTTTTGCTTCTCTGCTACAAAATTCGGTGTTGTTGATTAGAACAAAATATTTTGCACGTGCCACCACCACCCATAGAGCTGCTGCGTGCATTTAACATTTTTATGGCATATAGACATGTAACTTTGAAAGGAAAAAGGTAGAAAGGATGATGATACAGCTCACAAAAATATAACTTTCCCATTATCCCCATTTAATTACCAAGCTTTTCCCCGTGATCATCATCATCTTCTGGCGCCTTAACATGGCTTCCTCCCTACTTTTGCTATATACACCTTTTATTTTATTTCCGATTCTAGAGAACCTATTACTTTTCTAGCCTGTGTGACTGTGACACAGTCCTCTCCCGAGAAAACCTGAGTAAATGGAGAATGAACAGCAAAATGTGCGACAGCAGATCATAAAAGGTAATGACAGAAAATGTCGCGCGGACTATACTATACGCTTGAATTGAAATACTTGGGGAAAGGGTACATCCTTATAAGGTACATCCCTATAATCATCATGATCATCAAGAGTATCCTCGTGCAGAAAAAATAGCAGAGTGTGTCATCCTCGCAATCATCATTTTCTTTGGCTTTTCTCTTCCATTTCCTTCATTGCTTGTTTCTACTTCTTTCCATTACTGACATATTGGTAATGTAATACTGATCCAAGTGTATAGTATGTCATTTAATGGTATTATTTATTATTAAATATTTTTTGTCTTTGTATGCTCCCATCGGCATTTCAGTACATTAGTCCTACCATTACCCTAAAATGTTCTAGATGTCAATATTTTAAAAATCTTTCTCTACTTCCGTGTGTATACGCGTTTCTGCTGTTGTTGTCAGCTTATCAATTCATTTCCTACTAAAACACTTGCTAGTCTTCTTTTCACTTTTTCTCTGTGAAAACCTCCAAGCGATTCATCTCCTTTCATTCAAGTAGATCCCGTGATATGTTGATGCTGACAGGAAAAGTTTTTAAAAAGAACTTTTGTTCATAAGTTGTCAACACAGTCAGTCTATAGTTTCACTTTCACCACCACTTTCTACGCTTTCTACTCTTTTCATTTCAAATATCATTGATATTTGTATGGTATCATTATGATTGACTTCTAACGCGTGTATTTTTCCAAACACAAAACAACTACCTCTCTGGCTTTTTCCTGTTTTACCCTCCACTAGATTAAAAAGGGAAAATAGACTTGGCGTTTTGTTGTAAACATAATACAATCAAAAAAGCAAGCCTTGTAAGTGCTTTCATGCGTAGCAATATTTCATCATCTGCGTAATGTAATAATATTCCTGGCTGTTTAAAAAACCGGAAGGTCCATAGAAAAAAAAGCTTTTTCCCATGCAAAATATTCCATAAAATTTTTTGATCATTTTCACTAGCTTCTACTAGTATATACCTATTCAATTTAATTCTCTAGAGAGCGTGTGCTCTTTAAGTACAAAAAAGGCAACACCAAATTGTCGTCGTCGCACCGAGTGCTCAGTACTCACACTCTATTTACCTTACAATTTTGCTTACACAACTGCTTTCTCTTTATAATATGTACACTAGGTACACGCATTAAAAGCAAAAATTACTACAAAGGCTTATATAGATATAATTTTGTAGAGAAAAATGTAGTACAAGCAAACAACACACCAACATTCACACTATTTCATCGTCGAGCCTTTTTCAGTTTTCACTCAATTATACGCGAAAAGTAGGAACAAGAGAAAATACAAAATTGTGAAGCGGAACACACAGCTCGTATTATTTTTTCATATTTTGGTATACAATACCAGACACCTCTCTTGTTAGAGCCCAAAGAGAAAGGAAAAGGAAGGAGGACAATATAATCATAATGATAAACGTGTAATAAGACTACAGTAGTCAATATAGGTATTATTGTACCTAGAATAAAGCATATTTTTTCAAAGTAGTAAAAAAATTATTATGAAAAAAATAGAAGCTCTGTGCTCCTGGCCTCGCAATGTCATCGCTACATGCCTGCTGACACTTATTTCTACTTGTCCTTTTATTAGTAAGCTTGTCTTACTACTAATTTTACATGGTCCATTTTTTGTTAGAACGATAACTCAATCCCAAAATTGATTTTTGGAATTCTGATTTCACCATAACCTTCATAATCATTAGGAGACAAAAATGACGAGAGGGATTTTTGAAATTCGAATTTTAAGGGTCAAAGGTCACGACGATTTCAAAATTTTACTATGTGACATATAGCATGCGATACATGATTCTAGATCAGTTTTTGACCAAACTAACGAATATGTACTCCAATTTCAAAAATTCGAAATCGTCTGACCGTTATTCGAATTTTAAATCTTGTGTACACGCTAACTCAATCCCAAAATTGATTTTTGAAATTCCGTTTTTATCAAAAGTTTCTTGGTCATTAGGAGACGAAAATGACGAGACGGATTTTCGAAATTCGAATTCTAAGGTCAAAGGTCACGACGGATTTTTAAATTCCTTCAGTGACCTATGGCATGCGACACATGATTCTAGATCAGTTTTTGACCAAACTAACGAATATGTACTCCAATTTCAAAAATTCGAAATCGTCTGACCGTTATTCGGATTTTAAATCTTGTGGACACTCTAAATCAATCCCAGAAATTATTTTTGAAATTCTGTTTTCACAAAAACATTCCTGATTAGTAAGAGAAGAAAATGACGAGAGCGATTTTTGAAATTCGAATTCTAAGGTCAAAGGTCACGGCAAATTTTTAAGTTCCTTAAGTGACCTATGGCATGCGACACATGATTATAGGTCAGTTTTTGACCAAATTAACGAATATGTTGTCAATTTGCCAAAATTCGAAATTGCTGGGCACTTACAGCCATTCTAATTCTAAGCATAAAGGATGTTTTAATTATGGTATATTTGAAATGAATTTGAAACTTCGGCAAGCTTACTCTCTACTACATGATTACCATGTTTTATTCCTTTCTGTCCGCTTGCCAGCACATTTTCTTTCACTTTTTTTATTCTCCTTTTCAACACTTTTTTTCTGGCTGGTTCTCATTTTCCTCTTCCGTTTTCTACATTTTTTTCTCCTTTTTTCTTCTCCTATTTTTTGCGATTGACTTGGTGGTGGTGATGGTGGTTTTAGTTCCATTTCATACACCAATTTATTACCACTACAGAGCGCATTGCTACATGCTGGCTCTCACTGGCTCTATTCAATTTGAACGGGTTTCTCAGAATGAAAATCAATTTTGTTTTTAGTAAATGCAAACAATCTAGGGGGTCCTGTGCTTGGCCGTGTACCTACTTGAAACATTTTCAATCTTGGAGGCTTCAACCACAAAACCACGGTCATACACACACACAATTGACAATAATGTGATGATCCTTTCTGGCTTAATAGCTCTTTCAATAAATGCCTACGTACTTTGAACACCCATCCATTTTTTGTTTCTTAAACGAATTAAACCAAAGTAGAAAGGCGGAAAACAACGGAGAAAGGGAGAATCCAATTACAAGAAAATAAGGAGTTAAAAGCGCGGACGGACACACGCGAAAAAATATACCTATCTAATTGAATTATTATCAGTTTTAAAAAATTTAAACGCTTGTCTTAATGGACTTCAACTGTTAATAAAGTTACGTGTGCTTTTTACAAGTTTATTGAGTGGTTGGGTAATATGTGACGTGGGTAGTTGGTATCATCATTTATTAATGTCACAAAAGCTACCACGCAGTCTACTTAGAATACATTAATGTAAGGGAATAGGAAGTGCTAAAAATGTTCCATGTTCCATCTCACCTTTTTGAGGCAAACAATAAACAATTTTATGTATCGGGGTACATTATAAACTCAAGTGAAAGTGGAAATGATGGGGGTTCAAACATGGAGCCCTGCAAGGGCAGAATTGAGGGCCCAATACCTACTTGGATCTCACTTCCGCTCTATCATAAAATGTAATGTACAATGATCGAGAATATGTTTTAATGCTTATCGTACTTTCTCTTCTGCCTTTCTTTTTTATGATGTTCACCACGGGGGAAAATATATAGGTAATAAAATCAGCCATGAAAAATATTGCAATTTTCAAACGCACACAAACAAGTACAGTCTATTCTCTACTTGTGTATCGTTTTATTCAAATGGCAACAACAGAAATAACTTGATCATCATTTTCTTTTCCAGAGAGTGATTACAATTTTCATGATCAGAGCTTTTTATCACATGGAAGGTTTGTTCGCTTTGAAGAAGATATGCAGAAAGATAAACGAAATGAAATGGATGTTTGATGCCAAAACCAATCTCCTTTCATTTTTGCCCTTTTTACTTCTAACTTTTTGCTTTGATACAAAGCAGCTCTCTTTGGCTTTTTCCAGTAGTATAAAGCAGATTGGTTTTGCGTTGAATTGAAGGTAAAAAATGCACATGAAAAACATAACACTAGGGAGAACAGGGTACATCAAGCTATAAAAATGGGGAAGAGAGATACGCAGCATCCGCACACTTACACAAATAGGAATAAATATACACAATATGGAATTGCACACTTACGCTGAAATGGGATTGCTACTCAAATCCAGAGTTCGCATCCGTGTCAGGTTTTGTACTGACGTAGGAATTGTTTGAATTTCTGCAAATGAAACAAGAAAAATATGTTATTGTAACGAGCTTGTTGATGGAGTACCGCAAAAGAAATATAGGATGAAAATGTGAAGCTCTGTGTTTTTAACGCATATTTTTGTATTTTAAAAGATTTGCAAGGCTTTTTAAAAAGCTGCATGAAATAAAACTGGGGTTTATTTTAAGTTATTTGCTAAAAGAAAGAAGATAAACTTTAAAAAACAAAAACGCAGATTTACTTGGCTGAAACCGCATACCTTAGTAAAAATAGATTTTGTTTCCTTTCGGGATTTTATTTATATGAGTAAGGTTTTGGAACGAAAGTGAAAAAATATGGAGCGTGGAGATTTTCCGTAGGGGAAACGCAATACCTAATTGGATTCATTTGTTCTCTCTCATTCAACCTATTTGGTTTCATTACCCAAAAGTTTACACATTTTTCCATTTTGTTTCCCGTCAGTCTTCATTTAGCATTTGGTTGTTTGCAGTAAATTGAACACGAGAAAATTAGTTCAATAGGGCGCAGCATACAGAATAAAATTATGTAAAAGAACTGACAGATAAAAAACAGTTTAAAGCTAAAAGCTCATTGCTTTAATGCAAATATTATGCTTTTGGATCAGAACTCAGAACATTCAAAATGAAGCATTTAGTAGCAGGAGTTTTTTGTTCCTTATTTCTCTCCTGTCACATATATTTGTTTTTTGTCTATGTGAATGAACTTACCATTGCGTGAGACGTCTAACTCGGCCAGATTGACCAAATTCCCCAAATTATGGGGAAGTTCACGAATTTCATTATCGCTTAGACAGAGCTTCCTCAACCTCGTCAGATTTACCAGTTGCTGCAAATACATAAAAAAATCACATGTTAGATTATGTACGTACATAAACAATTAGGAATTGTGCATTTTTCTAAAGTGAGTAGAATTGTTTTAATCAAATTCTAGATCAAAATTTATATTGCGCATAAATGACTATTGCCACAACAGAGTGTGAACCACCCCGGATATTTTTAGAACGACACACTGGTCAATAGCATTGTCTCATCTTTTGTTTCATTTCCAGACATTTCATGACACTACTGTCGAATGTCAAAACGCGACAGGATAATAGTACATCATTATTTTCCTTTCTTCTTCTTGCTCGCTACTGCATTTACATTAAAGCGCACAAGGAAAAAAACGTATCACATCATCATTCCTCCCAAATAACACGAAAAATTTGCTGAAAATGGAAGATCACTCAGAGAGGGCTCAAAGCTCACATATTTTTTCTTAAATTGCGTGGAAAGCTAGGATTTTTATGGCTCATAAATCTCTAGACAGTAAAACCGGCTGCTATGTGTGTTATGAACGATGAAGGCAGGAGCATAGAAGCAACGACAGAGATCAAAATGAAAAGAAAAAAAAGAGAAAGGAAGGGTAAAAAATGTGCTGCACTTTGCAGAAAAAAGAGCTCCATCGTCTTTTATATTATTTCTGTGTCTCTGCATAAAACTTAACATGTTGGGAATAAAAGATGAGAAAAATATAACATTCCTTCAGCATTTTTTGGGTATGTCCACATGTTACTGTTACTTTCTCCGCTTTTTGTTTCATACCCTGTCCATTTGCTTAATAATAAGAGTGATAACATGATTTGTGAATTGTGTCTGTGTGTATTTTGGCAGCTTTCGCATGTCTTCTTGTTCTCATTTTTATATCCGGTATTCCGTCTCGGAAAAGCAGAAGACTATCTAATGCACGAGAAGAATTGATGATGATCATGATGGCGGTGGTGGTGGTTGTGTGTCGGGTGTGTAAGCCATTATGCACGATGATGATCATTCTGATGATAACTGAATGGCTAATAAAGTTTGTAAATATTGATAAAAGTAGGTATTCCCAAAAAATATTCCCTATAAACTTGTTTGTCTACTCATCCGTTTTATTTAGCTAGTAGCAGACGACAACATAATATCTCCCCTACTTGCTCATCATTTCGCTTCACTCGTTCACTCGTGTCATTTGATATTCACAATCCGTTTAATTTGTAACACCAGTCTTTTGGGTTTAAGCGCAGCAGAAGGAAAGCAATGGTTCATGTTACTTGATTTCCATCCTTTTCCTCTTATTTTGGCTTGTCTATACATTTTTA
This sequence comes from Entomobrya proxima, assembly GCA_029691765.1. Taxonomy (NCBI): domain Eukaryota; kingdom Metazoa; phylum Arthropoda; class Collembola; order Entomobryomorpha; family Entomobryidae; genus Entomobrya; species Entomobrya proxima. The sequence continues at coordinate 1,902,392 of CM056168.1, forward strand.
TATTTACTTTTTTATTCAGAGAGAGAAAACTCACCCAGACACAGTTTTTATTGCTGCTTTTTGTCTAATAAAAGAATATATCATCATCCGGGGCCTATGGCTTCCACACACTGTGAGCTACTTAATCATAATCTGCGCCGACCATATCCGCCATCCAATAATGTACCTACACTTGACATAGACCGAGTATCCACCCTCCTCCTCTTTTCTTTTCTTTTGACAGATAACCTTACAGACAATAGAAACTCAGCGGAACAACAACGACCGGGTTAACCGCAAGAAACAAAATTTTCTTTGGAGAGCCACTACACTCCAATAAAAAGGAAGGAGACAGAGAGATAGAGCAGCAATTTTTGACTTTGTTACATTTATCATCATCAGTCATCCTCTTTATACTTTCCTTCTCTAAAAAAAGCACATCATCTCATCTCTTTTTAACCCTGCCTGGAACACTGGAATATAAAAAGCTCATTGTGTTGTTGTCTCTCAAGTAATTTATTATTGAGTTTTGGGTAATATCGATTTCGGAAGCCGTAGCAAAGCTCTGTTTCTATTTTTCTGTCACTCATTTCATTACATGCTTATTTTCTGGTTTGCTCCAAGAAAGACACGAACACAACTACTTGGTATACCTCCACCATAATAACCAGAAAGGGTTCTCCACCAAACCAACCGCAAATACAAAAGCAAACCAATTTAAGTTAACAAGCTTGCCATGTGTGTCAAATCATTTCTTTTGCACACGACCATTATCATCTCATCACCATTATAATGCAGCATGTAAGTCAATAAAGCTATAACTTTATAATTTGTTTACCGTACTTTCTTCCACTTTACCGACTTTCTATGCTCTGGACATAAAAACTGGGCATTATCATTTTTTGCGAAGAAAGAAGGTAGATAGGTATATAAAGAAATGATAATGATAACTACCAAGTTGACAGCAGAAATTAAGGTAAATACCCTACTGATCTACTTTTCTCAGCTTACTTTTTTTCTGAAGCAACATGTTTGATAAAAGTGGAATTCGATGTTCCGCAAAAGGCTTATCACAGTTGTAAAAAATGCAATAAAGTTTGCTGGAATCATATCATAAATCATAATTAGGCTTTGCCGTGGGGTCGGCGGTCGGCATCTTTATATGTTGTCGTGTTATTTTGTATACAAGAAAGCATGACATAAAAGTACATGCTCTTGTAGTAAGTCACAGTAACGCAATTAAAATTTTGATAGGATTTTTATACTTCTAACTTTGCAAAAAGTTTTGTGAGTGTCGCGTCGGCATAGACGTAATAATAAAGAGCGCGTAGATACTACTTACCTTAGGCAATTCACGGATGTGATTGGCATCGAGAAGCAACTCCTCCAGGGTCCTCGCATACCGGAATGTTTCATCCGGTATGGATGACAAGGACTGATGTCGTTTGTCGACGTACTCGACATGTTGGTTACACGAACGAAATGGAACACAAGACATCCCTTTCGCTGTCCACTTCTTCATTGCCCAATCACAACAACTTTTTATATTCTTTTGGATTTCTCCTCGAAGAGCACCACACCTTGTTTGTTTCACTTAAAACTTGCAATTCTTATCCTTGGGTTGGTGGTAAGGGGAAAACAACATTTATATTAAAAAAGAGTAACGGTGATACTGATAAACTCTACACAGCGAAAGTTGGTTCCGATTATCTCTATTTATCTATCTAGTGTAAATGGACATCACTGTAAAAAGAAATTATTTTCGGCCACACAAGGCCCGTGTTAATGGGCTGGCCTGTAAAAACTGACGAAAATATCTGCTGCTGGAGCATATACCCGCTGTATATAAAGACACACATACATGCACGCACTGTAATATAAAAAGTTTTTGGTATTTTCAGTAAAATGTCGTCTCTGGTAAAAATTACATTTTGAACAAAGTCACAGCAGGACACTTTTATCTAGAAACACAATTTTCCCCTTTTTTAAACTCCATTTGCATTGGGATCACATCGTCGAGCACGAGAGGATAGACAGTTAGCACTCTGCTTATTTCGTTTTCTTTCTTGAGAAACTTTCTCAATTGACAATCCATTTATTTACTTTTTCTACTCCTTAGTGACGTCTTCCCAGGTGGTTTGTTCTTCTTCTTTTAATCCACCTTCTTGTCTGTGTGCTTTACTCTGTGTTTCTTGTCCAACTCTGCAATATACAACAAATCATATAGAATGAATCATTTTTGAACATGAGAAAATTGAATATTTAACAAAAGTCTACGAGCAAGTAGGAGTGTTTCACAATCACATGAATAACAAATACCTACAGCAAAGCTATAATAATATGCTGCTTTTTTGGATGCATTTTTATCATAATGTTCTGGTTTAAAATACACACTGAGCACAGTGCATTAGAAAAACCTTAATTTTCATACCATTTTATGTACGGTCACATACTGCTAGCTATACTAGGAGCTGGGACGAACATTGAACGTGCTAATAAAAAACTTTTCCATTACTATTATTACACTGTACAGAACGGACCAAAATCTTGTGCTCTTCTGCTCTGAGCTTTAAAAAAATAAGCAAGTTCAGCTCAGAGTCACACAGGTGAGGTGAGAGGTGTGTGTCAAATCTGTGTGACTCTTCTCCAACTTTGAATGGAGAATGAAGAATATTTTAAACATGTAGGGATACCTACGTACCTGAATAATAAATTGTTTAAACCCATTCTTCATGCCAGTTTTAAGGTGTAACTGCACTCTTCTGAAGAGAAGGTAATATTCTCTTGTAATCGAAAATAAAAAAGCACACCTGAGGACTACATCACTGCGCATAACATTCCACGACATTAAGAATGGTAGTGTGTGATGGATGTGGTTGCGTAATAATATAAATGCTTAACATGCAAATAATATAAAGAAGTCACCTGAGAGTAAACTTTTTTAAATAAAAGGGTTGAGAATCTTTTTGCTGAGATTTACTTTGAAATTTTCTCATACCTTATTTTACCGCAGTGCACACTGCATTTTACACACATGTGTGCTTTTTTGTGTGTGAATTAATGAAATGCTGGTGCTCAGCAAATATATAATAATATGCATGTGTGCACATATTTTCAGCAAAATGGTTAGAGATATATTTTTGCATTCCTTTACACAAGTCACAACAACAGTTAGCAACACAGTGATATAGCCAGACACACTAAAATTAACTGCCTTAAGCCAAGAGTGCGAATATGAAACTGATGTAGTGTCTAACAGAAGAACGACATTCGGCAAAAGAGTTAAAAGCTTCACATGCATCAACTCATCATTCACAATTCACACAAGAAGAACTCAGAGAAGAAGACCATGCATCGCATCACAATAAAACCATTATACACTTGAATACCAAGTAGTATCGACGTTGTACAACGGTGTACACACTGCTATACTGACTGATTTCATTAATAATTCATACCACTTTGCCTTGCTGTGTCGTTTTTGCTAAATGCTTTAGAGAACGGCATAAGGTTTGTGTGTATGTTTATTGTTGTTGATGATGACGATAAATTTTTTAAGGTGAACAATTGTATGACTCATCATCATCACCAGATTGCCATCATGATGATCATCATCACTTATCAAGAATTAGATTTTACAAGAAATTACGAGCTATAGTAGCACATTATGTGGGAGTTGGAGATAAAGCAAACAATGCATTGTTTGCTGGTGATATTTTCGCAGTAAAAAACACATGCCAGCAAAAACCACTACCAACGACGCTGCTAGTTCATAAAAATGATTAAAAGACGAACAGCGCATTTTATAGTTGATCATGTGAACCACTGCGCACATTTCTTTAATAAAAAGACGTGTCATGACAAGTTAAATATTGTAAAGTTGCGCTTTTTACAGCCACACTGCGGCAAAAGGGCGCATTAGGTTGTGCATGCCAGATTATCGTTCATTATTGCGAGTTTATTAGCCACTTCCTACACCCCTTGAGCTTTTACAGCCGCAGATTAAGTGAGAAGTCAAGTCGTTAAGCAATATTCATATTGTAAGGAACAGAGAAGATTGGTGGTGATGAGAAGAAGAAGCGTCAAACAGACAGTAATATAAATGGCTTAACTACTCAACTAATAATATAAAATACTTGAGCTTGTTAGCAGAAGCATTAACTTCTTAGAATTATTTGCACCCCACCACAAAATGGGTTGAACAAGAACGGACATTGGATAGAAAGATGCATTGCGTGAGTGTTGTTCTGTTCTGCAGACAGACAGAAGATTTGGTTTTTGCACGCGGACAAAAAGGAAATTTATATTTACAAGGCAAAAAAGAATGCAGATAAAATGAGCATGAGGAAAGCTCAAAGAGGAAAAATGTGATAAATGAAATCATTCTAAGTGGCTGAATGATAGTTGTGCAGTAAATCAGTTGAAAATGGAATGCAGATTGCAATATGCTTTTTTATAGCTCAATTGTCTTTTTGGCTTACACACTTTCATTTCAGTTTTGATTATGCGTATCTTTCCTCTTTTTGTGTATTACGCCCATTTACAATAAACAAAAACATACTGTACGACTACTGTACTGTAATCGTTTTGGGCTTTGAGTTATTCATTCACTAACTTGGAGAGAGATGTGCACTGCAATATAGCATCTGCACTCTCTCTGCAGCAAACACACTTTAAATGTGGCTTACGGTACTTAGGCACTTAACGACACGGCTGACGGTAATAATGTATAGCTGTTGAATGAATGATGACGCCATGCCGAGAAGAGCACATTCATACAACGCAGCAGTTTTTTAAACGGAAAAAGTGCTAGCAGAACTCAGAACCGTTTTGCCTTTTATTCTTGGAATGTTAGCTTGTTGGAATGGAATGCACTGTGCAATGCATATTCTAGAAACACAATTTATTTATTTAAGTGATGACTACGCGTGTTTCATTTGTTTATGTACTTGTTGTTGTGTTTATACGTGTGTCGTGTGGTAAAAAATTTCCACACAGGGAAAATCTCTGTGTAGAGAAGAAGGAAGCACGAAAAATAAACAATTTTTGTTTCAGTTCATTGAATAAAAAGCCAGTTAGCTGAGTACAAAGGAATAAATATGCACAAATCAGCTTTTCCTTTTCATCATAAAAAGTTCAACGTTCAAGACCTTTCGCGTAATTTAGGAATGGCATGTGTGTACGAAACAATACATTTCTTTCTTTTTTCGTTTTGGCATGTCATGTATCGTTTTCCTTGTAAGTACCAAAGTGCGTGACACATTGATTTCTTTTTGATTTTGTCTTGTCTTGGGTTTGGCTTGATTCCATCACCACATCTCTTTGCACGGTTTGCATTGAAATCATCCGTAACAATCTTCAATCTCAGCATTTTTTCCCTTTGTGGTACATAATACAAATTTGCTAACTTGTAAATATAAACAAGGCTAAACTTCCCCTGAATCTACCACGTGTGCATACAATTCATCAGCAATAAAATCTTTTTTTTTTGCGCCACCCACTGCCACATTCGTTTTATTCTTCTGGCTAAAAACCTACAAAGCTATGAAACAATGTGCCTAAAATATTTTGTTCCATTTGTGTCACTTCATATCACCCTTTCATCTCAGATCGGTAAACAAAAGAGAAAATAGAAAAACCGTCACACAATCCCTGTTACAATTGATCATCCTTTTATTTAACATCAAAGGAAGCACAGAAGCAGAAGAGCAAAAGAGAGATCACCATTTTACCATTTACAATCCGTTATCCCATCAAACTATTATCAATTTTTTTATCCTTGCCTCTGCTCTACTCTCTGCAAAGCTTGTTTGCTTTATAAAATGAAATACAAAACCAATGCCAAACTTCTCCATTTCAATTTGTGTGTCTGTTGATGTTTATATTTTGGAGGATGCTACCTCATTTATCATTTATTGGCACATATTTTGCAACCAGTTTCCATTCCGCACTACTTTGCCTTCAACATTCAATCAAGCGGTTTATATTTTGTCCTTCTTCTCATGTTACTCAATTCCAACTTCCAACCTACTAACTAGCTATCATAAAAGTTCCATGAATGCGTTTCATATTCACATTCCACAGATTCCAAAACAATAAAAAATTTATAGTTCACACTGTAACATACACACAGACAACTATTTTTATGCAATCTACGCAGTAGTGACCATGAAAAATGTACACATAATCAACACAACAGGCAATATATTACATAGCCTAGAGCTTGAATCACTTCCAAAACATCGTTCCAAGTCCACTATGTAAAATAGTAGTAGACAGTAGAGGCCAGATTACATTGCCAGTGGCAAACACACAATAACAAAAGAGTTACGTATGTAATTAAATTACTTCAATTACAGTAATAAAACTCATTGTTACAACTTACAACTTGACTATATACTGCTATCATTCAAGCAGTGCCAGCAACGGAATATTTTTTATTGCAGAATTCAATACAAATCTTCACTTTTTCTATAATGAACGGTTATTTCACAAGGAAAAAGTTACTGCTTTCTATATCATATCAAGCAGTTATTGCTTTATGATAAACAGTAAAAAATGTATGGAGATAGATGTTGCAAAATCACATCATTTTTCAAATAAATGATTCATTTAGTCTACAGGAGTGTTTTTATACCTTGTGTGTAGACAAATGTAGACTAAGAACACAGCACTCTTTTAATTTACTACAGTGATACATTTTTCATTTGTTTGTGTGTGTTTGGAAATTAGGATGATGATTCAATAAAGTGAAACCTCTGCCTGATTCATATGTATCATTTCAGTGCATCAAATTCGTTGAAACAACCACGTACTATTGTATCGTATAAGGTACATGCCAATGTTGCACATCCGCTTCTGCAAAAATTGTTTTTGCCATTTTGCCAGTTCACCTTTTCAAAATGCATGACATGATATATATATTTACGTTGATGATGATGAGCCTGAACGGAATGTACACTGTAATATGCCATATGCCGAACATTGAAAAAAGAATTTTCTGTTGTTGATGATAACACAATGCCCAATAAATAAAAATGGTAGAGAATACAATGAAGCTCAATAAATTAAATTGAAAGAAAAAAAGTGCCAACTGCCGATGCGCGATGATTGTAATGGTTAAGGTACAATATTATGCTGTCATGTCTATATTGAGCAATGAATAGTATCTCCATTTCCAGAGAAAGGAATGTTTTAACCTTAAATGTAAACCCGACAACAACCAGGTAAGGTTTTGAATATAACGCAACCACTATATGCATTATTGAATTTCATTGATATTTAAACTTATACGCAATAGGTATATAATATTGTGGCAACTTTATATTTTATGTATGATGTTGCTGTTGATTACTACACAACTGATCATGATGATCAGACTGACACGACGACATGACTGACATTGAGCTCATCATATTCATATCAAGCCAGTTTATAATCCCCCACACAGACAAATTTTCATGCAGCAACCTCATAAAACGTATATGAAACTGTATATACCTTTTTATTTCGAATTGGAATGCATGTCAGCTTTTTATTTACTTGTTTTCGTGTTTGGTATGTATGATGTATGGAATATTATGGAATGTTGGGCTCTGGCAAGTGCTAAAAAAGTATTATTTTCCCCAAGAATCAACTTATCATCAGCTTGTGCTAAATTGGGTAACTTAAAACCAAAAAGTCAAATGAGTATGTAACATTTAGGTAGAGTAGTCAGCATGAGAATGAATTGTAGTTAATTTAAAACATAAACCCGTCTGACCTACACGCTTGTCGCTTTTCATATAAAACTTTGATGTAAAAGTACTAAAAGCATGGTGAACTGGCGACAACAAGAAGGATAAAAGGCCGATGTGGCAAGTGGTAACGTTTATACTTTGGACTGGATGGTAATGATGAGGATGCGATTACTCGGTGGTTGCAGAAACGGAGAAGTTCAAAGCCAAGAGCATCCTCATCTCATCATCATTTTCATGAAATGAAACAAACACCAGTATAATATACAAATGCATGCATGTAGGGCCAAAAGTTAGTGGTTCATTTACTCCATTCTGTTGGATGCGCTGGTGTGATTTTATGGAGTTGTCTGTCTCCCTGTCTTGCTCATAAAACATTTCCTTCCTACCAAAATTACTCACACCCACGCAAGCTCAAGTCTGGGCTAGTCACAATCAGTAAAAAATGCAATTGATGCGGCGGTGCAGGGCAATGAATCCAAATAAAAAAGGCAGCTTGGTGGAAAAAATGTTGGGCTTTGTATATTTTTAATGAGTTGGCCAACGCAAACATGGAATGGATAGGAAAATTATGTTGGACTTGCAACACAAAACAAGGATGGATTTGTTTGATTGAATGATTTTATTTGATCATCAATACTCTCTTGTATTCATTCTTTTCATCCAGCTTCACATTATTCGCATATATGGTTTTATGGAATGCGTCCAGTGCTCTTTTGAATTTCAAATTAAAATGTGCAGATTGCAACTGGAATGTTGGAATCAGAAATGGACATTGAATGGCAATATTAATGATGAGTGGGGGTTATGGAACGAATGCTTAATATTTAATTAAACCAGCATGCTATTCTATGCAACAATGAATAATTAAGTATGAAAACCTGGTAAATGGTGGATTTGCAATTTCTCCTAGACTTTCTACATATTATTATACTTTATATTTCTGTCAATTCTATAGATAGATATTCTGTTATAAATATCCAACTTGCAGTATATAAGAACTGATATCAAAAGATCATCGTATGACAAACTCCCTAAAAATGTACAGCAAGCCCACGTGCTACTAGCATTAGATAAGATAAGGGCCTCGTTAGCTCATGCTTTGTAATTTCCTATGAATCCTTGACTAAATTGGTTACAACAGGGGATAAAACGTGCGGGTTACAACTCTGATTTGCTAATTGCTAAACTCAAAGCTTGTAGTACAAGCCTTGTACCCAGTAATACTCAAACTACCACGAATCCCCGTGTAATTTTAGGGAATTTTCGGATATTACCCGAGTTCAATTACATTTGTATTTATGCTCTACTGAAATCATTCTTGGCATCTATTATTTTGCAATTCCTTTTTTACTGTAACGTAACGTTATCATGTACCAGATAACAAGATCACACCCTTCCTTTTCTATAAAATTTTTGCTACTAATGCCAAAAAAACCGGCACTAGAAATCTTTTTTACTTGGCATATCATTGCATATTTTCAGGTTTACTAAAACACAAGCTTAGCAAAAGCATGGAAAGCGTTCCAAAAACATCAGTCAAGGATTCAACACAAAAGCGCCTCTCACTTTCACATTCACACAAAAAAAAAATCTGCAACAGAGCACAGCAATTTGCACTTTGAAGTAAACATTGAACAGAACAGACCAAGCAGATTTTTTAAGAAACCAATTTCACACATTTAAGATGCAAATGTGTTTGGTAGGGAGAGGTGGTTGCTTAAGAATAAGGTTTTGGAAGCATTTTGCAAAATGCACAGATGTAAACTTCCCAAAACTAACAGCAGCATAATATTCTAAAAGTCCTGATATGACAGAAGAAACTGTTTCAGCGAGATTATGAGTTCATCTTGCTGACATCTGTGTAGGTAGGTATATAATTGCTAAAAAATGTATATTTTTCTGCTAATAGAACTGTTGATATAAATATTTTAGAGGAAAAACTGGCTCCGGTTTTCCTTAAAAATGATACATCGCAGATCGCATCTTTTTTGTTCAGTAGTTCAGCACTTGTTTTGGCTCCTCCTTGTTTTATTTCCAAACGCTTTTAAAATTATTTTTTCGATGTGCTGAGTGAAATACGAGAACAATTTTAAGTGTAATAATAATCAAGGGAGAATATGCTGCCATAAATATAGAACATGTTTTGGAAAGGTGGAGCCAACACACACGCCTTCTAAATAATTTCCCGTTTTAATATTCTTAAACTTGGTTCAAACAGAAAGATCTTCCTATCAGTTTGGGCTGCTTCGTATAGATTTTAATTACACGTCTTGGCAGTTTGGGCATTTACGACAGATTTAAAATTCAATCTCTGTTCAGCTGAAAACAGCCAGAAAGTGGAAACATTTGCTAATAGCATTAGTAATGATGATGACTTCCTTTCTTCCCTTTCCAACAAATTGACAACCGTTTTATCTAAAACGTATGCGTACACATAATTAAAACTACTGCGCAGCCACGTAAATTACGCGCACACAAAAACTACAAATATCTCTAGTGTAAAAACGCACCTAAACCAATTTACAAACCAACTGGCTGTTTGCTAGTATTATCCGGAAATAGACAAGGCAATAACACAACAGCCAGACTGATTATATATCATTTAAACTTATTGATTATTATTTTGCTCACAAAACATCTTTCCAGTACTAACTTTTCATCCCATTTTGTATTTACATTGACACACTTTAAACCATTTTATAGCTGTCATTAGCTGTCAACTGGTAAAGCTCACTGTGTATTATTGCACCAGGAAAATAAATATGCAGCCAAAAAGCCCAAAAATTACCAAATTATCTGGGTAATACGCTATTTAAGAATATTTTGGGAAGTACAAAACACATTTGTATCTTTTTACACTTATTTGCACTTTGTGACAAGCCTGTGTAATAAATAATTAAGATTTATACTTACGTTATAATTTTGAGCACATATTTCTCTTCTCAAAAAGCGCACACATTAAAAGCATTTAAAATATTTTTACAAACATGCACTTTATCACAAAACACACACGTACAAACATTTATTTAGCAAAATATTTATTTTGCCACGCTAAAAATCGGTATAAAAATGGTTAAAACTCTAAGTGTGATGTATATGATATGCCGATATTGTGATTAATCTCTGGTGGTAATGTATACTGCGGCAATTCACTATTTGATTACGTGGCTACCTCTACTATCCTTTAGCAGCACAATTTTTGCACACAAGTTTTCTATCATTGTACAATAATTATTATAAAAATACAATAAAATTAACGGGTTTTCATCTTGTTTTTTGTGTTGCGGGTAAAATGTTACTACTGAGATATTACTGTATATTATATCTCTATCTAAATGTCTTTGACTTTTTAAAAAAGAAAGACTACACAACAGAGAACAAGCCTTGCAAACAATAATATTTAATAGGATATGGTATCATCATCATATTGTTGTGATGATGAACAATCACATAGATAGACAGAAGAGGCTTGCTCTCTTGTATTCTGTTAAATTTTCTGCAAGAAAATAATACACAGACAGAGCTAGAACCACATTCACTCTCTTACAGACCGAGAATAAAACTGCCTTTATGGATACTCTCTGACAGGACAACACAAACAGTACAAACTCTTGTACATACTTTAATACGTTCATAAGAAGGACTAGACGATGATCATGATCATCAGCGTCAACATCACAAGGCATATTCAAGCAACAGCAGAGCACATACACACACGCAGTACCAGGAAAAAACTCTTGTGTGCAAGTTTTTTTACCATGAACAACTGATACTTATGTCTAAACGCTAGTCTGAGAAGGTATTCTACAATAAAAATATTTTTTAAGAAGAGCTCTAGCCATATACCTAAGTGTTATATGCAGAAGTATGCAGTATGCAAGCCTAGTAAAAAATAAATTGGAAATGAGTATAAAGCTCTAAGATGTTGATGGGTATGACGGTACTTACTTTACTGCTTATATTTTTTCGGCTGATGCTCCTTTTGTGTATGGATTTAATACATTTTTTCTTCTTCTTCTCACATTCCTTTACTCTGTCTGAGATGAGAATGTGAATAAAGCTGGTGCAGAAGAATGGAAAGATGAGGACCAAGATTGTACTATTATTTGTGTTTCAGAGGGAGAACTGTGATGTGAGCTTAAGAAACGTAGACGAGTTTTTGGAAATGGTCTAGCACACAGGAAAATCCCTCTATTTTCGGAGAAGTGTGTATTCTTCTGGTCATATAGTCAAAACGTTTTTGTTTAGAGAGAGAAGTGGTCGGCTAGAGTTGTCGTCATCATTCTCTTTTGGATCTCTTGGTACCAGAAGAGCTAGAGGTTTGGCAGCAGCAGGAAAACTTTGCACTGTAACACTCAAACCAGTATCTCACAGTTTTAACGTTTGAAAATGATGGTAATGATGTTGTTCTGTGATGCACAATACAAACCGTGAAATGAATACACTGACGTAAGTTCATAAGAAAATCTTGTGGAAATAGTAGCCTTGGTCCGTATAGTAGCAGCAGGAGACAGGAGAAAAAATTGGTTCTACTAGCGCATGTAGTTGTAGCGGTTCTGCTGCTGGAAGAAGATCAGTCAGAGGCAGAGCAGCAATGAAAAAATGTAACTTTGTTTTGGAAAAAAACGATATACAAGATGAGATGTTATGTAACAGAAGAAAATTCTCCTCGCTTTTTTTGGTGTGAGAAGCGGAAAACCGTTTACTTTTCCAGTTTCATCTTCATCTGTTTTTCCCCATTACTTAAGAGCATAACAGGAAGAGTATTTTTTTCCGGCATCCGTTACTACGTACTCACGTTACACACACGGCTTTAGTAGCTCAACGTGCAATATGCCTGTCTCTCCAAAGCCAACATTAAAAAGTTACTAAATGCTGCAGCACGATTTTCTCTAATGTGTTGTCTTGTTTTTCTCCACTTACATGCAACTGTCGCCCGTTTTATTAAAGTACATAATATGTATGCTTAGTAGTCATATAATGTACACGCTGCCACACACCACAAAATTGCCACCCCGCAAAATTATATCTAAAGCGTTTGTTTCAGTGGCAAACAGAAAAAATCCCTTTTTTATGATTATTCTCTTTTTCCAGAAAGAAAATCTTTAGGCTTTTTTGCCGGAATATGGAAGAAAGAAATGAGGTGAACACGTTGTGTTGTCGCTGTTGTGGACTGAGTCAGAGTGACAGAAGTTGGTAGTGCTGCTTTGGTTGATATTATTTTGAAGACCACACACACAACAAGAGAAAGATCATGCGAATAAAAAAAGCAGAGAAAATATAACAGTTTCCTTCCCCGTCCAGGCAAAACTGTCTCTGTTTCCTAAACGCTAAAACCGTTCCAGCCAGAGTGAAAAGAGAATAAAAGCAAAAAAGTTTTGTTGGCGGTGATATGAAAATCTAGTGTGTGTCTAGTAATTTCAATGTACATTGGAAGCTAAATAAGTTCCTTCCTTTTTCTCCAAGTTGGACTTGGGCTGCTGCTGCTGCTTATTTTTTTACTCGTCTCCTGTTCCCGTCTCAGAAGTGAACTGAAAGCGGAAAGAGAAAATACACAGTGGAATACTTCAAACTTCAGTGCGCTCTGCCATGCTGCTTGCCTTTCTACTACTAAAACATACCATCATAATATCTTGTTGGATTGGAGTTGTGGAATGAAGGAGTAAATTGTCAGCAAAATGTTTCGTAGCAAAGTTCACCAGCTCTAGAGCTGCGTTTTATTTTATATAGGGAAGAAAATGGAAGAAATATTATTTTCAGAAAGAGACACACACAGAGAAACTCTATACGTTTGAAAGTAATAGTAGCAAATTCATATATTGCATAATATATGACAACAGATGTAGTCAAGTAGTATACATATAGTATACACACACCAACTACACAAATATGCATTAACATTAATAAACAGTTCAAAAGCCTTGTTTTAACTTTAACCCTTTTACATTTAGCCTGGCAGTCGGAGGAATGCATACATATGCCTGCGTTTTTTTACACAAGAAGAAAAGAATGGCTAAAACTTTTTTCCGTGTGGTTCTCTATAGGTTTTGAATACCATATGAGAATTATGTGAAAAGTAGAAAAAAAGAAAGAAAGAAATACAATGAAAGAAGTAAAGCCATGTGTATACGCGGTTACTATAATTATGCATGTATTTTAGAAGAAGAACCGACTAACGCCAGTTTTGTGTGTATCCATCCATCTACTAATGTTAAAAGCAAATAGAAAGAAGGTTTATGTATATTTGGTACATTCTCATATTCCTTCCTGTTTATATGGGTATACCCAGCATACCTGTTCATATAATTTTTGTCCAATGAATTTACCTATAACAATAAAACTGTCCGATGAATACCTTTGCAGTGGTGGTTGTGGTGGTAAAGTGGGAACATGAGAAGGAATATGTTGGATTTGTGTAGTTCTCTGAAAAACTGGTCTTCCTTCTGGGTCCATCATATTTATCCATAAAAACATACACTATGTATTAGAGGACGACGGACCTACGGACGTATGCTTCTGTTAACTTGACGGTATTGTGTTGACGGGCTGATGGCTCTGATATGGTCTGGGCTCTTTCCTCTCTGCGTTTGCTAAAAACCTTCTTTTCCACTCTGACTACTACACGCCAAGAGCAATAATGGAACGGATGGATAGCTTGCTAGGATAATAGGGAGTAACGCGTAAAAGATTATATATTATGCTTTATTATCAACGATTCACTCACAAATAAGCAGAGAGATAGAAAAGTGACAAGACAAGCTAAAGTATATAAGCTTTTGTAATAGCTCAAGTTATAAAAGTGTAATGGGATGGTATACTAAAAGTTAACTTATGCGTACGAACGGGACTACTCTACAAGTTTAATATATTCACGTTTGACTAAGTATGCAAGCAAGTGTGGCTTAAATAAAGACGGAAATATTCAGACTTAAGTTACCTACATGGCTTGCATAATGTTATGGGTAATAGTAGGATAATACATTGCATTTGTGAATTTTTGAACCTGTGTGTATGCAAAAGGCAAACAAACGGATATAAACGAATGGATGGACAGAGGATGATGAGCAGTTTGGAGATGATTTTTCAAGAGAATGATGATCATTCGACTTGCCTTCTGTGTAATTTTTCATGTAGGCTTCTGTGTGGCTATCTCTGTCATCCGCTCTCATCTTAAATGGAGTTTCCTTTAACATGCCAAAATGGCAGTAACGCAAATAGAAATTGTGACATAAGTAGAAATACTACCAAAAATAATACCAGCTTTTCTGTTGTTGTTCTGGTGGAAAAGGTGTGTATTGCTAATAATATAATTTAAGAGAAGCGGGGATGAGTGACATGAGCATGCATAGAATTACAATTTGGACTTATGCATTATATATATTGCTGTGTGTATACTGGTATTTGTGCTGTGCACACCTTTATCCATAAAATTGATGATAATAATGATCCACTACGCTACTACGTGGCAAGCTAGCTAAATGGCATGCAATAATAATTTACCACTTTTGATTGTTACGTTCAGCTCAACTCTGGGTTCTCCTTTTGTGGATAAATGTTTAACTTGAGACGTGAGACGAGAAGAGAGTTGAGAGACAGGGACAGGGAACAGGAGGAGGATGGAAGGATGGAAGGATATCGTGTTTCTAGTTGCCACTATGCATAATATTAGATGGCTTTATTTGCATTGTGTAAATTCCTTTTGCGGTTTGGCTTCTTCTAGAACTATATAATGCGTAAATATTCGCGTAAATTGTTTATTTACAGGGGGATTCATAATGCCATTATATGCTAAAGGATGAGTTTTATAATTCGCTGTTCTAGAACTGTTCGTATTTCTGAATTTTTGAAGACTGGAACCAAATGTAGATTTTTGAGTCATGTTTTGTCACGTTTGTATGTCTATTTAATAATCCGCAATGGAAATGGTACTTCTCAGAGAAAAGATAGTTTGCTTTTCTCAAATCATTGCTACACCAAACATAGAATCGCAGGTACCACAACATGCCCCGTCTTTCTACAAGTGACATTTACTATTTTAATCCTGCCATGTATTAAAAAGGACATACAGAGATCAGTTTTAGCCACAAAGGGCTCTCCTCCGTATACCTTTCCTCTTCAACTGATCAACTCACTAAAATTCCTTTTTAACTTAACCGAAAGGTCTTTTTCACAAAGCCACGTTTTGCTTTTTGAGTGTGCGGTTCACTCACTTCTTTGCTCTTTACTCGCTCCAAGCATAAATTAAGTAAACCAAAGAATAATATGTATATTCTACGTACAAAATTACACTTATGAATAGAAATTTTGTGTGTGTGTGTTTTGCCCAAAATAATAGTAATGGGATGGATGGAATGAGTAAGCGAGACGAGCAAAAGCGGATGTTTCTCTCCTTCCTGTGTGCTGGGATTTGAGAATGAACTTTTCGACCGTAGCGTAACATTCCTCTGCACTTGAAACTCACACACATAAAGCAACATTCATATATAATATGCCGTTGTTCGTTAACTCATTTATTCCCCTGAGCATTGTTGTGATTATATTTCTGTAGAGAGAGTGGTGCTGTTGGAGTGAATGGCTTTCAACAATGTTGAAGACTATGTGAGATTTTCTAGCAGGCATTTCGGTAGGGATGGCTAGAAAAGTTGGATATACTATCATTGTAGAGATTGTATTATTATCAATCAGGTCAACTTGCAATTGAAAGCTGAATCTGACAATTGAACTAATCATTTTAATTATTCATTATATAATACAGTCGCCTCAGTTTTACCCATTTTAAGCAATCTAAAATTCTTAAAATTTAACAAGAATTTTTGTATTGGCAATTTGCGCAAGTAGACCCATCTTTAAATTATAATCATTTACCTTCTGTAAATCAACACATGCACGTAATCGTTCTAAAAATCTTAACAAGTTGTCCCAGTCCTGTACATCTTTTCCCCTCTGCCATTTTTCTGTCCAACTATCATCATAATCTTGCTCATAATGCTATTATTTCAAAAACTGTATGACAGCTTACATTGTCAAAAGTGTTTACATTTTTTTTCTACAAAAATCTCTTCTGCTTTGTTCATCTCCTTTATTATTGCATTTTACACACAAGAACACAAGATGCACTACGCGACCGTGTCTTATGCTTGATGAGTTTATTGCTTGAGCTATTATTCCACTTAGAATATTAACCTTAGCTGTCATGTCGTGCCATACCACTTAACTCCTTTTTCTTTTCTTTTTCGTCTCTCCCCCTCCCCCACCACCACACATCACATTACCTCCATTATCGTCAAGGTGTGTTCAGTTCAGTCAGTATGCAATGCATGCACTTTATCCCTTTCTTGTAGTCTTTTCTTTGTTGGCTTTTTTAACAGTAAAGAAGACACGACACACGACAGGACATAATATCGGATATTTACGCTAAAAGGCAAAAGCAAACAAAAAGAGAGACAAGACCTCTTGAAAAAAGGACGAACTCTCTACCTGTCTTTTTGACACTACTGGGCTGCTACTCTTCTAAAGTACCGTGTGTTCGTGCTTGGACTTGTCCTGTAGTCTTATCCTTTTCTATAATCCACAAAAAGCTTGTAATACTCGTTTTTAATGGTAAAAAAGCATTTCACAATAACTTATGAGACATATTCTCAGAACATAAAAGAGAACTTAAAAAAATGCATAAGGCAGACTTGCTGGCTTGTTGAAGTGGCGTCGCCACTTTTGTTTGTCAAGCTGTTTGTGAAAATTTTAGGCACGCATAATATTTTTGCATTTTATTCCATGTTTATATATTTCCACGTTTTTCTACGTTAATTGCTAACAATATTAGGTTGGGTAAATATACACACAAGCCCCCGCATAAAACACACAAGTAGTAAGTAAAACAAAAAAAAACTGCGAAAAAATAAGCATTAATTTGTTGTCTCTTTTGTCATATCTCCTTATACGTAAATGGTGGCTATCTTTGTCTCACGCAAACTTGTTAAAATATGTGGCACGACAGACACAATGGCAGGGATGGATGGATGTACTACGCCATTATTTTTGCAAGCTTAATCCCTTCTGCTAAACCGCTATTTCAAGCCTACACAATTTTTCATTTATAGATTCTCTTTGTCCGTTATGTATACTATGGTGCTGTCAGTGTCTTGTCAGTAATCACGTTTTTAAAAGCATTTTTATCTGCATGCAAAAATTTTGCTTTTAAAATAGGTATGCATTTAAGCCTTAGCCCTTATTCCAGGCTTGCATAATAACACAAGGCTATAGATTGTCAAAAGAGATTTTCACAGTAGACTTTAATACTAGCCCATTTGGCAAATAGTGCAAAAATTTTCAAGAAAAACCTGAGCAGCTTATAGGAGCGCATTATGCTATTATGCAACATGTTTTGACGCGATGTTACACAAAGGTTTAATTTTTTATTGAGCAATTTGCTCTTATCTCTCATCATTTTTGTTCTTAGTGTGTTGGCAGTGTTGAGTAATGTCAGTTCAACTTGTAGCCATTGTTTATGTGTGTATACCCATCATTAAAACATGACCACTTACAATCTTACCACAACAATAAAACTGCTTTGAATCAGAATTGAAGTAATGTACAGTATATAAATCATAAACGGATTGTATTGTTAATACCGCCGCATGTGCCTTGGCCTTGTACAAAGATTTGTTTTTGTTAGAAATGCCACTTTATCATCTTAACCTGTCAACAATTCTGCGTTGTCCGTATGCATCTTTTAAAAATCCTTTCTTACCAGTTTGCAGAAAGCAGAAATATTGCAAAAAAAAGTTGACACTCTTTCAAAGAGAAACTATGCAAAAATATCAAAAAGTCTTTTGAGAAAGAAAGACACTAAAAAGCTTGATCCTTTCTTACTTTTCCCCTGAAACTTCAAAACTTTCTGTTATCATACTTACTCATCTTATTTGTGTTTGTCTTCCTTTTTTGGCTATTATTTTATTGAAGGTAAAGAGAATCTCAAAATCATCATTTTTAGTATTGTTCTTTGGCATATAACCCCACTCACCTTTAAACACAAGCATTTTATTGTGTTGTGTAACGTACTATTTTCTTGCACAAAAATCCTTCATCTTTTTTCGCAGATCAGCCAACAAAACCAAAAAAGGATTTTTTTATTCCTCTTTCATAATTTTCCCATGAAGTGATAAAAATATCGCCCTTTACACAAACTCAACAAGCCTCTCTCTCTAAGCCTTTTCCCTGACTTGACTTGTTCTTGAAGAGCGTCTACGTGTGCAAAAGTCTTTTTCCACCAAACAAGACACAAGACACAATAAGCACCATGAACATTGAGAGAGATGCGACAAGGGATAAAGAATTTCTATATTAAAATCTGAAATCACCTTGAATATTGCACACTCAAGCTAACTTCTTCTTGGAAGGTGGTATAATACGCTATACAATAAAAATATGATTACAACGTGCTGCGGCAAAGAAAAAAGGATGAGTTTGGTGGTAAGCATCAAGCAGGAAGGTAAAAAGGTGCGGTGGTATTCTTAGATGATCATGTTGAAGACATTGAAGTGAGATATGATAATATTAAAATGATAAGATACGATATCGCTACCACTACACACACTTTTATGCGCGCATAGTCTTTCTTCCTCTCCATTACTTTAGTTTTACAATCTGAAGAAAAACAAGGACAACGGCATGCAGAAAAGCAATATTTTTTTTTACACGTTTTATAGATTCTGGTGGTCGTGATATTTGCATTAATATTTAGCATTATAAGCTCTGTGTAGAGAAAGAGGATGAGCGTGCAAGCAGGTTATTATTTTGCGTGCCTATCAGTAAGTTATACGAAATGTAACGGGAATGATGATAGAGGATTGCACTTTTTTATACAGTGCAGAATAAAAAGCATTCTTCAGAATCTTTTTCCAATTCAATGACGCATAGGACTAAACAATAAGTTGCAGTGTGGTTATTATTATGGAACGTTATTATTTTGGCCAAGTGGAGTGTGTAGTGAACATTACTTCATACTTGTCCAATTTGCCTTCCATTTGCTGTGGGCTTTCTAATTCTATCCGATGCGTGCTTTTCTGTAATAGAATCCGTGAAAAAAACTTGTCTACTGGTTTTGCAAACAAGAAGAAAAGAAAGGGATAAAACTACAAAAATAAAATAAGAGAAGAACAACAATACAATATTATTATTGAGCAAGAAGAAGAGCTGAAGACAAAAAGAGAGAAATGAAGCTGATGATGATTATGATGATCATGAGCAGGATTTTATTAATATGAAAGCGGGATGAAGAAACAGAAGAGGATTTTAGAATACCTGAATAATGATCTTTTCATCTATACACAAGACATGTACGTCATCATGTTATTGGATTGGATGTTGTTTGTTGGGGAAAATGAAAAGTTTTTCAGAGAAAATACACTTTTCAGAGACTTGAGACAGGGGCTTACACGAAAAAATGAAAATGAGAAGATTTACATGTTTTTGGGTACAACTTACTTTCTTCAGGGTATCAAAAAATACAGCAGAATTGCCTGTGATCAATTTTCATAGCTTGCAGCATACTTTTAAGAGATCACGTTTGTACCTCAAGCATTGGCAAATAAAAAGTTGAAGCTGACAAGAGTATAAGTAACGTAATTCGTACATTACATGAATATTATTGAGATAAAAAACCAGTGCAAATAAAAATGTACAGACAGTAACAATAAGTTTTAATAGGTATGCATACCTAAGTGAAAGGATAAACGTCTCTTTTACAAAGAAGGATAGCAATTGTATTTTTTTGCAAATTGAACCCTTTACATTGTTCAGTGATGATAACTTAATGCCCCTTTTCTCTGCAGTAGAAAGAGAGCCGAGCTAACACTCATATTGTATTTTGTATCTAACTTTTTATTTAATTTTATTGCATGATAGGCTTTGGCTATATGATTCGCTTGTTAAACTCAACTCTCTAGACTTACAGCAGTGCAGTAGTACATAAAGTTGTACAAGAGGTGCTTGTAGTAAAAGTTGTAGTTGTTATTTTGTGGTAGTTTGCACAACAACCGAAAAACGAGCAGTGTGTTCTGCCTGAAAATCTGTGTATAGATCCATGAGAATGAATCGATAGACACAGACGGAAAGAGAGAGATGTTCAGTGTCTGGATTCAAAGGAAATGATAATAACATGAGCATGGTCATAATATGCAAAATAAATCTCATGAAAAATGTGCTTCTTTGGAAAATTCCTTTTTTGTATGGTTGTGCCCAGTGCAAATAAAAAAACCGAATTGAGTTACTCGTGCTTATATTCTTTTTTGCTTTTACCGTCGTCGCGTAGTACATAGTCAGTGCTTTATCAATTTTGCACTTTTGCCGAGTTGTAAAAAAGCTCGGCATGTATAAACTCTTTTCGATCGAGTAAATACAGTAAAAAGCCCGACCACATTTTGTTTATTTTTTTCAAGTTTATGTATTCCAGGAGGGCAGATGAAACGTGTACTACGCAGCAAAGACACTGTTTTGGTGGTGGTTTGTACTTGGAAAAGGCTTACACATGCCGTGTTGTTTCCCGAGTTTTGTAGTTTGCTTTGCTGAAAATGTATTCAACTTTCATACAAAGTGAAACTGAAACATAGTCATCGGTGGTATGCAGAATTACTTTTTCCAGCAACTGGATTTTCTTCCAAGTACTTCTATGAATCCATTTAATAGCTTGCGATGAATTCATCATAAGCCATATCCGCAGCACAAAATAGCACAATAGACAACAATTTGGATATTTCGAACAAAATGTTTACCTAAAAATACTCATCTTGTCTGAAACTTTTTCCTTTAACTTTTTTTCTAGATTAAAATGCATTAATTTTATCTATAGATCCAGGTTTTAGACTTTTTGTTGTATGAAGAGATAATTGATTAAAATGCTTTGGATTTAGAAGCCTCATAAAATGTATAAAATGAACATAAAATGAGAACTCTAGCGATATCATCCAACTGATAAACGTAATACCTGTCATTCATTCTTATAGTTTTGTAGGTTCAACTTTCTCTCTGTTTTACGAGATTTTCTTGCATTGCCCCACTACTCGTCTTACTGTGTCGTGCTGCTAGCAAAGACATAAAATGGTAATGTGATAGTTAGTTATCGAATCGACAACTACAGCAGCATATGTTACACAAAAGCACTCTCTCTCTCTCTCTCAAAAGAGCCGAAGTTGGACCCGAGAAATTTAATCCAGCCTTGACAGAATTACAACAGAAAAAGTAAAAGTATGTTTCAAGTAGTACAAAAAGAGTTTCGTAGATCCTGGAGATTACCAACACAGCGACACAGATTCTTGGGTTGTTGCAACAGTTGACGGAATAAAGCGCAAAAAAGTAGTGCAAAGTTTTTTGCGAAGAACAGTTTGCTCCTAGAGAATGGAAGCATAGCAATAATGTTGTGTAATTTGCTGAAAAGTTTTAATGATTTTACAGCACAGTCACATTGATTCACAATTAAGCATTAACTACGCAGTGAAAATTTGTGCGTTGGAGTTGTTCTGACCATGGCACACATTTCTTGTGTTATACTTTACACATCTGGAAAGAAAGTCGATGAACAATCTTGTATGCTTTCTTTCTTGTACTTTCCTTTACATTTTTTTCTGCGTTTCAATTTCCATGATAAAAGTAGGTAAGTGCAAAATTATTTCGTAGGCATGCATGCTTCTGTTTACAGTAACATCTTTCATCATGCTATGATCATTAGCATCGCACGTCATAGCACGAGCACGATTGCATTTTCATATTGATCAAGTTTATCATGATTGCATCATCATGTAAATGTCAACCCGTCACACTACAGTCTATAAACTGAACCAATGAAACATTCCAGACTCAAGATATGCAATTTCCATACAGGATCATATTGCTGAGTTTGGAGAAAAGGTGAAATGTGAATGTGTGGCGGTGGTGGTGGCAATGTATTTCGATGTACAAATGGGACATGGTACGATATCATCATTATATATCATGATCACGTCAAGTCAACCTAACATCCCAGTAGTAACTTTTGCTTGAATGAAATTAAACAGAAATGAAAACGTGCTGTGTAGTCTGTTCTCTTTATCAGCTTGTTTTCCTCCATGACTATTTCCTCAACTATAATTAGCTCAGGTGACATATGAGTTCTTGTGGTTTTCTCTTTCCATCAGCCTAAAGCAACTGCAAAATTTTCCTATGTAATCAACTCAAACATCTCCTTTTTCACGCAATCAAACAAAAGTAATCTTGCAGCGTCAGCTAATCTGGATCATGATGAACATCACTGATCACTGTTGCACGTGCCGACAAAAATATCCTACACAACGTCATCAACATTTTTAAGTTCTTAAAAAGCTTAAAGGTAGAGGAACAGCCAAAAACAGTTTTCTCATTCTCAAGTATGTCGAGTGGGTAGAATCTATCAAATATCCCACCTAAAAATGTAAAAATAACGAAACGATAGACGCATGAAATGAAAGCACGCCTACATTATACTACACAGGTAGAGTGATTAGTTATAAGTACCTAAGGTACTACCTATACAAACTAGCTAATATTTTATTTTCCAGTTTTCTATTTATAATTTGAAAAATGCTCTCGAGCTCCTTCTAGAGCAAAATTATTTCTGATGATGCTTTTGGGTTTTGATGTTGCTGAATGAATGAAATATTAATGCTTGAAGATGCCTTGCGGTTTCGCCACGTCTTGTTTGCTGATGAGCAGTGCATTAGAAGAAGAAGGAAACACCGGTCCATAAGTGGAAGGCAGACAGGTAGAAATATTTCCATCATCATCATTTTCTTCTTCTTCAGAATATCAGCAGCGTGGCCATATGAAAATGAAACATCAAACAAACAAGCCCATCAAATCAAGGACGTGAGGCAGAGGCACATACTCAAGCAGTCCATCCATCTTCTTCTTCCTGCAAACTTTATTACTGCATATTATCCTTAGCCATAGCATCCTTAAAGGTGCAAAACCAACACCAGCAGAAGATGTGCAAAAAATATTGCAAAATCTTTTCTGCAAAAAAGTAGAGCTCCTCTTGATCTTGTATGTTCTCCCATGTCATGTAGTCATTATGATGATCATGTCTTGGCATTTGACTTTTTACCAGAGCATGGCACGTAGAATATGCACTTGGCTCTCATTTCTATCTCATAATACATTATATCCACTATCTCTAGGAGAGTAGCTCAAGTCCTCTGTTATTTTTTTGGCTGGTGTGTGTAGTGTGTGGTGTGGCGTTGTTGACTTTGATTAAATTCGAATTTTAAGTTTTGCCAAAGAACACAACCAGCAGCTAGCCCAACCTATAACCTCTGCCATTTGCACAGCAGCCCAGTATTGAATCGCAGAGAGCAAGCACAGGAGAAAAGAGAGTTTTTTCATGTTTTACCCAAGAGAGCCAGGATTGTCGGGAAAAGCATAAGGCTTTACCCCAAAATAAACCTTTTAGTTCTAATGGACTTTCTTGAAAAAGGCAAAGGTCTTTTTTTCCTTCCCTATTCCCAAGCCGGTTTTTGGTAGGTTGTTGTTGTAAAGTGTACAACATGGTTGATCAGTGCTATCTCACATGTTCAACTTGATTTTGTTTGTCATGTCGTCATTTAACTTAAAAGTACATTTGTGACTTGATAAAATTTGCGCAAAAGAGCCACAACATGTAATTGAATCAATTTCAACAAAATGTGGAGCAGGTACCTATAAACTGAAGGCAAGGCGCGTGGGCTAAAAATAATTTTAGCAAGCTCGGAGAAGAACACGCCACACCAGTCAAGTCTGCGGTAGTAACTGTCTAAAGTAGCCCCGTCCCGTGTCACTTTGTTGTTCAGGTGAGCTACCTAATTGACTTGATTATGAAAATGGAAACGGGGAGAGAAAACAGAAAAGGGATGTTGTAATGTTATCAAACTGCCTTTTGGTCCCATTTTCTTGTCGTCTTTGACAAAAGAGTGGTTTTGACAGGTGACGGTGATGATGAAGGTGGTGGCGTTGTATGGCGTCTTGTTAAATTTGGTGTTATTATTGCAACGAACAAAAAGATGAAAGGAAAAGGGGAAGCACGTTTGTTGCTTGTGTGGTACTGTGGTATTGCTGCTGTTGCATCTTTTGATGTAAAAATGTACAAAGTTTTTGTTCTGAAAATTTCCATGATAAAAAATAGGTGCAGATTTGTGTGGTAGCACAACGTACACAATTTAGAAATAAAATGTCATTATTGCCATGTTTGATGAACAAGACGTGACTAAAAAATGTAAAAGAGAGATTGGCTATTAATAGAACAAGATGGTAGTTAACAAATTAGACGTGCACACAAGGAAAAATGACAAAAGTAAACTTGGTTTGAAAAAAGGAATTTTTAAAAATCACGAAAAAGTCATATAATACATGAAATATCGGAATATCACATTTTTCTATTTATTTTTGGTATGATTATGAATTTAAAGGGAAGGTAGAAACGCATGAGAAAATGTTCAACCTGTCACCTTGTTGTATTTGTAGCATTTTAACATTAAATCATTACTCTGCTTATGACTGGTTTTCTGGTTGTCCCTCTGCTTAAATTTTTACGGTTTCTGGATGATGAAGCAATTTTCTAGCTAGTTTCATAGAAGCCACACCACAAGAATACCTGTGTGAAAATAGACTGTCCGCATTAGCAAGTCAAGATGACAAGTGCATAATCTAAATTTTGAAATTGGGAAGCTGTTTCAGGTTTTTTTATTTATAGGAAGCCATGCCACAGACAGCAGCGGTAGCCACAATAAAAAAAGCCTTTCAGAAAATATGAAGAAGATGAACAAAAGAAGATTGCATAAAAAACAAGCCCTACAAATGACATGCATTCAAAAAGGTTGGTAGTGGCAATGATATAAAAATGGCAATGCTTTCAAATCCTTTTTTTCTGTCTTCCTCAACCTGACTGTTTGGTTTGCATTTTGCTGAACACCATTGTCATCATGATCATCATCATGAAATGTAGGAAATCAACCAAGTATGAAGACAACTGTCATGTTTTGTCTGCCTGCCTGCTTGTGTTCATAAGATGATGACAAAACAAGAAAGAGAAAAATGTACTTCTTTGTACTAAACTAACACAGAGAAAAGCATTTTCTCAATTTTTTTACTCCTTCACACAGGAAAGGAGTAGGTAACCGCTGAAACGGCACACACAGACAGTTAAACAGAGAAAATGTAAGGTACAAGCCCACAAAACTAGAATAAAAAGGCCATTATCACATTGATTCCGTTTTCTTTCTCTGTGTGTCTGCAGCAAACAAGATTCACATTCTGATTTTTTTTCTAAAGTAGAAAACGTGCGGTATCCTATATCTACCTCAATGATGTATTTATGCATTTTGCAAAAAAACCCGAAGTTTTATCATCCTTTTGATTCGATTGCCGTATATAACAAACATGGTAAGTAAAATGCATAGATAAAATGTATAATGGAATGATACGAGGTGAAAGGAGATTTGAAAGAAACACGGGATTTTGTTCACCTGTCGAGGCATTTTCTTGTGTCAGGATATCATATCATGTCAGCACTCTGATGAATTCCAATGCAGTTGGGTGTGCAATGATGCGTAAAAATCAGAGTGGTAAACCACATTTTGGAGCAGTAGTATAGTAGTATAACAGGATGTTCTACAAAAAAATCTATAGACTTGCTCAAAGGAGATTGACTCTTGTTGAAAGCTTGTAAAAATAGAAAAACCCTTTGAAATAGATGTGCAACGATACTCATTTAACATTCATATTATTCATCAAATCATCAATTATTTGCATCCTAAAACAAGCTAGCTGAAATGAGAGAAGGAAATACCCACGTTTTCATACGCGTATAATCTTCTTGTTTTCTTTTAGCATTACGTATTTAGGATATTTTTGTGACGTGCTAAGGTTATACCTATTCGATATTCTGATTCTCATACATTTTTTACTGCAACGCGTAGAAAAAATAGGAAAGGTGAAAAAATGTGAACCTGAAAATTGGATTTTCTTCTTCTTCTTCTTGTTTCTTGTGTGTGGTATAATCTCAAGTTGATGCTCTTTACACAAAATATCTGATATTTTGACATGACTAGCAATTTTTACATCTCTTTGCATAATAATTTGATTCACACACACAACGTCCCATCCCCGAACCTCGGCATTGGTATTTTACTTCCAATTACTAAATATGTTTTCTTTCTCAGACTGCCGCCGCATCAGCGTCAGTACTAGTGCCGTTGTAAGAAAGTACGCTGCACTGCGTCACAATTCATAATACTGAATGCAAAAGGCGTTTTTACGTGTATTACTTATGCAGAGACTATGATAAACAAGTTTAATTCACACACACGTAACAACATCTTTATCTACTGCAGAAAAGAAGATGTTGAACATTAAGTTGGGTAATAATACTGCCTAGTCATTGCAGTCGCATTAAGGCAAGTCATTCAAATGTTAATTCACTTCCTTTTTGTTAGTCAATCTTTAAAAATACGAGGAGGTGAACGTAATACGGAGGCAAGCAAAATAAGCCTAAAAAGGTTGCATTTGCATTTTATACAGTATATCTGGCTGGTTTGGAGGAGTTGGAGGAGAATGCATGATTATTGTTCATTTTGAGAATATATGAACTGCATTGCACTCTTCTGGTCTGGTTTATTTTTCGTATCTGTTTTATTCTGATCTCCTGCACTCTGCGGAAGGAAGGAAGAGAGCAACAGGCAACATTAAACAATTTAATAAAGAGCAATGGAGGGAGCGAGCATGGTCATAAACCTGGAAACTTTATATGAGATGAACAATGAACAACAAGCGGAGCATAAAACACGGCAAAATGAGACTGCATTTCTATTTCTAGCCGAAAAAATAAACTCTTGAAAAATATGCACGGAAACTAGAACTGCAGCAGAGAGAACTTATTATTCCAGAGAGTTCACTTTGTGTTTTGAATAAATTGTCTATGTATCATAAAGCGAAAATGTTAGAGAAAAAGGGATAATCTCTGAAAAGCTTGTGTAGTGAACTTATGAACTGCTCTGCGTTCTATTGGTTTTTCAAGCCAATGTCTAATCTGGTGAAGTTGTTCAATGGGAAAAACATG
Organism: Entomobrya proxima; assembly: GCA_029691765.1. Classification (NCBI taxonomy): domain Eukaryota; kingdom Metazoa; phylum Arthropoda; class Collembola; order Entomobryomorpha; family Entomobryidae; genus Entomobrya; species Entomobrya proxima. The sequence goes on from CM056168.1 coordinate 1,930,205, forward strand.
AGAAGTGAACAATGATTATTACGAGAGACTGAATCAAGCAATAAAGTAAAATGCTACATTTTAGTCTGTGTAGCTGGAGGCAAAGTAAAAAAATATGGCTTTGAAAGTTGAACTGTGTGTGCTGGTGCGATGTGGATGAACTGAAACTGACATAATATCTGTACTAGGTGGAGAGAGAGGGGGAAAGGAAAGGAATGTTGGTTTTAGCAAAAACACAGGCATTATGATGATCACAGTTTGCTGTTGGTGGTGATGTCTATAGGGCATTGTTAGAGATACTGATTGTCTGAATACTGTTGCTGTTTGTAGAATCTAATCATGAATGTAATATCCTCTCATTTAACTCTACACACTGCCGCAGGAGCTCATTAACCTGGCTTGGTGGTTGATTTCAAAAAAATACAAGATAGATAGAATGCAGAATTTTATATGACTTTTTGCTGAATGATTCTTGAAATGTCTTTGTTCTTATTGTTTGTCAGTGTATTATCCTATCTCCATCTATTTATTACTATTTCCCTTAGATTTCAATATTATGCAACGTAAAGTAGCAGGCTAGAGGTATGCGTGCTGACTGCTAATAATAATGGGGTATTATGAAAATGGGTAATAATGACAGCAAAATAATATCTAATCTCTAGAGACAGAAGCTACAAAACAAGTAAAACTTGCATTGCATCATTATTAAACGCATTTACAGTGGAAAGAGGAAAAAATATTAATAATTTAGTATGATTGCCGATTGTGATGTTGATTGCGGTAAACAACGGGAAGGCTTACAGATGGTATCTTCTCAATGAACTTTTAAGCATAACTTAAATGTCTGGTGGTTTTATAATGGATGACGACACTGAAATGATGAAGGTCACGCCATGCCATGATTTACGATGGCATTTAAAAGATGAAAAAGTTAACAAAGTGCTTTCTTCCTCTTTAAATAATTCATTTGCATTGTTTACCCAAAAAAAAGTTTACCATTGTCAACTTCCTCCGACGTTGATGATACATGAATGGGGATAATAATGAAGCTACACACATTTTTGTCTTTTTACTTGAAATAAAAATAGAATCATTACAAAATCAGCCTTGTTTTTGTTTCCAGCATGATCAAACGCGTGTGTTGGCACAAAGTGAAACCGTTTGTGTTCCACATTTTCAAGTTGTTTGTGAGAAAAGCTAAAGGATTGCGTGTAGGCGGGGGTGGGAAGTGGGGAATATGGTGGTTGCAAACTACAATGAATGTAGCAATGCAATTAATTAATTCAGAATCCTGGAAACAACTACTAAAAATAACTTGTGACTAGTGACATAACAGCCACTCAAGACTTATTAGGTAAAAAGGGTTCAAATATCACTTCACCCCACACATGTTTCCTTTCCTGTCTAGCGTAGTAATTTGTAACATTTACAGCTTTTTAGTACTTCATCTAATTTCCGGTTATAAAACAATTCCAAGAAGATGAGTATATAAAACGGAAGTTTGCCCATTTACATAATTTTCTTTGAAAGCTTTTAAAGCGAGAATCATAGCCTTTCTTTCCAGTTCCTCTAAAGAAGCACACACAGCATACCATGTCCTTGGACAACTTGAATTGTACATAAAAAAGCATAAAGACTCAAAGATAACATCTTTCATCATCATCTACCTACTTTGTCTTCATGTCCTCTTATGAAAATTGCAAAGAAAATACACTTTTTTCAACACAAGCACCAGTTCCAATTTTAGCATTCACAGAAACTGGCTCAGAAAAATAATGAATCTTGCAAAATTCTTTCATTATCAAGTTATATATCTCACGTTGTCCGTACAACAGCTAGTAATTCATTGAAGCGTTCCGGTGCTCATGAACTATCATGAGCCCGACATGTGCCACTTAACTAGTTTCGCATTCTTAGCATGCTCATTCATTATGGCATGGCGTTTCATCCTCATTCCATCTTGTCTAGCTTACCTGCATCCTAATCCTATCCGTATTTTTTTACACATTTCACACTATCCAAGATAAGCCATAAGACAAAAATGTTGAATGGTTTAAACCTGCTTTTTCACTCTGGAACACTTTACGGACAGGTCACGGAGCGTGTTCCCACTTCCATCTTCCAACGAGTTTCTAAATCTACAGACAAGCATACATGCTCCATATATTATAGCCTTGCAAAACATGAGTATTATGATAACCCATATAAATTGCGATATGGATATTATGGAACCCATTTTATATGTTCATATGCCATATAATGACGTAGAACGAAGAAATGTACATGTGCTTTTGCATGGCTTGTGTATGGTAAATGGCATGATTCGGATCCATATTCTTCACCTGATTTTTGTCCATCGCAATCGCAAAAGGGATACCTTGTTCATGTGCCGTATGCCATGCGTGTAAACTTTTTTTTTGCACTTGGCAATCCCGTGTTGTTGTGTATACCTTTCTTTTGCTGCTGCTGCTGTGCTGGTGTGGATTTGTGGATGGTATCCTCCTAGAAAATTATTGGAAAAGGTAAGAATACCATTCCAGCAAGCCACAAGAATAAGGAAACTAGCTTAAATGTACAGGTGTAATTGCAGTTAATCTTTTTTGTAATACAAGTTGGTAAAGTAAAAATCTGGTCCGGTTTAGTTGTCCGGTTTGTTGGTAACTGTTTGGTTTGGTGTGCTGGAATATTTTAAAGTATTTTTTGGTTGGTTTTTGTAGTGGCACAGGGCTAACTAATTTGTAAGGAAATTTGTAAAGATGAATCGAAGCTGTGGAAGTGTGATTCGGCTGTGTCTCAAGAATTATTCCTCCAAGCCGGGTGCTTCTTCGTCAAGGGCGAGTTTTAGCAGATGTTTAAATCAGAGTAGTAGCAGTAGGTCGTATAGTTGTTCAGTTATTTTAAATAGGTAAGTAGAGAATGAGAATTATTAATGCTTGTTGGTGGTTTCCATATTTTTTAAGGTGGATAAAGAGTTAATTGAGTTTTGGAACATTTTTTAGGAATCTTGGCATTGGGAAACCCAACAGATTGTCGCCCTGCAGTGCTACGTACATAATTTCAGAAAATGGAAGGACTAGAAGATTTTACTCGTCATATCCACCCCACACTCCAGTGGCACTGCCAGCCTTATCTCCGACAATGGAGATGGGCACTATTATCAGCTGGGAAAAGAAAGAGGGTAACTAACTCATTTAACTAATGAAACTGTTAGAATTACTGCTGGTATACCTATTTTGTATTAATTTTATGAACTTCTTTTTAGGGGATCAGCTACATGAAGGAGATCTGCTAGCGGAAATCGAAACTGATAAGGCAACGATGGGGTTTGAAACTCCAGAGGAGGGGTACTTAGCTAAAATTATGATTCCTGCTGGTTCCAAAGATGTTCCAATTGGAAAGGTATGGATTAGACAACTACTACTAACTACTTTTATAACTAGTTCATTAATAATTCAGTACTAATCATGAGTCTTTTGATTTGTGTACTAGTTGGTCTGTATTATCGTTGAAAATGCGGAGGATATAGCTGCTTTCAAAGACTACAAGGATGAAGGTGCTCCTGCAGCCGCCCCCAAGAAGAAAGCTGATGCGCCTGCGCCAGCAGCTGCAGCTGCACCTCCTCCACCTGCAGCAGCACCATCCGCTCCTGTGGCGGCTTCGACGCCTTCTGCACCTTCAGGTGCTGGTCGACCATTTGCATCTCCTCTTGCCAGATCTTTAGCTGCTCAACGCGGTGTGGATCTCAGTGTAAGCTTATTGCATACATTATTTGCATAATTTATTAAGTCGGTAGTAAAGCATGAATGATAATTTGCTTTAGACTGTCGGTGGAAGCGGATTCGGAGGTTCAGTCACCGCCAAAGATCTAGATAAAGCGTCACCTGCAGGATCCGCCCCGCGGGCAGTTGGCACTGCCGCATCTTCCACTGATATTCCAGTTTCTGGTGTCAGAGGAATCATTGCTAAGCGTCTATTACAATCAAAACAGGTACATACTCTAAAGGTCTTCTTCATCATTATTAGTTTGGAACTGTATTTCCATCAACTATTTTTATTACTGTGTGCTTCTAGACGATTCCTCATTACTATCTGACTGCTGAGGTGGAAGTGGATAATCTGATTCGCCTTCGAGAACAGTTCAACAAGCAACTTGAGAAGGAAAAGGTTAAACTCTCTGTAAATGACTTTATTATCAAAGCAGCGGCCATGGCATGTTTGAAGGTTCCCGAAGCGAATTCTGCTTGGATGGATACAGTTATTAGACAGTAAGCACAGCACATAAATGATAGCATACACAATACTCAGCCAGTAAACTTGGCATAAAGTTAATTGATTCCCACGATTATCTTCATCTTTAGGTATAATGAAGTAGATGTAAGTGTCGCCGTAAGCACAGACAATGGACTTATCACACCAATTGTCTTCTCGGCTGACTCAAAGGGAGTCGTAGAAATAAGCAGGGATGTGAAAGAACTGGCAGCAAAAGCACGAGCTGGTAAACTTCAACCCCAGGAATTCCAGGTATATATTTTTAACTTGAAATTAATGATATTTTTTGTGCTTATCGCTGACCTGACCTCTATCTTATTTTCAGGGTGGCACATTTACCGTATCAAATCTTGGAATGTTTGGAGTTCACCAATTTGCCGCAATTGTTAATCCACCTCAGTCCTGTATTCTAGCAATTGGTGGCACTTCAAAGAAAGTCGTCCCAGCCGATAACGAAAAGGGGTAAGTTGTTCATGACGCTCTAACTGCTGTTTTAATTGATTTATGAATTTGTTCTTATGCACGACTCATTTTTACGCTAATTTCAGATTCAAACCAGTAACCGTAATGTACGTAACACTAAGTTGTGACCACAGAACAGTGGATGGTGCTGTGGGTGCACAATGGCTCCAACACTTTAAGTCGTTCTTGTCAAATCCAGCAGCCATGATTCTTTAAACATGACAAAAGATCAAGTACTCTGTAGAATTTAAGAAATTATATAGAAATGTGCTAGACGAAAAGCTTTAAAAAAGTTATAAACGTATACAAATTCAAGTATAAGTAAAGAAAGAGTCAAATAATTTCTCAATAAACAAAAATTCAAAACAGACACAATTATCCAACGCCAAATCATTTGTATTTAGAACTAAGTTTTTAACTGTTTCACACATTTTTATTCCAACAGAATATCGACATTCTAAAGACATAAAATTAAGTAACTCCTTTTTATTATTAATATTATTTACATTTTAATTTTTTATTACGTATTTTTAAATCAACTTGTACAAAAATTAAGTAGGAATAGGCAATTCTGCAGCTACCATCACCATAATTTCTTCCGTTTTCTTTCTCCAATTCTTAATATTTTTGCTAATTCTACACCACGCCTCTCCATGATGGGGTTCCGCTTGCATACACCGTTTCATTATATCCTTTTGAGTATCCTGCAAATTAATTAGCCGATTTTAGAAAAATGCTTAAAAACTTGTAACTTGTAAATTGCCGAAAGAATCAAAACATTACTTTAAGTAATTTACTTACCTCAGTTCCATGTACCAGCTCAAACTTATAGAAGTAGGCCCATGCATCTCCTAAATCCGGCTCTATTTTCACCGTCCTGTTAAACCATTCCCTGCACTTGCTAATCTTTCGTTCACTCCAAAACAACAAGGACACCGCCAGCAATACGTGAGGATCGTGTTCACATTTCTTCAAAGCGTCAACGCTCTTTGTTTTCCTTTGAGCCCGACCTTCCATGAAAATCGCTTCAGCCCACAGTATTCCAGAAGTTGGACATTCTTGTAAAGCTATAAAAGAAAAGTACAATTTATTTAAAAATGGAAATACAAGAAGAGTGCTAAATTATCTTAAAATAGCTTTAAATTCATACCTTTAGCCATCAAAGGCTCTGCAATATCCTTTTGACCAGATCGACTTTCTATACGCACAGCTTCAAGCCATAACCTGTCATTTTGTGGATTTCTCAGACGCGCTTTGTCCATCACACTCCTGGCCTTGATCAACTGTCCCCTTTTCTCTTCATTATTGGCCAGCAATATCCACAGAGGAATAGAATCTGGACACTTCTTCGTTCCTTGAACGTAAATATCCTTTGCCGCATCCATTTTCCCTTCTTGTTCCAATATTTGACCATGCATCATCCATAACTTTGCACAGTCTGGAAACGCCTTCAGACCTTCTTCAATGAGCTCCAGTGCTTTTGCAATTTCATCCAACGCCCATTCCAGCTTGACGCTTTTCACCATAACCCTCGGCGTTGGAGCTGACGCTCTAGCTTTGGCTAACAATCTTCTGGCTCTTTCGTACTCATTATTTTCACTTTCCAGCTTCACAGCAGCCAACCAAATTTCTTCAGAGTTGGGATTAGCCTGGAAAGCTAACTGAAGAATGGATCTTGCTGCTGGTACGTCACCCGCAAGCCATTTAGATTTTGCTCCCATTAACCACAATACTTCCGCCTGAGGGCAATGTGATACCGCTTGCTGCAAAAGATTCTCCAAACTTTCTCTATTTCCGTGAGTTTTCTCAAAGTATGCCGCCTGCTTCCAAATGCTCTTCTTTGTTGGAAATACGGTAAGAGCGTGACTGTAAATGGCTCTTGCACATTCAATTGCTCCTTTTTGCGTGCAATTTTCCGCATCTTCCACCCACGTTTCCTTTCTTTCCTCTTCTTCCAGCCCATGACCAATAACCGCTTTTATAATTGCTCTGCAAGTTAAAACAGAGCTTGCCTTTTCACACTCGATTGCATCCTCAATCCATTGATCACGAGTTATTTCCACTCCGTTGGCCGTTAGGGAGGATATTGCACGCTCAATGATTTTATCCACCATCTGGGTATTCCCTTGAGCTTCTTCCAGCTTTGCGGCAGTAATCCAAATCAATCTGTCTGTGGGAATGTTCTGTCGAGCTTTATTCAAAACACGTCTGGCATTTTCGTAGGATTCTAATCTGGCCAGAGCTAACCACAGTTCTACAGATGTGGGGCAACATTCCACAGCTCGAGCAAGTAAAATCCGAGCATCATCAGGTTCTTCCAGTTCAACAGCGGCTTTCCACAATCTTACAGAGTTTGGAATATGCTCCAAAGCCTTTCTGTAAACCTTCTTTTTGGCTTTGGGCTCTAGTTCGAGATCAGCAGCTTTTGCCCAGATTCTGACGGAAGTGGGAATATGTCTCACGGCTTGGGCTATAATTCCCTTTCCTAACTCGGGGGGTTGCAGCCGTGCAGCTTCTAACCACAAATCTTCAGAGTTTGGATTTTCTTCGCAGCCTTTCATTATCAGATTTCTTGCTGCTTGAAGTTTCCCAGTAACTTCTTCCAAACGAGCGGAAGCTATCCATGCGGGAGGATGGTGAGGATTGGTTTCACGAACAGATTTTAACAGCAAACGTGCCTTTTTGATATCATTGATGTCCCCTCCGTAAGTTGGAATCATGGACTGCAAATCTGTGAGATATCCCTTGGGGTCTACTACAGTTTGACCAGAAACGTTGTCCGACAACTGATTCAACCTTACGTTCATCAGTGTGTTACGAGCTTGACCAATCTTTTTCAAATCCAAATCGCCGGAGGGTGTTGAGAGCCCTGGTGTCATTGTTCCGGGAAACGCTGAGGCTAATCCTGATTTAGGATCCAGAGTAGTAATTGTTTCTCCGCCGAGGTTCCTCGCAATGACTGAATCGGGAAGTGGAGTAAACTTTTCTGCTCTTGGATTTCTTTGCTTCTTATTTCTGGCATCTCCAACCTCTGGAATACTCAGCCATTCATCCTCACTAACTTGAGAGAGTGCTCTTCTAAGATCACTGAACTGCTGCTGGATTTTAGGACGCTCCTGACGAAACTTTTCCAACACGACTATAAATTTACAAGAAAATTACATTAATGTCAACGCAAATCAAGCCTCAACTCAACCATTACAAATAGACAAAGAAAGCAGTTATCTAAAAATCTAGTAAAGTAGTAATATTTACCCTTTAGTTTCTTTTCTCTGTAATCCTTCCGCTTTTCATCCATTCGCTTATCAATAGATTCGTAAATCTCATCCGCCTCCTCATCATCCTTATCATAGGGATCTTTATTAAAAAGGGAGCCTCCATATCCAGAAAACTAAAATAAAAAGCACACACGTTTTTAATTTGTTAAAACATCATACATTTTTACAAAGCTTTCCATTTAAATCAACCAATAATTAATAATTAGACCATACTTCATCGTAATTAGAATCGTTCAAATCTTCATCATCCTCCTCCACCTCCTCTTCCTTGTTTCCACCACCCGGTTTCTTCCTCTTGTTTGGAGGTGCATGCCTATCATCCGACACATCATTGGCGTCTCGCGCAGGACCGATATCCGATCGGGTTGTGAATCCAGTGGCACCTCTGCCCACTCCAGGAACATAGCCGGCGGGTGCAGGCGCTCCAATAAAGTGCTTTTTTGGCTTGGCCGTCGGCGGTATAGGAATTGTAGGAACCGACATTTTAATTTACAAAATTAAAGACCTTCGTCAATCGTCATTCGTCACTTGAAATTAAAACTGTTTACAAAACAAACGTCAGCTTGCTCATGTGCAGTATCTGAACGTAAAGCTTACAAATTCCAAATCTGCGGTCAAATCGCACGTAAACCAGGTAAACAGATAGCTGCTCAATGCTTTCTTGTGTGTTTTGGGTTGGGGAGATGGTTGCAAAGTGGGAAAACGCGTGAACACCTGATCGCGCTTTGCAGGAGCAGCATAGCAGCTTGGTATTGAGCTCTAGAACACATGCATTTTGCGCATAGCAAATGACGGAATGTGCTAGAAGAAACTGCTCGCGTTGTCCTGTGTCGTCGTCCTTCTAGAAGAGCTGCTCCCGAATTTCCTTAGAGCTCTCGCCCCTCAGCGTTGGGAAATTCTGAATTTTAATACTTTATAACTTTCCGTTAATCTGGAAGTTAATTTTTTGGGAGGATAACCGTTTGATGAGAATTTTTTGGCTGAAAAGTGTGTTTCACGGCCTTTGAAACGGTGCCAATGTCGCTGTGGAAAGTGGACAAGGTCTAGAGCAAGGTTTTTTGGTGCGTGACGTATTGAACATTGTGACCGGAAGTTAATGTGGAGGTGTGGACCGCAGTTTTTGGTTGATTTTGGTTCAGGGGAAGTGGTTTGGGGGATAGTTTCCTTCAAAACGTATAGGGAGATTACTACTGGAAGGTTTTTAGGCTTATCGACGAAGAAGGATATTTTGGGTGGGGATTGGATTCAAGCTGTGAAGGATGTCGCGTTATCACAAGCCCGCGGCTCAACCCAAAAAGACGCATAAAAAATGGCACATGGACATTGGGCTTCCCTTCCCGAACTTTGCTCTGGGAAAAACGGAAATTCCGGCGGTTTGTAGGTGTATCTACGATGGGAGGAATTTCTACGTGACTAATCAATTGGACATGCATACTTTGCATTATAATGTAAGGTTTTGGATAATGTTTTAAAGAGCTAAAGCGTTTCAGGGGTTTCTTCAAAATAAACTTGTTAATTTTAATTTAATATTTTGCGCAGGGGTCTTTCGGAACGAGTAGCTTAACATTTCGTGGTTTAAGCTATGATAATACTTCCTTCACACAATTGTCCTACTTTAAGAAAAAGTTTGACTCACTAAATTCGGAAACAAGTTGTAATGGACTAGGGGATGGATCTCCGTTCAAGTTTTTCCATGCTGGGAATGCCAAGCGGATTCGTGTGGATGTAGAATCCTCAACCACGGGACCAGAATTACGTGTTCAGATTTCTAAGGAAGGAGTATCTCCAAAGGAAGGACACTCACCCAATGGAACAACGGCCGATAGTTTTATCAGACATGGCAGCAGGCAACGTACCAACAGTGAAATGAGCGTAGAAGATGAGGAAAAGGAAGATGGAAAAGGCTCAACGAATCATCATCATGAACCCAATGGACCTGCTACTAATCGACGTGTTCCAAATCCAATTGATACTCATTTGATGGAGGAAGAAAAACTAATTCTAATGCCGGAGGAGGCAATCTTCCTTAGTTTTGGTGTGGGTTGTCTAGCCATTTACAATCTTCAAGGGGATACGGTGGACTATCGTCAGTGTTGGAAAAGTCTTGTTAATGCTGATCCTAACTTTCCTACGCAGTATGCTGCCTATCACTATTACAGGGGCAAGAATTGGGTACCTAAATCCGGGGAAAATTATGGAGCTTCTTATGGTATGAAAAATACACTACATTTTCTTATAAATTATCTAATTATGTAAAACAAATCATCTAATAGGATTGTATTTATGTTTGGTGTAGTGCTGTACGAAGGAGGACCACATGTCAATCACGCAACTTACATTGTTCATATCATTGAGCCAAGTAAGCCCAAACCAACTTGGTTAGAACTGGCAGCATGGCAAAGGCTTGCTACTCATCTTTCAAAGGTAACTTCTCCCTTCAATTTATTCAATTTTTCTTCACTGTTAATAATGTATTGTCCTTGGAACGGTTTTAATCACTTGTTTATGTGTTTCCAGCATTTGCTTCTCTGTGAAGTATCCGTCCCCAAAGAATTCCGCCCCGAAGTCTCCGAACCTCGCTCAGTGTTCGAAATGAAGTTGAATGAAATGTCATTATGCAGATGGACACCTTGTGCGGACGCACAAGACTAAACATGGGCGAAATCATCATGTTGTTGGTGGTAAATTCTTTTAAAATGTGATCTAACTATGTAAAAGTATGACCATGAATAATAGATTGCTAGAGAAAGAGAGAATTTATATTTTGCTCCAGTCATTTTATCATCGATAAAATATTATGCAGTGCTATGTTTTAAAAAATAATTTATTTTACCGCAATGAGAATGCAATTATATGAAAGTACAAACTAAATACTTTTAAAATCAAATTGTACTCATATTATCTCTAAATCAAGTGTATTTTCGAACTTTTTATTATAAAAAGTTTTTCTGTTATCATCTCGTTCTCGTAGAGTTGTAGTACCATTTTTGTAATAAAAAACAACATCATTATCAAAATAAAAACTAAGGACAATGTGTGTTCAGTTTTAACAATACTTGTCAGAGCACAGCAGTAATGCAACGTCTTTCTTAGCACACACAAACCTATCTTATAAATTAACTGACTATATTACATGTAAAATGCAAATTCATCTAAGAACCTAATAATAATTTATTATAAATTGTAGTACAGCTCATATTTGTGTTTTGAAAACCCTTTAAACAAATCAAATGAATCACTACTAACAAAGGATATTTATCTACCATAACCTTTTGTTAGTACAAATTTTTTAATTCCCTGAATGTGAAATAACTTGAAAGAAAATATCCCCTGTTGGCACAAAACGTACTTAAAAGATAAAAGATTATAAATAGGCAATAAATAGATTTTTTATGTACTGCGGATTATTTTTAGAGAGCATAACGAGAGAGGATTTTGTGAGTTGGCCAGAATTTTACAAAAATTATATTTACAATAATATCAAAAAGGTAAGAAACAGTTGCGCTTTAGCACAAAGGTGAAATTTTTCGTAGAAAAAAAAAGCTGCTAAAAATAAATACAAATTAAATATTATAACTGGTACGAAGACTTCCGTTTACACAATATGTTTTTTTGTCGCAGAGTTCCGATTTTGTTTTTTTTATAAATAATTGGCCTTATTGCTTATGCATTATGGATAGAATTAAAATGCTAAAAATAACTTTAAAATTATTTATGTGATGAGCAAGGAAGTTGTGTATATCTGAGACAGAAGCCAACGTTCTCAGTCTCCTTCTTGGAGTATTCGTCATCATCAAAGCAAACACGCACTGTGAATGGCTTTGTGTGACTTTCAACTGGACAGGGTGCCTTGGCCTTCTTGTCCAGGGAGCAGAATATCGTACCACAAAATCTGTTGGCACAGGGTACTCCCTTCTTCTTACCGGATTGAATCTGTGTTGGGGCATTAAGAGAATATTTCATTGTAAAAAATGTAACTTGCTAACTAATAGCTATGCATGAAAAAAAAGTTGATTAACAAGTTTCTTGCCTTGTTTCCGTCAGTTGTGCCACAAGGAATAAGAATATGATCAGAAGAGCCAGCTTTCTTAGGATTGAGACAATCACCGTCCGTCTGAGCTTTTTCTGCAGAAGAACAACAAAGAAGATAGCGTTAAGTTTTCGCGCAGACTCGTAATAGTATAATGCTTAGGTATACACAATGATAAGTGCCACTTACTGTCGTCTCTTGAAATCCTAAAGGTACCCTTTTCAGGATCACATTCCTCGTATTTTATAGCACAGAAACCTATTGCAATATAATCACAGCCATTTATTAGCTTTTAAAGAGCAAAGCCTTTTTTGAAAACATGTCTCGTTTTTTACTGTTACGTACCTGCTTCCATTCGTACGCAAATGGTATACCACTGATTAGCCAAGTGCTGATCCCAGCCATCAAAGTTAAATGATTTAAGCACACCTGTTCACACACATAGAAAAAAAAAGAAACTTGATATATAAAGGAAAAGTTTTAGGAAGGAGCAATTAGCATATTTTCATTTTTAGTAAAAATGCAACTTATTGCACAGTACCTGAGACACCGTAATGATACTGTAAGCAACCGTCTGGTGCCCGATCGCAACATCTAACTTGTGTGATCTGTAATTTATTTTAAAGAATTGATTTTAGTGAAAGCATAATATATAATAGGTATACTACACTATCACTATCATGTAATATTGCAAGTTGTAAAGACGATCATGATGCTGTCATCAATGCAGACTCGTAAATCAAAGATCAATGAAATGCCAACAAAGTGAAATTACTCTGGGCTTTGCTTTGTTCGTACCTTGATATCCCAACCAGGGTCTTTGTGGTAGCCTGAGGTTGTTACCGTTAGAGTAATGGGTCCGTAGTTGTGTCCACCAAGGTCAATGTACACTAAAATAGCCAATTAGTATTCAGTCAGCAATTTTTCGATTTTTTGAAAACCCGTACTATGCAAATGAGTAGATAATGATTGTGTCATGGTGGTCGTAGTAGTATATTCATCATTGGCATTTTCATTGAAAAAAAAAAGATGGGTATGGCTTGTGCCAATTTTTACTATTGAAATTGCATGCCATTTTTCACGTACTGTGTTGTCCAGTATTCTTTCCGCAGATAACTGGAGGACTGTATGCAGATCCAGTAACCAAAAAGGCATCCTTGTTACACTGTCCACTCCATGGATCTGGGGGTCCAAGGTCAAAGTGCAAAAAGTCTAGTCTCAACTGGCAAACGTCCCAGCCTCCTTTGTATACTTGGAGCTGGCAGTTCATAACGGGTCCTTGGTGGGGAACATAACGAGCTTCTCTGGGACTGGTGAAATAGGTGCAGTTTTCCTTTGTGCTTTGTCCGCAAGTTCTGGCAACTATTTTTGGCGAATACAACGAAAAATAAAGTTTTAGGTGACCCCACTTTCAAAGAAGAAACCTATTTTTTCATATAAAGCTTTATAATTACGGTTTTTTACGTACAGACGCAGCAGACACCAAAACCGGTGGCGCAGTGTCCTGAGGGGGTTCCTCCTCGTTCCCTGCATTCTCTTTGAGTGTAGCATACACCTGTTTTGAAATAGGAGAAATCGCGTCATCATCTTCTTCTTGAGTACAGTAATATTCCCATTTTTCAACAACATATAAAACTTGATTCTTTCTAATCTTTACGATTTTGAAAAAAATGTTGACGGACACATATACTACATGCTACGTGCATTTTATATTGCAAATAACTTCTTATTTTTTAAAGTTTTTACCTGCTCTGAGGGCATCTCCTGTCCAACAGGCTTCATTAGGGAACTTCACAATAGTGAAAATGTTCAACACTGAAAGTGCCAAAAAAAATATATGAATTGGTAGAAAGAAAATGAAAATGTGGAAAAAGTTTTTATAGCTGATAGTTTTTGTGGTCAATTAGCGTTAGAGACATGATGACCTCCTTTCCAACCCAAAAATTATTGCGCTGTGATTGTTGTGAGTTGCCATTAAATTTCAATGAATATGCATGCATCAATTCGTGATTATCAACTTGTCTCCGTCTGCCCTTTTCTTGTTCTCAGTTTATTACATTATAGCTGCTCAATTTCACGTGTAGTCTCAAATTACAATTTCTTTATGATAAGATCCTCTTGATACTCTTGCCATTGACCAATAATTATCAGTGATCAAAACGAAATTTTCATACTTTTCCTTTGATAATGCAGTTTTATTGAGACAATCATAAAATGAAAACTTTCTGATTTCCCTTTCTTTTTTAGCTGAAACGTTGTAAAATCTGGCTATTTTCGAAATGTTGAAGATTTAAGTCTTTGCTGTTGAGATTCAAGACTCTAATTTAAGGTCACGCTAATTTTATGCATTGCATTTATGTTTTGTATTTGCATTTGCATACATAATTATGTCAACCTTCAATCTTCCTCCGGGAGTAATAATGAAAAAATTGCATTGCGAAAATGTTAGCAGATAGCGTGTAATAGAATAGGTGCATAGTGCATCAAGCTTCATTGAATGATAATTCATGAATTTCTACGTGGCTCAATTTAAAATGAGACATGCTTTTCAAAAAAAACGGTACCATTTACAAATGCACTTTCCAAACAAGGTCAGTTAAAGCCAGAAGCATAAATGGTCATGATTGAGTCCAACCAAACCAAGAAAACGCCAGTTTTTCTCTTAAGTGTTCATGATTTCACTACACATTTTTCACACAAAAAATGGGTAATAAGCACAAAAAAGGCCGGATTAGATTTTGTTTCATGATTAGGTTTATAATTTGATGGGTGCATCCAACAGGATATGATTATCTTAAGGAACGCATAAATCCCATGCCATAGACCATACCTTTTTCAGGATAATGCATCTGTAAATTGCGTGTTTGGTTACTGCGTTCGTGTTGTTACCTCAATAGATATTACAGGAATTCAGGAAAAACATTTTTTTTTTCTTTAAAAAAATTATGAATCATGACATGCAATCGCAATGTAAACTACGCTGTGGTGTGTGGTGTGCAATATTGTGCAAGCACAAATGTTTAATGGTTTCGCATGAAGAAAAAACTGGTAAATAGTGTAACATACTTTTCATGAAATACTTTCTCGGTGACTTTTACACAAAATCTGACCTCTGCTCCTCCTTAGTTTTTCTACAAAATTTATTCTGTTGAATGATGCACGAAAAGACTGATTTGTTAGAAAAAAGGATAATGCAGTATCATCATGATAAAATAAAGTAAACTTTGTATGAAAAAATGCAAATTACACAACAATTTTTTAACCTAAAAATGTACCTTGCAGCTAGCCATAAACTAACAAAGCATTTTTGGTTAACTTGTTGGCGTTGGTTTTGAAACCAGAAAAAAATTAAAAGTAACACTTTTTTGGACAGTGTAATCCAACTCACATAACAAAGTGTAAAAAATGTTACGTACTACTTTGTACTCAAAAAATGGGCATCTCTCATGTAATAATAATTTTTTAATGTATTATCAACAACATCCCCACAGCCCATAACAATAATGCTTGTTCAATAGGGTTTGGTTTCATTTTAAAAACTTGGATGGATGTTCGGCGAATAGCGGATTTTTATTTTCCTGCTTGACAACTTTTTTCTTTTGCGTAAAACGTTCTTCAGAAGAAGAACTAGGTGGTTGGTTTAGTGGCAAAGAGAGTGGAGTTTTGAAACTAGTATTTGTAATAGTAATACCTAATACGTTAGTTAGCTTTTTATTCAAAAGACGTGTCGAGTGTCGGTCTTTTTCTACTTATTATAAAAACGATGAACGATGCGATGAATGAGGGTGATATAAAATGTGTGCAAACAACTTTTTTTCAAATGCTTACGGGAATGAATGGAAAAAAGAAGGACTAAAAGCTGACTTTGTTTCTGAACGCGGTCTCCTCCTCTCCTCCGATATTTAACCAAGCCGAGGGTAGTATAGAGAGTTGGCAAAGAAAATGCAACAAGTAGTAAAAATGAAGAAAGACAAATAGGGAGAAAACTTGTTTTTTCGGTCAAGCCAAAAAACCAAACCTTTACCACACAGATTTATATCAAATGCATCATTCATGCCATGACTTTGCATAATTGCGTTTTACACGCCAAAAAAATCACTATACTACCGACATATTTTCAATGTTACATCAGACACTTCTGTTTGCAAGTGTGCATTCCAGGTCAAACCGCAACGGGACTATGTACTAGCCACAAACGCGTTCGGTGACGACAAATTCTTTAAATAATTTCAAAGAAATGATCACACTTTTTGAAAATGTTTTCAGAGAAACCTTGAAAAATGGACCAACGGAAATGGTCGCTCAATTTTATGATTTATGACACAAGATGAAAAGTGCAAACTGGGTTGATTCAGAAAGGAGAAAGCTGGAAAGTAATGAATTGTCTTGTAACTTACGTCTATCAGCTCTAGAAGATCCATTTCCAGCGGAAACAGCTCCCACAGCTGCAGGTGGCGGTTGTTCCGACACTGTGCCATTGTTAGGATATTCTAGCACTGAATACGGAAGCGTTTCTCTGGGCTCATAGGCTTGTGTGGTGGTAACAAACTGACACAGGAGAAAGTATACTGAACATGTTGTAAGCACTGGGAGTATTCTCCTGGCACTCCAGGAGAAGGGTAACTCTTGTCCCATATTTAAATACTATAAAAATGAACTATTTTTTTGGAAATTATGTGCCTACAAATGGCACCCTCCTCTGCGGGGAAAAAATGAAACTCCTTCGTCAACCTTCCTTTTTTTGTGCGCACTCCACAAACTCCTTTTTTCTACTATTCCCTCCCCAGGAGTAAAAATAAATACAAAAAAATAAAGAAAACTGGGAAACTACAATGCAGTCATGAAGATGAACACCATCGCCACTCTGACCAGTTCACTTTACTTAAACTAACTGACCATCATGAACAACTAGAGACAGAGATGAGTCTATGACGCGAGCTTGCAACCTTTACCGTGTGACCAACATCTCCCGACTTTCTGCATAGCAGAAAAGCAACCCTGTCAAGTTACCTTTTTACAGGCAAGGTTCGAAAGAAAAAAAACCAGCTCAATAACTTGGTGTGATATAAAGTGGCAAAGATGTTGATATTGTAGATAGTGTAGATAGATGCTTCAAAATGCTTGATCTTTCACCCCAAATTTATTCCCTCGAGTTTCATGCCACAGGTACTGAGGAGGTGGTATGGTTAGGCATACAACTCTTATTGGCACATATATAAAAAATATTTTCCACCTTGCATGTTTATTCGTAACAAACCGAACTATTAGCATTCTCCCCCTATTTGACCCTTTAGTATGTACATACACGTTACATTATTCAAAGGGGTTGGTTGTGTCAGGTTTTAAAAAAGCTTGAAAGTTACGTAGTAGAGTGCTTAGTATCATGTACGTTTTATATCTACTTTTTTTCTAAAATGCAAACATGCACATTATAAGCCTTATACGCTACGACTTCCGCTTTGTGGGTCACCAGCATCGACAACTTCTTTTGGACTGGTTTTTTAGACGATGTTTTATGAAAGAAGTAAGAATTACGATTTACAATGAATAAGTCCACGGATCTTTGTATATGTACCTAGGTATGTATATACAATACATGGATCCGTATAATTTTATATACGGGGTTAGCTGTTGAATGTTTATGTGCAGAAAATTTCAATGACTGAAGTTTACCAGTATTTCACTCTTCATAGCACAGATTTGAAAAATATTATTAAGGGGTGAGTTTGATTAACCATACAAAAGAAAAGATACATTACTCAAGTATAGCTTGACTACTTTACGATTTGCCCTGTAAAATGCAGAAAAGTAGGTTGAAGGTTGACAGCAAACTTTTAAGAAACAATGAAAGCATAACAATGAAATATGAAATAGAAGATTTTTTATGATGGTAATATTTATGAACAAAATTACTAGGTTTGAAGATAATCAAGTGAATAAGAGGGAAATGAAATTGTAACTTTCGACTGTTGAAGACAATTCTAGCAAATAGATATACAAGCTTGTATAGTCATGCACAAAAAATAATTGCGTAGTAAACGTAACCGGAAACATTACAAAATGAATACATTGTGTCTGTTCTTTTTTGAATGAAAATAGTTTAATTTAATAATATTGAGACTTGAGTTGAGACAGTGAAAGAATCATTTTTTTACAGATAATGAGACTGAGCATGTGCTTCAAATTGCAGAGATTCTTAAAAATGAAATTCAGTGTCAAGGCTGTATGGTATGATGAATGGGAATGCATTTCTAGTAGGTATTTACTTTTGCACTCTGTGAAAAATCTAGTCCTCTAGATGAAGTACAGCTTTTTAGCAAATCCTTTAGGCTATCAAGGTCATAGCGTAAACCCGGTCTAGTTCTAGAAGTAGAAGGCTAATAAGTTGAAATAGAAATGGATACAACATTGAAACGCGATTGGATTTACATTTTTGTTGAAATGATGACACACGCGTTAGCATTATCAATTAGACAGTCAATGGCGAGCTTAAAAGGATTTAAGTTTCGATGCAATTTATCAATTACTATGTATTTAGGATAATTTGCTGTATCCTATGTCCTACTAAAAGTGTGACTTGTGATACTGCCAACTGCATACATATGTCATAAATTGCTTTGCAAGCATGAATGAGACATTAATGTTGGATGATTGTGTATACCACTAGGAATTTGTATGTTACATGTGCCGTTTGTTTGGATAGTTGCAATTAAAGGAGTTTTTCACAACTATAGATCCCATTGTCGTCAGTTCATTAATATTAGACATTTTTTGTGATTCTTCAGCCCACATATATTGCATTTACATTTTGCATGTTCCAAATTCTAGCATTTATATACATAACTCAAAAGAATAGGAACACATCGACAGGAATCAAGAAAGAGGAAAAATGGTATCAGAATTTGAGTTTATTATTCGAATTTTTAAAAACTTTCATAGATTAAAAATATGAAGGAAAACTTAGTGTCATGCGTCATACATCAATTGCGGTTGAGTGTACGTATTGCAAACGATAGATATTATCTTATCAGAAGAAGGAAATTACAGCATTATATCATGTTAACATTACGTACCTCTTATCGTCTTATTGTTGACTATGAAAGTGGATGTAATTTAAATTTTAAAATGCTGGAACTGAGGTTCTAGCCACGAATAAAAACTCATCTCTCTGAAAAAGTACCAATCTTGTAAATCAATATATAATTATTGTACATTTCTTATTATCGTATTAATAAATTATTATTGTGAATAAGTTCTTTGCATGGTTCACTTTGCCCCAGCACCGATAGTAATCAGGTACCCTAAATGTTTCCAATTAGCATTGGCATTCTAAAACAAATTGTTTTTCATTTTTGTGACAAAGGTTTGAAAAAAAATCATCCAATATCCCATTTTATTTAGCAGTTTATGTGTATCTCCCTAGTTTGCACTAATAAACAATTAATTACATTATATTATGCCATACAAATTGCCATCATTCTTGACTTCATAATTTGTGAGTCTTTGCAAAGTGCAACAGTACACCCTCTCTTAATCAATTAAGGAATCAAAAGAAGAATTGCAAAAAACTATAAAATTGTTGTACTATCAAGAATTACTATTAATTCATCATAGCAAACTCGGTAAACCATATTATTGCAATTAAGTATCATCATTCCTTTTTATAATTGTAACATGTCCAACAAACAAAATGGTAATATGGTAATCTATCCCATGTCATAGCTCTAGTTTGTACTGTCTCCTAACAATGTCTTGCAACAACAGCTTAACACAATGTATCATCATCATCTTGTACTACTCGCAAACTAAATGATATCCTTTCTTGCACAGAAAAAAATCTTGTCTTGAAATATAATACTTTTCTACAGAAACCCAAACCTCTATATTCACACAATCCCACAACAAGTGTGGATTGTGGTGTGTGGCGACTGTGTAATATGATGTGAAGTTTGTTTAGGAAGTAAAAAGCGTATACACATTAATGCCTAGTTAATAGAAACACAGAAAAGACGAAAAGAGGGACCATCATGATCCGGGGGGACACAAAAAATGCACACTTTACTGTTGTAGAAGCTTGAAGTGAACAAGTGTAGGAAGTTACCTTTTTATAAGTAAACCCTATGCATAACCGTACACATTGTTGCCTTAATAGGGGATATACAAGTCGGTGTTATAGCCAACATTAAAACCCTTCGGCAAGTGGTGTGTACATGTTTACAAACATTACACACTGCAAACTAATTAAAATACTGTACGATGCTAACACATTTCCATACATTTTTGGTTGAAATTGGATTAGCATAGCTTTATTAGGTAAATTGCCAATTCCTGATCTTGTCCATGTCCAAGTGAGCAGTTTTACTCAGTTTAGCATTAGGTATATAGGCTTATCTTTTTGCAGCTGGGTAAAAAATTGTCTTTCTTTATGAGCTAAGCGAGCCTCTCGTGAAAAAAAATCCAAGTTAGTGAATAATTAAATAAAATATTTATGTTAATTAAACTAAGATATTAAACAATTTGTATGATCTTTGACAGGATTGGAAATTAATGAAATGTCGGGTGTAGGTGTAGTAAGTGATGAGTACGAAAATGATGAAGACGTTCAACCATCATCATCGGGGTATTCTCCAGTAAAAGGAAGAAATGTTCCTGTGGTGTTACCAACCCCAGGTCTGTGTAATAAAATTGTAAAAATGGAAGGAAAATGTACAATTATTTTTTTAAAAAATGGTACCAATATTTCTTCCCATTAAAGGATTTTCTGGTGGTCAGGTACCTTCCGGAGGTAAAAAGCCGTGGGATTATGAGGCAACTGCAGTAACCTTGAGGCAAGTGCAACTTTAAATATATTGTTCTTACTGCACAAGAAAGTTTTTATGTGAAATTAGCTTATCAGATTGCTAGAACACCTAAAGTTAAATTTTTTATACCCACTTACTAGCTTCTCTAGCTTCCTTCCAAATGCTGCAAATGATGATAACCAGTTTGATGAGCTACCTCCACCAACGCCAACACCCATTGAACAAGTTTCTTCTTCTGATGAAGGGGAAAATGACGATGTGGTGGATGGGAATCTGGAGGAAAAGCTGTATACGGAGCTTGAAAATCCTCCACTGACTCCAGGAACTACTAACATTACTGACGAAGTTCTTGCTAGGGAGTTTGGTGCGCATGATGAGCATTCCGTAAAGTTGGGGGAATCTGCGGATAACCAAACTTACTCTCAGCAAGTTATTCAAAGTAATGCTGGGGATGGATGGGCATCTCCCATTTCATCTCAAGGGTCAGCCGAATCCGCCGAGTTCTTGTTTAAGAACATCAACGGGATTGAGTTAAAGTAAGACATGCATATTACATTGTATCAAAATGATAAGCAAAGATTGAAGTCCCAAAAATACGTATTTGCTAATTTTAATGTTTTCACTGAAAACTTTTCAGTGCTGCAAAGTTCAATGGGATTCTACAAACTCCGTTCGAAAATGTGCTACCAAAAGAAATTTACAAACTCATTGAAAACTACTTTGATGACAAACACGGGTATGCACGATATTTTCAGTTACATTCTCACAGCCAAAATATGTTCCAAACCAGCTAACTTGATTTATTGTGATGTGATCGTTATTGTTCGCAGGGTTAAAAGGTTTCATTCCTTTTTTGTCAACGATCTTTTGACAACTGCACTGTATACTGGTAGAGTCCAAAAGGATAGCAAAGAGGCAGATATGATAGAAAAGCAGTTGGAAAGCCTTGACAAAACCGCACTGTAAGAAGACATGTAAAATTAATTTACATTTTACCTTTATCCATTTTAACAGCTCAACTAATCTCATTTTAATTTTCATAACAGTCAAGGAGCTCTTGCGAGGGTGCTCCTGGAAAAGTGCTCTCGGGAACAGCAGCAGGTTGCACAACCGCTCGGAGATGTGGTGGAAATGGAGACAGACATTCCTTCTGATCCTGCACCAGGAAGGCAACTCTACAATGAAATGTTCCAAGAGGGTCAATCATCCTCATCAGAAATTATTACTGAGACGAAGGTCAAAACTGAAAATCCTCCCTCTGTGCCCGAGTTTATACTACCAGCAGTGGGTGCTAATAAAAGAAAAAAGAAGCCGACCGGCGGAGTTTGTGTATGTATTCATTTTTCATTTGTAAAATTTTGTAAAAGATAGCATTGCAGGGTTGCAATTCGTGTTTTATAATGCAGGAGACAATTGCCAGTATATCTGATGAAATTTGGCAAAATGCAAATGATCTAAAAATGGCGAACACAAACCCGGACAAGCAGTTGGAGAAAATTGGCCAGGTTTTCTTTGATACGGTTCTCACAAAAGACGAAATTATAAACTGCAAATTGGGTGGGAAAAAAGGCGAACGATTTCCACCATTCAAGATTCGCATTATTCGACGTAAGTGCCAGGTTTCGTTTGCTACCTTCGTGTTTGTATTTTGGAAAATTAATTTGTATTTGCTTATTTAGATTCGGTTGCATTTGTCTTAAGCAAACCGACAAAGCTAACGACAAACGCATTCAAGAAAGCTTACAACGCGAACGCGTTAGAAGACTTACTAACCAACCAGCAATTTGAAGTGATCAGGAAGAAGGTGCTAACAGAACACGCGTATAGACAAAGAAAGAAGTTCAAAGAAGAAAGGATGAAGGATGCAAATTGACCAGGATATTGAATTAAATTTATGAATTTTTATATTGTTCACAGAAAGTTATTTGCATGAAAGTTTACTCGTTTGAATGGTTTTGTTTTGATCTCATTTTAATGTAGTAATAAAAGCGTTTGTGTTTAGAGTATAGATTAACTTCGTAAATGATGTCGCTCTCTAAATTCTTTTAAAATAAGAACCACAAGAAAAGGTTTCCTTGAAAAAAACTTTTGTGAGTATTATTACTTCGTTTAGCAATGTATACTTTTATTTCTTTTCAAGGTTGACTGTAAATGATAGATGGAAAATGTTTTTCTTATTTTATGCTATGTTAAGTTTACGCTCAATTAGGAGATACCTGCATCGTAGGTCCAGTTCAGAGTTTGTTAATATAGCAAACTTGATAAGTATATGCAATAATCACGAGAATATTATATATAAAATATATGCACAATTATATACCATAATAATAAGCTGTATTTATACAATTTGTACTTATCTACATAAAAAAAACTAGAAAAAAATTATGACTTTTTCTAAAATGATGAAAATCAATAAAAAAATATTAAAACTAAAAAATAAGAGCATTCTCAAAAAGAGATCATTATCATTTCAGTGCAATGCATCTTTTTAAAAGGTAAAAGGGCAATGTGAAATGTCAGTGCATTCATTCATTTTCCATCAAAGTTGATTATTTGACTGGGTAGCATGAAGTGGTCATTTTTACACTCGATCTGCAAGAGCATAGTACTGATAGTACTACAGAAGTTGCACAGTGCACACGCACACCTACTTCAATGTACAAACCTGTAACTTTTACAGGATGATGCCATGTTAGCTCTACTGCGCTCTTCCAGAAGAAAACACCGGAATTTTCACATTTAAAATGCAACAACTGTTTTGACTAGGGAGCATGTGTTTGTGCCAACACAAGTGCAGGCAAGCATTGACTGCTATTCTGCTAAAGGACTCATCGTCATCAATTCCATATTATATTATTCGTCATAATATTATTATATAAATGGACCAAAACTAAACCTTGCCTTGTACAACATCATGCTTAATGCTTATGGTCTAATGGCATTATGACTGCTCTCTTATGGGTCTTTAGCAGTTATATCGCAGACAATATCGGATCGATTGCTATTCTTACATAATATAATATTAAACTGACTATAAGTGCCTCACTAAACAGGCATAGGTAAAACTTGGACATATTATATTCCTACTGGTATAGTGCAAAGTTACTTGGTAAGCGGTAAGCCAGTATGAATGCACTCGGTCCTCTATCTCACAGAAGAACAGACTATCCGAGTAATAGTTAGTAAGTTGGTCTTGTTCAGCATATTATTATTCTGTGCCAGCAGCAAAATGTTTGTTCTGTTCTGTCTGTTTGTGCACATTTTTGTTTTTGACCATTTTATGCTCTCAAACCACAAGACACACGCGAGAGATTACTGTGATGTGCCCAACCGAATGAAATTCGGTTATTAGAAAAATAAAAAATGGGACTTTAAAATATCGTTGAGCTCGTCTCTTCCCTTCCATGACCAAACTGTGAATTATTTTATTTTCTTAAAATAAAAGATTAACCACACAACAATTTATGGATTTCTCCATCATCGTCAGTAGTGGTAAAAGTTATCGTGCATCCCAATTCCAACTATTTCTAACTCCACATCATAATGGCTACGATAAACGGAGAGTCTATCTATGATTCTGGAAATGAGGAGATAGGTTTGGTGCTTCCAAAAACTGCACAGACCGAATTGCAAAGTTCGGGAAGTGAATTACCTGAGCAGCAGGACTTGAGCTTGGAGTTTGAAGCAACTCCTGAAACTCCTGAGAACGAAAAACCGTAAATTATTAGAGACTTTCTAAAAAATTATCATAATTTAATTACGTGGTTTTTTCCACAAGTTATTATATATGCAAGTTCGTATCAAGGTCATTCGGTTTTTAGGAAAAACTGTGTAGGATCACACCAGCTTCTTCAATGCAGCAGTAACATTGAGTTTGGCCAATTTTCACAAGAACAAGAGACGAGGAAAAGAAAGTTCGATGAAGCTAATGAAGATGATGATAGTGGAGAAAGTACGGGCAGTGCTGAGAGTAATGAGGTCTCTGGAAATGAAAGCAACAAGTCGGCATACGTTATTGACAAGGATGTAATGTAGGTTAAAATTGTTGGTTCAAAATGCACATAATGACTGATTACCTCTATTTCTAAAAGTTATTTGTTTTCCACTTTATCAGTATGCAGTGGATAGATTTGAATATGAGCAATCAGACAGCAGCGCAAAGAAACAATCTCTGCTTGATGAAAAGGTGCCTAGAAAGTCCAGCATGGTAAGTAAAATGCTTCCAGTCAAAGTTCCACATTTCTTCAAACAATAGACTATAGACACTTAAATTAATTGTACAGTTTGCAAAACACCCGGGACTTCTTTCTCAAAGAATTTAACATGCAGTTAACTAGAATGGGTGGTTGGACTCAAAATCCAGAAATCTCGCAACAACTGCTTTCTCAATTTGAGAATGAGGATATGCCTACATTGTAAATTTACATTTACGAGATTGCAAATCAATGTAATATTTTATTTCTCCTTTCTCCATTAAATGATTAATTACAAATCAATTTTAGATGCGGGTATATTGGTATGATCTACATGCAAATGTATTTGAAAAATCAAACCATACCAAGCAACAACGACAACGGTGCTTCGTCGAGTACAATGATGATTGGGAATATCGATTCTCAATCCTCTCAGCAGCAATACCACACTGCAACCATCCCCGAATGCAATGATGTTGCACGTTGTTCACAGGAAGCATCCCAAGACATCAATGCTCAAGTTGCCACTTCTTCATCCTCACAATCTTATTCTGTTATACAGGTAAGTTCATTTATAGGTGGTTCTGCACTGAATAGCTGCATTTGCACAGATTTAATGTATGAATCATTTAAAATTCTTAGAAGAAGTTGATGCTCTTGGAAGAAAAATTAGGAGAAGACTTTCTCCAGTCCGTATACAAGGTTATGCTCCACCGTACAAACAACAATCGATCTGCTGAAATAGTAGCTGCAGGGAAATTCCTGTTTGACAAGTTGTTCTCCAGTGAAGAGATCCTGGCAGGAAATGCGAGTGGCAGAACCTCTGGCAAAACTAAGCAATGCTTTGAAAAGTACGATCCATTTAAAACGACTGTCATCAGCGGTAAGCGAATTAGATTGTGCTTTTTTCTTGCATTTTTATTTCAATAATAATTGCATTCGACTTTAATTTCTGATGCAGAGCTTATTGATTGGTTATTAACCAAGCCAAAGGAGATAACCAAAGAGGATTTCCAGGAGTACCTTCAACAGTCCCAGAACATTGGACTTATTGGAGAAAATTACAAATTCTTTCATCAGGCTGTACTTGTCAACTACGCCAACAATTGTCGAGCAAAGCTACTTAAGGCTAATAAACCCTCAACTTCTCCAAATAATTGATCTCAGCTTTATTACAATAATATATTACCGCAATACGCAAAAAAGCTATCTATATGTTTGAATAACCGTTTGAATACTTCCGGTACATCTATTATTCATATGTGCAAAAATAAGGTTTAATTTATTGCATGGAATTTATTGCAGTTTTTAAGAAAACTGTTTTAACTTAACAGACAACGAGTATTTTTTATCGCAAAAATTATATTTTAAGCACCGCATATTTTTGTCTTGAGTCGCTTTTTCTATATTGATAAATCTTGAATGAAATTGTAATTTGCAATGGGTCGCTGATTATTGGAAATAAATACTTTCTCGCAATAATTGTATGGTGAAATGAGCAGGTAACTTATTTGATCGCATTTCAGTACGGAAGGCTATTTTGGCATTTTGAATTGCATACAAAATATATCATCTCTACAATCTATTAGTATGTCTAAGAAAGATACTCACCCTCACCCAAATCCCAAATCTTTTCACCCAAATAATCTTGACATTTGGAGAAAACTGCAGTTTATTAAACATTTAAAATGAGCAACGAGCAGTAAGCAACCTAACCCAAATGAGAAATGACGTTTCTTGTACTCGAACCTTAAAAAATATAATACCTATAAGCTATGGTATATACACTTTACATATCTACCTGTATTCATGTCTACCATACTGGTAAAGCCTAAATTACATGGAAGCTACAATTCTTGGCATTTAACACACAGATAAGCTATTTTACTGAAAATCGATGCATTTATTTTACACTTAATTGCAATTTGCAATGTAAAAATGTATAGATGGAGAACTGGAGAAGTGCATAAAACTGCACAAAGAACTAGTACTACTAGTAGCCCAGATTTGCATGCATTTCCCATTGGCAGATCGAATCATCAACCTTCATGAACGTGCATCTTTGGCTCAACTTGTCTCGCGAGCTGTAAAGAGGTACGGCTCTGAGCTGTACCTACTCTGTAGCCCAACAAGTAGTAATACAGTAGAGTGCATACACTTCACCTGCTTTTGTTTTCTTCACATGCTCTTAAAAATCATCAACAAGAGCGAGCCGCGTTGACTTTTCACCGATTTCCAGAGAATTTTTATTCTCTGGAAGGTTATTTTGGTACATTTATTTAGTTTTTTGGCTGGAAATTATGTTCTGGTGACATTCCTCTACCGCCTATTTGCCAGAATGGATAACTCACACTAGTTTGATATGTTGTAGTAGTCTGGTAATCCTTCAAAGTTTGTGAAGATTGGGAGTTGTACAGTTTTGAAAGCCCAATAGTTATTTAAGTGTTAAGTTTAAAGGTTTGATTAAACACGACCACCAGAAAGATGGCTGATTTGTTGAAGGAGCAACCAGGTACTGTCCAAGGACCATCAAGCATGATAGAAAAACTGATGGAAACCTTGAGGGAACCTGGGTACCCATTTTAACTTTTTTGCAATCATACTTAACCTCTCTAGTTTGGTTGATTGATTAGTATTCTTGTCTGATAAACAGTTCGTCGATGGACCTTTCTGATGCGGATACTCAGGAATATCAAATGGAACCGGAACTACCAGCTAGAGACCCCTCAGCTCACGCTCCTTCATATGATGGTTTTAACTCATCTATTGACTTAACTTTCTATTGATATTGATATTGATATTGATTTATTTAACGTGTATCATTGTAATTCAACATACAGACAGTTCGTAAAACTAACCTTAAGCTGTTTTCCATACAACACACGCTCTAGTCTAAAGATCTTATGCGACCAGTAGCCACAATGGGTTAACAATCATTCCAGAAAACATGACCCCGTAACATAATTATCAATTCCAGATTGAACCATTTCATTAGTCAAAATTAACATACAATTTGCTTCGAAAGCGATATAAATTTCTTTAATAACATCAACTATTATTAAAGGTCAGTTCTCTACTTATGATGACTTTTACTTGCCGAAAGCATTATTCCATTCCGTATATAACATGCCACCGCACAGTATTTTGAAGCTGTTTGAGTTCACATGTTAAAGCTGATAATTTTTTGGCCTTTCTTTTGTGTGCTAGAGGTGACAGTTTAACCAATGTTTAAACAATTGACTTATTACCGAACTTAATAATAAAATTTATGCAACATCAGTTTTGCGTCTTTCATTAATAGTTAAAGATCTAACTTTTTATACCATATCAACTAATTCCACTTGAAATTATTTCTACCTTTTTCGAAACAATATTAAATCTTAATTAATAATAAATAGAAAATCTGTCTAATTTGGTATTGTATACGATTCGATTTCACTACGTGTTTGTACACACCATATTATGATACCATAGTCCAACATAGAAGTACAAAAGATGATATAAATATTTTTTAAAGTATTCTCCGTAATATAACTTCGTAACGATTGAAGTCAGACGCAGAGCTATATTCCATTTTTAATTTCTACATACTCATATCTGCGCCTTAAAATCGAATATACTATCTAACATAATTCCCAAATATTTAAAAACATTCACAATTTCTACTACATTTCCATATATGGTTTTTATATTAGGTTCTTTCATCACACATATTTTTGGATGCCGAATCATGAGCTTTGTAAAAATACATCGTTTTTGGTTTGTCTACATTAATATTTAAAGAATTTGCAGTACACCATTGTTCTAGCCTCATTCATACATTTTTGCATTTTTATCAATTCCTTCCTGAAAATTAGTACAATCCGATAAATAACATCATCATCTGCATGATTAAATACATGGTAAACTTATAGTTTTGCTAAGATCATTGATAAACAATGAAAATTGTTAAAGGGCCTGTGCACGAGCCAGGGACTACACCATTATCAATGGCATATTCCTGCACGTGTAGTTCCATTGATAATACGAAATTTTCGACCAGTATAATAAGCTCTAAATAAACGACTAAATAAGGAGGTACATGATATTTCTAACATTAGTTTAAGTATTACTTTACCTACACACAGTGCAAAAGCTTTACGAAAATCCACAAAAAGAGCTATACCTTTACCGTTAGGCTTGTCTAAAAATTCCTGCATAGCTTGTGTGAATGTGCAGACTGCTGTTTCACACGATCTACCTGGCCTAAAACCATGTTGACAATTGCTTAGTTTATCCATACAGAATTTCAATAATCTATTATACAATATTCGCTCAAATATTTTAACAAAGCATGACAAATTAAATATTGCTCTATAAGAAGACGCTTGAGAAAAACTTCCCTTTCCCTTATAAAGTGGAAAACAGTCTGCAGTCTTCATTGATGTTGGTATAATTTGATTTTGAAAAATCGATGTAAATATCATACAAAGCATTCTGGAGGAGGCAAAGCAAAATGATGCTGACACAGGAAATGGGTGAGTTCCTTTATGATTTGATGGTGATATTATCATTTAATGTGTACTTGGGGCTCTTTTCTCTTTTGCAGAACTACATTGAATATTGAAAGTCAGGAAAAGGAAGTGGATAAAATAGATGCGCCTGATGTCAGCACTGCTTCTGTTGGATTAACTGATAGTGGCCGTAGAGAAAGTTGCGATACAAATTACACAGAAGCTTTGGAAGATGCAAATGATCAACGTGTTTTCGAGCAAAACAACGAAGGACTTACCTTTCCCCTATGCTTATCTCCATGTCTTGTCTTTCAGGAGTTGTAAGTGTCAAGTCAAAGTTCTTTTGCATTTTGTGAGCAGTTAGTTATAATATCGTATGATTACTGATTTTAGTCAGCACTCTCCCCATAAAGAACGCGTTCAGAAAATGCTTCAAGAATATTTGGCTAGTCCAGAAACGTGAGTACATTTTTTAAACACAAACATGTTTAAAGTTTCATCTTCAATACATATAATCTTTTATATCTTTGCATCCTTTAGGACAGAACTGTTTATGACAGGATTACGCAGTTTTTTGATGAAGTCGGGATATTGCGATGAGGAACCTGAAGTTGTGAAAGAGTTGAATAGCACTGCTCCTGGCTGGTAAGCTTTTTGAAAAAAAAGATACGGCTTACTTATAAATTTAAATATAAAACTAACAACGGCCTTTTTATTCACCTTTTATAGGATCGGAAAGGTGATGCAGATCATTGCGGGTTCGGAGAGTTTTTTCAGCGTCTCTTTGAGTGACGGCAGTGCTTTGAGCTGCCACGCTAATGCATCCACTTGCCAAAATAGTTTGGATAACGCGATGGTAATTGATGGCAATGAATCTCAGCTCTCAAACCCTGAGAGTCAAGAGCAGGATCTAAACAGCGAGGCAGTCTTGTCCAGAACTGTTCAAATAAAACCGGTATGTTTTTTAAACAGAATGGATATAAAAAGTAATCCAAAAAAGAGTTTTAAAATTCTATAAACTATTTTTTACAGCTACTCCATGATTCCAGCGAAAATCAGGCAGTTGTGGAAGGAGGAGGAAACAGCACCGATGATGACGCTGTGCAGAATGCTAACATTGTCGTTGCTTCTTTGGATTCCTTTACTCCAAAGAGAACTGCTAATCTCGAAGTGAGTCCATTTTCTCTTTGTAAATATTTTAGTGATCTTCGTACTATTTGCTAATGAGTTTCTTATGAATTTTCTTTAGACAAAAATAGCATATCTGCGTAGGCAATTGCCAGATGGAGAAGAAACTCTAAGAGTTGCCCGCACAGACATGGACAGATGCGCCGATACAGACCGAAAAGGTAAAATACAAGCAGGTGGAACCGTCCTTTTTCCTGCCTTGTTTTCAATCCAGGAAATAATAGGAGCAAACGTGAGTGGAAAATCGTCCGCAAAGAATCCAGAGAAGAACAAATACAATGAATTCAAAGTGGACGTCTTAAGTGGTAAGAATAATACAATAGTCTCTGCATTAATAGTTTTTACGTGTAATACGCATTTGGATGTTAATATTCTGTGGAAATGATTTTTTTTAGAACTTCTTCGCTGGCTGGTTGATACAGAGGGAGAATGTACCCTGGAGGAGTTTAAAAGCTTTCAGATCAAAACAAGAAGCACTGGGCTACGTGGTAATGAAAATGAGTATCAACAATTCAAGCAGTTTTTCTTTGTTGACTTTGCAAATCGCTTACGGCCAAAGAAGAAGAAAGTAAATACTCCTAAGGAGACTGGAGTCAAGCGAAAGCGAAGTGCTTCTCCAGGAAAGGCCAAAACCACAAATAAACGCTTGAAGAAACAATAGATACGGGTAAATGATTGTCTAATCAACTGTATCACAACTTCTGGTTCTACATATCGCAATATCCCGATTTCATCAGAAAGCTGCGCTAGTATATTTTATTTTATTTTATTGCTTAAAGCTAACTTTTAGTTTCGACATAAATCATTTTACTGCATTAGTTTGCGGTATAATGTACTTTGAATCTTCTATGCATGTATTTTATTTCAATAGTGCGTATTGCGTAGCTTTTATGAAACGACTTCTTCGTGTTAATACCCATTTTAATTGTCTTCGTTGAGTATTTTATTTTATCTTTTACGACATTTCGGTTAATATGCTATATACAATTAAATTGTATAATGTTCGAGCCCTTCTTTGTGTTAGATGTAAGCGTACCGTGTTGTTCGTAAAATAAAATGCTAGTATTAGATATTATCGATAAAATCTATTAATGAAACGTATTACTCTTAAGTAGCATCTAGGAATTCATGGTGCTGTAATGCTCAGTGAATTGTGTGTCTTAATAAAATTTAGATTTTGTAAGTTTACTTCAAATTGTGAGCCTTTATGATTTTCATAGAAAAAATTAACAAAACTACTTCAATTTAGTTGACAATGAACTATATGTATACACATTATACATACTGATTTATTTACAGGACATTTGTACATACATGGATCAATATCTGTTGATTGTGATTGCACACCGGAAATTCAAACAAAAATTTTATATACAAAACTGCCTTAAAGCTACCTACCATTTCTATTTGCCTATGCTCAAATTTCAGTACAGAGAAGTGTCTTCACAAAACTGTCTCCCAGTCTTTTTTTATCAAAATTGAAACAATATTCTCCCCCTTTACATTAGCTCGTTCAATTTCCCAAAGCAAAAATCTTCGCTGTAGTGTTTCTATTATATAATCCTTAGTTTAAACTTTAAATATAATTTAAAAATTATGTTTGTAATACTTACACAGTTATTTACAAAATATATTTCGAAACAGTTTAGGAACAATTAAGCGAAGAGAAAGCTTGCGGGAAGAATAGGGAAGAATTATTTTACGCAGTATACAGACATAGTAGCGTTTTGTGTTTTTTGATGATTGGTACATTTCACCCCTCATTTGTCAATGAAAGTTTTGGTAAATACGTATTTAGGTAATTAGAACATTTTATATAGTAAAGCTATATGGATTAACAAACTAAACAATTAAATAGTCATCACTAGAGTCTTTAATGGAAATGATGATCATTTTTAATGCATTCCATTTATGGTTGTTTGTGGTGGAACGGCTGGATCAATGTTTAGCTTTAAAAAGTCTGCGTAAGCTTCCACTGCGCGAGGAGGGACCAACCTTGAAAAATTAAGAAAGATAACGTTGTTTTATCTTTATGACTTATTTTAATGTACTTTGTTTAAGTAATATTTGCTTATTCCTTACCAGGAGAACATGGCCAACCAACCAACAAGTCTTGGTGTGTAAATGTACTCTACATTTTTTCTTACTCCGTAAACAATATTTTTGGCAACGATTTCAGGGGGGTCGATGGGAAACAGAAGGGGAAATCTATATAAAGCCAAAAGACAATGTTTATAATTTTTTTTGCCATTTTGACATGGCGAATTCTCTAGAATCCTATGAATTAGTTTAGCTTCGAGATGATTCATTCATTTTATGGTTTAGTAGTATCATAGCATAACTATACGGTTTAATGAGTTTACATCATGAGAAGCATAATAACTGTGTTGAAGACCCACCTCGTGTGAGGAATTCCATCTGACAACATCTCTGTGGAGCAGTAGAATGGATAAGCGACAGTAATTTTCACGTTGGATTTCAATATTCTGATTTCATCTCTGAGTGCGTCGTGCAATCCGTGAACGGCATGCTTTGTAGCGCTATAAGCGGCAATGTTGCGCGTTGGAAGGATACCTGAAGCAGAGCAAACTGACACGAGATGTCCATGATTTTTCGCCAGCATGGCTGGCAAAAACTCTTTGATTACCTAGAACAAAAAAATATGAAATAAGAATTCCGTCAGACTCGCATACAAAATATTGAGATTAAAACACAACTGGCTTCTCAAGTTGGGTTTAATGAGTCTGTCTGGGATTTGCCCAATCCAGAGTGCTTTCAAATTGTATTAGAATTAAAAAGTATGATGGTCCAACGAACATTAAAAAATTTGATTTTTTGCTGTTCATACAGAAAATTGCATGCATTATGCTCAGGCAAATGCAAACTTACATAAAAGTTGGAGAGAACATTTACACTGAACATGTTCTCAATCTCTTTTGTGCTCTGGGTAGTAAATGGCGAGATGTTCATAAGGCCGGCATTGTTAATGACAATGGTAGGGTCTCCAACCTCTCGACGAACCTTTTTTAAAGAAAAATACACAAAAAACAAATAATTTTATATAAATGTCACACCAAATTAAATGGTATACACTTTGCAAAAACAGTGCAATTTATATTCATGTGTCATCATCATCCTCTTCTCTCGTGTCCTCGAGTCATGCAATCCAGCACACAGAGCAAGAGCAACATTGAAATCCGAGCAAGGTTAATTAAATTAATTTATTAACAAAAAAATTCATACCAAATTGGCTGCATTTGCAACTGCAAGACGGTCACTAACATCGACACTGTAAGCGTATGATTCTCCGCCCCGTTTGCGAATTTCTCGAACCACTTCCTCATTTGGACCGGGGCTTTTGCTCCAGCAAATTACTGTAGCTCCACTAGTAGCCAGTTCCAAGCTGATGAAACGGCCAATGCCCCTTCCAGAACCGGTAATCTAAAGAAGAAATTACCAAGAATTATTTAATGAAAACAAATACAAATGATAAGATCATAGCCATGAAAAACCATTGGCATTTGGACTTGAAGTGCCTTTAACCTTTAACTTGTTGTTTAACTTTTATTTTTCATGCAAATTGCAAATGACA
Source organism: Entomobrya proxima (assembly GCA_029691765.1). Classification (NCBI taxonomy): domain Eukaryota; kingdom Metazoa; phylum Arthropoda; class Collembola; order Entomobryomorpha; family Entomobryidae; genus Entomobrya; species Entomobrya proxima. The sequence continues at coordinate 1,964,490 of CM056168.1, forward strand.
TTTGTAAAGGCCGTAAGTATCGCCATAAATCGCCAGCTTTTCCTACATAAATTAAGGCAGAACCGCAGGGAGAATGACACACCATCTTACATACGTTTACATACACGTCACATGCGTGGTAAAATTGAAGCCTGTGAATGCAATGATGATTATCATGATCACTATTGACCATAATTTGTTTTCTGACCATCAACAAGATTATAGATTATTTTACGTTTAATTTCATTTTGGAATGATCACGTAGCACGTAGCCAAAGGAAAATAACAATAAAGAGGAATAAAGCACGCGTTTTGGCAAACATGCATATTATCTGCCCTTCTGGATAAATCCTCAAGATATTTTTGCGTGTCCGAATAAACGTAAATTAGTAATTTCCAAACTAATAATAGGTATTTTATTGGTAAACAGAATTTTCAAAAGTAAAACAGTTAACAAATACAATTCACATTTTATAAACTATATATTTCTTCCATGGGGAGGGAATTTGGTAAAGTTCCTAACACACTAGCTGCAAACTTGGTTTTCTTCAGAAAATGGAGTAATCAAAAATGCTAATCAACATGAGATAAAACAAGAGGAAAAAGTTCCTACATTTTTTAATGTAAACTAGACTTCCATTTTCTTAATCATGTCATTACCAGTTGATGAAACCAAGGGCGTATCCAGGGGGGTGCATCAGGTGCAATTGCACCTACCAAAATTCGGAAATTAAGAAAAATATTGCAAATTTTGCCAAGAAAAACCGATTTTTAAAACAAAAAGTTCAATATTTGTGGTAATTAATGCAAGAAACATGATAATTTGAGTGTAAATACACTCAATTACACTATTTAGTATCTAAAATGTTTTAAATTCTAAAGGAAATTTAGAAAAAAGTCGCAAAAACACGAGTTTGCGCTGCAAAAATTTTGCTGTGCACCTACCAAATTACGTCTCTGGATACGCCACTGGATGAAACGAGTAAAAAGCATATAGGTACTTAGGCTTAATCATGGATAAAATACGTAGGTTTAAACAGTAAATTAGTATAGTTATTTTATTTACCAGAATAATTTCCCCCTTGAGGGATTTTGGTCTGGAGAATAGCAATCTATTGGTAGCGTACTCAACGTACAAGTACAAGTGGAACATGAAAAGCCTTAGGAAATCCACGAAATCCATAACACTTCGTGCAGCCATCATCACCACTTTGGTGACTTGATTGGGCTTGCTTACGATTGATGTAGTTGTGCCAGTCATTTTTCTAGATTTTAATGACCAAAGTCAGCACTCAACAAATCAAATATGAAAATTATTTTTTCTAAACAAAGTTGTTATTGCACTGTTCACTGTTCAATTCACTTTGCTAAACTGATACCGGTTTCAATTTTTTAGCATTTTAGTCAAATGTATACTTGACCTGGACAATTTTGTAACAAAATTTTTGTTGTATTTTTGCCAAAGGTACTTTTCAGCAGCCAACTTGCAAGTGACCAAAGTAATAACGAATTTGGCACTGATCCTCGAATAAAACATGCACGCCAATGAAAACACAAAGCTATGTAACTTGTTCCCCTCGGAATATCCCAAAGTGTCCTAAAAACCTGATGTAATGTATTTCTATGAAACTTTTTTTGAGGATTGAAGAAAATATCAAGTTTTTAAACTCGTTTCTTTACGTCACTCTTCTGGCACAACACAACACCACGCCACCGTCGTCGCCGCACTTGCTAATCTATTATGAATCGAAGATGTTTCAGTGTCCTCCGTTTTCTAGAAAGAAGATTGATTCAGCTTCAGCCCAAAAAATTAGTGGGTTTTGGTCCAAGTATTTTTTCAGCATAGATTAAATCATTTTAGGGAAGATTTCAAGATTGCCAAAATGAATGGTCTGGTCCAGGTCCAGAGTATTTGTGTTAGCACTTGTGTATTTCACGGTTGGTGAGCAGGGTAAAGTATAGCGAGCAGGTTTATGTGTTTGTTTTAATAAAGGCTTTCCATAAAAGCGCACAAAAAAACTGCAGAGCAACTCTTTGTTTTTCGTTTGGTTTGGTGTTTCTTACACTTTACCTAAATGAGCAATTTTAAATACGCCTTTGTCAACTTTTTTGTCTCCAGAAAATTATTACTCATTTTCGAAAATACTAGCACGTCCCACGCTGTTACAGGAAAACCCAAGGACAAGCATTAGAATTCCTGGTGCCGTTAGACGGAATAATTAAATGAAGTAATTTGTCTTTTTTAGATTTGAACCAAATCGCCCCTAAAAACTCAAATCCGTCACCACAGAGGTAAATCTGCATCCAAACCTCCTAAAAGTTCCCCACTGTATAATTGCTGCACATTCAAAGCAGCAAGTCGACCGTGACTAAAACAAACCAAAGCTCTATTCATTTTCTCCTTCCAGTACCAGAGGTTCAAGAACAGTCACAAAAGTTATTGGTCTGGGCGTATTCTTCTCAGTTACAAAAATATCCTGCAAAACACACAAATTATATATGTCTCAGTTTAGTCAACTTGAAGAAACTGAAAGTACTGTAGATGTAGTAAAGAGTAAAGATATCCATCTATTACAGTAGTTCACTATAGGACAATCTTTTTTCTCGGTATTGCTTATATAAAATAAATAATAAGATGCACAAACAAAATGAAGCAAACACTTTCTGTTCTTCCCTCTTCAAATCAACTTTCAATACTGATATGATTTATTCTGCCTCAGGCTTTGAGACTTCTCTCGGCAATCCCAACAATGACGTCTTTTTCCTTTATCATACTTACCATTATTTAGCGAAATACCTACACATACACGAAATAAATGTAAAATCTCATACATTATCTTTTTGGCTTACCCAGTCAAAACTTTTGGCTTTGTACAGCAGTTGACCAAAGGACAGCAAAAAAGGAAGCGAGAGAATTGAGATGATGATGAAATACTGACTGTGTAAAGTAGGTAGACTGTATGTGCCTTTCGAATTCTATTCAAAATCCTTTGTTGTTTGTCAGGTATATCACCCCAGTCAACAGTCAACACACCAATGTCTATGCAAAAGGTACTAACCCTTTCTTTCACCTCCGCTTCATCTTCACTTTGTTGGGTTCCTTGTTCTTCTTCTTTTCTGATTGCGTGTTACTTTTCGATGTTTCTCAGTTGAGCTTCAATGTAAAAATGTGCTAAAAAGATAATGTTTTAAGTAGTTGAGATTCTTACAGATAATATTGTCTAGAAAAAGAAATGTGATATGTGAGGAATAAGTATTATGACCAAATAGTCAACTTTAATAGATATTGCATGTACTACTATGCACCTTGTTCCTACTTCCAAACAATTATTGTTTGCTCATCACATGAAAGTGATAATAATATTTAATAAGATGATATTCTACACTGCACTGCATCTACGTGAAAATGAACGCGACTAACAACAGGCAAACATGTAAAAAAATATGAGAACAACGCAATAATATAAATAAGCTTTAAGTGAAATGGCAATAATGTGCCATGCGATGATAATGATAATGACGATGATGTGTAATGTTTAGTTTTTTAAGAGAGAGAGAGAGAGCACAGCACACACAAAAAAAGGTTTAAAAGTGTAATAATCTTTTTAGTGTATGTATATACTTGGCTTTTTAAAAAACGTGCTACTATAAAATGTGAGACAGACTAGTGATTCAGAGTAGTAACCGTCTAACATTTTAGTTTTGAAGAATAGCCAGTAAATATTTTAGGGGCAGGGTGAAATAAGTGATATAATAGGCATAATGAAGATAATAAACTGCAGGTGTAACGTGGTGGGCAGTAATTACTTTAGAAAAAAAGGATAAGCAGCAACAAAGATGTGATTTTTAAGGAAGATAATATCAAGTGGATATACATACAACAAAAAGGAAATCAACAATGAATGCTCCCGCAAATGATAAACACAAACTGGATGAGTGAATTCTTTATGAAAATTGTGCTAAATGAAAGAAACGTGGATTTACTTACTTAGCTTCTGTGTAGCAGGTATATGCATTCTGTAGTAAATTGGGATGACGCGTATTACCTGAGTTTACTGATTTGTAGGGCTGATGATTGATGCGTGAGTAATAATGTCTAGTACTTTAATACGCACAGCAGCAAAAAAAAGTGCTGACCTTAACCAGAATTTTTTGGGTTTTTCTTACAGCCAAATATAGTGGTTCAGTGATACTGTTTCAGGGTAAACACTGAGTCAGTCTTCTTCTTTATATTATTTGGATGGATGATAAGATGCCTTTATATGCTTAATTTATTCGGGTTGCATATATATCTGCATCTCAATGCAAAAATAAATAGAGGAAGAAAAAAGTGTGTAAACCATGAAATGCACCTCTCAACACTGCATCTCAGCAAAATATTACAATGCAAACTAGATATTCTACATACAAGTGCATATGCCTTCACGGTACGAAAACTGATTCTCAGATATATATGAACTCTGAACCTGAACTATATATTTTAATCATCACCACGCATTTTTTGGGATGTAGATATCTATAATGCGTATACTTGATGATAGCCGGTTGGATCAACTTATGAATATGAAGAGTAGTATCCCTTTGGGCCTGCAAGAGGTTCCTTCATATTTTTCGTCCCGCTTGGTTGGCCACACAGCTCAGCTCATACAACTTTGTTTGCAATGCACCGTAACGGAACTTAAATAATGTATGGCGAGGAGTATGAGTATGAAAAAAGGTGGTGATTCAGATGCATTACTACCAAGTGGTTAAATTAAACGTGCCTTGAATACGCAGACAGATAATAAAAGGTCCTAACCCGTTTGATAATGATAAGGCATACATATTTTCATTAGCCAAGTATCTAGTAGTGCATGGATGATGGTGATGCGGTGGAGGCCATCGGCTTCACCTTTTCATGAAATGCAAGTAAAATGCTTGTTGTGACGACAAGTGATGATAATGGCGTAGGTGTCCAAGCCAGAAATGCAACAAGCGAAAACTAACTCAACTTGACTACCAATTTTGTTGCGTCTGCGGCGTCTGCCGCTTCTAATGAAATGAGCAACGGATATAAGAATAGAATCACGCAATAGACCAGCTTAATTTGTTAGTTGTTAAAGTCTACTTGGAAGATAAGTGGACAAGGCTTGTGTACTTGCATGCTGCTGTCAACTTGTGAATTAGGCTTGTGTGCACACATAGCAATGCCAAAACAAAAGATGGTGACCATGTGCCCAAACTTTTGGAGGAGTTTTCGATGAGTCCGATGACGATGGAGGAGTTGTAAAACGTCAGCATTAGCTAAAAAAGGCTATTTGCGATGCTAGAAGAACTCTACTAACCTTTCTAATGACTAATGACACTTTTTTCCTCATTTTAGTTTCGCACACGTCATCAAAAAGCAAATTACTGTGATTATTCGCAAAAGTGTTTTTATGACTATTGCATATAAGTTGAGCATATAGTGCACTTTTTTTTAACACAAAGCAATTATCCAAAATTGATACAAAGAAATTTGTTATGATGAACTTTTGCTTATTTAACTTTTGATCTCGTAATAATTGTTTCGTTTCTTTATCTTTTAACGTTTCCGACACTTTAATATTATGCAAAGGAGGAAGGAAGGAAGGAAAAAGATGATGAAAATCGCTATATCAAAATGTAATGAGGAAGGTCTGCGCTAAACTTGACATTTTTTTCAATGTGCGAATATGCAAAGAACCTGATTGATTTCCTCCTTGCTACAGGTCAATGAATTCTGGTAGCTATAATTGCCAATTTGCCTTTCTTACAAGTTAACAGCACGCGGGGTAGGGCGCTTGCTTTGGTGCATGCAATAATTTCACAATGCAAATATTTCATAACTTACTATTAAAATGCACATAATTTTGCTCAAACATGATCTTTGGCTTTGAACAGATTGCTTTCTGAGTGGTGGAAGGTGGAAGTACGCATATTGATTAGGGCGCAAAAAATCTTGCTTTCATTCATTTTGCGATTATTTCCTTCCGCAGAAGTAGCAATGCTACAAAGGAAAAAGAAGAGGTGCAACTTGAATTGATAAGGAAAAATCGAACTGATAACTTGATAAGTTATACGCACAGGTGTGCATAAAGCCGCCACACACACAGGAACAAGTTAAGAGAGGAATTCCTTCCTTAAGTAAAGGTAAAAGACGACCTTCATCTGACTGTGCAAGACTGCACAGGAATATAGGGCAATGCTAAGCTAGAGCATATTTTGTGACGAGTCTTTGTTCTTTGAGTTAGTTAAAAGATTGCTTATCTAAAGAGGATGGTAATGAGATGGCTGATAACACAGTCATCATCCGTTAATACCAAATTTTACTTTAGTTTTTTTGTGTGTGCAGATTACGCAGAAAAAAGGAGTTCTAGAAAATGCAGAAAACATTTTAGCAAAAAAATGATGTTGAGGTTTTTATTCCCGTTTTAGTATTGACATTTGCAAAGGAAAAGTCAAAATCTCAAAATGATTACCTTGTTTTTATCATTTTGACATGATCTATTCTGACATAGACACACAAAGCTCTGTAAAATGGTACTGTATCTTTTTAGCCACTGGTGTTACCACAAACTGAAAAATAACAATGCACAAAAGTGATTTACTACAAAACCTGATTTTTACGTGATGTAAAAAAGTGCAACAACACTTTCTTTAAAGTATCATGACATGAAGCGATTTTGGCAGTTTAGAAGGAACAAACAAAAAATAAACTAAAACATGGTACTAGGCTATAAAATCTTAAGGTATATATTACTTTGAAAGCAAGTGTCGTTTTAAGGTGAACTCCCAAAGGACACGGTGTAAATTGCATAGTTGTGCATTTTGTGATAAGATATGCAAGTGTTATCATTAATGTATCAAATATGATGGGGTTTAACACTTAAATGCAAAGGCACTTGTTACAGCTTCAAGTCGAAAGTGGTGTCTCCTAAATATCAGGCAATTTGCATTGAAGTCTATATAGGCTCGTTCACAGTTTTCTTTCGTTTAACACGGTAATTATAAGCGTAATCTGAGAGACATCTTCTTTTGTAGTAAAATTCATTTTGATAATTGTTCATTCGTACAGGTCAACTTTGAAAGGTTCTATAAAGACGCTAAATTACAATGTGTAAAAGCACACACACTCTCGACACTAGTGACTAGGAGCAATTTTTTAAATTGATTTTTTCTATTGTTTAATTTTTAAACGCTTTTCAATTATTTGCACCACATATAATAAACTGCCTCAAGGTTTAAAAATTAAAAAAAAAACACCTTATTAAACATTTGCACAAGTGATCATGGTGGGTGACATTATACGCTATACATGTAGACAATTACATTCTAAAAGGCTATTATGAATCATGGTACTTGACTTGAGTTTTGCTGTTGATGGCGTCATCTAAGATTAAGAAGGTAAAATTGGTTTTTACGTTTTATGTATTGCTGTCATTTGTATTCGTACATGGTACATGTGTACCAAGTAGGTATACAGGTAGTATGTAAATCAGAAACTGAGAAGGTTGTGAATTTTTATCACCCTTTCTGTGCTACGCTTTGTTTAAGCCATTTTGCAATCTGCTGCATAGATTTAGTTTATTAATTTACATTTGACTGTGATGATACCTTGATAGTACACCTTTTACATGTGTTATTATTGCCAAACAATTTTTTTTTACATAGACATGCCCACTGGCTTATATAGCTTTTTTAAATTTGTTGTGTAGTCATTGTCACTTAAGGCAACGAAGGAAATTCATTCAAAAGAGAGATAAATCAACAGGATCTCTTTCTTTTGCTATTCATACGGAACTAAAAACCTTATATAATAGGCACATAGGCAATTTTTTATATTTTTGTCATGCGTGTGCGCTTTCTACAATTCATCTTTTCTGTTTCCCGACACTCGACACTGAACAGCGTTGTGCTGCGTTGCCCTTTCACATTCTTGATTCTACCGCATCTCATTTAAATTATAATGCAATTTTGTGTTTTGAAGGCGCAAGGATCTTGTCAGTAACTCTGTTAGCCTGTTTGATATCCTATGTATTGTTTTCATGATCTTCCAAAGGACATTGAACATCGTACGAAAAACGTCGCAGGTAACAGAAATTTGCATTGCATTTATTTCCTTGCAAGGTTAACTAATAGCCAATTCATAAAGACAATATTATATATGATGATGAAAGTTTATAATGTTCTATTGTAAAAAAAGTAAACAAATAGCGATTAGACAAATAAATAATGTTAAGAAATGCAAAAAAAAATAATTTGTACTGTTGAAGGCTTTATAAATCATTAAAAAATGCGAGAATTAATACGAGAATTTTAAATCACCAGAGATTCCACAGATGTTGCGTAATTGTGTATTTGTCTAAAAATGTGATGGACTAACAGACAAACCATTTTATGATTCATTATGCTAATCTGAAACTTTAGCTTGCATTCAAGAAAGTGATTGCAGTAGTACTCAGGATCTCCAACAATCTATAAGGATTATATGGCAAGATATGAATGAACAAAAAACATGAGGAACCCGAACCATGCGAAATCTGCATGCTAGCAAATATACATCCTGTTTTTTTCATTGTTTTCAATTTTGATGACGAACAATAAGCAGCTTTATTGTTACAAATGCTGTTACTCGCCCTAGAACTTCTACGAGCATTAATTATAATAAACGAATTTCCGAATTGCAAAAATTATAAAAAGGTGTTGGCTTGTTTTCTGCTACTATTACTGCAAAAAGCAAAATATTCCTATTCCTACGCGTTTTGTTTATGACAGACTTGTAGACACCACCACCACAAAGAGATTCATCTTTTTTGCAAGTTTTATTATTGTGGTTAAACGACATTTTGATGAGTGGGCATTTCCTTTACCTGCCTAGTAGCTTGACTTGAGTTTTTGTTTGTTTTACCTTTTTCAAGACTGCATGCTTATTAGATGCCATGTTTTTATAATTTACAGGTAACATAATATTATGCGTCGGTGTAGCTAAAGATGTAATCAAAAATTGAAGAATTCCATGTTCATCAGTTCATTGATGACGATCATGATGGGGAACTTGATCTAGTTGAAGCTACTGGCCCTGAAGTAGCCAGGTTAAGGAATTTTGACTGCTCATTTTGTTGTTTAGTCAGTTTAGTGTAATTCCAACTAAGCAAATCAATGCCAGTAAACTTTGTTTGGTTTGGCTTGGCCGTTGGATATTTTTTGCAGACACTTAACCGGTATAACCGAACGTGTAGGTTTTAGGTCGCAATGAGTACATAGTTTCATCTATTGTTAATAAATTATTAACGAGACCTTCAGCTCACTGTATCCCGAACCTGTACACTATTTTATATATTCCTTATACTTTAAACTTCAATCAATTCAAGGCAAAACTAATTTGTTATACAATGTTGTTGTAACAAAGAGGAAGTACATTAAATCATACTGCTCGAGTTATTGCCCGAATCAAAAACATCATTAATCAAGAACAAGCCATGATAAACGTTTTTGTTTACAGGAATATCGTATTAATGTCCTTGTAAAAAAATGTTTGTAGTGTTGTGAAGTGGAATGTCACCAAATGTCAGAAAACCAATAATGTTGCAAAAAGCCATGTCCTAATTTTGTTTTTATAAAAGTAATTACTAATTATCTTTATGTATAAATGATATAAAACAAACTAGCGGACAACGTGCTGGTTCACGGTCATGTCATTTGAAGAAATTGTATCAAGTTGCTTCAGCTTCGCAGTTTAACTCTTCAGATTCTTTCAAACTGAGGAATCCACGTGCATTGACGTTGTTGGGACACTGAATCACCATTGACAAATAGTTCGAGTGCGTAGTGACATAATCTCACTTCTAGGTTCTGCTTCTGACGTAGCAACAGTCTTGCTTGACACTAAAGAAATAATTAGTATAAAATTTTCAAAAGAGCGACATTTAGTGTCCTTTTATAAAAAAGTATTATGAATATACAAGCGGATTTTCGTTTTCATTTTGCAAAAAACGTAACCAGTATCACGCCTAAATCTACTATTCATTACAAGCCTTTTTGCCAGCTCCACAAGAATTCACGCTTGCCATTGCGCGTGGTATTCATTGTTGCTTCAATAATCCCTTTGCAACAATGATTGCCCTCTAGTTAAACTTCTTCTACATAACATTCTAACAATTTGCATTGATTGTTAGCTTTGCTCATTTCTCAACAGACAGCGCACTCATTCTCCTCTTTGGCGAAAAAGTTGCCAACAGTTGGTAACATTGTTGTGACAGTTACACTCTCTTTATATGCTCCTCACTTTACTTACCCATATCACAACAGAGTCATAAAAAATGAACAACAATGCACGCATTTCAATAAAGGTCTATCTTGTTATCCCTATCGCCTATACTACTACAACTCTATTCATTATTACATTAGCCCACATGTATAATGTCTCGCCACCATTTCTGCATGCCTGTGTAAACTTTACACATTAACAAAATGTATTCCTCTTCAGTACTACATGTGAATGCATTCAACTAGATCAATTCTTGCACTGTTTTTCTCTGCTTAACTTTACCTAAGTAGTAATAACATTAAAATGCCCCTATACTTTGCATACCTTTCTTGTAGTATCCTTTCATGTAACTGTAGCCGCTTTACCTAGAGAACGACAACACCATCAACAAGACAAGAGAAAATCACGGCCATGGTTTCTGTTCAATGATGTTCGATAAACAGAAAAAGCTCTGTAGTTACGTTACATACACATTCTACATGTGAAATTCTTCTCATGTTTTTTTCATCATTTCGACTAAACACATGGATTGATTGTAGTAGTGTTAGTGTTGCTGTTGCATCTCTTTCTAATTTCTTATTTGTACATCTCACTTATTTACAACAGGTAAGCACACACACATTATATGAATCTTGATGGCGCAGTGTGTAAAAATGTGTGTACAAACAGATTAGGTATTAGTTAGTAAATATATTGTCATCACGGTGTATTCTTAAGGGATTGAATTCCTATCCACACGCACAATCATATTATCCCTTTCTACAAGAACTCATTTTTTCTGATCTTTACTTTATTACACGAAAAGATCTTTTTATTTAGCCGTTCTCCGCACGGCTAAAATGTACATTGACATGCTATACGCAAAGCAGTATAGTAAGTAGTGTTTGCCATGCTGCAAATCAAGCAGAGATTTGACTAATGATTGATTCTTTTTGTCTGGTATTTTTGGACAGGGGTAGTCGTTGGTCAAATTGTGTAAAGCACAATATTGATAATACAATTGACATATTATAAAAGTGACTAAAGAAGTAAATGTGAGTGTAAAAAGTGTACTTCTGTTCTGACACAAGAAAAGTAGTAGAATATTGCCTTGTCTTGTCACTTGTTGAATGTGTGAGTAGAATTGTGACTAATTATTAGTATTCCTGCACCGCATGTTTGAACAGGATTTGGAACAAAAATTGCAATAGTTTTTAAGTGTACTTGGAATACAATCCGTGGACAAATAAATACAATAAACAATATTTGTGCTCCCGAAACAATATTTTTGGAAAATTTGGATACCAATTTTAAATGTAATGGAAGTTACAGGCCAGTACCGCCTACTAGATCCGATTGGCTTGATCCAAGAATTGGAAGATTGTCAATTTACGAGAAAATCTGGATGAAAACTATGTTGACGGTGACTTCTATTTCCAAATGATTCCAAAATAAATATCTCATTGTGCTAAATAACAAGCAAATAAGCAGGCTTCACAGTTTTGTGGAAAATAACTATCATTGTCAATTCATTTTGAAGAGCGAGTTAATTGTGGTGAAAGGTTCATCTTTAATACATGCCTAAACGCTTTGGATTTAAAAATGCTAGAATGATAAAAGGTAAGCAATTGGTTTTAATCGTGCAAATGCAAAATTACATTACTTTCACTCATTTCTTCCCTATTTGGAAATTAAATGAGAAAAGTTTTCTTTCCACTTTCTTTGATTCCATTTCCGCGTAATATTTCACTACAAAATTAGCATAAAGAAGTACTACTGGCAAAGTGACAAGCATCCTGCGGAGTGCAGATTAGCGTTTGATACAAGCTTAACCCATTAATCCATACAAAATCATTTATGCATCTCTACTAACCTATATTTTTTATCATCTTTATTCCTGCCAGAAGTATAAATCAATCATGGCTGTACAATGCCCTCTTATAATTTCCATGTCACAAGTGTCATGCCATAAAAACAAAGCAACAATGGCATAGTTTTAGCGAAACAATGCATCTAATAATTTTTAAAGCCTATCTCTCTCCTTTCATTCATTTACACACTACCCATTCATCAATACTTATTTCAGTAAATATCCTCTGCCAATATCATGGCATTGCCAGTTTTGTCACTGTAATAAATCTTGGCGTTATCGATTTCATTGAATCTTTCTGGCAGCTTATATATTTAAAACACTGTTTCATGCTATTCATTTCACTGACTGATTGCTATTGCTACTACTACCTTACATCAACAGGAATTTTGTAGTATTTCTATCGCTTGTCCTACTAGCACCAACCCAACTACCTGTATCATCTGATTGCAATCAGTAATCATAATCATCAAACTTGATGGTCATCACCAACGCTTGTCAGTATTAATGTTGCTACCACCAGCATCCTCATCATCAAATTGCGCTGCTTACTATGTACCACTAAAAATTGTTCTATGTGTGTCCATCCATTGTTGATTGTTTCATTTACTGTCTATCTTACTTTTAATGAATATGAATGACGTTTTATCTACCACTGCCAAAAAATACTGCAGTGTAGTGATATTATGACAAGCACATAGTCATCAGAGCAGTTTAGGGTCACCGCATTTTACTTTTTTTTATTAACTATGTTACTACTATATGCCACTAGTACTCAATCAGTCAGTAATAAGTGCTCATCCTTCAAATTAATCTTGACTTACATACAAAAACATTTCTTGTTCATTCATCCAAGCACTGTAATAATAACAGGTGAACATGGTACATAATACCAGTAATAGAGTAGAAATATCACACATTATCATCATCCTCCTCCTCTTCTTCTTCTGTCTGAAGAACAACGTAACAATTTTCGAAAAATGTATGCAAGCGTGCAATTCCCAATTTTCTGCTGAGGTAGTACTAGATCACAGAGTCACCCAAAAGAAAAGAAAAGGACGCAAAGCAACAAGTGCTTAAGTCTCCCCTGCTGCTTGCTTGCTACTTACTACCAGTCAGTCAGTACCAGAGACAATTGCCAAAAAATTGAAGAAGTAAACTTGTTGTTTTACTATTTTTTTCTCGGCTAATCCGGCCAGTCTGTCTACTTGCAACAAAATAATAGCACAGTTTGTATCGTCATAATAATCATCATCAAAGATTTTACATCTTCATGATAAGAAATGTACGCGGACAATCACAGATTTTTTAGGGAAAAAACAAAATGAGGAAAGAAGACTCAATTTAAAGATGAGGATTTTTAGCTTTTTTATGCTGAAGACAATTTATCTCAAGAACCTCAAGCTTCACAGTTCATAACTTCATTTTCATGGTTTAGTACAAAAAAATGTGAATCAGTCAGTCAGTGAGGCAAAGGCCGAGTCAAAGAGTAGCATGCAACTTTGTTCATCTTTTTTTTTGCTGGTCAGATAGACAATAGAACAAGCGTGCAAAAAGGCAATGGAGTTTTAAAATTGAATAGCGCATCGCATTTTCACAGTTTTGTGAATTGCAACTGCAACAATTATTACTGCCTATATGCCCGCACACAACAACCACATTCAAACTTGCAAAACTATTAGTAAATTTTGAAGAACAAGAAAACCACCGTGCCACGCCAGAGTACCACCAACTGACCTAGCTACAAAAGTCAGGCTGAACAAGTCAGTGAAGTGGGCAATGGGTTTGAAAACTTTGAAGTTATTATTGTTGTTTCATTGCACGTTACTCTCTTGTACTGATTGTTATTATTTTGTTGAGTATGAATTAACTACCTACTTGACTTGACTGATGATCTTCGTCATAATAATAATTGTTAAGTTAAGGAACAATATTTCACAAAGTCACAAGAGGAAAGAAATGCACAACCAAAAAGTAAAGCCATTAAAAAAACTTGCATGAATTCATGGCTCACTGCCCATTGCATATATTTAAACTCACACATAAACAATGCAGCCAGTAGCGCAAAGTAAAAGTTCCTTTTTCATTGTCAAAAATAGCAGTTTTTTACAGAAAATGGATTACTTTTTGCACTTGGCTGAGATTTGGGGATACACGCATTGCAGCCGATTTAATAACTGGCACAACTTACTCAGTCATTTTGAAGAAAGCATTATTGTGGATATATGTCATATGTGTGCATTTTTACCCATGCTGCCCTAATAATGCTTGACTTTTTTAACGTGACAAAATCCTTAATTTTTTTCATTCAAATGGTTTATTGCTCAAGTACTAATAAAAATTTAATAAGAATTTTGATGGGGAGCAATTGTTTTATCAAATTAAATTGATGATTACTATATTTGCTACCTTACAATTGTCTAGTCATACATTTTGTGTGTGACCTGTGCTGACTTTTTGCTAAAGAGCAAAGTCAGTATCCCACGATGATAGATGAACTATATCATATAAAGCCAACCTATTATTTTTTTTATTTTAAAATAGTTTAAAGTGATTAATTTATTATCTTGGAAAATGGGAGACTATCGCCACCGTCATCAGTTCAATTGAATGTGCTAAATGAATGATAATTCCTTTTATGTTATGTGCAATATTGCTAACTTGAAAGGTAATCATGAGCAAAATTAAATTGGAGTAAGCAAGGTTAAATTGCTAAATAATCATAAAAAGGTTAAGTACCTCTCTATCTGTCTTTGTGACTCTGCTAACCGTTTTGTGATGGGTGATGGGTAGGATGATGATTTTTTAGATGATGTCATTCATTACTTGGACTTCTGCTGCGTAGTCACACAATAAAAAGAAAAACAGTTGGTAGATGCCTAAAGATCATCAGGCAATTATCAGCGTCAGTTGTTAGCATAGCTGGTTAGTAGATAGACAGAGGCACTATAAAACAATCCAGTTTAGTTTTTCTGTGTAGGTTTTTACTGAGCTGATAAAAAGTGTAATAGTAATAAGTATAATTGATATTTATCAGCAGCAGGGATAAAAAAGCAGGTATGCAAAATAGGTACGAGTCTGCTATTGCGTCGTTTTATTATAGATTGCGTGTTGATGACCATGACAAGGTTGTTGGTAATGACAGAAGAATGAAGTAGTGGAAGGAAGACGTAGTTGGTAGTTGTGTGGTCGCAAATTTAATCGCGCAAGATGGATAAATAATCAGTCCAGTTTTATCCGCATACTGCCCATTTTCAAGATTTGTTCTATGGTATTCTATGGCAAAATTGGCATGTAGTCCGCGTTTAATAAACGGGTAGTCCGCATGTTACAGGAAGGAATAAATAATAGCTATCTAAGGAATTTACATGGAGTAAAAATTTTTGAAAAATGTATCAATAAGCAAAAAAAAGCATTTAAAACTGTTTTTAACCTTTGACATCATATAACTTGTTGAACGTTTCTAATAGAGTTGGTTTGACAAGGATCAAGGTGGCATAGTCCGTTCAAACTGATTTGTATGCAAAAAAATGACTTATAATTCATGATATGATTTTTTCATCTTAATTTGATTATAATCAAATCTCTTATATTCTTATTAAATGCAAAATTCAGGATACAACAGCTCAGAACCCGATAGAATCTGTGAGCTATAATGAGCGCTGCTGGTAGTAGAATCCCTTTTAGTGACGTCGACGTGGTTAAATTATTCTTGAAAAAATATTGAAATTGAAAACTATTAGACAGTCAGGTTCATTGCGCACGAGCACAAGTAAAAACAGACAAGCCGAACAAAATGGAGAGAAACGTATAGTCAACCTGAATGTGTACTCAAAATCTACATGAACATGACATTAAAATGTCGTCATAACTCATTTACTGATTTTTTTCTTTTTGACTTTTTACCGTTTAACACGGCAGTCTCTTATGGCTGATCTTTTTACTTGATTGTATTTTTGCAACTTGAAGTGTGGCTCGCCTGCCTGGTGAACTGGAATGTATAATTAAACGTATTACAATGCACTCAACTCAATTAATATTTAGACAAGTTTATGGGCTACAATATTCCTTCACGTCTTCGTTGCACTCATATGCAAGTTAATACGAAAAAGCACTGCAAATTTAATTGCGTAGTGCATATCAGCAAGCTTCAAGATATATTCTACCATTTTGTCAATGCAAAAATGTTAACCTAACATTCTTGCATCTTATTTCAAATTTCCACATAAATCATTAAGATGCATGTGCTGGTTTGTAAACGCGAAATACATACTACATGTATTCTTAGGTAATATTTTGTACAAAAAAATTTGCATTCAGGAAAGGGTTCACTTTTTTAAGCAGTCCCTTTTTTATTGCTCACATGATTATAATCGTGGCATCCTCCATTCAACTATTCAACCATATTTTGTACCCAACCAAGAAAAGGTGAAGGCCTATGCACCCTTAAAAAACCTCTCTTGACTTGACAAACTCGACCATTACTACGCGGTCACTGATATTGAAAAAAATATGTAATAATTGCATTTGTGACTCTGACTGATTGTGATTATCCAATCTACGTCAACATGTAATACTTATCCAACAAATTTATTTTACCAAGAAGTCAAACTCTATGATTTTTTATAATCTTGTGTGATTGCAGCAAGAAGCAAATAGCAACAAAAAAGAGCAATAACTGCTGACACCAAGTGCCACACCAACCGCCAATAATAACCCAGCAGCAAGTAAAGTGGGTTGTTAAAGTTTTTTCTTCTGTTTACTAACAAACATCATTCATTGCCGTAATGTAATGATTAGTTCTTTTGAAATCAACAAGAGCAGTGACTTTTAAAAAGAAAAAAAAAACTGATTTGCGTACTGCGTACCCCCACCACTGTCAAAATTTTGCTATCACCGACCACACGTACGTTTTACAAGACAAGTGAAATGAAATGCTCGTTTTCAAATCATTCCCCGTCATCTTTTTTTTCCACTTGCCAAAAAAACTGGCTATGTATTACGCACACGCTTTTAACTACTTGAGTGTATCATTCCATTTTACTAAGTATTACATATATATTATCGATTGGCATGCATACTTCTAAACCTAGATATTACATACAGATATAAAATGTATGCACAGGTAATTACAATTTACAATCAGCAACCGAAATCGCCACACCGGCAAAAGCAAAACGACCAAGTCAAGGCGAAAGATTAAAAAAGGAGGTAAAAAATAAATAAATAACAATAGCCAACACGTAGTACATTCACAGTCTCGCTCTTTCATTTTCAAATACATTAACCCTTGTTTCTAGACAGGTATTTTGTGTTACGCTCAAAAGAGCAATTCATATTTAAAAGTAATAGGACACAAATCCAATCCTTTTTTATTGCTGGCTACTTGGTTAGGTGCATAATAATCAATAAGATATTATTTAGTGGTACATGGCTCAACTATGCCTCTTGTATGTTCGTCGGGATAAGCCCGCGTATTCAAAAAAGATTAATATTTTTAATACCCTCATTTTTTATGCATGACTTGACTATTGGAATGTATGACAGGGAACAAAGCAGCCTGCCAAAAGTCATGTTACTAGTCTCTCTCTTAAAAAGTTGCCAATGCCAAGACTTTATTTTTTCGCATGAGATGAGAATCCCCTTCATGAATACAAATGTGATCGTTTTGATACGGGTAGATAGATTCATAATACTGCCTATTACCAACCGAGAAAAAAATCAACGTGTTTGGCATTTTGGCTAAGGTATCAGCATCTCAGGGTACCTGCCATGTTGATACTCAGATGATCTTGCTTGCCCAGTCAGTTGTCTTGTTGGCTTATAAACCATTTTTCAGCCAGTTCGCAGAGGAATACGTTGTAACTTCCTTGCAAAAAACACTTACAATTTAAGGATTACCATTATCATGATCATCATCATTGTCAGAGTTATAACAGTGTGCACATTGCACATGCAAGCACAAAACAACATCCGCTGTTGTTTTTTAGTATTTTTTAGTCTTTTAAAAACTGGCATATCTCCGTGTCTGCATGTACCATACTACAAATCTGAGTGTGTACAAAAATAAATAAAATTCAATCATAAAAAGTGTTTATCTAGGTCTTAAAACTTATATATTTTTTATGCATTGCTTTTTATATGCTAAAAAGGATGATTATGATGGTTTCGTCCCAAGTTACTTCTTTCCACGAGCAGATACGCCATGTCATTATCCCTAAACCAGACTCAAATAAAAATTTGTTTCTAAATCAAGCCAAATCGCTTGTTGTACCATAAAGGAAATGAATTTACCTACAGAGTAGCGTAATAAATGGCAAGTTTTAAAAATAGCTTTGAATACTATTTAATCATCATTGCCATAAGTATAAATTTTATATGCAAGTGGACATAAATCCCCTGACAGGCTACTAAACACGCACATATTTGTAATTCGCAAGTTCATCTCCTTTTTTGTAGCCCTTCTCCTATTTATTATTGTTATTGGCAAAGAGGGCTTAGTCATCTTGAAAATCTGAGCTCATTACATATCATTAACACCGCAACGCCAACCCAACCAGTACCAGAGAGCGAGCGTATACATCACTTACACAAATACTGCAATTTTCATTCACAAGATTTATAGTATAAAAATGTGCGCTGGCATAAGTATATATATTTTGTATTTGTGTTTCGTTACGTTCAAAATTAAATTGCATGTAAAAAATGTACCTAAAAGCGTTTATGCTCTTGCGCGCAATGTTTTTTGGAGGAAAGGGAAAATTTATAGGTTTGTAATTTTCAGCGTTTTTATTTTAAGTGTGTCTCGCTCCCCCTTCTTTTTCACTCAAAAAAACTTACTTTTTTATATAAACTTTTGTTTATTTGCATTCCATACCACATCTTCATCTTGATTGTAAAGCAGAATGTATCATCAAAATCAAAAATCACTCAGCAAATCTCAGAAAAGCAAAAACAGATTTAAATGCTCAAGAGCAACGAGTGGATTTCCCCTCTGAATGTTTATTACTCACTCTCGATGAAGTCCACCTTTTTATCTCTATCTGCACTCTACTGCTAAAAAGATATGCAAGGTATTTTATTTACCAAAAACTGATCCTGTGCAGTTTTTACACGCTCTTTTACCACAAAGCTTGTATTATAGGTAGGTAAATAGACCAAAAAAATATTTACATACCTATCTCTTCTGAGAAATCTTTCGATCTTTAACAAAGATACAATCATGGTGTCTTTTCTTCTACTGCAAATGCAAAGGAAAAAAACAAATACCAATGGGCAATGGCATTCTTTTGCAAATTGCCCAGCGTAATGATCATCAAACGCATAACAATATATTATAATGTACCAGTCAAGTGGTAAAATGTGTTGGTACATATAATACTACTCATTACAATTACAAGCTACAAATATTACACACTGTTTGTTAGCGTCAAAACTAACAGCAAGAATCAATAGTCGATAGTACTAAAGCCGAGCTTAACAATTTCACAGTGTTATTTTGTACTGTGGCACTTATTAATTCACATGGTACAGCTTTGACTCTGATGATAATGATAATCAATGCTTTATACATTGTTACTTGTGCTCCTAGTTGAATCTCAATAGTCGGCAACAGGTTTTTCTTTTTGAGGATGCCACTTGAACATAAATACTACTAGTAAAGTTGCATACCATTGGTTATGTATGCTGGTCTATTATGGATTAAAAATGCATTCCAATTCTAATGTGTAATTTTTGCACACATTTTTTTTCTCTTGTGGTGCTAGTCTGGCTGTGAGAAAAATCAGATTTTTATATTGCTAGATAGAGATGCAGAGTAGGAATATAGTTCATCATTTATGATGATCGTATGATTATCTGCAAACTTGCATTAAAATATGCTACCGTACACAAGTTTTGGTCTTCAATGGTAAAATGTTTTGCAATGATAATTTTTTATTTCTCACTGGTTGAAAAAGGGGGAGGCACCCCGCGATAATCAGCATCATCTTCGGTGGTGGTGAATCAAAAGAATTGTAATATGAATGTACTTTGTAGTCAGTACATCTTGTTGTAAGGTCTAGTTTGATTTGGTCATTGGTTCCTTATTGCAATGTTGCCCGACAAGCTATGTAGTATTGTAGTATTATAAATATTCCCAAGTGATTTTGAATTGTAAAATAAAGCGGCTACCCCGAGAGACTGAGACGCGGAGAGTGGCAAGTTGCAATGCTGCTGTTTTATTTGCAAACGAAGCGGTATAGCACACATATTCCCTACTTGTATTGAGTAGAGTAAAGTGAATAAAATTTTGAAAAGATTGTATTGATGAGTTTGGGCTCTTCTTAGCAGGTATCCGCGATTCTCTACAGTGTGCAAATTCATTGTTGCATGCCTTGCGGCAATGATGTTGCGAGTAAGCATGAACATTGTTGATTGTACTACTGAATGGCAACAAGAAAGAAGTGCATTCAAAATGATGATGAGTTCCACTTAGCAGCAACTAGTTGCACATGCGCTCATATTGCACACACATCGGCACTCTAATAAATGGTGCTTGAATATTTTAAAATATTTTGCATCCAAAAGAATTTCAAAGTGTCAAGGTGGCAGTGGGAGTAAAAGAAGTAACATTTTATTCTTGGGTTTACTCTCAATTTTTTTGTGACCCAAGTCAACAGAATGGTCTGACATGTCAAAGATTAGTGTGTGGTGCGGTTTTTAAGAAAGTTGTCCATTCAATAAACCAAACAAGCTGAATAAGGCACTCGACCGGCATCCTGCTGACCTCTTAAGCAAATCCCTTCTTAAAATCTCTGCATTGTTTGTAAACTAGCCGCGTGACAATTAAAACTAAAAGTGACAGGCGAAAAAAAAGTGATAGTACTGTTGTTAGTTGTTACTGCAGTGGTGGTGTGCTAATCCTCATCATGCACTTCATCTTCATTAGTAAATTCCCATTAGAAGAGTGGTAAATAGCATTGGTCTTAATTAAAGGCAAAGTCAAAGGTTTATGAAGGGAGGGAGGGACAGCACACGTCACACGGCTAAAAAAAGTGAGATGAAATTGACATTTGCACTTGGGATTGGATTAGTAGATGATAAAGTTGTTATTGTTATTTTTGAGTGTTAAACATTTAGTAAAATAGCTAAGTACTTTATCCATCCTATAAGCTAAGTGTGTATACATGTGTGTCTTTTGTTGTTGCAACTTTGCAACTTGCAATTTTATTTTTGTTTCTGGCAGTAATCTGATTTGCCATGTACGTAAATGCGTTGTGATAAACCATGAAAATTAGAGAAGGACTTGGAACAAGGAATACACGCACAGTTGGCGTTTCTTCCACTAGTTACTAGTGAGGGGAATCTGAAGGATTAATTACAGGTGACCATGACCTTATTATTATTTAATAGAGAGGATTATTTTGATTTTGGTATGGATTTACAAATGTACACGTGCAAATATTTGGCATTTGTACATAATACAAATGTTTGTCTATTGATAGCAGTGGATTGGAGTTTAGCATGTAAATTGTATATTCTTAATACCTAGTATCAATTACATTCTGGTAAGCTGCATAAGTACGAAATGCAGATATCCACTTTATCCAACTCCTATACGAAGCATGTGAACACAGAACAACCAAAGTTAAAGAGCGCAAATGACTATCGATTCCGAAAATGAGCACTTAATCGATTTGCTAAAGTGAAGCTATCAACTGTGCGAACTTACTTCTGGCATTCAGATCCTTTGTTTTGGGTGCTACGTTGTGTGGGCTGCAAATAACGCCATGATACATTTCATTAAAGAAAGACCTAGCTTCCAAGTTTGGACCGATGGGTGTCGGTGTTGTCTTCACAATTATCTGAAGCTAGAAGGTAGCGGTAATAATTTATGTGGTCACTTCACCTCAACGGTCACCGCATAAAAGAAATTTCGCAAACATGTGACAACAATGAAACCAAAAAAGCATGTTTTCTTTTGCTACTTACC
Source organism: Entomobrya proxima (assembly GCA_029691765.1). NCBI lineage: Eukaryota > Metazoa > Arthropoda > Collembola > Entomobryomorpha > Entomobryidae > Entomobrya > Entomobrya proxima. The sequence continues at coordinate 1,986,558 of CM056168.1, forward strand.
ACCACACAACAGCACACATCCCATTCATTTCATCCTGTTTTGTGCCATGTCCTAAAATATAATTTCAGAGTCACGACTCATTAGTTGATAGTTACCACCCGTAGGTACAATACCCACTTACCACTACTTAATTTCGTTTTTAAGGATAACTTAGTGTGTGGGTATGAAAAATGAAATGTTGGCGCATACATAGGGAACTATAAAAAAGCCATGTATTATTTTGAATGCCAGAGTGAAAAAGTGACGTATTACGTCACGCTCAGCGCAGAATTAGCCAAGATTTTTGGTAATAACAAAGGCCATCCAAGTTTACTGTGTCATCGCCATTTAAAAATGCTATCACGGCATTCCATAGTCATCCTAGTCATCATGATGATGAGCGTTGTCGCCTTTTTGAAGGATATATTTTTTTATTTATGGTGCTCATTATCATTACTACACATTTTTGATTCATTTTGTGCAAAAGAAAAGGTAGGTTTTATTTCTTTATTTTGTGGACAGCAGTAAAAGAGTGACATTGTCAACGTTGAAATTGCAGCCAGTAAAAAAGTTTCTTTTAAGCTATCTCTAGAATCAAAGTATCATCCTCACTTGTCTCCCACTTTTTATGTGCGTACTATAACAAACAATAATAAAAATTCACAACAAATTCAGCCTTAGTCACCATTTTTATTTCCCTTTCTAAAAGCCAATTATTTTTTTCTGTACATCTTCCTAAATATTAGGTGGAACAACAGATAGTATGGACTAAAGTCTCAAAGCTTTGAAATGTAAGTGTAGACGAAAGCCCAAGCCGTGTTTGATTTCGGCCTACCACCCGCAACTTAAAAAGCACGTCATATAAAATCATGCAGGATATTTATAAAAAAATATACAAATCTCATATCTCACGCACATCATCCTATCATGTTCCTATATTTTTAAAAGGACACCAATTATTTTATACTGCTATTAAATAGTATCAAATTCTGTGATCAGCAAATAATAAAGCAATTTTTGGCAATACCATTGTTTCCACTAGGCTATAGGCCACTATGTCAGCATTGTTTTGGTGGTTAATTGGCAAAAAAATGCTGAAAGATATTCAAATTTATGGAACAATGAGGAATGGATGGTATGGTTTGTATGTAGACCTGTATTAACCACAATCAACAAGTTCAAAGCAAATAAATTACCTAAGAACATTACACGTAACATTTTTGACCAGTAAATAATGTAATAACTTTTAGATTGCAAGTTTAAAAGTGCACACATTTTTTTAACGTGACTTTTGTAAAGACCATAAATACTCTGTTCACATTATCGTCATTATTATCATCAGCAAAAGTGCATCCCACCTTAAAAGCTTTCGTTTGGAGCACGGAATAATTAATGCATAAGGTGTTTCTCCTTTTCCACCATTCCCGTCCATTTATCATGGGAAATTATGTAATTTGTAACGAGTACAAAATGCAAAAATAGGGAATACTTGGCGATAAAAGTTTAATGGCAAGCGGGAAAAAGAAAGAGGCACGAGTGTCAATGTGAAATTGCAAGAGATTCCATAAAGCAAAACTTGGAGTGTGTCTGCTGACATAATATTATGAGATATGAGCTGCGTGGGTGCATTTGTAATAAGCCTGTACTAAAAATGAGGACTCATTAGTTGTGATGATGATAACAATTATGATTATGAGAGGGAGGATGACTCTCTTGTATTTCTTGTATTTATTTACTGCGAACACTCATTTAGTACTTAATAAAGGATACTAACTACATAAATTGAAGGGTTATTTAGTAAACAAGAGGATTGCACATGCAGTGATTTTGCTTGATTGCTTAAATATACACAAGAAAAAATTTTCCATGAGTTTATTTATTTGTGTGTAAAGCTGTCTTTTTGTACAGGTGAAAAAAAGAAAGATAGATTGGCAAGTTATGTCATAGGTATTGTATAAGACTTTTGCAGATTCCCATATAAAAAAGGTAAAATGACGTATAAAAGCGTATCACATAATATCCTGTGAACGTCAGACACATGTCTGTGCAATAAAAGGTGAAGTAATTACATTAAATGATGGTTTGTCTCTTGTGTGATGTGATATTATGATGATGAGGCTCATCTTCTTCTTCGTCTTCTCATTGTAAAAAGGAGAATGGACATACTATTTTGAGTCTTGAGTTTTAATTTTTTAAAGAATAAAAAGCCATGATTTTACAATGTAGCATGTGGAATATAAATGCATACTAATTTTAAAAGAATGAAAAAAATGATGAAAAGAAAGTGAAGACGAAAAGGAATTCTTTTTGCCTTGTTGATAATTTCTTTGGCTTCATTATATCATTTTTATTCATCATTGTCGTGTGTACGTGATTTTCGCTGAAATCATGAAATCCGAAGTGTTTTCGTGGTTGCAAAAAGCTATTGCTATTGGCTGTGGTGAATAGTTTGAAAATGAGAAGAACAAAAGACTTCTTTTTAGTCTGAAGTGGACTAGCCAAGACTATTTTTATTTAGAATTGTGCAATAGTGTCCGCTTTAGTGTGTATACGTCATCATAATGACTTTGAAGGCTGTAAAGGTCACGAAATGAATATGTATTCCCAGTTTGAAATCATAGAATCAATAAAACTCTTTTTACGCAGTTTCGTGAACGCATCATAACTTACAGACTGGCTTCATGCAATAATCTAGTTTGCTACAAATGTGGCATCTGAATCTAGGCGGCATTCACACCAAACAGCAAGCTAACAGCTCCTGTCGTTGGGATTTGAGAATGTGATGATTTAATGATTGAAATGGAAAGTAAAAATGTTCTGTTTTGATTGCAAAGTCAGGAATAATTCTTACCTGAGATCTATATAATAATCACACGTATGAGTCACACAATTCGTTTTGATTTTTTAAACTATTATAGCAAATGGAAACATAAATTATAATATAATATGCCTGTCTGTCAGCATTCATCTGCTTAAGAATTTTATAAAAAGATTTAAAATTGAATCATGAGGAAGGTTAAAGAATGAACAACTTATTATTATTTCACAACCAACTTATTATTTTGCAGATTTGCACTTCACCTTAAGCTTTCAGTCAAAATAAAATAATTCTTAAACTGTTTTCCGCTTTAAAATGAAGAATTACAGGAATTGCCGTTTTTCTTCGGCCTTTTTTGTTTGCTTTGTTAAAAAGTATAGGTTGCTGTCTGTCACTTTGCTGGCCTTACTTATCTGGACTTTTTAAACTTGAATGAATCATATTTCATGTTTGCCACGTGCTTCGAGATTGGATAATACCTCGAAAATCGAAGTAGATAAATAGTACTCATTTGTCATGAGTCATGAGACTTGTTTTATTTACCATCCAGTTTTATGTGAAAATGTTCTTACAACAACAAAACAAGATTTTATTAAAAATTTGTCCTATTCATTTTTACGACTAATTGTTTGTCTTCAAAACACCTGTGCATAATTATTTTTACTGGCAATTTTAGTGCCTTTTAGTATCAACTCTTGTCAGGATAATCCCATTATCATTTTCAAATCTATAACCATGCTAAATTTATAACAATAATGCATACTTCCCTGTCTACAAATAAACATAAAATGCCTACATACGCACACCTGCACCTAAATAGTTTTACGCACAGAAGTTAGAAGTTGAGCTGTTGCCTAACCAAAAACTATCAATTTTTCCTGTTGTTATTGTTGTATAAATAGAGACACAACAGTCAACAATTGTGTAATCCACCACACGAGCATATTTCACTCTCACTTTTTTATTTGTCTTTGTTTAATTAAATATATTATGCATTGCAAAACATTACACAAGCTACTTGCTAGCATGATCATCATCATGCAATAATATAATACTATCTTTATTTTTCTAAAAGTAAAAATAAGTAATCATATAAGCTATAATATAATAAGCTTTCCATTAGCAAATGCAATTTGAATGCACAATGTTTGTTTAATATTGACAATAATCAGATAGCATCAAATTATATGTCATCATAATGACATGTCCACTCTGCTGTCACTTAATTTTACTAGACTTGATGCAATGTCTCAATCTACCCGTTACCTGATTGTTAGCCTGTGCTACTGCTAATACTGATTACAATGGAGGAAGCGATTGATGATTGATGTATAATTATCCACCAAATGAAAACATATTACCCAAGCTGAATTCATACCGTACACAATGCCTACACTAAGCAGACATATCAATTAGCAAACAATTGAAACAGAAGCGTGTGTGTTTATAATAAGCGGAGTTTGCCTATTTGTTTCTTTTTTGCACAGGGTCACAACAGCGCGACGACTTTTGTTTGGTGCGTGTACACGCTTAAAATTGCGTATAGTCTAATGATTATGAATACTGATAGGGTAGCCAAAAGTTTTTAGATGAAACGGTCACGTCAACCAACAAAAAAAACAAATGCGCTGTGTGGTGGTTTTTGTCAATTCCCACAAATAATTGTGTAGGAATACACACACGTTCTCTATTATAAATTAATTAAAGGGTTCCTATATTTTTTCCCTTCTTGGATGCGGTTCATATGACTCATATAGGTATACCAAGAGTTTTTCTGCATTATTAGCAACTAGTTAGATTGCGGTTGGCTATATAATTATTATTAATTTACATCTGCATATTATACTAGTACACAAGACTAAGGCACATTTCTAAGTAATGGTCCTTGGAAATTAGTTTTGACAATTGACGGTAGTACATTCAGTGGTTGTAGTACTCACCAGGACACAAGGCAAGTAATTGGATTTTCCTCGTTTTTTTATTGTCTCCCTCTGTCTTATACTTAGCTTTTGTTAATATTATCATTATCTTGTATCTTATATGCAACAGCTACAAGGTGCTTTAATCATTGGATTGTGCAGATAAGACTAAAGTACTCACTCTGAGACTTTATGCTGAGGTATATCATTTTTAGAAGAAACGTTTAGATAAGCATCAAGGCATTTTAGATAAATGAGCAATGAGCAGTTGTAGACCCAAAAAAGTGAAGCAATTTTTAAAAGAAAAATGAACATTCGAGAAGATAAAGTGAATTATAGTACCAAGTTTTATAACGTGGAAGTAAATCTTAAGATGACTTTGTTATGCCAAATGTTAAGTAAATTATAAGGTTGTTCCTGCATTTGACTTGAAGTTGGAGTGTGTGCGTTTAATGAATGGCCAAACACCCGACCACGTGAGTATGATTGAAAAGACTGCAAAGACAAAAAAAACTGACGTGTGCAGTATAGAAAAGTGTGGAGATTGTCAGATTCAGATATTAATTTTTTCACGCAGATGTACATCCGAGATTAAAAGTAATTTCTACTTTTGTAGCTGAAAAATTATAAGATGATAACATTTCTACTTTTGGCACGATGATCGTTTTCTTGATTTCATGTTCTGATTGAAATAGCATTAACATTGCTTTTGTTGCGGTTTTGCATTCTACGCTGCACTCTGCAATTATCATAATGGATGATCAAGTATATTTTTGACGCTTTTGTTCGTAGATAGTAAATTATGGATACGTATCATAATAATAACACGGAAAAAATGTTTAAACTTTTTAGACAAATGTAGAAATATATTATAAAAATATGACTCTGTGCTAACCTTGCAGAAATAAGTGCAGTCTGAACTTTTCGACCTATACGGGAAGAAAAAATTGCGTAAAAGCAGGAAATGGAATTGATTCATTATTTTGAATTATTATTGAAAAATGATCAAAATCTTAAGCTTTGCCACGCTGCTGATAATAATATTGTTTGGTAATGACACACGCGCACACTACTGCCGCTAAACAGTATCTTTATGGGTAATACTACAAAAAAACCAATTGGGCAAACAAAAAATATACGTCATGAAATGAATAAGCCTGCAAAATGCAATAGGGCAAATATACCACAAAGTAGTTTCGGGGAAAAACTATAAAAGAAAGATAAACAAAAATGATATGATGAGTCATGAGTCATTCGGTGTTTTTTACACTATTTGCAATTGCAATAAGTTCAAAACGGTTCACTAGTCGTGCTTTATGCAATTGCAGAAGTGATGACGCTTGCTGACGTACCAGGATGTTTCAATAATATCTCTGTAAAGTAGGTACAAATGCAGACAAAGACTCTGCGCAAAAAAATAGCCAATTGAAGATCTTCGAAACATTTTGACTCTCCGATGCTATCTTTATAGCTTCTTTTTCCTTGGAACGCTTGGCAATATTCTGCAGATGAACAAGAAGCTGTTAAAAAATAAACTTTAAGGAAAATGAACAAACGTAATAAAACAAGCAGTATAAAAATCTCATCAAATTTTAAAAGCATTTGGAACTCTTTTATGTGTGCTTTGTTTGCTTTGTGTAATTCTTTCTTATTACATATTTACAAATAACTGTGCAAAAATGGCTCCCAGCTATTTTTATTAAAAAATGTCTCACGTGAGAAAATATTATCTTGTCTGTCTGTGTCACTAAAAAAATTATGCTACTGTGTACTGTCTTGTCTTTATGCCACCTTTTCTTGTAGCATTTTACTCAGCTAATTGTTTAAAATTTTAAACACTGCGATAGTCACAGCAAAACACCTTGCGCTATTGAAACATCATCATCATCACGCAACCGTTAGATTACACAACAATGCGACGCTTGCAAAACTTTAACAATTAGCCATTTTCTGCGTTTTCCTTGTTTGTTTTATCTAATTTTTGGTCCGTCCTCTCTCCCTCCCTCTGTTTAAATAAAAAGACCTCATCATTTCATTAAGAATGCGTATAATATCCTCATTCATTGTGAATTGTGTGTCGCTGTCGCTTGCAATTTTTTTACAAGGCATGTCAGGTGCGTATTAAATACTAAAAGACAACCAGACATTTTGTTTATCCTTCCTATTTTCTTTCTTTCAGAAAAACAACAAAGTTATAAAAGACATTAAGATAAATTCTGCTAGAGGAATCAGTGCTCACTTCACGCACTGTTATTTTGATTTTTAGCTTCTTTTTAAAAATGACACAAAGGACAGGTTTACTTACTTTTGAATAGATTTCAAGTTGAACTGTTCTCCATTATTCGTTTGAGTAACAGCAAACGGGAATGCGTACAATACTGCGCTGGTATTTTAATGTAGGTTTATTATATCAAATTATAATTGCGTATATAGCAAAAACGTTAGAACGGTTTATTAACGTGTTAAGTAAAAATATTGTTTTAATCCACTGGTGCATGCCAAAGCAGAGATTTTTTGCCATTTTATAGGGTTTATAGTTTACACGCAAGTTATGCGTTGTGCAACACTATTTCAAATACCTATTTTGTAAGGATCTACGCGGAAAGGATAATTAATAGCGTTTTAAGTTTTTGGGAATTGTACAATGAAACATAAAAAACGATTTGTATTTCTAGTATGAACAGTAGTTTGTTGGAATGTTGCGTACAAAACAGGGAAACGTTTAAAAATGCTTAAAACGACTTTAAAGGATAATGACACAACACCGGATTGCTTCCTCTTAAGTGTGTTGGCACATACTTTGCACTTTTGCAGGGAAGGAAGACACACGCAGAAAAAAGTAGCAATGATCATGAGAATCCATCCATCTAAACCCGTAAATTAACGGCCCATTTTTGAGTGATTGCCGAGAGTTGACTGGTTACATACATACGCGTGTAAAATGAATGAAAAAATTGGTAATAGGGAGTCTCAAGGCAAATAGCGCTGCAAGCGCTTGTCCTACTAAACCAAAACACTGGCGTTTGCGTTTTGGTGTTCAGGAAGTTGTTGGAATTTCTGTTTGCAGCAAATTGGCAGGCAAAACGGAAGGTAAATTGTAAACAGTTGAGTTTGTGGGTACTTTATCGTTGCAGAGGCATAGAAGTGCGTATTTAGCATATATAGCAAAATTTCTTGTTGGGATCATTGTCTAATGGCTATGGTATGTTTGCATCTGTCATGTTAGTTTATCCGACACCACTCCAATATATTAATTTGCGGCTTTTGCAGTACGCAATAGTACATAATATGCCATGACATACTAATACCACGATTTAAAAACGAACTGTAACGTTATGTTACTATTTTGCATAATAAGTATATTATCTTGAGCAACAAGGCTAAACAATTTGACAATTATTGCGTTATTTAACTAACACAGGTTATTAGTGCTGGCCCGTGATTTTAATGTTACGTGCTAACAGCAAGAAAATGATCTTGAGGCAAGGTGGCAAGGATCAGGAGTTAAAACTGCGTAAATAAAAAAATGGTTGCAAATAATGGCGGAGTAACAACAAGGAAATTATTAACTTAGGCCTAGTGTCGGAAAGCTAGAAAAAACAGTTACCTTTTGATTCATTCATTAATTGACTATACCTCTAAGTCATATATATGGATCAAATCTAAGCAAGGGGTTTAAATGGGCTGATTCCGTGCATCGCCATTTGTCGGCAATAAGTTGCCGCATGTATTGGATTTGTTTTTAAACGTGATATCCTCCAAACGCACACCTAAGCGTAATTTAGGAAATGACTTGGCTTGTTTTTAGAAAGTATTTTTTCTTGCAAGTTGCAACGCAAGCATTAAACCTTCCAAAAAATATAAGGCATTAATAATAATCTACACCAAACTTTTAAAATTGCCATAATAGCTATGTCATTGCAAGTAGGAAGGGGAGTACACAAGAAACTGTACTAATGCACTTTCTTTCTTCTATGCTGACTGACATTAACATTCAAGCATTAAAAATGAAGAAATGGGGTCTTAATATTATGTCATCTATTATTACAAAACAATCTGCCATTATGTTAATCATAATTTAAAGATTAGCCGGCTATTTGTTCTACTAGAGATTTTTAATACTAGATTATATAACAAACAGAATAATAATGACTCACCCCCAACGGATGCTATTCAAGTATGTCAATGCCAGCATTGTCATTATTATTATCACCAACCAAAACAAGCTTATCATATAAGTTCATTAAAGTTGTTGTAAAACAGTAAAGTTTTTTTGCTAATAATCTCAGCGTGCATCAAAACCTAAAAAAATTACAAGCTTGGCATATGGCAGGTTATGTCTTACATTATAACTGCGCTTTTGTAGTTTTTGCCGGTATAATTCCAGACAGTCTCAGAGAAATGCGAGAAGGCAAAAAAAACTGATTCATGGCTTTTTGTTATCAAGATCGGCATCTACAGAAAAAAACACGCAGTTTATTTAGCTAATCAGACAAATCAGATAAACGATTATGATTAGCCTTAACATTCATGTGAACAGAGGTAATCAAAGTTCTAAAACCAATAAAACCTTGTGTGGTACGCAAAAATGCAATTTTATGGCAATTATTGTTCATTTATAAGAAGAAAAAAATACTTGCTATGTTGGAATAGAAATGCGATTGGAACTCAAGACTATTATTAAATACACCTTACATACTAATCCAAAATTTAACTGAATCTGATATAACCTAGGCGTATTCTGCGACTGTGATTTTATTCAACGTCTACCAACTTGGGTAAAAATACCTGACTTAATATTTTTTCAACCTTCTTTGTTCCTTTCAGATTTGCGGTACCTTAACTGGTTTAATGACTCCAAAATTGGAAAGTCGTGTGTTCAGCAACAAAAAACCTTGTCGTTTTCTGGCGCAGTCGTCTAAAAAAAGTATTATTGCAAATTGAACGACTCATTGATCACCTTTAGATATTGGACTACGACTACACTACACATTGCAATTGGTAAGTTTTTTCAAAAGAATTTATTTTTTTGCAACAAAAAGTAATATCTTTGGCTTTAAACGTTACATTTTTCTACGCATGAAAACAGTAAGCAATTAGACAACAGATATAGGTATTTTTTTTAAAAATGTGACGGTTGATTTGTCTCCAACCAAAAAATCATCGATAAAAAAGCTTTCGTTTGTGTTTGTGGTTCGCAAGCTCAAGTTAGCAAAAAAATTGTTGGCAATTTTCTCGTACCTTTAAAACTTAGAAATCTTTTTATGTGTTCAGTAACGCAATGTGGTATTGCCTACTGTAAAACGCAGCCCACAACGACTCAAAATGACATTTTGCTGCACTGCAGTCAATATTGAAAATATATATGGTGGCTACACACCAAAAAATAACATTATTTCAAAACGGTCATTGTTTCAACAGGTAAAATTGGTTGGGATTTGCATTCTTGCAATTTATCTTGGCACTGCTGCATCCTGCATTAAAATATCGAAAACAATATATTTTCTAGCTTATTTATTGCTGTTATAAGTGTATACACCAAAGTTATAACACGTCATTATCATTCATAAAAATATTGATAAATTGTAATATATTCTGTGAATATGTAGCAGTGCAGTGGCAGGTGGTAATCATTTCATTTTTTTTAAACAAGTGCAGTAGCACTTGATCATCACACATTGGCTTTTTTACATGTTGGCTTTACAGTTGCCTTTATTAGTGCACTGTCATTATTAAACCAACCAGTCTGCTCTCATTCCCACCACCGGTATATTGGAGAGTTAATATTTGACTGCGCTACACGATAAATATTCCTTTTTTTCTGCAAAAAAGGGAGGAAATCAGTGGTATGTGCAACCGCTGAACAACCTTGCTTCTTCTTTAGCAGCAGCTTTCTCTACACACACGACGAAAACAATATCGTTTGTTACTTCACATTTTTCACAAAAATGGATAATATTGCATTTTGCAGTCTTCTTCATAGACACTTTAACAATTGAAATGTAATATATTGTTAACTGTGCACTTTTTTAAATGCCAATATGCTCATCCGAGCATTCAAAGTTGCAAGTTACGTTATATCTACAAAAGTCATTATCAACATGTGGGAATTTGCACTTTGGGTTGGTGGTGGGAAATGAAAGTTTTGCGCACACAGGATTTGTGGATTTTTGCATAAAAATTGAATTTTCTCTTAAGCATTCATTTTACATTTTTTTTGTTATTCATGAGGAAATATTAATATTAACATTTTACTCGTTATTTAAGCTTAAACACGCTAGCTCACACACGGAGACCATCTTCCTGCTCATTTTTTAATGAACCAATACCGTTTGACGTTAAGGATGTAGTAAAATGTCAGGGTAAAAACATCAGCTTGTCAGTCCAGTCAGTTGGTGGTGATTATGCACGTTGCCTTATTTATGCACAATTATGCAAATTCTGTAAACAATTTACTGACAGCAATCATACTCAGATCCCACTGTTAAGCATCACTCATTTACTCACTCGGGCAGCAAGGCTCTGTGATAAATACGCCGTATAAAATCCGAAGGTCAAGTTTACTGCACTAAACTGCATTTAAACTGAAGTTTTAATAGCCCTGTACATAAGGTTACTATAAAAAATGCCATGTTGTACCGCTTTTACCTGCCGTGAAAATGACAAAACAAACGTTACACCAACAAAACCGAAAGAAACCTCTCGGGCACTGTTTTACAATGGTCATTATTTTATTTATTGTTAAAAACTTGTAACAACACAGTCGTAAAAAAGGTGAATGAAGCAGAGAATCAAGTTAGCATAAAAAACATAATTTATACAAAATATCACACAGAGTATATTTTCATTCAAGCTTAGTCTGGTTGGTAGTAAAAAAAATAGGCAATGTAGCAATTACCGGTGTGCTCTCTTTGTTGTGTTGCCCTTTCAAATTTGAACTACTGACAGACTCCGAGTTTTTTATGAATGAAATCATCACTATCATTGAAACAACCCGACCATCCCACACACAACCATTTTGATACGTTTCGTTTCGGAGCTGCATCCTGGTGCAATGCTAACCAGGCAATAAAACTATTTTTTCAAACAATTCCTTTTTTTCTTGTTTTCGTGGGCGCATAATAAATGGTTAGGTAATTTTCGGTTGATTATTGCTGAATGAACTTGCTGACTGCCTGGTAAAACGGTAAATACAGGATTATAGTCAATAGAAAAGAATAAAGAAAGGAGCATCAGAGAGTAAAGCAGGATGAGTAAATAAAAAAGCAGTAATGTATTCAAAGTTATAAGAGAGCTCTTTTCTTTTGTTACAATGCCAAGTTGTTCTTAATCGGGAGGTAAAAAAATAAGTCGGTCGGGTGGAATTTTTTATTTGTTTGCTTTTCACTTCACGTGTGTTGCTGAAAGCTTGTAGTTTGTAGCGTTAACGTAACATAAAAAGGTGAGATGCAATAACTGAACAGTCTACGTCCACACATCAACATGCATTTTGACAGCTTCTGAGAGAAAACACCGAATTGTCTGGTTTTTGATTGAGCCAGGGTTTTTACCTGATTTTTAAACAATGACAAGGTTTTGAATAAATCAGAGCACATAATGCTGTTGTTGAACGTTTTTAACGTGTAACCTATCATCTAGCTAATCATGGTGATCAAAGCAACGTGGTTGGTTTGCAAGTCATTAGAGCAGCACAGTGGATTGATTAAACATCATTCATTGCACAGATTTTTTATGGGACACAGATGAGCTTCGTGTGATTGGAGAAGAAGCTGTTGACTTGATAATTATTGTGTTGATTTGAAAGCTATAAAAATGTAGTACATTTTTACGGTGCACTGGTGTGTGGGCTTGGCATTGACAATTGAAAAGCTGCTGCATATAATAAATGATGTAACTTGGGTCCAGCCTTTTTTGTCTGTGTGCTTTCTTGAAATGGACTGGTTATGCAGACATGAGACATGTCATGAAAATTATTTTTATTTTTTAAAATGTCCCTGTTATATATTTAATTTATTCAAAGGCTATAAAAATTGCAGTATAAAATTAAATTTATTTTAATGTAGGGTAAACAGAACAGATCTCGGTTTGGGGTATCTCGTTTCTTATTCACCCGGTTTGCCTCTAAATCAACTCTTCGGTTCAGGTCTTTTTAGTGTTAAATCGTGTGTGTAAACCGTAAACTGTGTGTAATCTATGTGTGTTACGTGTGTTATGTTTTATTATTCTCCGACACAGTGGGATAGGAAATAGGATTTTATCGATGTAACACGAACAGTTATAATCCCTCTTTAATGATTGCAATAAAAGAGATGAACTTCTGAGCAGGATGGATGATAAATGCGTTATTATTCACAGAACAATGTTCCCTAGCTCATTATATCTTTTAGAGGATATACTAGCAATCTTTTGGATTAAATTATGATGAGCCTCTTTAACTAACAATAACATTATTGTTGTTATTATTACGCCGGTAGTTACGTACGCGGGTATTTAGAGAGGAGATGTTTAACAATGTTAAACGATTTTGCTCAACAAGCAAATTAAAAACCCGCTGGGTTTAGTTTGCTCTTAAGTTCATTACAACAACTACCAACGAAGCTACTATATAGCCGAATAGCAATTTTGTTCGTTCATTATCTTTTTTATTTTACTATACATATCCGAATAGGTAAGCACATCCATAAAAACTATGCAAATTGTTAACAAAGCCATGAAAAGGCTAATTTTAGAGCGCTTGGTTACAATATAGCGCTCTCTGATTGACGTAAGAAGACATAATCTGAATTCGCTACTTAGGACCATCTAGCATAGTAATATGTGTGACTTTGCAAGTATGGTATAAAGTTGGCATCAAGATGCCACCAATGCCCTGCATTTTGTCTATTTGCACTTTATCACCATACTACCGTATTTATCTTGCCAATTTTCAAACAAAAGCAGCACTATACTCTCTGTCTCCTCAAGGTAGTAAAAAATTGTCAGTTTGCTGACATCAAAGGAAACAGTTAGAGCTGCTGAATTTGCTACTGGTTTGTGTGCACAACAATATATTTTGTGTAATTGTTTAAAAAGGTAGGTTGTAGGTAACTAGTGAAGGTTAAAAATAATCGCTTGAAAATTATTGCTATCTTGTAGCATCCTCTCTATATCCTAATCTTGTTCCATTAACTCTTGTAGTTTATATAGCTATAAGATTTTTTTGCATTTTTGTAGACCACACCATTAGTCAACTTCATTAGCATCATCATTGCTGCTGCTGCTGCCACACAGTCTGGTTGTCTTATCTATTTTTCTATAGTAAAAATGTGAGGAGATGAGCCTAATAAAAACTGCTTAACATTTTGATAGCATGTGTAACTGTTTTGTTTATACCTAAAAAGCAGTGCAGTAATTAGATTATTTATAGGTAAATTTTCTAAGTAGCAATTTAGCTGCAACAATGAATGCAGCATTATCAAAAGGTTAAGCGATTATCGTCGTGCTACAATTTATCATTGAATTATTTCAAGTCATATAGACGACGATGACATCAAATGGATGGTTCTGCATGTCAAGACACAAGATGCTCATTGGACACTAGAAATAGTACCTAACAAAAACGTAAATGAATTTGAATACTTATACGCGTTGCCAAAAAACGCGTGAATGAATGGCTTTGAAATATTGGGACAAAGTCTTGGCTTGTCTTGCCATACACAATTATTATTGCTACCATCATTCATAAAATGAATGAATGTTGAATGAATGAGCGACACAAAAGTAGTAGTAAAATTGTAGTTGTAACTTGTATCTATATTTTTTATTGACTAGAAAAACTACACTAGACAACTAAACACCTTCAACAGTACAAAAAGGTAGACATAGAGAATCTTATGCTAATTTTTCTTCATTTCATGGTCATGAATGAGATCCTCCTCCTTTTATAAATAAATGTCTTGTAAGTGCCATGTAGAATCTTCAATTCAATCGCTTGTGATCCTGCCCTTTCTTGTGTGCAGGAAATCATCGGAAAGAAGGAAATGTTGCATAAAAAATTGACAAGCAGATTAAAAAATACCATTGGATCATTTACCAAAATGATAAAATCTATAAAAAGAGGAATCTGAAAAACAAACAAATGCAAAGGCATAAAGAAAAGCATGAACCAGAAAAGTACTTTACTTTATGGCAATTATTTTAAACGTATCATCATGATTATTCGTGCGATAGCTTGTGAGTAGAGAAATCAAATATGTGTTTGCGTTGTGTTGAGAAAGTTCTCGCGTTTATCTCGCATAAAATTTGCCTTGCTTAAAATATACAGCTTGTTTCATGTGGGAAGTGTATAAAAACGTAAAGATTTCATTTGAGTAAAAAAGGAAGTGTCAAATCAAATCGAAATCAGATTTTTTTTCTTTGATGGGCAATCATCATCATCATCCGTATTCCGTACCGTACGGTGTCTTGATATCTGTTAAGACGGGAAGAGAAAAATGATTTTTAAAAAGAGCTTGTTTAATGTCGTGTTCCTATGCGCAGTCAGACACGGGCACAGATAGACCTTGCCAAGGTCCACATTTAGCATATTATTCCTTTTTTACTATTCTCGGAAACAAATCAGAATTATTATGCATTTATTTTAATGGATGTGTTAAATAGGAAGGAAGAGGAAAGTGGGTATGTTGTATACGCTCTAGTGTAAAATTTTCCACTTGATGATGTTGATACGCTTGCTTGACTCACGACAGTAGTGTGATTGAAGATAGATGGTTTATCCATTGTAAATGCGCGAAAATTGTTGTATCGTGATATATTAAAGCTAATTTTAATGTCGACTTAATCGTGAATTCAATCTTGTGCTGTGTATATAATAGATAGTTGTGTAGGGTGACTTGATGGTACCGTATCAACAACATTTTAGCGCACCAGCGTGTGAATCCGTAACTGATGCTGATTTTATTTTATTTTTCACTATCAATTTGTTGTGATAGCGTTACTTATAAAAATTCTGAGAAGTGAAGTAATACATTGGAATTGTAAGCAATGTACGACTAGCAATACTATTTGTGTAGGATCGGGCTATTGGCAAGGCTTAGATATCCATTTCTTCTTCATGGTTAATTGTAGCAATTTCGTACTAATTTATATCCCGAATAATGCATGTGTGTGTTCCACAAAATAAAAAATAAATATTGCACAATGACCGTTTGTACTAAGAAGGTGATTAACAACACAGCAGGAAGCTTTAAAATATAATCCTCTCTAGCTATTTTTCACAATCAGCGCAATAACCACCACATCAGCTCTCTGTGTTATAAGTCATTAATCATCATCCCATAATTTGCATCCAGTGACATTACACATTACCTACACCTTGTTTCGAACCAATTAAACTTTAATGCAATTCTTATGCAAATCAGCTCTAGCATTGCGGTATGTCGGATGTCGTCAAGATTCCAATTTGCGATATAAAGCCAACTGAAAACTATAATGCATTCTCGTTTCTCGACTACACACACGTACCGTTTTCATCACATCACATCCGTTCCTCTAGAGAAGAAAAAGGATCATGAAGATGATTCACATCTTTTGATTTGACATGCCGTGTGGTTCGTTATGATCACTAAGAACTCGCTAACAAAAGAAGCAGCACAACAAAAATATGTGCTGATCTTCTCAATCATCCCACATTCCACATAATTAGACATGTTTATTCCGTACGGTGAGTAGTGAGGAGCATTTTCTCGGGCATCACATCACATCATCATCATTATAGTTACGTCTAAAGGTATTTTCTCCTCAAGGGCAAACGCAGATCTAATTTCTCAGACCGAGATTCTGTTCAGATTTGCAAGTAAGGTAGAAAAATGACTAAAGGTTCTAAAGAGTAGAAGGCTACTTTACAATCTCTGCAAATAATACGCATAATCTGTGGTACATTTTTTATTCATGCGCACATCATCACACATGTTTTATCATTTAAGTGCGAGGAAAATAGACATGTTATAAAATGCGGGCACAATAAATATGCATGATACCCTCTGAATCTTCTCATTTCTTCTAGCGAATGAACTACATAATGTGTGCTTTCTTCAAAATCACAACGACAAAACAACAGGCCAACACATAAACCCTCTCAATCATGTGCATTGTCACTGTTTTGCTTTGTCATCTTGGTCTTACCTCCCCCTCCCAAGTGATCAAATTGTATTTAGACCTACATAGATGCGCACGTTGGAATGTTTCCCGATTGGTATGCAGCCCATTTTTACCTGGCATTGTATAAGGTGAAGAGTGCGCAGGTAGATACAATTGGCACTTAAACTTGAACCCATTACCTTTTAGACTCAAAGAGGAAATACAGGGCACGTATTTTTCATAGTTATCTTTGTGCCATTGGTATTGGTACCAGCTGTCACCTCGAAGTTGTGTATTGTGTGGTGGTGTGGTATTCACAACAACAAAAATAATTAAAATGGTGTCTCTTTTCATATCATCATTAAGTTCTGATATCATGGCTTATTACCCAGTGACAACCAATCATGCCATGACTAATATCCCGTCACAAGGAGTTTAAGATTTGAGCATGGGACTGTACCCATTTCTCAAAGTAGGCTCGTTTTTTAGCACTAGCACTGCTGCCTACATATTTTGCAGGTTTATGCCTGTCCATAAATTAAAAAAGCTATTTGCGCAAGTACCATCATCATCACAAGTACTTTTATTGTGACTGGGCTATCAATTTTAATGGCTCCCATAAACGACCATTAAATCCAATAAAGATAAATGTTAAATTGTTAAACTGCCAGTATATAAAGCGGAGAAACTTCAGTGAATGTTGTAAAACAGGCTTGTGATCTTAATTCAGAAATGTTGTCGGTTGTCCTCAGTCCTTTCTTTTGCGAGTGATTCATTTTCAAATTGAAAATTCTTTTCGATAAAGCACCTACCTACCCGATGAACTTGAGAAATGAAATGAATATGGAAATGCCTTCTTTTTCTGGTTTAGTCCCAATCTCGCTATAAATGGATTTGCACAATTTAAAACCGCTTTTCCCTTCTTTTTATTTGCTGTCTTTACCCCTGTCCCTATCCGGTAGTATTGATTAATGAGAATTGTATGCATGAGGAGGATGGTGATGACGACAATACCAAATGAACCACCCAAGTTACTTAAGTTGCTTTATCTTGACTTGTTTTTGCGTACATCCCCTTTCCTTCTTTTAAACCTGGCTGCTTTCTCAGGAGGAAAAAATAAAAAAGATTGAATGCATTGATAACCTTTACGTTTTGCAGTAGTTAGTTCATTAAAAATTACCATTTTTTGCATTTGTAAATGAAACTGTGGTGGTATGGTGGGTGTACTGTTGTATGGATATAAATGGATGAGCATAGCTATTCAGGTTTTTCTTTTCTGCCTTACACGGCACGGACAAAAGAAAGAAAACGGTTCTTGTTGACGTTCGTCGCTTTGTTTTCCTAAGAAAAGATGTATAGCCCAAGCACACGACGATAATAACTGTTAACAGTGCAATCAATTGGGGTGGGATGTGCATTGCCAATAAATAAATGCAGAAATTACAAATATCAACAAAACTGCCTAAAGTGCAATTGAATGAAGATGCGTAGGAAGCGCAATAACCTTAACTTTTTAGTCTGGTTTTTTATTTACAGTTTACAATATTAAAATGGAATCTTAAGGAAATACATGCACAGAACTTTCTTCCATTTAATAAGGCTGGTTGGTTAGTAAATTATGTGTTCCTTAACATATCAAAAGTAGCTATCAGAACATCATTTAGTGCAGATGTTCATTAGCACGCTATGTGCATTAGACGCGATTATCAAGATGTTGTCTAACTTGTTGATAAAGCCCTCTGGTTATCTTTATGAATTCAATGTAGTGTAATTACCAGACTACTAGCTTAGTTTCTCGTTTCCCGCAACCACGCATGATCATTATGGCGTGCATTATAGTTTTATGCAAACTTTCCTCAAGTAATGTCATTTTAGAATAGAAGAGTATAAATTCTTCACAAAAGTGTAATAAATATTTGTATGAGAAGATTTTAAAGTGATGATAACTAAATGACATCAATAAACCCATCTAGTAGGTATTATTTACGGGAAAATGCTAGAAAATTAAACTGTGTATATCGTGCGGAAAATCGTTTTCCTCCATAATTTGCTTGTTAAAGCCCATTAAAGAAAAATAGAACTTGATACTCGTCTAACTGGATATTATGCTGAAAAGGGCATGGACCGCCAGAAAGAAAAATAGAAAAGAAACACCGCAATACGCAATTGTGCGTGTCACACTAAAAAAAATAATCAGTTTTAGAGTTACAACCGCTATCATATAGAACTAGTAGAAACCTATTGCGTGCGTTTTCTTTCCTTTTTACTATATTCTCATGTAATAATGTGAACAATATTATTTGATTTGATTACCGTTTCTCCGTAGTAGATGCGCACTAAATAAATAACAGAATGAAATCCCATTTGCATTTCTCCTAAAGTGTGCATTTTATATTTGCATGTTTCCTCTTTAACAAAAATTAAATGCATGAATGATCAAAGAAACGTTTGAAATTGAGAAGAAAAATTTGATCACGATTACACAGTCAAGAACTAACCGTTTCTTATGTGCACAGTTTGAGGGATGAGGATGACTGGTTGGAAGAAAGAAAATGATAAAGGCATCATCTGGGCATGAACAAATGAAATGAAACGCAACTCTGAACAATTACATTTTGTTCACATGATTATTGTT
Organism: Entomobrya proxima; assembly: GCA_029691765.1. Taxonomy (NCBI): domain Eukaryota; kingdom Metazoa; phylum Arthropoda; class Collembola; order Entomobryomorpha; family Entomobryidae; genus Entomobrya; species Entomobrya proxima. The sequence goes on from CM056168.1 coordinate 2,006,026, forward strand.
ATATGATCATCTTGCGCCCGAGCAAGACAACTTAACTCCCATTGAGAAAGAACAAAAGGTGGTGTGGTACAAGCCACTCATGTCATAAAAGAAAGAACAAACCATGCAGGCAAGCAAAAAAAGAGGAAGTAGAAAGTTTTATGGGATCTGCCCTGTGAAATTGTGTGAAATATGGACTCAAGCATAATATTTTACGCTGAACGCTGAGGATTTATCTTTATGCACTTTAATTTATATCACGTGGATTAATACGCTGCATTTTAAAATTTTGTGCTGAAGATAATATCACGAAATGATGAGTTTGAAAAGGAATTGCACAGAAGCCAAGAGAGGAAAGGATTGATCTCTTTTAAGAAATTATGATGAAAGAAGCTCAATGGTTCATGCTAGATTTTGTGTCATCGTGTCTGTTTGGAAATAACTTGACGTGTTATCTCCTGTGCAAGCATTTGCATTATGCTGCCAATAATATATTACTTGGCTGAGTACTTTTAGAACTTAATAGTGTCAACTGGGATAACAAGAGCTAAAGAGGGAGAAGTGGAGTGGAAGAGAGATAATATGATAATTTTATTGTCATTATTGTGCTTCCTCTGATGCTGATAATAATAGTGATCATGATCGTCATCCTCATCATTTCTGCGATTTGCTTCTGCATTGTTATGTGTGTATCAGTAGCTTCAAGAGAGATTCGGCTTTTATTTATGTCTTCTTTCTTGAGTCACTGAGTATATGGGGAAATTGGCTGTATCACTATTGCTATCACTTTACACTTGATGATCCTCATTGTACGATAGTACATGCTGTTGTTATTGTCATATTGTCATCATTGCCATTATTCTTGTGGAAATGACATTTGGGTTTATAGATACAGAAGTTTACTGCACGCACATTTTTTTTACACAAAGACATTGTCAATTGTACTGTCTTATTACTAGATAGAGAAACAAAAAAGTAAGCAGGAAAGTAGTCACGGATCAGTTACTGATTGTTATTACAGTTGTCATAATATGATAGTTTGATAGTTTCATGACGATTATGATAGCTGATGCTGTGACACACATATTTTGCTCAGTACATTGGCATGAAATAAAAATATGAAAAACTTTTACTTGACACGATGCAGGGAATACAGAAGCAGATAAATTTCCTGTGTGCGGAAAATATTGAATGTTTTTGTGATTATTGCGCAAATTGTAATTATGCGGTAAGTAAACTACTTACTGAGTAATCATCACGCGTACAAAGTATACAGATGGAATAGATTATTGAAAGAAAAATTGAAACGCTGGTAATGGCATTAGTCATTACCTCACTGCCATTTAATAGATGGATTTCATTTTTCTGAATCAGAATTTCAAGAAGTTGACAATGTTTAGAATACCAAGTTGGTATTCGAGAGTTTTCATTTCACCCGAAACATGATCATCATCACCAAACCAGAAGACACCAGCAAGCTTTTGTTCTGATTAGCAATTCGAAGCAAGTGATGCGTTGATGAGTGAATAGATTACACTTATTTGTTCCTGTTCATTTACTACACAATCAAGAGAGAGATTGAGATGAGGTTTTTAGTGAGAGTTTTTCAAGTTTGCAGGCACATAAAATAAAACGCAGATACGCATTAAAAACTACGCATCTCGCCGCGGTCTCTTTTTCAGAGAAGATACTCGTATTAGCAAACACAAAGGCATTATTGGAAAAAGTGGATATACCACAAAAAGCGACAGGTACGCACAATAGGCGGAATCTCCGTCAAGCCACAACACAACAATTCGTTAAAACTTGCGTTTTTTTATTGCGTTGCCACCAGGATACTTATTCGTGTGCGAGAAAAATATGACGCTGTGGTGATGAGCTCGAGAGTAAAATGGAATATAGCAAATTAAAACCAGTCGGTGGTAGTCACTCACCTGCTTGTCAACATATCACCAATAGCATCATATAATCCTCATCATCCGTCAAGTCATCCTTCTCTGGTTCTCACCCTAAAACACACGGACTCATAAAGCATGAAGGAAGTGATGTGCATACATGTCAAATGAGAATGGAAAAATACAAACAATATAATAATGTGCCTTAATAGCAAGCGATAAAAATGCGATATGATGTGATTTGCTTTATTACACGCGCATTTTTATTATTTTCTTAGGGAGATTAATAAAATATTGAAGAGGCAACACCAATGTAGTACTTTTTTATTTGATAAAAGTGTTTAAAATGTTTTGCCCCAATACACTTTCTTGTGCTTTTTAACACTTTATCGCCTTCTTCATGTATCATCATAATTTATACTGTTATCAGAGTGCTTATCTTATTATGCCTTACCTTGCCTGCAAAATGCTAAAAATATGTATCATTATATGATATGATATGATGTGAGAGGGTGGAGGAGAAAAGGAGGAACACTGACCCAATTTTTGCAAATATTTTGATAATATTTTAATAACAGCAAAAAACGCTGCAGTTGCAGTGACTCTTAAGACTCTTTCCATCCAATCTTAAGATTTTCTCTGAGCAATAGGCCGGAGGCTAGTGTGAAATGAAAGAAAATATGACACGTGCGTAGTAAAAAGCTAATTTTATGTATTAGTATGCTTATTGTTATTTAGCCACTGATTGAATGGCACTACGTACAAAATAGAAAATTAAGCAACTATTGCTAATTCCATCTTCTCTTTCTTTTCCCTGTGATTGGTTTAGCGTGAAAAGAATGCAATTTTCGGTATTGCAATTTGCAATTCTTTTATTATAATGCGTAGGCAGAGAGGCAGACGTTTATATGTGCACATGCCACTCACGCATATCCCATATTTTCTAACTGCTATTTTTAAGAAGAGATGCGCAACGGAGTGGAAAAGTGACTGGTGTGGGTAATATAATCGCTTGTCTGAGTCAGTGGGTACGAATAAGTTTATTAAGGAGACTCTTCAAAAATAGCAAATAACAACAAAGCAAATCCTTATCTCTTTGCTTTTTGTTCTTTTTTAAAGATTTGCATTACAACCACCTTCTTTTCTATTCCTGTCATCTTTATTAGTAGAGAGAACTTTATTGCAAATTTTTATACTTTTTCTTATGTGTTCTGTGTGCAATCACAATCATAGAGCTATAAGCGTCTCTTGTAATAAAAAATGTTTGTTAAGTATTATTTTTATTGCCACTCGCACTTCTATTCACCGTTTTTACTTTTACTATCTGTTATTCTCTGTATCTCCGGCTTTTGTGCGTGAGTTCGTGTGGTACACAAATTACATTTATTACCAATTCAACTCATTTGTTTTGGATTTTGTAGCTACAAACTTAGATTAGGTGCGATACGATCATCCTTTTAGGCTTGGGCTTAATTGAATCTGCGTTCAATGGAAAGTGTTTTAGATTCAAACAGCCAAGCGCATTCTCTTAATTCATTGTATATTTGAATCAAGCGACCATTTTGATAAAAAAATGCTGTAATTTTCCACATTTTCAAAAACATCTGCACAAAGAAGAAGAATTTTAATTTGATATGTTCTAACCACCTGGTTTTTTTCATAAAGACACTCACGGCAGATCGTTTACCTCTCGATTGTATGTGGAAAGCCATAATTGAATATCTTTTCTAAGCGGCAAAACAAAGATAACCAGCATTTAAAGTTGATCATGATAATCAAATAATTATATTATGATAGTTTACTTTGCTACCACATTTTTACCATCATCATCATGCTCTTCTCCTCATCAACGCTATCAAAAAAATTGTTTGTAAATAAAAATAAGTAGTTTGTTCGCAATACATTCTACGCTATTTTTTGTTGGTTTTTGTATTTTTTTCATGTTTTTTATTACTGTACCTGATGCAAACCAACAAGAAGAATGTATGCTATTACGGTTTTACGACTTTTCTACTAATTACTATTAATATATCGACGAAAGTAACATTGTTATTTATCATGTTTGATGTTCATGATCACTGTAATCACCGAAGGATGATGATAAATATGTAATAACTGCATAGTACCTATACAAACCATATATAAAAGATGGCTTTTTCGAAATTTCGTGAGAAATTCTTGACTTTTTCTAATCCATCATAATAATTATAGTTACGTTATATATAAATGATGCATTTTATATAAGTTGGATAATATACCTACCTAAATGCAAAGCTACGTAACAATTTATACTACATATCAATTATTTACCTGCTTGATAATAATTGCAAATACCTGTGTTAGATTTCGTGAAAAACATAAATGTAGCCACCACATAACTATCTGCTTATCTTTGAAAATCCACCACACTCTGGCTTGCCGCGTACCGCGCAGAAGTGTTTAACAAACACTCAACTTTTGTTTTACTGCGCAACAATCAAATCTTGCTTCTCTTTTTTGTTTAGCGTGCTAGTTGGTTGTTGTGGTATATGGCACTATACTCTATTGTTTATAAGTATAGGTATCTATCTTTTAGTGATTAGAAAGCTTACCTGGTCTGTCTGGTCAAGATTTTCTGCAAAATTTAACTGCTACTTTGAAGCAGTAGCATCATCTACGGAAGAGATAGATAGAGCATTGGTGGCGTTGGCTAGAGTTTTGGTCACTATAATTATCATAAATGCAAATATTATTACTATTATTGTTACTATTGAAGTTCTAGAGCACTATCATATCAGCATAATAATCACAAAGATAGCCCACTGCTATTTTACTAAAGAAGATCATTAATATATAGTTATATTCTTTTTAAACATCCCAGGGGATGTTGATGGTTGATAATGCACCAAGATTGTTAGATGCAATATGCGATATGGATTATTTTGCCAGCAGCGCAAGGAAAGAGAAAGATGATTATTTAAGAATTTTCTTTTCTTTTTTGTTTACAATGACGGTTACTGTATCAGTGGTGTGTAGGTAGTATATATTTATTGTGTAGTGGCTGCAGCAGCGGTAACATCTGTGGGATGTGAAATAGGATATTTAAATATAATATAAAAAGAGACTTTTTATTGTTGTGGCATTGTTGTGTGTAAATAAGCCCCCAAAAAATTGTGCAGTGCATATGCCCACATTTCTCACTACTTATTCTGCTGATGATGATGGTTGTCCCACTAGGAAAGGAATGCAGATAAGAATGCATTATATAAAAAGGCATTACAGAGTCTATTGTTGTGTTCTGACTTTAACTGTTATAATCAAAGGAGAAAAGAAGCACTAGCATGGTTTGATTATATCCCGTTGAGCAGAGTACTTACTAGCTTAGGATGGTAATATTATGCATAATAATATATTGTTGGCTCTGCGACTGCGGATCTATTCATGGCGTTGTCAATTGTTATGCTTGCTGCTGCTGCTGGTAAAATACACACCGCATTTGAAAAGAAAGCTCTTTACCAAAATCGGTATTAACATTGCCAAGCCAGTTTGCTACAATTAAACCAGCAGTGGTGCATACAGCAGGTATTAACGCAACACATTAAAATTCATCAGCACAACAAAGTGTACATTATCATTATCGTCATCATCATTACAGAGTATCGCATCACAGGTGCATCTCTAAGCATTGCCACCTTTGTGCTGTGGTTTATGTGGTGGTGGCAGCAGTGATGCTCTTGACGTCTCTCCCTGTGTATCCATTACAGAAGAATGTCACTCTCGTAAAGCATTATTGTGTGCATTCCTTTAAGAAGAATTTACTTAACTAAATAAGCTTCTTAAGGCACTCTTCTGAGTTTCATTCTCTTTAAAATTACCCGTTCTTAATATAGTGCTGTTGCTTACGTGAGTTTGCCCACATGCTTATATTGAACATAGGGCAAGACAATCGGAAAGCCATATGCATAATAGTTAGTATTATGGCTAAGTAATGCACATGCACAGGCATTAATGTTTAAGCTAGAGAGTCTTCTTTTGCTCAGACTCATTTTCAAGTTTCAATGTTACAATCAACAAGCCATACTGCTTAGTGCTTACGTACTTAGTACACAATACAATAAGCAACTAAACAAGCAACTTGTTATGCAGCCACACACTGACACTGACTCACAGTCAAAGCAACAGGCTTACTGCTGATCACTTTAGCGTACAGGTGGACAGTTAACTCTGGGAAGCGTGTGTGTGCAGAGGTGTCGTCATTTCTGTTCACTGAATATTTAATAAATTGTAATAACCAGGTAGAAAGGCAGACATTAGCAGTGCTTTTGTGTGCTACAGAAACTCAAGAGTATAATAATTTTGTATTAACTCTCTTCTGCTGATTTTTGCCTACCTTTTGCACCCAGCAATCACCCTGCGCTGTAATAGATTGTGACGTGACACGACTCTTAATTGAGAAAGGGAGCATCAGAGGCACGCAGGCATTGTTGTAGTTTGAAACGACTAGTTTGCCACTATTGTTACCTTGTGGTCCGTGGTTTGTACTGTTAGCGGATGTAAAAGTAAGTAGGAAACTATATTCTGTTGCTAGCACAGAAGATCAGCACACCAAATAATTTTACAAGGTTCTTCTGGTCTGTGCGGTACAAGAGATGATGATCATGATCAAGACGGCAGTGCATCTTGTTCTACTGCTAACTAACTATTCATTTAACAGTAAACACACATGGTGGTGCTACTAATTACACTGTCGCTACTTTGTGATTGTATGGTCCATACCGGAACATTATAGATGCAGAGCAAAATCTAAATCTCTAAGGAATGAACTCTTTCTTGGGTTTTCTCAACACTCGACACTGAGTCAACAATGACAGTGTAAAGTTGTTGTGGGTCCTTTACCTTTATGGATCATGTATGATTCATGCTTCCTTCCGCTATAAGCATAAAGAAAAAGGAAATTTATTTCAATAGCAGCAGCAGAGCTGTTTAAAGGCTTGAATGGTTGTACTTAAAATGGACAACTGAAAAATACACATGTTCTCATTCTTCCTCTTTTATTATGCTGTTTGTCGTCGGTGAAACTTTAAACACTGCCATAAGTAAATAAGAATATATAAAGTGCTGATGAAAATTCAGGTGAACATTTTTGTGAAACAAGTGGAATATTTTTTTTGGATATAGGGAACAACACACACAAAGGAAGATTTACCCATTACTGTGTTGACTGACTACCAAATGTTTTCTGTGGTTCGTGTGATACCGGCTAAAGCTTGTGTTTTCCAAGCCAAAACTCTCTAGAAGAGACGGAAAGTACGAGTGAAAAACGGTTTTATAGTGGGCCTTTAATAATCAGGTAATCACGATTACATTTTTGCTTGTTTGTTCTATCCTCATTTTCTGTTTAGTTCTAAAATGATCATGGTTGTTTCGTGAAAAAGTCGTAATGAATGAAAAAAAACTAGGGTGAAAAATGAAACTTTTCTCTTGTGTTTGCGTGTTTGTGTTTACAACATTTACTACTAACCTAGAATAATGTACACTCAATTTAAAGTGAGCATTATGAGCAGTACTTGTGAGTACAGTAATTACTTTCAGTTTTACTTTTTTTAAAGAGAGATTTTCAGTTTCTTCTTTTTAAATCTGAGAAAATAGAATGATGATGTATTGATAAGAAATCAGCAAAATAATACCGTTTTTTACTATTGTTGTACATAAGCACACTTACACAATTACGCGACAAGAATGAAAGAGAGAAGATGCACTTTTACAGTAAAAAGCGGACCGTACTTTAAAAAGTTTTTCCATTTTTTATAACAATTTGTAAAGCTTGTCATTTATTTTTTATCACTTTTACCTGTCGGTTGACAATAAAAATGAACGTGTCCTTAAGAAAAAACAGCAGGAAGCTAGTCAAGATGAGCATGACACATAGACAGAGAGATAAACATGTCTAAAATTGGTCAAAACATTTTCAATCATTTTTTGTTGTGATTTGCTTTCTTCTTTACATGACTTTTTGAGTAGATAATTGCTCAGTATTATATCTAGCTGTTAAATTTAGGTAGGTATAAAAAGTACCGTTTTGTACCATACTTGGTAAAAAAGGAATGAATTAAAATTTAATTTACAATAGAAAACGGATATGCTACTCTACGGCAAGTTGAGAGTGGTCATGTCATGCTCTAGCCATGTAGCATTTTATCATTAAAAGATTAGTCATTAGTGCAATTTCAAAGGAAAGATAATATTTCATCATGAAAAAAATGAAGCTATGTGCAATATTATTATGCATTATATTGATGCTGATGAAATGGAGGTGAAAACTGTAATCATTAGACATGTCTGATTCAAAAAAGGTTGCTGCTTACTATGATATAACTTTTTGTTCTGCTAATGGTTAATGCTGAGGCATGCTCGTCATGATGATTGATTACACTTAAGAATTGTCTATCCATTTGAAATAGAGAGAAAGAATGACTACAGCACAAAGTTTCTTAATGTTTAGTTCTTGATGCCGGTATACAAAATGCACTAGTGGCACATATACAATAACAATGCACCCATCCATCCGTATAAATAAACAAGCAAGCTTTGAGCTTTTGAATTCTTTTTAGCATTGCCATTTTTATTATTATTGATTTGACTTGGTTCAAAAATTGGATAAAAGATCATTATTGCTTGCTGCATATCGAATAGCAGCAGAAGCAAATTAATTTGTAAAATAAATCCATTATTCATAAAAAGTTGTTATTCCTTCTGTTACATATTTATATTTTATGACTATATCTTATCGAATTGCATTGTTGTGTATATTAATGTTATTATTATTAGCGTGCATACATAATCTGTTTTTATTAGAGCCAATCATTTAAAATGTATGCAACTTATTGCATTTCACGAGAAATGCATAATATATGATAGCACGCATCAAGTATATGGCCTTTGGATTTTTCCTTTTATGGCAAAATTTGCAATACTCAAGTCCTAAAACCTTATTAATCCTTCGGTGTTCTTCACCTCCATGTACCACATATACTTATAGCAGAATCCCCAGGATACTGTGTCCAACTCGCATCATTCCAAAGCGCCTTATTTAAAAACAAAACAGCGCCGGTCCATATCCACCCCACCGCATCAGCTCCTCTTCATAATCCTTTTGATGCTGTGTCTGACTCGCTAAAGTACCAGGATATTAATTATTTTGTGATAACCAGTTAATTATCTAAGCGTTTACCATGCCGCCATCAGCCCGAAGGACGTCAAAGAGAGTTGCTAGGTAAGAAATTAGAATTTAATTAGCATATTTATTTTAAAAAATCAAGAAAATGGGCTGGAGATGACGAAGTCACTCCTGAGTAATGTACAAGCCCAATCCAATCAGTAGTATTGGATATTTGCCAATAAATATAGGACATGACGTGGTCAGTCCATTGAATTTAAAAAAAAAAAAAAAAAATCTAGCATACTGAAAGTAGCTAGTTAATAATTAACCTTACGTAATGGAATTTCAAGATAAGTTTTATCTGTAATAATTGCAGTGCAACTGCTAATGATGGTGTTGCCCAAGAAGACTTGGTCATCATGCCCAAACCCAAAAGGGGTAACAATTCTCTTCGTGAGGATGTTCGAAAGAATGCTGAGGCTATAGAAAAGCTAAAGGACCTGCCACAGGCCATTGAAGAGATTAAGAATATGTTGAGCCAGGGCAGTGGACGGGGTGAAAGTGAATCGGACTTTGATACCGACTTGCAGGAAGAGTTTCCTGAAGGATGCACCGACCCCAATGAAATGACTCGGCGTTTATTAATGGCTTCTAAGGGTAAAAATTATATAATACTATTATGCTATGGCCTGAAACTGGCTGCAAGGAGGTCATAATATTGATCGAAAAACCTAAAATAAAACTGCATTGTACAGATGATTGTGAACAAGACCTTGAGCAGTTATTCAGCCAGTCGCGTGGCGAATCCGTGTACGGCCCTAAGCTAGCAGATCAGGTAGCAGTTTCGTTTGCGGAATGTATTAAGAATCATCCGCCAAAGGAGGAACTTGAGAAATGGAAAGGTGAATTCAGAACTCCTGAAAACTGCAAGGCTCTTTCGGTGCCCAAAGTTAATCCGGAAGTCTGGTCCGCTTTACCACAAAAAGTCAAGCAGAGAGACCTTACCCATCAGCAACTGCAGCTGTTTGTCATGATGACTTCAATAAATCTAGCCAAGATGTCGGAACTTGTACTGGGACAAAATTCGTTTACCCGGCAAGATGCCAAGCAGGAATTATTGCACATGATTGTACAAACTGCTACTATTAACAGCGTGGTAAATCGAGAAATCAACTCTAAGCGGAAATCGGATATAAAACCGTACTTGTCAAAGGAAGCATCCACAATATGTGGCTCTAATACTACTACCACTGAATGGCTGTTTGGTGATAACGTTGCTGATCAACTTAAGGCTTCCAGGTCCATCCAAACCCTCCTAAAGGTCCCTACTTTCCGCAAGGGTGTGCGTATGCAGCCGTACTCTACTTATCAAAATCGGAGTAGTTCGGGAAACTTCCAGCGGGCCTCCCAGTTCCAGAACCGAGGAGGCCGACAGAGTCGCTACATCAAACCCAACAACTACAATCGTCGTTACAGCAAGCCATCAAACTTCCAGAATCAATTGCAACAGGAAAGAAATTAAAAGATGTGAGTGTCCAGTGTTATGCTGGTAGATTGTCATTGTATTATAAGGCATGGTGTAATTTGACAATTGAAAAAGAAGTGTTAGAAGCGATTAGAGGGTACAAGATACCATTCCTTTCCAAGCCAGTTCAATTTATAGTTCCCAGACCCACAAAATTTCTTGGAAGTGAATTAGAAAAAGTTGAAACAGCAATTAATAAGTTGAAGCTGATCGGGGCTATTGCTAATGTAGAACATATTTCGGACGAATTTATCTCTAGAATCTTTACAGTGCCGAAAAAAGATGGCAGTGTTCGAATAATAATAAATCTTAAAGAATTAAATGAATTCTTAGAGCCTTCACATTTTAAAATGGAAGACTATCGCTCTGTGCTAACACTTATAACACCTGAATGCTACATGGCCACATTAGACTTGCAGGATGCGTATCATTTGATTCCTATTCATTCCAGTTCCCGAAAATACTTAAGATTTATATTTCAAGGTAAATTATATGAATATACTTGTTTGCCGTTTGGACTAGCTACGGCTCCAAGGTTGTTTACCAAAATTATGAAACCTATTGCAGGCAAATTAAGAGGTCAGGGTTACCCGTCTAATTTTTACTTAGATGACATTTTTCTAGTTGCAAAGAACAGTGACCAATGCAGCAAAAATATAAGGACAACAATAGACTTATTAGAATCATTAGGATTTATTATTAGCAAAAGTAAATCCTGTCTTGTCCCAGTTCAAAGATGTCAGTACTTGGGTTTTATTTTTGATTCAAAAGAAATGCAAATTATTCTTCCAGACACAAAGAAAGAAAAAATAGCAAAATTGATTCAGAGTTTTATAAATACTAAGACTCATTCAATACAGCAGGTGGCTATTTTGATAGGTAATATTATTTCAGCTTGCCCTGCAGTAGCATATGGGCAATTATATACACGTAATCTAGAATTTGAGAAGACAAGAAGGCTAGAAGAGGCTAATGGGAATTTCCAAGCACTCATGACATTAGACAACAGAAGTATTTATGATCTATATTGGTGGAAAAATATAATAAACCAAAGTTTTAACAAAATAAGGAAGGATCATTATGATTTTACACTATATACAGATTCAAGTAAAACAGGATGGGGTTGTTATAGTGATATGATGAGCACTAAAGGTTATTGGTCGGCCTCTGAGAAGGAACTTCATATAAATGTCTTAGAAATCATAGCGATTTACAATGGTTTAGAAGCTCTTTTTTCTAAACTAACAAATTGTAATATACTATTAAGAGTTGATAATACTACTGCCATTGCTTATGTTAACAGATATGGTGGGTGTCGCTCTAGCATGCTACATGATTGGGCTAGAAAAATTTGGCAGTGGTGCGAGAAAAGAAATATTTACATTTTTGCCTCCTATATACCGTCAGGAGAAAACGTAATGGCTGATAAGTTTTCTAGAGCCAAAGTCGACGTTACAGACTTTGCATTATGCAATGTAGCATACAAAAGAATAGTGTCAATGTTAGGCACTCCAGAAATGGATATGTTTGCATCACGCCATACTGCAAAATGTAGTAAGTTTGTTTCATGGTTTCCTGAACCAGGCGCGTCGGCTGTGGATGCATTCACTCTAAAATGGCAAAACGATTTTTACGCATTTCCCCCATTTTCGTTGCTTAACAGGGTGTTAGACAAGATTCGTTATGATAAAGTCACAGGTATTATTGTATTTCCTTATTGGCCTACACAGGTGTGGTATCCTATCCTAAAATCGCTTTTAATATCAGAAGAATTATATTTTAAACCTGGCCAATATTCATTGAAATATCCTTATGATAATTCTGATCATTGCCTATCTAGAACCTTGACACTGGTAGCAGCCAGGATTTGTGGGGGGAAATAAGTGTTAGTGAACAAGTGAAGACACTTTTACAATCATCTTGTGCCGATAAAACGTGGAAGCAATACGAAATTTATTTTAAGAAGTGGTACGAATATTTGCTTCGTTTTAAGATTAATTGTAATAGAATAAGCATCAATGTTGTATTAGAGTTTTTGGGTTATTTGTATGCGTCTGATTTAAGCTATTCTTCTATAAATACGGCCCGTTCAGCCCTTTCTTTAGTTGTAGGAAAAGTTGATGATGTACCGGTGGGCTCACATCCATTAGTTGTAAGATTAATGAAAGGGATCGCAAGGAACAGACCACCCAGGGCCAAATATAATAGCGTATGGGATGTTAATTTAATTATCAACATGTTTAAAACCTGGGAGTGTAATGAGAAACTTGCTCTAAAACAGTTAACTTTAAAGTTGTGTGCCTTGTTGGCACTTTGTTCTGGTGATAGAGTTCAAACTTTGTCATTGATTCGAGTGAATAATATAAAGTTTTTTGAGGATAGAGTGGACATTTTGATTGTCGATAGACTAAAGTGTAGTAAACCAGGACAAACGAAATTACTGTCATTTCCAAAATTTTCAGACGAAAGGGTTTGTGTATATAATACTTTAAAAGAATATATAAAAAGAACGGATACAATACGTAGTCAAGATTTTTTGTTACTTTGCACAGTAACTCCCTTTAAAGTTGCATGTACACAAACAATTTCCAAATGGCTAAAATCGGTCTTAGACTTAGCTGGTATTGATAAATCTATATTTTCTTCGCATAGCTTTAGGCATGCGTCTGTTTCAAAAGCAAATAAAGTAGGGACTCCAATTGATGTGATTTATAAAGCTGCAGGCTGGTCAGGTACGTCTAAAGTGTTTGCAAAGTTTTACAATCGACCAATTGTAAATAGAGATCAATACGCTTTGAGTGTTTTAAAAACTTAGTTTTACTTAAGGTTTGTGTACATCCCACATTAATGTAAAAAGTATTTGTTTATATTATGTTTTTACATTCTTGGAGTTTTATTATTAAATAAACTGGACACTTATGATTCATAGCAATGACGGACACTCTGTACCTTCTTTAAACAACTGCTATAAGTATATGTGGTACATGGAGGTGAAGAACACCGAAGGATTAATTGGAAATTAGCCGAGCAGCGTCCGTTAGGACGCTGCGACGGATAATTGTAATTATCCGAGGTGTTCGGAACCGGAAGGTACCACATATCCCTCCCATTTCCCATCCCTTATTTTTGTACTTCGTGTCCGTTTTCTGTAGGTGTTTCTATCTTTGGATTATGAAGAGGAGCTGATGCGGTGGGGTGGATATGGACCGGCGCTGTTTTGTTTTTAAATAAGGCGCTTTGGAATGATGCGAGTTGGACACAGTATCCTGGGGATTCTGCTATAAGTATATGTGGTACCTTCCGGTTCCGAACACCTCGGATAATTACAATTATCCGTCGCAGCGTCCTAACGGACGCTGCTCGGCTAATTTCCAATTATATCATTGCATTGTTACCAGTCATTATTATGCATGAAACGTTGCATTGTTTAGATTTCAGAGTGGATTCTATAATATTATTGGTGCTTTTGTTGTTGGTCTATTGTTGGATACAATCCATAATATTTTGAGAAGTAAGAACAATTAAAAGTTTGCGTGCAAAAAGGTGCATTGTTGTAACACACGCTTGGTGTAAAAATGCACTTGGTTTTTAGTCTATTATTACTTCATCAATTCCCACTCATTAAGATTCATGTTTGAAGTTTGCATGATTATTATATTGGCTCACGAATAGACTTCTAGTACTTTATTGGATTTTGTTCAAAACATGCAAGGGTTCTTTTTGGTTATCTTATAATTTAATTAAAATCTTAATTGCAAAGTGCATATCTAATTTGAAACTACTTTACAGTGAGCACGATGACGGATTTCTTAAGAAAATTGTATAATTGATTTTGTACAGCGTTATTTGCTTTTGTGGTTACATTGTTGGTTTTTCTAAGAAATTAAAGCAAATAATAGTGGAAGTAAAACCACCACCAACCAATCTCAGTAAATTGCTCCCTTTGGACTATGGTCAGTGTTCAATTTCTCACGTAACGCAATTTAATAAAAAGATTTATTACCACCAAAAATATTACGGATATGACTGTGCAAAATGTGGTGAGTAGTGACCTTACACACTTGTGTATCCAAAAACGTATAATTTTTTTCACTTTTTTTATTTTCGCTTGCTGAGCAAAGACAATAACATGGTTAATTGGTGTGTCTGATCATGTACCACATGGGCCTATTATTATTTGGTGGTGGGGGCTTTGCCATTACTAATTATTTTTTAAAATTTAAAAAAAGTAAACTTCATTATCAAGCTGATCATCTTGTTCTTGTACAAGGAACGACCTTCAGTATCATTTTCACTTTCCGCTCAGTACATTTTTTTTCGAAGGTGTTACTTCTTTTGTTTCACTTTTTGTCTACTTCTCACTTTGCTTTATGGCAAATGTAACCGTGTGAGTAATAATGAGCAGTTCACGTAACGAACTTGTTTGTTGTTGGTGTTGAGCTAGTAAATATTTTTATTGTTACTGTTCATTAACTAACAGACTGGTCACTGGTCATATATTTTAAATAAAATTTTGTATTGGCAGTCATCCGTCTGTCTGTGACTTGTCGACACAACTTTATTTTCAAGAGCATGCCTGGCCAAAAGCAATAATCAACATTTTTACATGCGCAACAACTTTGTATATAGAAAAGCTCATAGAGTTCATTTGACGAATTACAATGCAAAACTATGAAATAATTTATTGTTCTAAAAAGCAATTTTACAACTTGGTGTAATGCAGCACACAAACACAAGGAAACGTGTAGGAATGGAGCCAAAAAGGGAATAGACATTGTAAAGTTATGTGTATGTTTTACATGTAACAATTGAATAGACCGCTGGAAAAACTACTAAACTGGTTGCCAAGTTAGATGTAGCAGCTATAATTTTATAATTATTTATCGTTCTGGACAGTTTGTCTGTCTAACAGTACCCCAATAATCAATCTCTCCTTTTGCTCATTGGCCATTTTGAATAAAATAACGAGAAACTCACCAAAGAAAAGATAAACAAGCGATAAGCAATGAAAAAGAAAAATATACAGGCACATGAATCAAAATTTGTGAAAAGTTAGATGCGCATTTTTAATAAATCAGTTAGATATTTTTGAAATCCTAACATAGCAACCTTCACAATAGTAGTTTTTCCAGCGGTCTATTCAATTATTAGTGCTTTTTGATTATTTAGATTAAAATATATAGCATGATTAGTGCACTACCGTTTGTTCCTGTAAGCCTGAAGGGAACTTCAGGAGACAAAAAATTTATATTATTTTATCTACTTATTTGTTGGTTTTGCATTACGCACAACTCATCATCATCCGTATCAGTTTAACAAGCGACGTCATATAAAAGGAGCCTGATAAAATATTACATTTTTTATTTATGGTCATGATCATCCATTGCTCGTTCATTCAAGTTGACTTTGATTTAGAGGGTCACACTTTTGTAATGTAGATTTATGGTTTGCATTATTATAATTCATTATTTGATTCCTCTTCTCTCTGCATTACATTTTGGACAAGGGAATAGGTATTCAACATCAACATCCTGATTCCTGAATGGTTAAATAGATGAGAAACACGGAATATGATTATGGAAGTTTATAAGGTAATTCTATTTGAATTTGAATTAGGTATACTACTTTGTAGGTATATCAAATTAAAAAGCGTGTGTTGAACCAGCAGGTGCCTATTGTTATCGGGTGATCAATGTAAACCGGCAAATTTGGCTTGTATGTCTAATAAAAATTATCACTCACAATTCACAAGAGAGACAATATGATGTAATGGCAAGAGGAATGCTATAGCAAGGCCTGTGTACAGAATTTTTTTCACTGTCAACGGAACTCAACTTTTAAAAAGCTCACGCTATTCTCTTGTTTAGCATAGTATATTGTGTGTTTCTCCGTGTATGGAGTTGAACAAGAGATGACCTTTATCACGATGGTACGTATATAATAGGCATAATCAGTAAAGCTATACAATGCGTATTATTTTTTGAGAGTTGTTTGTAGAATACAATTTTTTGTCAGTTCCTGAATAAAAATTTTATCAGAGAGAGAAAAATGTGTAGGATGAGATTATGAAGTAGATGATATTATGATGATGAGAAGGGTGTCGGAAGATACCAGACTGATTATGTGATGAAGCGTACAATGAAATGAATATGACAAGAGAATGATTTGATTTGAAAGATGGCGGCGTATATTTAATTTGATGTGATAATGTGATAGTCCATGATGGATTATTTGGTGGGGAAGTACCAAAAAATGAGAGAAGGAACAAGAGAGATTATCATCATGGCTTAGGTTGGATCACAATTCAACTCGAGTAGGTATATGCCTTTGTTTGCCTTTGCGGCTTCTTACGTTTCCTGTTTTGAAACTAATCAAAAAAGGCATTCCTCTGTAACAGCGACAATAAAGAGAAGTATCTTGTTGATCATGCAAATTATCATAAATATCAACACATCATCATTACCAACTTATTATTATCGTGACCTGTAACAATGTCAGATTCCAGATGATGATAACAAGTTGGTTGGATATTTTTTATATTGAAGTTGTGTTGCAAGAGGTGTGAAATCTCTAGAAATAAAGTAATTTACCAGATACAAAATACATACCAATTGCCTAATCAAGCGGTTTATAACTTTTGGACAATAAAAAATCTCATGTTGCCAAATCATCCTATCGGCTATACATTTAAAACGCAAAAATCAAGTTTAAAACGAGAGGTAATCAGACTGGGATTTTACAAGGCTGTAACAACACCCGGTGATATGCTGTTCTCAAGCTCAAGAGGGGGAAAAAACGGAGAACACGAAAGCAATTTTCGCCTGATCTGTTCTTCTTCTTAATCTTGATAATATTTTTTCCACTGTCATTCATTTAGTTTGACGTTGAAGGTGCTGCCGTAAAATATTTGCATTTGGAATGTTCTTTACAAGGAGCTATATAGGAGGAGGTTTTATCACACAGCTTGATATGGTGGTGGCGGTGGCATAAAAAACGGGATTAGAAGGCTCTCAAGCTGTTTCTCCAAATGCAATGTCATAAGCCGTGCTAATATTTTACTTAAAGCTTTATTTGTACTTTTTGCACTTAAGATAAGAATTGGTATTGCGGTTATATAGGCTCTTGATGATAATGATAATAATGGCGGATTAAAAAGGAGATGAAGATGCCTGTTTTTTTGGTTAGGCTACCGTTTATGGTACGGTGACCATCAAATCACACACATCATTTCATTTTATTACAGAGCGCGTCTAAAAGGGCAAGTGGGCTGTTTTTCGCCTTAATAAAATAAAACGCATCATCTCTCTTAGAAGTTTTTCCTACATCTTTTGATCAAATAATATAATCAAATGACAATGACAATTATATAGACACCATTTTGGCCTTCACTAAACTTCTTGGAGAATAAAACTAAATTACCAAACATTTACAAAATTCGTTCCGGTTTCACAGTTGGCGGCTAAAAACTTGGTTCTTCTGAGGTTAAACCCAAGTTAAGCTGCTTTTTGCTGTCAATATTATGACTTTGTTGGAAGAAAGAAGAAGGAAGAAAAATATTATTCTTTAAAAAGAGGTGTGCTTCACTACTCTTCTCTTATTACCACTTATTACTCGCCGCATTAAGCAAATGAATAAAAAAGTGCAAAACCTTGTAAAGTTTTGGATTGGACATGCACAATAAATCAAATTACTAAAGTAAAATATTCAAATTCAAGGTAGTATCGTGTTGCGTGCAAAATAAAGGATTGATTTGGGCTGTTTTTATTACAAAATCTGGGATTAACCAAAAATTAAGAAGGTAAAACGTGAAGACATTGTATAGCACTCAAAGCACACATGACACAATGATCATCAGACATATTGACAGAGAGATGGTGATGATGGTGTCAATACACAAGTGGAAAAAAGAAAGTATTAATTAAACGTGACTTTTTTATGTTTGTACATTTATCCTTCTAAAAAACACGCCCAGTGTACTCTGTACTCTCTTAAAAAACTTCTTTACTGCCTATTTTGTAATAATAACCAAAAAGATAAGATTATACTAATTCAATTAGGAATTATGTCTGTGTGCTCATGTAATAATGTGGCTGTCCATCTCGAATAATAATATCCTTTTTTGTAATAATGCTCTCCCATCACATCCAACATCATCAGACTTGCAATAAATTGATAATGGTCAGTTTTCTTTCTTTCTTGTTATGTCTAGCCATTAAGTAATGTTGCTTTTGTCTGGGTGCCAAGTGCCAATATTACCAAAAGGTTATTGGAATTTGAAATATAAATTAATGGCATATATTGCTAATAAGTAAGTAATCCGCTATACTAAAAAAGTTATTGAATATTAAACAAAGTTTAAAAGGGGTAGTAACCCTGTACTATTGACTATGCGATGCTTCACAACGAATTTGATAATAAATCACTTTTGATTTGGCTATGCTCTCTCTCTACCTGTCTGACTGTCTAGAGTAGTAAAATTCTTCTGACAAAATAACTTATTTGATTTGATGCAACATTTATCCTACTCAGTTTTCAGCTTGCCATGCTAATCTTAAGGTGCAAGCAAGCAGAATAATGTGGTTCAAAAATGACTATTATTAAATGATGATGGGATCAAATAATCAGCAGCAGCGTTTAGAAATAAAGAGATAGTGAAAGAGAGAGATTTTTCACACAAGTTGGTAGTGAGTAGCCATAAATAAAGGCAGCTCAGGTATATTTTTTGGCAGCTACTAAAGACGCGTAATACGTAATAATTTCTAAGTCAGGGTGTTAATGAGAGAATCCATGCTCACACTGCTGAAAGACCAACAACCTGCAAAAAAGAGTAAAAATAGAGAAGGGAAATATGTAGTAATATTTTAAGTGATCTATGATCTATTAAGGGTGTTGGTTGCATTTATAAAAGGTAGAGAAGCAGGCAGAGTAATAGCCATAATGGTACCTTTGATTCTGACTTTTTGATGCCATAATAGCCTGTGTGCAATATACACCCACTATCAACGCTAACGAGTTGGAATTGTAAAAATAGTCAAGCAAA
Source organism: Entomobrya proxima (assembly GCA_029691765.1). Taxonomy (NCBI): domain Eukaryota; kingdom Metazoa; phylum Arthropoda; class Collembola; order Entomobryomorpha; family Entomobryidae; genus Entomobrya; species Entomobrya proxima. The sequence continues at coordinate 2,025,603 of CM056168.1, forward strand.
TAATGATAATGTTGCCGACTGATTTTCCCCAAAGAAGTTTACCTGAAATTGAAACTGAGGTGAAGAGAAGAGCGCATAATTTCATATATTTTTTTCATACATTCCTCTCTCTATCTGAAAAGACATAAATATGCGTAAAAATATTGCCTTTGCCATTTTAACAAACTATTCTTCAAAAATATTTATATGCGAACCAGTGTGAAGTTGGATGAACACATGGCAGAATACAGAAGCAATTTTCTCAGGCCAAAAAGAAGAAAAATATGTTTTATGGTTAACTTAAAGTTAGGCAATAAGCTCGTTATATTAATAAAAGGTATAAAGAAGGCGTTTTTGCTTCACACTAACTACTCAATTCAGTTTCAACGTGTAAGTGTCTATGCCTATACTCTTCTCTGTTTGTATTATCTAGATTAGTTATGTAGCTTAACAGTTATATAGCACTGCAATAATATAAATTATAAAGTAAATACACGTTCTTCTTTACACATTAGCATACCCACGCGTTTGACACAAGTTTCACTTTTTTTCTATAAAAAATATCCTCTAAAAGAAGTTAGCAAGTCAGACACTTTAAAAAGTGAGTAGAGAGGTGTATATATGGTTATTATAATAGCAAGTAATAACAATTTCAAACACTAATGCTGATTCTGTTGATAATAATAATACAATATGCTGTTGTGTTTGAAAAGGTAAAAATTCTTCTGCAGTGTGAATATTGAATGCTGTGTGCTATTGTGTGTCCATGTGTGAGTTGGTTAGTTAATGAGTTCTTAAATCGCAAGGAAAACATGGGAAATTTAATAATAAAAAGTAATGTGGTAATAATAATGCTAATATTAATAAATAACAATATGTACTATACCCTTTTTCCAATATAAGTACTAATACTCATTAGCCATACCTACCTATAAAAGTAACAAATATGGGTTCGGATTATTATTGTTGCATTGAGTTTTTAAAAATGAATATAATGTCTGTGTATGAAAGACAAGAAGGTATTAATTCTATTATGGCGTACTTCTGGTTTCTCACCAACACCAACTCATACAAACTCCTCACAGTACCATCACACAAGCTGGGTGGTAATCCGTCAGTTAAAAAAGACAGTAAAAAACAAAAGCAAAGCATTTTTTAACTTGAAACATATTAAAAGCCTGAGTTTTTTTTCAAAAAGCCCAACTTTATCTTTTCTTCATAAGTTTTAAGTACTGTGTCGTGAATAAAAATGTAGTAGACGACTGTCCCAAGTGATCAGTCGCATTGCAGACATATAAGTGAACGTTATCAATAAACGGTCAACGTTCTTGTGTCTTCTCTTGCTTTCATTACAGAACCTCCCACTTGACTTTCAGCAGAGTGTACAATTTATATTCATTTTCTTAATAACTTTTTAAGATTTAAGAGGCAGTGAGGCTAATGTCACTTCCTATTTCAGTCTGTGTGCGTTTCATCAAAAATCTTAATAAGTTAATATCATCGTACAAACAACATAATCATTTTTTTCTTCATGTTTTCTGCTAATCTGAACAAGAATTTTGTTTGAAAATATAGTGTGCAGTGTAATCCTTCTGGTTTTGCTCTCTCTGGCTGGTACAGCCTTCAGCACCACTTATTCTTGTTGTTTCCCTGTTTTTGTAGGAATACTTCATAGAAAAACATAAATGTTAAACTTCTTTGTTTTTTTTTACATTGTGACTGTTTGTTATTATTATTAAAAAACAAGAATAGCGCTGTGCTGACTTTTAAGCGTTCATTGTTATTACCACTTATTATTATTACTGTTTACCATATCATATTAAATTTCCCAGAGGACATTGCTACCTGGCCTGGCTTGCGGAGCCGGTGCTGGTGCTTCTTTATTATTTGCCGTGTAGACACGATCTCGGTCTGTTTTGCTAACTTTTTTTTGTTTACCTTGAGGTCGTTTCAGATTGCAACATTGGCAAAATATATTGCAATACAATTTTTTCTTGTTTTTAAGTAAAAAAAACTGGTGGTGGAGGTGGAGAATCGGAGAAGTACACGCTATACTCACTATATTCTTGAACTTACCACCACCGGATTTGTTTCTAGTGTTGCGTCCGGGTGATGATAATAGGCAAGGTGTCTTATGAATTGCCCGTGGGATTTTAGTAATAATGACATAGGTGAGGAGAGAGAGAAGGATTTAAATGAAAAAATAAGCTTTATGCAATAATAATCCGGCTGCTGATATGATACGATATAAAAAGTGCTTTCTGCTGCTGTTTTGTCGTGTAGCAAGTTTTCATTCTCGTTTGTGAGCAATCTACGCAAATCTAGAGAATGTCTAAAAATTTATATAATTTTACATGCTATAATATCACCTGCAGTCTAAAAGGTAGATTGCATAACAGAGCACGTAATAATATTACTGTATACCAGCAGACTGAAGTAACAAGTGCAATTTTTCTGTGTGAAAGTGAACTTGAGACTTGAGGTAGAGGACGTATAAAGGGATGAGGATGATGATAAGGGGTGACGGCAATATGATCTTACTGATGTTTCTGTGATGGTGCATGAATTAAAAATTGCTTTTGGTGGATTGCTTGAAAGAGATTGAAAAGTCAGTACACAACGACATCAATGATGGTGGTGGTGGCGTGCTGACTATATTTTCTTGCAATTTACAATTTTTTGAATGGATGTAGTGTTCCTCTTGCGTCACTAATGGTATGAAAGGGTCGTGAACGTGAACCTCTCGCCGTAGTCGTTGCCGTCGTCGTCATTATATTTATTATGAAGCTTGTCTGGCTATTTGAAGGGGAAAAATTTGCAATATAGGTAGAGTTACATTACATTACCTAATCTAACATTGTCTTGTCATGTATGCTGTCTTGATGATTCAAATGAGAAAACAAGGCTTACCTGCCTTTTTCTTGAGAGTGTCCGGCCGGTGCAAAGAACTTTTTTTCTTATGGCTTATATGGCTAGCCGAATTAATTCAGAATAGAATATTCGTCTTCATTTTTGACTTGAAACAAATTTCTTTAAATGGGAATTCGATGCAACCTTGCGGTAATATTTTCAGAGCATGATGGTGTGCTAAGGTGAAAAATGCTATTGTATTTTACCACCATCATTGACAGCAACATGGAGTTACCCTCTGTGTATTTACGCGAGCTTTGTCGACCAAAATCTATAATTCTTATTTGCTTACCCTTTCATTTATTTGATTTATTCACGTATTTTAGCCCGCTAAAAATATAGAGTAGAATTTGCCAATTGCAAATTTCAATTTACTAGCTACATAATATATACTTTAAAGTTATTCCAATCGCGTTCCATGCCTGCTGCAGGCGCTAACCCGACTCCCTCCAAACATCGGGGTTTCTTTTAGAGACCAAAACGCTAACCAAAAATCTACGCACGTAGATTTGCAAATATAAATTATCTGAATAAACCTGGGCTGAATTTATTGCATAATTTTTGCTTATGCATACTACTGTATGGTTATGGCCGTAATAAAAATGTAAAATGTTCCGTGTGGTAATAAATGGATAGAAAAAGTACTTAAAATACTTGCCAAAGAACATAAATACTGACATATAGTGCATTCTCTTTTAAAAATCATCGTTCATCTTTGGTGTAGGTCTGGGTGCTTTTACTAGAAGAAATAGAAGAAGTAGGAGGGAGCGTCTTAGTCTTATCTAATCTTTTCAATCTTCTAAGCTAAATTTTCAAGGAGTCAAAGTCAAATGGGGAGAAAGAAAGATGACAGTTTTGGTGAAACCAGTTTTTGCCGTAATGATAATGGTTGTAATAATAATACAAAACTAATCATAATAACAATAACTAAACTCTTGAGTTGAGTGAACTAACTTAATGCTTTGAGAGAGATGGAATTTCTGCTAATAATACACTGCCAGTAGGGATTAAGTAATGGCATGCGACGGTGACGGTGTATTGTTGTGGGACGTGGGATATGATTAAGATAAGCAAAAAAAGCAATCATGTGACTTTAGGGTTTCAATGAAGCGTACTACGCAAAGTTTGTTTTCAAGCGTACTCCTACTTCTCGCTGCGAGCAACACACTTCTCGCTCGCAGCTAGCAATAATATTTTTTTAATTTTAATTTTTTTACTTACTGACAAAGTCTTTTTTAAACTTGACTAGTGGCACGAGTTAGTTAAAACAAGTGTGCTTTTCAATTTAACGATGGAAAATCAAACAAAACTAGCCAAAAAACAGTTTTTATTCAGTGATTTCAGTCACCTCTGACTTTTAATATTTTTTTACTTTATTTTTTATTCACTAATGTAACAAACCTGGAAATGTGTTACTCCTACTAAATAAAAAGTTCGTCATTTCACTGGACACTTAAGATGGTGAAGAAAACTTGTAGTTTAACCAGTAATTAGTGAAGAAAACCTAGTTACCACTGAAGACAGATGACCATGCCGAATCCACTACTTCTCCCGGTCGCTCGCTCGCTCGCTCGCTAGATGGCCGTCCAATCTATTCATGGGATGACCAACCTAACCTGAGGGAAGGAAGGATGGATGAAGGGCTTTTGGTGATTTGAGGTGGATTTTCCAACAAATCTATGCTAATGTTCGTTAGGTTTCGCCCTGGCATTAGCCCCTCAAATCTTTGGCTCATTAAAAAAGCCTAGAAAGGCAAGTTTATATTAATTTTTTTCTTTAAAATCAACCTACTTCTTACTCAATCATTGGGACGGATTGCTGCTGATGTGAGATTTTTTTGTTTTGGAACTACCTCAACAATAATCGACGTTGGAAGCTTGCCGTTCCCAGGAATGAAGGACGATATGCATAATAGGATGATGAACCGCACAGGTCACACCGGAGTGTGAGGTGTTTTTTGATCTGTTTAAACGCGGTTTCTGGCATGTCAAAATGCCTCCAAGGCAAGTTAAGGATTTTTATAAGATTTTTTTGAAATAAAGTACGCCCGGGAGGAATCCTAATCCTATTTATTTTTAATCGAGGATGGATGAATCTTTGGAGCTACCACAACTGGAACATCACCAGGATGTATCTTATCAACGACACAACGCACCACCGCAGCTGTCACCAATAGGACATCATAACTGGATTAACACCGCTGCTGATAAAATTAACTCGGATGGATGGACAACTGAAGGATCCTACAATACATCACAATTGGAAATCGCTGCGCCACTTAAGGATCCCTTACGGAATAAAGGGTTGTTAATGTGTCATCAAAACTTAAATAGTATTAGAAACAAATTAGATGAGATCAAATGGTTTATCGAATGGTATAATCCAGGTATTTTCACAATTACGGAGTCAAAATTAGATAATGATCGTGATCCCGATAGTTTATATACTATTGATAGGTATGTTATGATAAGGCAGGATAGAATAGGGAAGGAAGGTGGAGGTTTGGTGTGTTATATAAGAGATGATTTGGAGTACGAAGAAATCGAATTAACATTTGACACTCCAACTTTATGTGAATATTGCGTTTTAAAGCTAAAAAAGAAAGGTATTAAACCATTCTTCTTCGTAACTATATACAACCACCCAAACACCAATACATCAGTTTTTATAGAGTGGTTTGTTAAGATATGCACGTTTTTGAATTGTAAGAAAGAGGAAATAGTTGTAATGGGTGATTTTAATATTGATTTGTTGAGATTAGAATGTATGGACTTTTACTTTGCGTGCAAAGAGTTTGATCTTTGGCAGTTGCTCAACAGCTCCACTCATAACAAGGGTGGATTATTAGATCATATATATGTAAATAGAAAAGAACATTACCTTAAGTTCGGAAACATAGAATATGCAGGTTCTGATCACAATTTGTGCTATACAATTAGAAAGCTATCCAAATTCAGATTTGAGCCAAAACTTATCAGGGTTAGGAACTGGAACAAGGTGGACTGGGTGAAGGTTAAAGAAAAATTATGCTTGTTTCGGGAAACAGATAGCTTGTATACAGCAGGTTACGTAAACAGAAAAATAGATGAAGTTTTTACTAATATCAATAACTATGCAATGACAATATTAGACGAATTTGCGCCTGAGAAATCAATGATTGTAAAAGGCAAGTATAGTCCTTGGTTAACAGAGGAGCTACGTAGGTTAATTAAAGAAAGAAATAAATGTCAAAAAAGGGCAAAGCAATCAAACTTAGAATCAGATTGGAAGCAGTATAGAATTAGTAGGAATACAGTCAATAAAGTACTCTCTAGAAATAAGAAGCAATATTTTAAAGATCAATTCAGCAAGAAATGTAAAAGTGAAGACATGTGGAACAATATAGATGAATTGACTAAGTTTAGATGCAGAAAGTCACAACCACTGACATACCTTGAGGTAGGGAAAAAGAGAGTGTATAACAAGGAGGAAATGAATGACATTTTAGCGGATACATTTGTTGTAAAAGACTCCAGTAGTGAAAACGGGATTGTGCAAGAAATTAAGGACTACAGGGCACAATTTAATTATTCAAATAGCTCTCCCAGTGATGTTGAGCCTATTAGAATATCAAATAATGAGGTTTTAAAAGCAGTTAAATCTTTAAATACTAGGAGATCCCATAATCCAAAGAGTATAGTACCATTGAAAATGATGAAGAATGTTACTGGTATCTTTGTTAGTATATTAACTTGGTTATTTAATGTGATTGTTGACTGTAAATCTGTCCCAACAGCTTTCAAGAAGGCAAATATTATGCCATTATACAAGGGTAAGGGATCTAGAAAGCACGCTATCAACTATAGGCCTATTTCACTTTTGAATGACTACTGTAAGATTTTTGAGAAGGTATTATCGGACAGAATACAGACTAGAATAGAGTCGCAATTGTGCGAGAGACAATTTGCTTATAGAAAAAACATGTCTTGCCATACAGCGTTAGAAATATTTACGAATGACGTCTTTCGTTATATTGATAAACCAGGATATAAGGTCGGGGCAATTTTTCTGGATTTTTCTAAGGCTTTTGACTCCATAAAACATGATATTTTAGTCAGAAAATTAATGACTGAATACAAATTAGAGCCTTGGTATGTTGAACTCATGTTTGCAAATACTAGTGAAAGGGTTTTTAGTATAAATAGTTCAAATAAATGTTATCCATTGACTAGGGGTATTTGTCAAGGATCTGCAAACGGTCCTTTAACGTTCAGCTTATACATTAATAGCATTAGTAAAATAATCAAATGTGAATTCCTTATGTATGCCGACGATATAATTATTTATGCACATGGTAGAACACTAGAGGAAATAAATAAAGTCCTTGTGCGTGAAATGGAAGGAATTAAAAAATGGTGCACTGAAAATGCGATGACAATAAATTATGATAAAACAAAGTGTATGTACTTTCATAAGAGTCATGACGTAACTATTAGAAAAGAAAATGTAAATGGAATTTATGTAGGAAATAATTTTATTGAACGTGTATATGCATTTAAATATTTAGGGGTAATTCTGGACACATGCTTAACATTTAAACTGCACTATGAGCACATAACTACTAAACTAGTTAAAAAAATTAATTACCTCAGAGGTTTTAAGAGATTTTTTACACCGCCAGTTTTTAAGACAATGGTAACTGCTCACATATATTCAGTTGTAGATTATGCAATTGATATTTGGGCTGTTGTTTGCGATAGTGATCTAAACAAACTACAAAGAAGAATCGATAGACTTTTGTTGGAGTACGAGTATCCCTCCTACTCTAAGCGTAATAGTTTTTCAGATTTTGAATTAAGTGTAGTTAGACGTAAATTTGACCTTCTGTCAATTAGGGAACGACGAGATACTATTGTTCTTAAACAGGCACGATTACTTGCCCTTAAGGAGCAATTGCCACTGTCTAAACGTAAATCAACAAGACTGACACCTTTAGCAATAGTTCCATCCTTCAAGTCTGAAAGTTTCAAAAGGAGTTTGGTATATCGTAGAATTCAACTTTGGAATACATTACCTAAAGATCTAGATGTATTGAATATAAATAATAGCTCATTTGAATTAGCTCTTAAGAAGCATCTCTGTTGTTAAATGTTAATTAAATAATCAAAAAATATTATTGACACTTAGTGTTTACCTTAGCTAGTATATTATATATTGATTTACATGTCACCTTATGGAGAACAGAACGATTGTACTGTTTACTTATACTTTGTTATGCTTGGTGTTTGTATTAGTACATAGTACTGAAAAGGCTAGACAATAAAGATCAAATTCAAATTCAGTGTTTTAGGATTAAAGATTGCAGCTTATCAATAATCAGCTTCTTTGACGTCATACATATATCGCTTTACAAAACCAACCAAAAATAGTAGAGAGAAATATGCTCCAGTCATAAATTTGATATTTTTATGTTTCGATTGAATTGCACGCAAAGTTGGTTTTGCATAGAGCAACAAACTCTCCTGAGTTTACCTCCTGTGGGGTTTCGGGGTATAAATCTTAAGCCTAATAAATTTTCTCGGGTAACAAGACAGCTATGGCAAAGTGTCAAGTAGGTAGACAATCTTGTTCATTGTTGCACGATGTTTTAGGCGAGGCTTTAATACACAAAGCGGATATTATGCTCTGCTGCACACAAAATTGCATTGTCAATTTGCTAGCTAATTTTTGGTTTTATGAATATAATTGGTAGTATAGTTGCATATAATACAGTACGTCACATACACGGAAACCAGTGCTAACTACAAATTAGTAATCAAGCTCATCAATTTTATCACAGTTTTAATTGCTTTACCGTCGTCAACTGCATTTACGGAACAATGTGCAGGTAGTGAAGCTATAGATCTTAAATTTCTCCTTGACTAAGGCGTCCCGTTAGTTTTGGTACGTGACATAAAGGAGATAATTGTCGTCTTGTGTTCTGTTCTTCATCGCCTTCATAGCATTAGAACAGTAGTAGACGTAAAAGTCACAAGGGTTAACATTCTGATAGTGATATCTTGATGATGATCACGGAGTAAAAAAACTGTAAGAAAGCTCACTCTACTCATATTTCTCTGGGTTTTCCTTTTCCGAAAGTCCCGCACTTGAAGATGATTTTTATAAACAAAATCATCAAAAACATTCACAAATCACATCAAAAAGTTGACCCAAAGTTTTCTCTTTGCTGCCGAAAAATTTTATGTTTTTTTCAAGGAGTCCACAAGATGGATATACTTCATTCTTGTGTGTGTAGTAATCAATGATGCTGATGATATGTGACGTGCCATTTTGTTCAACCTTCAACCTGACTCTGTTCAATTAAGTGGGCAAAAATTATTCCTCCCGTCAATTCAAGTTTTCATGAAAAACTTTATTATCCTTTTATCATGAAAAATTAAAAGGAAGTTTTTAAAATGAAAAATTAAGGGAAAAATTTGGCTTCGTTATTTCAATTTTTGTTTATTTTATATAAATGCAAAAAGATCATGACATGTTTTAGTAGTTTAACTGGTTGTTTTGTGCTGGTTAAGCAAAAGATTTAGTGGGCTTCCTGACTCTTGACAGATAAAAAAATACGAGGCATGACTAACCAAGCAAAAGTATTGAGGTACACAGATGAGCTTTTTGTTTTACATTTTGTGTTTTATTTGCTGTTTACATTGTCGATGTCGCTGGTGTTGTCGGTGTCTTAAAGAATAAAAAGGAGAGAAGGTCAAAGTATTTAAGATAGTAAAGGAAGCCAAAAGCAATGATGGCGCCTATGTGAAATTGAAGAAATGAGAATGTGTGTCTAATTTACTCACCTCCATCTCACGACGATGATATTCCTCCTGCTGCTTTGTTAGTACTTTGGGTTTTAGTGTAATGTTATGTTGATGATGAAAGGTACAGTAGTGGTCAATATGATTAATTGATATTATGGCTATTCATTTTTAAACCATAAAAACAAATAATTTAAGCTTTACTGAGAAGAAAAGAGAGGGAGGAATATAAAAAAAGAAAAATAACTAGGATGACCTTATAAGGAGCACGTAAATAGCATGCTTATTAGTTTTAAAGGTTCATAGTCTATTAAAACAGGATGCTAAGGCTGCTTTTTAGGGAAATCAAGTCTAATTTAAGACCTGTAGCTTGTTTGCATAAATCATAAAAAATGAAGTTTTTAGTGTGGATACCGCTGCTGATGTCACTGTTTCAAGTTTAAGTACATGACACACATGCAGCGATAATGTTTTTTCCTTTGAAACACGTAATGAATCTCTACTAAAATGGGTTAGTAAAACTAGAGGTTGAAACTGACTTGTTTGCATCGAAATCCAAATCAGTGACAGAATTCGACCTGAACTCTGATTTATTTTTACTCTGCATTTTGCCCACTGCTCTGATTAATTTTGTAGCGTGTGGGGGTCTTAAAGTCCAAAAAGAAAAGTGCAGAAGTGCTAAAGCAAACAACTTGGCATTGTTACAATTCATTTTTTTTTTGTTTTGACAATAAACACTCATAACAAAGTTGAACAAAAATCTGCTAATCAAAATGAAATAAGATTTATCTGTTTTTTTTCTGTGCAAATATGTATTTTGAAAGTGGAACATATGCATAACAGTAAAACTTGTTGATTTCAATATTATGTATTTGAATTGGAAGACACCTTTGGAAGGTGAGAAGAAGAGTAGGTTTAAAAGTGGAGCAATCAAAGCCGTTAAATTTTGTGTGTGTGGATGGTAATCTGGGAGATATTTCGAAAACTTCTTAACAACTTGTTACATCATAAGACGGTGTTGGCGATGGGTGATGCTCCTGATATTATTACGCGATTTAGCATATGGGCTCATGTAACACGTTTATAAAAAAATAAGTTAGACAGTCATTGTTTGCGGTTGACATTTGATCTGACGAAATCAGAGCACATAAAGTAGGTATTGTTTTTGTTGTAACCGCAAAACACTATAAGGCGACGTAAACCGAGTGATGGCCAACAAACTTACAAATAAATGGTCATCAGCCAAATAGTCAGGCTGTTTATGCTGCTGCTGCTGCTATCATATCACAATACAAACGATTAGGTTTATTGACGGTGGGTCAACCTTTGAGGTAATCAGTAGTCATCATGTTATCGTCATATAATCATTTCATTATAATAATGCGCTTGTACATAATGCAATACAAGAGATCTACCATCATCATTGCGAATTATTTGTCACAAAGTTAGAAATTAATCTAGAAAAACCAATGCTTGAAGACTATTGACACAAACATGAAATCAAACAAAAAATGGTCACATGTAAACAACTCACTGAGAAAACATGGCATGTCAAAAAAAACGCAAACCGAACATGTACTTATCACAAAGCAAATTACCCTTTTTTTCTTCCAATTTCCAACGCTATCCAACATCTAAACTGTTACAGTTACAACAAATACTTGTGCAACATTTTGTGCGGTTTTGTTGTATGTGATACATAATAATTTAGTTTTTTCATTATTGTTTTTTTGCTGGTCATTAGCCATTGCGTTTGTTGTTCAAGCTATTTGTAATTTTTCATGGGAAGAAATACGGGGAGTGGGGAAACATCTAGACAATTACTTATTTTGATAAGGCACATTATATTATGTGTGAACTGTGAACAGAGAACAAGCGCAGTGCTTGATAGTAGCAGTGTTAATTGACCCTAACGGCCTATGATGATAATAAAAAGAAAAAAAATTCAGGAACATTTAGTGGTGGCGCAAGTGAAAGAAAATGCCATGTTTTAAAAATTATTATTCGCGTGGAGGAGTTTTGTTCTCTTTTCTCTGATAATCTATTCATTCCATATAGATTGAATATTTTATAAGGTTGTCAGTATATTTTTTGGAATAAAAATGTACAGTAGTGGGTAGTGGGTGTTGTGCTGTAGATTTTTCGTCTTTTAATGAACTTGCTCAGAGCAAAGGAATAAGAAATGGTTTAGTGTGTAGGTGAACTTTAAGGTGATTAGAGGTGCGTACGCAGCAACTAAACTACTGTTTGGGTTGCATTTAAAAAAAGCTGTCAAGTCTATATGTTAGTACAAAAGGTGCATATGAATATTCATGATGAGAAGAAAGAGTTGCAACTAGACTCGGACTCTGACTTGAACCTAAACTGAGCTGAGCTCAGAGAGAGCTTATCAATCAAGTGCACACAAGCATGCGATAAAGAAAGTTGAGCATTTTATCAGAGAAGGGCGGAGAGAAGGGAGTTTCTTATGGGAAACTTGGCGTTAATGACATTCGGATATGCAGTCTAGGATGATAATTAAGCTGTGTGTGTACTTCTCCCCTAAATAATAATAATAAAGTATATAAGCTGCTAATGAAGTTGATATTCCGTGTGAGCATTTTTCAATTGCACTCTGACTCTGCACACGTCTTTGTTGGAGGTATCATGAGAAAAAAACAAAGTTATTAAAAATTACATTCAATTCTCAAGTCAGCTTTCTCGCTTGAACTTAAACCTGTGTTAAAAGGTGAACAAAAGTGCATGACAGTTTAGCTTTCTTCTTTTTGATCGTTGTTTTACCCGTGATTATGCTTTAAAATAGTCATAAATATAAATAAAATCAAGTTATTAATGTTAATGTTTTTTATTCTATTTGTGTATTGCAGATTGTACAGTCTACACCGCAACAAGCCTTCTGGCTCCGTGACGGATATTGCATTTGCAGAATCAGCTCACTAATCATTATTGCAACAAAGCAATCTCGGTTGATTACGTATACAAGCCATAATATTCGGAGTAAACATCACGGATTTTTTGGAACGCGTAATCTCTTCATGACGTTCCCTTTCCCTACAAAAACAAGTAGCAACAACTAACAACGTAATCAAAGTGGATGAATAAGTGGGACAATTCCTGTGAATAAAATATATTAAAAAAGCAAGCCATTATTCCACCAAATTTAATGTTCAATCACGTTGGTTGGCTGATGAGTCATCTCTAAAAATCACAGTTTAAACTTTGGGTATTTGCGCACTTGTAGCTTGTGTGCTCATTATCAGATCACATATTGCACAAGAATTTAATATTGCTACCATGTTAAAAAGTGTAAATCAACCAGTTCTGACTTTAATGATGGGATAAAACGAACAAAGATAAAAAATCACACAAACATTATGATTCAAAGTGAATAAGTTTTTAGATATTTCTTCCAAACTGAATGAAGGCCGTTGTGGGGCTTACTCCATAACATCAGAGTGAAATTGAACGTGAACCTGTGTGCAAGGTTGCTAAACAAGCTGAGTGGAAAATTTGTAAATTTTCAAAATGAGTGTGACAGTGGAAATAGGCAAAAAGCCGTCAGCCCTACCAGTGACGGTAACAGTAAATCATGAACCCTTAGAAGAGGAAACCTTCTGGGCTGAAGCGGCCAACAAGGAACGCTTTGATGATGAGGAGCACAAAGGAAATGTGACGGATGAAGGTATGACGCGCAGTTTTATTTAAAAATCCATTAAAACAAGCAAGAACAAAGAAATGCGCTTCAAGTCGGCTTTATAAAAAAGCATAGTCAATATTTGCGTATCTAAGTGCGTACACCAACTTCATTTTATTGCCATTGTTTTCCAGTAAAACAATTTATTGAATTTATTTGTTTGCTCCAAATTAATCAAACTATTTTTGGACACTAATTTTCAATCGGGCGGAGTAACACTTTTATTAACAGTAATCCGCTAATCCCTATTACGTTGCAAGCGTTACATTTTAGATTTGTATGAAATGACAAATAAGTACGTTTGTTTTGTTACTGTAGATCCCTATTTTATTATTGCTGGTTGACCTCCTTGATAAAAATCGCTCTGTGATTTTTTATACAATTTTTTATTTATATCGCATGCACTTTTATTTATGGCGATTCTGGCCAAATTAATAAGATATTGGCGCAGTTTGCAAGCCTCGTCTTTATGGTCGAAGCGTAGGTTAGTCAATTGGCGTAGTAAAAATCAGAGGTTGGTCAGTAGGAATCACGGAGAAGACGAAGAAACTTGCAAAGAGAAACTCTGCTGCAAACTAGTCCAGTATAAATCATATTTGTTGGTCATATTTCCAGGGGAGTTGGAGGCAGATTGGTTGTCCGAAGTGGGGCTGGGGGAATGGACGCAGCAGTGGAGACAAGGAAAATCCCTCCCAGAAAATGATATTGGACCGGCGGTTCAAAAACTGAGTTTGAAACCACATCAGGTACAAAAATTATAAATATTTTTCTGGAATTCTGAAAAGATGATAAATGGACCATTTTACTAAAATGTGGGATTGGTTTTTATTCAGGCGGACGCTTTAAGAAGACGTATTCAAACGCTTAATGCGACTCTTAAGAAGCGAAGGAAAATGCGTAGGCCCCCAGACATTCGTGGCTTTTTCCAAAGTGACATTTCAGAAAATAAGGTGAGGAAAAATTTTAAAGAAAATTTGCATGAATGAAATTTGCAGTAAAGTAGCTAATTTGTATGAATTGCTTGATTTAGGACTCATCACGAAGCGCAACGCCTGACTCATTGGATTCAAATGAGTTCCCAAGTTCTGATTCCCCTCCAAGGAGAACGTCTTCACCCACACTGCGTCATCAGAGAAGGTATGTCCAGAACATGCCAAAAACATGCAACTCTGCCTACTCAAATGATTTATCTGATGAGCATGCTCATTTTTAAAATGAATTGCAATTTTATTAGATTATATTAATTCACTTTTTTTCTTTTGATTTATTTGCGTCAACAACAGCCAATCCAACTCTGCGGATGAATTAGAGGAAAGCACCTCAGGCTCGCCTAATAATCATCACGTGCCAAACTTTGTCTCCATTTTTGCCCATGACCACCATAACCAGCAGCATCATCACCAATCCCACCAGAGTTTGGGTGGGCAGCCTGCGTCCACCTCCCCACCTAGTCGAAACAAGGATCTGTTCAAAAATCAGTTGAGATTCCCAGTGATTGGCAACTTCAACACGACAGACGGGGAGGTGGCTTCAGATGTTATTAATGGGATTGAAATATTGGGCTATCACAATGTGGGCACTATATACATGAAGGGCTACATTCCAGCCAAGAAGCATGTTAGCCAGGCGGTAATTAACCAGAGCCCTGCAAGCTTACCAAACCAACAGATTCATTCCGGGGGTACGTTAAGTCAGGAAGTGAGCACGAAAACGTTTAGTCCCTTTATTCCTGCGAAAAGTGGAGGATTTACGGCAGAGTTGAATAGAATCAATGGGAATTCCCTGGGGCATGAGGCGGAAGATGAAGATTTTCTGGTAATTTTTACAGAGATTCATTTTGGAAGCATTTTCGAAAATGGGACTTGGTTTTAATTGGAATTGTCATTTTTGCTTCGTTTTTCCAAGCAGGACGAAGAAACTCCCGTTGACCCATCCGGGGTAACTCGACTCAGTGACTTAAGTGAAGAAGATGCCAAAAGCATTCGTCCCATTTTGTTAATGGAGCTAACAGCTCAATGTGACTACTCTAGTATTCAAGTGAGAAAGAGGAAAGTGCAAAAGGGGTTAAAGAAGAATTTATCTGGTGGGGAGGATAGTGGCAGTAATTTGTTTGGAATACCGTTGGAAGCCTTGCTACTAAAGGACAGACAGCTTACGGGAGACAGTAGCTTGGAAGTGCCAATTATTTTTGAAAAGCTTGTGTCCCACTTGTGGAAGAGGAGTTTGAGTGAGCAAGGTCTGCTAAGGATGGCAGGACAAAAAGCGAAAATTAATGACCTTAGGGCCACCTTTGAATCTAGTCTTTACACGGAACCCGAACAGGTACATTGATTTTAGAAACCAATCTGTGTGATGATGAACACCTTTTTGGACGATTTGATAACAAAATGGATTTTTAATTGTGCACGTTTTTATTGTAGGTGGATGCCGCAATGAACCAGTGTTCGTCACACGATGTTGCCAATTTGCTCAAACAGTTTCTTAGAGAATTGCCAGTGCCTTTGCTGGGCTTTGAATATATTGACACGTTTTTTGACGTAGCTGGTACGCAAATCATATAATGCAACTTAATCATATTAATTTGAATACTTGAAATAAAATCTATTTTTTAAATAATCTTATAGACAAATTAAGAGGAAGAAATATGGAGACATGCCTTCGTCTGCTAATCCTCCTTCTTCCCCAAAGCCATCAAGCTGTTCTCAGGCAGCTTCTTCAATTTCTTAGAGAGCTTGTGAAAAACTCCGAGAGCAATAAAATGGGAATTAAAAACGTGTCCTTGATTGTGGCACCCAACTTGGTGCCCACTTCTGCTCTTGGTTCGCAAAATAAAGAGGTAAGTGTTGCGTGATTCCGTGGCATTTGCATTTTTGCAACATGAACCAAGTACTAAATATTCATTTTCTTTAAATTGTGCAGCTAAGTCGGGCCGCTACCTGGGTAAAATTAACTCAAACCCTGATCAAGTACGGTGCAACCCTTTTCGTGATTCCCAGTGATCTTCTCTCGCAACTCCGTCAAATCAACGACCGCGCCCGTCTCAAAAGAGCAAAGGCAAAAAATAATGGCAACGGTGGAAATGGCAAATCCAGCGTAAATGGCTCTGCCGCACCTCCTTCCGGTTGCAAATCTGCTCCGTGTAGCATCCTAAGAATATCCGCACCTCAGCTTGGTTTCCCCGAGGTTGTGCTGCCAATCACTGCAGGATCCACGGCCGGTGATATTGTTCTCTCGTAAGTTCAACGTTCTCACATTTCCCCTCCGCCCACAAAAGTATCACCTTTTAGTCAAATGCCAATAGTTTCATTTTCACTCAATTCTTAATAACAGGTTGTTGGAGGAAGCTGACAAAAAAGCCGAATCATTGGAAAAGGAAGCAGTGAACAATGGACTGGCTCAGGTGAATGGAAATGGTGTTGGCTCGTCTGCCGGCTCCGGAGCGAACAACAGCAACAATGCCAATCAAGCCAACGGAGCGGTACGAAGAAGACAAGTGCCCAGAGCACAGGAAATTAACAAAAACGGACCCAATCTTAGCTGTCTTCTAACCAGAATGAATCCCGACATGGCACTAAAAACCCACGCCTTGTATGAAATTGGCGGAAATATTGGTACGCAGAAAAAGAAATCCAATTTGCCAAAGAGCATAATAATAAAGAGATCAATCAAAAGTAGATAATTACTTATTTTTCCTAATTTAAATCTTCTTTGTAGGGTATCGTCGCGTCGACCCAGCCGCTTTGGTTCCTTCCATTTGCCGAGATAATCCTGCCGCTTCATGGGTTCTCCGTTGCAACCACCGACACTCCTCCGCAAACATTTAAATAATCTTCTTGACTGACACGTTCTTACTGATCCAGTAAATTGGGGCGATGAACTTTTTAAAAAAAGAGGATTGGTCTACAGAATGATATTTCGCAGTGATCTTTGTTATTATTATCATAACTGTATTTTGTGAGCTTCAACTTAGCGCTCTGAGCCAACAGAAGAGCGACTAAAAAAACATATATAAAATATAATGTATTGTAAAGTATATTATTATTATAACTGTAGTAGATTTTATAGTAAAGTGAATTTGCATGTCACTTCTTGTAAACTTGCATTGTTGAAGTGATGCTTTGTATTGCGTTCTTCCATTTTGCTACGGAAGTCTGGATACGGATAGTAGATAGAGGTAGACACTTAGACGCTGACAAATGAGTGTGTGTGTTGACACTGCTACTAGGCTGTCAACAGCACCAGTGAAGATGACAATGACTCTGCGGAAAATTTTCTTTACAATAAATACATAGAGATTTGTACTACTAGAAAACATGTTGGTTGTTGTAAATTGTTAACTAGATATTATAATTTTGTATATTTAGCCCTATATACTATTGTTATTCATTCATTCATGCTATAGAGCATGCCCATTGTGAATATCACACAGGTCCTTAACCCGGTGGTGCCTCCATGAAAACAACACTGTTCTTTATAAACGGTGCGTGGGCAGAGATAAATAAAGCGGGTTGATAGCTTATAACTAAATAATAAGATAACCATACGTTTTCTCCGATGATAAATAGAAATAATAACGAGAAATTAAGAAGGCTGAAATGGTAATCCTGTGTGTGTCCTGAGAGTACTCATTTAAGTTTTTTGTACTTGATTTAATCTCTTGGAATGCGCTGAATTACACGCTCTTTACTACTATAGACGTTACACTACCTGTTTAGGTTTAAGATGGTTGAATTTTCAGAAAAAAAAACCGTAAATTGATATTGACAGCTTGCCATAAAAATTTTATTGATATCTAAACTTAAACCTTATACACGATTTTGTATCTTGTTTCAACGAAAGATTGTAAATATTCAAAAAAGCATAAAGAGTAGTTAGGTTAGATGTTAAGTAGATGTCCTTTTCATTTCGAGTGTTGTTTACCTTAGCTTTAAACTTTTTCTTTAAAAATATAATATCACACCAACGACTTGTTATCTTGTACTTCAGGTGTGAAAACAAAATTACATGCGGCTACATTTTTTGTAGTAATTTTCCCCAATATCTCATTGTACTTCCAAAAAACGTAATAATTTATTGTAATTTTGCAGCTATAAATATAACTGCAAGGGTAATGGAAATAATAACTCAGGCTGTACTACCAAATCTTATGTTTTCCAACTTTATATATTTTTTGTCGTTTTTGTACAAACGTATATAGCTTAGGTAGAAAAAATATAACGGTTATAGTTAAAGCATTAAGTTTGTAGTTTCGTTTTGTTATCCAATATTGGTCTCCTCTTTATCTTTTCAAAGTAGAATAATATAACTACCTATATTTCTTGTGAGTTTATAGTAGATATTTAGAATAATTTCTTCCATAGAATATATATTAAAATATGTATAAGCACTTAAATCGACTATGCGTTAGAACAGATTAAGCGAAGAAATGAATTCAATTTCAAGCCGTACTACATTACGTTGTGTAGTTTAGAGATAGGATAATGTTATATTATTATACAAAATTGATACAATGAAATGTAACACATCGAGATAATATAATAATGTTATTAAAATGAATTGCGAAAAGCAAACAAACTTGCATACAATTTGAAAGTTATTTGCGATTTGTGCATAAATTGTCATAAAACAGGATTTTTCATGCTGCATTTTTATTATGCATTCATTTTAGCGATCGAGGTATCATCATCGATCATTCATAATTAATCATTAATCATCATCATAACGTGGCCGTGACTACTTACCGAAGTTTTGGAGTTCTCTTCTTTCCATTTTATATAATTTTAAAATTCGTAGATTTCAAAATGTAGATGAATAATTTTATTGTGCTTTTTATTCGAATTTCCCTGAAGAGGACCTATGATATTGGGTCGAAACGTTGGAATTAAACTTAATGTTTTTCAAAAACACTCGTGATTGCCTAGAATCATTTTACATTAACTTATAATCATTGCTTTATTTATGCATTCTAACACGTGCACTTGACACAGTGTAAATACGCATCTTAAGTGCATCTTGCTACTTACGCGTAAATAACTTTCTACTGGAAATGTATATAGCGGAGCTATTGCATTTGAAAGGGAAAGGGTTTTTGGCAATGATATGTTATCTGATGGCGACTCATCATGGTAGTGAAAATTGTTTAATTTTCAATTTTCTCGCTTTTATTCAGTTAAAACGAATACTGAAGAATAAGTATGATTTTTGCATTTTGTCTTAATCTTCCAACAACTTTCAGTTTTACTCTTGTGACACGCGACCCACATAAACTTGTCAACCGACTGTCGCACACTCAAACCAACTATTGTCTTGTCTTCAGTCAACCACTTGGTCTAAATATTCAAGTGTGTTTGTGACATAGTCTTTCTGAAGCCCATGCTTTCCAAACTACTTTGTATATAAAAGCCCCTTCCGCAGAGCTTCATCCTGGTCGTTCATCCTGAGAGGCTTTCTTGTCAAGTCCTCTTCTTCCGCAAGCTTTTTTCTCCGTCTCCCGTCTCCTTCCCAAAGTCGTAATATCTGGTTCAGTAGACAAAAGTATACAATTTCCCGTCTTTGTTCTTCTCTGGTTTTGTTGTCTTGTTTCTGTTGTCGTGTCGTTCTTCTGTTCTTGTGCCCATTTCTTAACATTTTATCCGAACTCAGAACAATAAAAGCATTACACCGCAAAACACGGAGAATTAATCCCCACCGAGTACTTAGCAGACCACAGAATAAAAACCTCGGCATTATTATGGGTTTCCTTACACTTGCCTCTGCGGTTGGAGCGACCGCCGTTGCCCTGTCGGGTTGGAACGTTGGCGGGGGCGGAGGAGGTGGCATCATCCTTCCTTCAGCAGATGCTGCCCTATTTAACGCTGTCGTGCCCAACTTGTCAACAGGGTGGTTTGCCAAACCAGGACCATCCGAAAGCCTTCTATTTGGCCTGATTGTGCTAAAGGTAAGCAGTGGTATAATAAGCACAAAGATTGGGAGAAAGGGCATGGATGAAACTGACACAATTTCTCTCCGATTCTCTTTTAAATTGACTAAGGAAGTTGGCCCAATTCGCCACTGGCTTGTATAGAAAACCGAAATATTTTCTTACAAATACCTTAGGGTCGTAAAAGGAAAATAGGAAATTCCTTCCAAAAAAATTATTATCTGGGTCACCGTTTCATGTTTCCACATTTTGCAGGAATAGGGCCAAGTATATTTTTGGGAAAGGATTATACCGCACGAGAGTGCAGGTATCTCGTGTCAACTTGTTGGGGCTTTTTAAGGGAAATGTCTATAAACTGCTGACACACGCATCATCATATAGATATAGAATAGAGAAATACACTTTATTATTTACTCACAATCTTTTATATCCCCTTCTGACCAAAACCAGTAGACATCTTATATATTTATCTGGGTTAAATAAATACTGAAAGCGTGTCTTCTTCTTCACTTGCTTATGTACGCATGCATAAAAACTCTCTTACATTCACATAAAATGTGGCCGTTTTGTCAAGTGAAAGTGTGCATGTACCAGATTTTATAGTAAAATTCACTTTTTGGCTTTGCAAACTCCATTCGTTTGTCGTTTTCTTTGGTTCCACTTCATTCATTTTAAAAGAAGAAGAGAGAAAGAAAGAGATGCTCTGCTTTCTAGATCATTATATAAACCTCTTGAGAAAAAAGAGAGAGAAGATCTAGGTCGCTTTTCTTGTTGCTGGTTTAAATGTTAGTGGAAAATGATACCATTTTTGTTGAAAAAGAAAGAAAGGCTTCTTCAGAGAAAGAATCTTCAAGAAAATATACAGTTTATTTAATGTGTACTTTTATGTACTGGTGCACCACTTTATTTTGTATTTATTACAATTTATTTATCTAGAACAAAAGACGATAAAGCAAGATAATCATTCTGATTTTGTTTGTGGCTTCCTCTTCCAAACTTGCTGAGGAAATTGGGACATAAACAAGAAAACAAAAAAACAAAAGAGAAAAGTATAGGAACTTGTAGAGTTTTTACTATTCTTGATAGCAGAAGTAACAACGGCACACATATTTTTATTTATTTTATGCACCATCAGTCCGCGCTCCACTTTTTCGGAGATTCCTTCTTATTTTTAGAGCAGAAGAGAGAGAAAATAGAGTAACCGAAATGCAAAAAGTTGACAGACAAAAATGCGATCCATTATCTGCTTGCATTCTGGTTTGTTTATGTTGGGACATGCACGACCTAGCTTTCTGGTTTAAAAAAGCCTAAAAATAGGAATGTTGAGAGAAAGCATGTATTATTATTAGAAAGATATACCTACGTTTTGAGGAAGTTGTAGAAATGCATTTTGTTGTGAGTTGACATGTCACGTAAATAATGTGGCTGTGCATCACGTTTTCCTTATTTTTAGCATTTTGGATTTTCTCTTTTGAATAAAGATAAAATTTGAAGGCAATGAATGCATAAAAACTGGAACGTGAGAGAAAGCGCTCCATATTATAGGGATTTTCACACAAATTCAGTTATCATACTTAAAGTTACCAGATCTAAACATCGTAATGTCGCAGGTAGTATGTATGAATCTAGGTTTTGTCGTTGACGTTCTGTCAAGTCTACTTTTTCTGTTTTTTATTCTTTACCTGAGGATATAACCGTAATATAATTATTTTGTGCTTCAACTTGGATTAGGTTATGGCCATGCGAATGGCTGGCTTGTTTCCCTACAACTTGAACGAGCTTTGGGAGGAAAACGGCGTTTTCGAGAATGGGCTTAACGGACTGGGACTAGACATTGAGAAGATTTGGCGAAGAAAGTCAAAGAGTAGTAGTCGCGTCCAGAGGGACCTCTTCTTTGCGAAGCTCAACAAGTACTCCAAAGCTCCTTTGCTTAAGGAGATTCAGGCTGTGGAACGAATCCTTTTGGTAAGTACATTGTACTACAAGTACTACAGCTCGGGTATAAATAGACAAGATATTATGATGTTTAGAATGTAATCTTCAAAGTCTGTTATTTTCCTCGAAAAAAATGCTTTCTTTTGAGGTTTACAACATTTTCGTTCTCCGAACTGGACAAAGCGTACTTAAAAGGCAGACAATTTGGTTGTTTGTTTGTTCAAAGGGAGATTTTCAGAAATAATTGATTTCCTTGCCTTTCTACATGCTAAAAATGATTCGGTTTATTTTTAGAGTGGTTGGTTTTTGGTTATTTCTGCTTTTTACTGGTTTGCAATAGACAAAACTGGCTCTTTTTACCAGTTTCCTTTTGTTTTAAGTTTGCTAACGGACTTGCTTCTTATTTATCTTTGTTCTTTTCCTAAAATCAAGGGCTTAAGACGCATTGATTCCCATGATTGTTTCATCAGACATGTTTGTCAAGTCAAACAAAAACAAATTGCGGGGAAGAGCACCCATTTCGAGGATAGCATTTTGCAAGTTTTCAGGTAAGTATTTAGGAATTTGAAAGGGCAGACAATTATTTTATACTAAGAAACGCTGTTCTCTGTAACCCTTGTTATTTGTGGAATGCTTTAAATATTTTATAGCTTGAAACCCCAGAAGAAAGCAAGCGCCGATGGGATTAGAAACATTTGGGACATTTATCATGACGCACTTACCCCTGAGGTTATTGACTGTGCTCAGAAGTATCAACTTTGTCCTTTGACCAAGAAGGACACCAGCGTGAGCAGTCTTCTGTCTGGATTTTTCTAAAAAAAAGTTTTATTTGAGGAATAGCACATTTTAAGTTATTTAATTATTCGACAATATTTATTATGTTCTATTTATATTTGTCAATTTGTTATTTATTTTTATTTAAACTGCAAAAATATTTTAGCATTAAAATTCTATTTATATATACTTTAGCATTTGTATACGTACATTATTGAAATAAAAGATGTTTTTCAATTCATATCTGTTTATTATTGCTGTTTATGACTTCTACTAAACTTTACACAGACCTTGAATATTATATCTTTTAATATGAATGATACATTTTATTAAATGACATAAATGTAGAATCTATATATAATATTCTTTCAATACGTTTATTTCATAACTCAGTCATTTGCCTGCGGCTAATGCCAAAGTCTGTGCCTTAACGGCTTTCAATGCACTGATTCTCCCGTAACCAAACAAGTTGTTAGGAATGACTTCAGTACTTTCGTTACACCGATTCTGTTGCTTTAGATCCACAGTTGCGGCATCCGCATTTTGAGTAATAAACTGATAAGCTTCCTCAAACGTCAAGTCAGGATTTCTAACGTGCAACAGCGCTATTACTCCAGCAACATGTGGGGTAGCAGGAGATGTTCCTTGTGTCAAGGTCACCAGGCTTTCTTCGGGACCACCTACATTTGCATCTAGAGTCATGATATAAACACCCGGTGCAACTAAATCAGGCTTTATAGTTCCGTTCGGCGACGGGCCAGCACCACTAGCAGGCCAGCAGATATCCTTAATGTCTGTGGATCCGACTCCAATGACCCACGGCGAGTTCCCCGGACTTTCAGAACTTCCGCAAGCCGCCCCATCATTTCCTATAGCAGCTACTGGGATGATACCCAGATTTTTCATGGTCAAAAAGTCGTCATCGAAACCCTCACCTTCTCTTCCAGCAGAAATAGAGAAGGAAACAACATGGGGGGCTTTGCTACAGTCGGGATTCGAACCGTCGGGTAACGTTGGACAGCTCATAAACTGAATACAGTTCAAGATATGTTCGGCACTGCACTCTTTCCCTTCTTCTTGTCCACCACATCCTCGACAAGCCATCCATTTGGCCCCGGGGGCAACACCAAGTGGTCTATACACCTCTTAGCTATGGTTTAGTATACAGGTCAGCGCCTACGTAACTTATACCAATCGATAGCCCTTGATCTGTAGAGTCGAATGACACCACTCTCAGGTGGTGCAGATACTCTACAGATCAAGGGCGTTAATAGCTATAAGTTTCGTTTCGGAATTCGCTGAACCGTATACTAAACCTTTTCCATGAACTTGAATTTTTATAGAATCGGCAACTAGAATGCCCATCATCCCTGTCCCGTGTCCTTGATAATCAAAGGGCTCCAGTGTCCCATTGACACCATCCAGCCACCCATACTCTCCCCTAAAACTCGGCTTCAGGTTCTTGTGCGTGTACCTTACTCCAGTGTCTATATTTGCCACGATAACTCCCTCGCCTTTCTTTCCACCCAACTCCTCCCAGGCTTCAGGCACCTGAATGTGAAGAATGTTCCAGTAAAGTATTGGATCACCATCAACCCGACCATTTATTTGTTCAGACTTTGGTATGCCCATTTTCGTCTCCAGTTTGAT
Source organism: Entomobrya proxima (assembly GCA_029691765.1). NCBI lineage: Eukaryota > Metazoa > Arthropoda > Collembola > Entomobryomorpha > Entomobryidae > Entomobrya > Entomobrya proxima. The sequence goes on from CM056168.1 coordinate 2,050,246, forward strand.
TGCAGACACGTTCGGATCTTCTTCAATGGTCTTGACTGTCGCCAAATCGACTTCCTTCACAAACAGCCTATTGCTCGTCCAGTACTTTCTAAAGTACTGGAAGCCGCCCCCACTTCGTGCAGACAGTTTCCCGATTACTGATTCCTGTGCCGTGTTAGCGTTGTCCTGCAAAGCTTGCACTATCGCGTTGTTACGTGATGAGCGGTCATTACTTTTCACGGATTTTGAAGCGTCGAGTAAGGTTGACCTTACGCCCATGTGAAAGGAAACGAGCACATTTGCTTTCTCTCCTTTCTCAAGTTTTGATAATAGAACAGGGTCGATTTTGGTAGTATGGCTCATGTGTATATCGAATAGCAGTAAAACTGCGAAAACACTTAAAAATTTCAGCATGATTTCTTATGCGAATAAGTTATTTAAGTTTTGGCAATCGGATTTATACAAACTACTAAACTTTCAGGCCAAGAGCAAACGAAAATAGATTCTACTCAGAGTAATCAAGTTTTTGTTATATTTATTACATCCTGATTTCATGATGTATGATGTAAACCGACATTCTTTGTGAGATCAAGTCATTTGACGATAAAGTCTATTTTATAGCGTATTGTGGTGCTTCAATCGATTGGAAGTGGGTGGATTATGTGGATATATTTGGACTTTGGAGTTCCGTATTCATGGGGCAATGTGATACTACTCGCATCATTTGGTAAATAGTACATAGTATTCGTTTGTTGGGTTGGTTGATGTGTACACAAACGTTATGTATTTCGTTACGTGAATAATCAGCATCAAATAATCATGAATGACCTAATCAAGCAACGCATGATTTTCTTGATTGCAACTTGGGCTAACAAAATGATTCAATATTAATTTGGATTCATGCTGACCCGTCTGTCGATTTTGACATTATACCAATTCCTCTTGTTCTTTCATGTTTGCTATTTGTCTTTATCGGTTTCAATTTTCTATGGTCAATATTATGCTTTCTCTTCAACATACCGCACACATGGGCACTTAATAAATATACAAGAACATCATCACAATACTATTGCATATTATATGATTTTCGATTTGAATCTCTCTATGGGCTAAACATTTTAATGTAACATGTGTATTTTCACAGTAGCCACACACACTTTGGATAATTGTCACATTGTTATTCCTTCGAAGTATCATTCATTGTCACATCACAAATCGCCATTTGGTATTCAAATTGGATCATCGATTTCTTTTGTGCTTGTGGTTTACGAAGTGAAAATTTGTTTGTAATGGTCAAGTGGTTACGACGGGACAATTGATGCAATGTGGTCAGTTATTGCCAAACATTTTTTTCTCTTGTGGGCATTATGCAAAGGGACACTACATTGTTATGTAAATAATTCATAAAAGGTTTCAATACAAAAAATCCAGATAAATCAAGAATGGACACATTTGCTCAAGGTTATATAATAATCTATAGAATCGAACAACCTAAGAGGTACATATACATAATGCAATTTAACTAAGACAGAACAAAAATATCTATTCGGGAGCGAATTATGGAAATGTCATTTAAAATTTTGGAAGACGTCTTTCCGTTTCCAAAATCTTGAACAGCTTATTAAAGCAAGTGAAAACGCAGTCTGTGAGTAGCTATTTTGTACACACATTTGCTAAATATACATATTATTAATGTGGGATACTGTAACACTTAGTATGTATCCAAAATATTTCACTTATTTTTTTGATTGCCTACACAAATAAACAGAAAATTGTTTTGCTAAAAATCTTTTACTTTTTGAATAATTGGTTGCATAATAACTTGAATAATATTTTAAAAATTGAAAATTGTTTGGAGTAGCCACTACTATTGCTGCTCAATTGAAATTTTTCTCTTCTAGTGAAATTCTCACCATTTAGGTATGATAAGCTAATGCCACGTCCATCGTAATCATAATTGCCACAAATTGATTATAATAAATGAACAAAACCACCTGCAATCAAGTACAAAGTGTGGGAAGCAAAACCGGGATAAAAATCAACACACAACCCTGAATAGATTTTCTCCTACCAAGCATACTAAATCAGTAATATTTTATATGCCTAATATTATCAAACACAAAAAAAAACTTGTAAAAACGCGATTGACACGTAGTGTAATATGATCCGCTATATCAACTCGACAAATCTCTGCGAACAAGTGAAAAAAACCCAGAGTAAAGAACGTAAGAGCATTACTTATAAAAAATTTATGGGTTTAAGCACTTTTACAGGATATATAAAAAAAACCCTACGTGTAACACCACAAGAGCATGATCATGCATCAACAAAGCCTTGCATAATTGTCCCCTTCTGTTTTTTCACCAGCCGATATAGAGCCGCAAGGCAGGAAAAATATGTACATTTTGTATTACATATTGTGGGACAACACCAGCAACAAACTCCAGAGGCGAGGAAGGAAAAAGGGTCTTAATTCTGAACTCGCCTCTATTCCAGTGCTCGGCTCAGAGCATAAAAGTAAAGTATAAAGTGTCATTTTTTCATTACGTATTTATCCCCCTTTTAAATGGGCCTTGTTGGATAGATATAGAGATAGCTGGAAACTATAGATAAATGGATGTGTTTGTTGTGCGTGTGTGTAAAGTGGAAAAGGAAAAAGGGACGGGGACGATGATGATGATAATGATGGCTATATACAGAAGCCAGATAGAGAGGAAAAACTCAAGTCATTCCATTTTTGAAGGATAATATTGGGTTGTTGCTTGTGTGGGAAAGGTAGTCGGAGCAAGGTTCTCACGCGACTGACACGCGTTGGCTGCATACATTTGATTGAACAATAACAAAACTATATCACCGAAGCAGCAACCTTTGTTTCACTTACTATCTATCTATCTTTATCTCTGTAATGCCGTATGTCTTTCCAAATTTTCACTGGGCTTGTTTGTCTACTTGTCTTTTTTCTGATGATGATTATAAGTCGACTTGAGGGAAATGGAAAAATTAAAGTTGTAGAGAAAAGCTATATAATATGTAATCAAAATGATTTTCAAAGAGGAAAGCTCTGTCCTATGTTGAAATTATATATCTTTTTTGAAAGTGATTTGATAACTTAAACTTTGAGCAGATAAAATGTGTTCTGAAAATCTCCTTGCACTAATGCATTTTGCATGGGAAATCTAATCTAACTAAATCTTTCCAAATGAAATAAGCAGAAAATAAAATATAATGTGCCAAGCGTAAGGCTCTGAATGAAAGGTGCGTGTGCTTGGCGTTTGGTCACTGGAATTGTTGACTGTCTCCGGGTGAAAATTACTGCTTGTACACAATGAGGTTTTATATATCCTTACAGAATATAAGATAATGGGCTGGAAAATATTGGGCTTTTGTAGAAAATGTATTGATTTAATGGAAGTCTGCCTTGTGCGTCATTAGAAATCTGCAAAATTTCCTCTGTCTGCTATGCATTTTTGGATATTGTGTGGATTGACAGAAACACATCAAAAGAGAGCAGAAAAGCTTTTTGAAGCTTGGATTTCCTACGGAGGAAGATGACGAGACAAGAGACATGAACTGTTTTTGTGCTGAAAATAATATGATAAATTGTTTTTCTCATTTATGCCCACTATCAATAAAAGGGCTTGGAAGCAGTGGATAATGTGGATGATGACTAATTTGACTATAGACAGGTTAGAATTATAGACAAAGACTAATAAGCCTTAAGTAAACAAGTTGAGAAAAGGACTATCAAAGAACGGGCATTAGGGAGTACTTGTCTCTTTTGCTACTTTCCCACTGTAGTAGTTTGAACTGAAGTGTATTCCAAAGTTCATTCCCCCGAAAATCCACCCCCACCTAGTCAACAGCATTTTATCTCGGGCAACGTTCTTGCCTTCCGCTCCAGTGACCAAAAATTATCCAGCTGCTAACTCTGTGTCAAGTGGGTGCATTTCCAGTTTATATTATAAGCAGAATAAGTCTATAGACAGTAAGCAAACACGTGCAACACAGATACAATAACATTTTGCGCTTGTTTTTGTTTTTCTTTTAAAAAATTTAATGTTGCTGCTGCGATGTCGTTCCCATAACCCATGTATGTGAACCCATACAACTTCGAATTTTTCCCTTGGGCTGCTACTTGCAACGTGAAAATCCAAAAACTTGCAAACAAACTAATTACTAGCAATAACAAACTTTACGCAGAAGTCACAGAGGTCGAAACGCAAAAAAAATCTTAAGGAATGAAATACTGTTTGTAAGAAAGTAAGAAGTTATTTCGTGCAAAAAAATGTGTGGGATGCTTGTGAACAACCAATTTTCCCTTTAATCTTATGAGACCTATGTCAACACTAAACATGTTGCTTTATGTCATGTTGCAAGTAAGGACATAAAAAGTGATTTAGAATCAGACTTTTATTTCTCCATTTCCCCATTGAGATGCATTTCAACTTTTAGCAAAAATATATTTTCTTTTTCATAACTTCCTGTTTTTTTCTTACTTTCTCCTGATGATATTATCACGCCTCCTTCTTTCTTGACTTAACCCTTAATCTTGATCCTTGAAGTAATCATCAGCTTTCCAAGAAATCTTTATATTCTACATTTTCGATATCGGTCGATTCAAATCTTCATCGAATTTGAAACCAACGAAGAATGTAACACTAACAAAACGGGCTTATAATCCGTCATAGAATTTTCCTAGAAGAGCCACTTTAATACGTGTGCGTGCTTAATGTTTCAATACTAAAGTATTGTGCAATGTTATTTAGATCGTGTTACGTCAGCGGGTTTTCCCTTGTTCCTGTTTCCTGTATACGCATTTTGATTTTGTCTTTTATGCTTGCAAATTTAAATGAAAGTGATTTGCAGCAAGTGGAACGCGCGATTTCTATGAAACATGATTTACGCTCTGAGATTTTAATTAGTTTGCTTAAATTCAATTGTATCTGCTGATGTTATGCAATGCGCTTTGGTTCTACTTACTCACGTAGAGCAAATGCACACATTTGATATTTCACAAACGTTCCAAGAACCGATTTTTATAGCAAACGCAAACAAAATGTTGTAAACAATTCCAAGCGGAAAATATTGAAAAACGTTTTATGCAAAAAAATAAAGCTTTCACTTTTCAACGTGTGCACATTTGTTAGTTTTTTCTTTCCTTTGTATATTTTTTGTTCGCTCTTTATTGTCTTTTTATTTGTAATAGTAATAATTTTTCATTATAAAATTTTCTCTTTGTAATTAAACAACTTTTCTGTGAGATCTTATTGTCTACGTAGAGAGAATAACAAACAGCATTTATTATTATGTTTTTAATAGCAGTATAAACTCAAAATGAAATAAAAATCTCTTACAAGCTATATATCTATATACATCTATACATCTTACCATTATGGATAAAAAAGTCAATAAATAAAAATTTTCCCTGACCTAATGAACTAAATTAGCTATTATGTTTTCAATTATATATTTTTACAGCTTCGTTCTATACTTTGCCCCTTATTTGCTACAAGAATAAACCTAATAATTCAATTTATTGCATCTCGTTTTAGTACACTTGAGTAAGTAAGTACACTTTTTAGTATGTATATAAGGCGTATTTGGAAATGGAGCGGAGGAGGGTTGAAAGTAGTACACACGTCCCTCCGGGTCTTCCATAACAGTTGGCTGCACACTTTGTTGTCGTGCCTTTAAAAAACTTTTTGAGTATGGACCAGAAATATATTAAGATCCTAAGAATAAATCTGTGCATTTTGTTTACTGAGTGAGTGATTTACACCTTAAACCAGCTATAGCTAATCAGTAAAGTTGTAATAATACAGCGCGGAAAAATATATCGCCAACTGTGATAAAGGCTTAACTATCACGGAGGCAAAACACCTTATTTATTCATTAGTAAAATTGATGTTTTTACAACATGACAAACTAATCCATCCGAGAGAGTGGGCTTTCTTATCAAATTTGGGTTATTTTCGATGATGTAAAAATGTACACACTTAACACAAAAAATATACTTAATGTAATATCCTAATAAGCTATTGTACAAACTCATCGATACATGATATATATTTTTCAATAAAAAAGCTTCTCTTTTGTTTTCTACAAATATATTATATCGCTTTTCTACTGTTGCGTGCATTCCGAAAACTGACTAGAATAAAAAAGGAAACCGTACAAAAGAGAGAGAAACATGAAGTTGTACACAACTTAACCTAATTTCCGTTCTGCCTTGTTTACAACATAAAAATTAGAGAACTAATAGCACAGTATAAGAAAACCCGGCGGCAGCAGGTTTATTTTTTAACCCAATCTTAAGCATCTTCAGCAATCTTAATACTTCCTACTCCAGAATAAAAAACAATTAGCTATAAACAATTTCCTTGAACCAAAATTATTTCTTGCTCAACTGATTTCTTTTTTAGGTTGAAACTAAACCAAAATTGAGTTATAAATAACGCGGATGTTTATTCCTGCATGCTTTCACACTTTGCACGTACCAGGTCAAGGAACTACTCAAAGGAAAACAATAGTACCCATTTACCACCAGAAAAGGAAACTCTTTCCAAACACGATAATGTCTTGTTGTTTAAGATGAGCCACTACTGACCTACTAAACTTTTTAACAGCTTTCGCATGTGTGAATTCATCATAATCACTTTTCTTTCACAATAGCCCATTGAATATCTTTCTTCCTGCTCAGGACTCTCATGCTGATGAGAAATTGAAAGACGTGAGAAAAAAAGTCTGGAAAAGTAAACCAAACTGAAAAAAGAAATTGCGTCCATTTTTCTTCTTCTTTTTACTTCCGGATACAAAACGGAGAAGAAACAAGATGGGAAATATATCATATTTTTTGACCAACTTAATGGATTTGTTGGTTGCGTGGGTAAGGGTTCACAGCTTTATCGTTTTTGCATGATTACACTTTTCATCATCTCTAGTCTTGCCGGAACTCTCAGGAAGAAGAAGAATGGGAAAGAAATAAATGTGTCTACTCAGCAGATATACTTTTCCTCTTCACCTTTCTCTTATTCCTTTTTATACAGGATCATCATTCATTCTCTCTTGAGACTCAAGACAAGAAATAAAAATAGCTCACAAGTGGAAAAAGTGCGTGAGATAGTTCATTACCCTGTTGACCCACTAAAATTATCAGGAAATTACACTTTGCTGCTAGTGCTAGTAACGAGCACTGTTGATTCGTTGATCCTGCCTTAATTACAATTATAAGCGTACATAGTCCCTTTCTCAACATAGTTCTCTAGAAACAGCATCATTTCTCAGTAATCTTTTCTCATTTCCCTTTCCCCCTACAACTCAACATCATAATTTACCCACTTTCTCCTACACAACAACAAAGTATCAACCCGAGCGTAGAATGTTAGGTCAGGATACTGAATGAAAAGTTGCTTGTCATTTCCTATTTCCTCATTCCATATTCTGTTGCAACTGAATAACATTTTAAAAATATGATTTGAGTAGAAAGCTCTTTGTCTTTTGTCTAAATGTAAAAAAAGCGTGTGGAGAGCTCTTCCAAACTCCATAGTTTTTCCTACTATTATTATCTCCAACCTACATATAATATACTTCTTCTGCTTTTGTTTGCATGCTCCATTGCAGCGCGCAAAAGAGAAAACTTTCTCTGAAGAAAGTGAAGAGAAAAGAAGGCCCATAAAATAAGTACTAACAACACGACACTTCTTGTCGAAGCACAAACCACATTTCTTTTGAAGCCGTGTGTGCTTGCAAGCTTATGAATGTCTCTAGTAGTTTATTTTAACCATAAAACTAGAAAATGGTATCTGGAACGGAAAAGTAATTAATGAGCGTGGAGAGAGATGCTCTAATAAAATACGGTTGTTTGCTACTACACAACAAAACAGAGGGTTTTGGAGGAGCGTGTGTTGCTCAATAACAGGATATGAGAATGATAATGTGGAGGGAGACAAGAGAGAGAGTTGAGATAATGTGGTATAATGTGATGATGAAGATAGTTGTAGTAAAAGTGATGTGATCAAGGCGTACTAAACATTTTAAGTATTTTCTCGTGCAAGCACATGCTCTCATGCATAGAAAACTTCTAAATTGAGTGTGGAGAGTGTCTAGCAAAACTGAATTTATTATTTAAGTAGGGAATCTACGTTTTTCGATTACCAAAATAGATAATGACACAGTTCTGACCTATTTACGTTTTGTTTGTTTGCTTTTTATGGTGAAAATAGAAATAGCTTGACAAGAAAACTTTGCGTAGCTTATATTCCAGAAACTTTAAACTTTCCTGCCCGATCGAATCATTCAGCAACCAGATTTGTTGGTTATCATCTCTTGTTATCTTCATCGTATTATCATAAAAACTGTAAACGTTAAAGATCAATAAAAGCAGATCATCCTCGGGTAAAAATTGGCTCGTCCTTCATAAAACTTTACTTTAGCTACAATAGCGTGGAAAAACCCCGGAAAACGTGTTGAGCTTTATAAACTAGAAATTTAATGCTGGATTGATAACACACACTTGTTAAAAATATAATTAATGGTATTTATTATTCAAGCATGTTGCACCCACACCCACACATCTGGGCCGCGGTTTTCACTTTTCACAAAAAATGCCCTGCAGTCTAAAAACAAACACATGCTTGATCGCATCTCTGTTTTCGAAATCAGTTAGAATTTCATTCATTTTTTCCTTGTTGCTATCTTACACTACACTTTGTTTCTCTAAATCTTCAAGCAAGTGGAAATGCATGTGACTATTTACGTTGTTTTCTTAAAACGGGAAAAGAAAACCTTCCTAGAACTTCAAAAGTTCATTCATGCAGTATTTGTACTTTTTTGTTTTTCGTTATTGTTTACAGTTCAAACTGTTCTGTTCTTTTTGCGACATATTATTCGCTTGTCTAAATAAACAATATATTAGTACAGGGCACGTTTTTACTAATTCTCTGAATAACACATTCCGTCTTTTGCTTGTTGAAAATATCGCGTATGCTGTAGTATCAAAATATTTGCATTTTTTTCCATCATAACCAACCAAGCTACTACATACGCAAGTAAAAAGACTACTCCTTTGTAAATATTTGCTTCTGTAACTCATAACAGTTCCTATAAACTCGTTCAAGACATTTTTCGTAAGACTACCCGTTCATAACCATGCTTAACGCAAGAACTTTTTGTAACAACGTGATATTCAATTCAATTACAAAATGATATTATAAAATTCTGAGTAAAAGCTCTGACGTAAAAGCTGCTGCCGCTTTAATATAGTTTTTTATACTGTGCTATTTGGGATAAAATCATATTTAGAAAACCTGTCCCAGTTCCTCTTACTACAAATCCAATTAATCAAAAACGGAAATACACCCAGTGTACACTTGAGACAAATTTTCTATTAACCTATTTTGGAATGAACGTTCGGTTTGCCTTTCTCCCTTATTTACGTGATCCTGCATATAATACTACCATTCAATTTAAACTTAAAGCACTTGAATTTCTTACCGAGAGAGAGTTTATCACTTTAAAAAATGTAACAAAATACTAATCTAAATCTTCTTGGAAGAAAGACTTGAATAATATATATACTTTTTTGCATTTTTCGCTTTGCATTCAAGTTTTACCGTAAGTATAATACCTTGTCTTCCTTGAAACCTAAATTAAACGTTTAATAAGCTAATTCCGCACCCCACGGCCTATAAGGCTTATTTCCGCTTTGGACCTGGTAGGCCGCAGAGTTCTGGGTCATCCCATAAGGACTGGTGGAAGTCATGGGATTCGCATTGCTCGTTGACAATTGCTGTTGTTGCTGCTGCTGTTGAGCAGGAGATGAGCTTAGACTTGGAGAGTACTCTCCACCCTGACGATGATGATGATACCTTTGCTGCATCTGAAGGTGACCACCCGAGAGTTGATTATTCGAGTTGGAGTTATCCGAGGGCATTGCCGGACTGGAGTGGTGGTGATGATTTAAGTAGTTCCCATGCGTGTTTCCCGTGGCCGCTGCTCCGGCTGTGGGAGAAGAGGCTTCCATCAGGCCAGGGTGCTGACCGGCCTGCAAAGCAGGGGCAACCGGCAGGCCTCCTGCAAAGACAAATAATTAAAAATTACCAATTACATATAAGGTTCACATACAAATTCATGTGGGAATGGAGGAACATGCAGTGTGCTTGCTCAACTGGTTACTATCATTTTCTCTCTCTTTTTAATCTTCATCTCTTTCCCAGTTCATGCTGCTGAGCCATTTACCACAAACTGCGCATCTTCATCTAAGACGCAGTTCATAATGCTCACAGTACTAAATTGCCCAAGATTTTATCATCATCACAAAATCTCAATGATTTTTTTGCCGACTGTTACGAAGCAGTAGAATATTTTTAGGTGTGATATTATATTATTCAATGTACAATCCTATCTCTTAAGGATAGGTTGGTTTAGAACCCTTTTGCCATCATTTCATCAATCAACAGCAAAAAAGTAATCCTTTTTACCAAAAAGGTTTCATCTTTCTGCCCAACAAATGAGCATACATGCACGCACTTGCTTTTCCTCTTCCTTTTCACGTGTCAGTCATGTTAACACGTAATATCAAAAGTCTTCATTGTGATTTCCACCTTCCACCGTGTACCATAGACCATCATGATGCAATATTGCCACATCGTCCAATTTCTTATGAATGAAAATAAACCTCTCTCTAGGGAGAAGGTGCAATAGATGTACCCTTTTCCACTTCCTCATCTTCTCGAAGATGTTCATTAAAGGAGGATATCAAGCGTGAAAAATAATATCAGGCAGGTTAATAGAGATCAATTCCAGGGTAGAGCAAAAACCTAGTCATTAAAACCTGTGGGATTTTATTAGAAAATGGTAGAGTGCGCAAAGACTAGTAATCATTTTACCAAAGTTCGTGTAATAAGTTGAAAATGGCAAAAAACATGGTACTATGTAATAATTATAAGATCATTTTCTGTTCACTGATAATTGCTTGTAAATATACGTGTTCCCCAAGAAAGCCATTTACTCATCAGAAACAATGTACATGCTCATTGGAGAAAATTGGCTGAACTAATATATTTTGCTGTTTAGTTGTTGGGTGGGTGGTTATTAACAAAATGCTTATGATGATATGGTGTATGCTGTGGGGCTACAAGTTCACAAACAGCTCTACTAGATGATTATACACAAGTCAAAAACAGATTCACATAATTTATTTGCTTATTCCTGGATTTAAAAAAAGTGTTTATCACACTCTCAAAGTTAGCGTGAATGGATGGTTATCTAACGGCTGCAAGGTCAAATTCCCTTAGAACATAATATTCCCGCTGGAAATCAATTATGCATACTGACTTTTATTTGACCACTCCGTTTTTCAATTTGATATCATTCCACTAGAATGAAATACTGGAAATGAAAACAAGATGCCGGCGGGTGGTAATAAAATAGTGGTAAGCAAGCAGAGAGTGATATCAAACCGAGCTGCCTCTCGGTCCCTTTAATTCAATTATTGTGAAAGTGGTATTAGTGTCACTCCTTGAATAACACGCAATAATGAAAAACGCTTCAACTGTAAAAGTGTAATTCAATCTGGTTACAAAATATGCTTTATCCTTATTTAACAAGTTCAAATTTCTACTGGAAAACATGCCATGGACAGTGGAGGAAAATAAGCTAAAGGATAAATATTGTGTATACCGACACGCGAAAGGATGAAAGTGGAAAATTGATCATAAGTAGCTTGATGATGATGCTTCAATATCCATTCCATTGCATAACCAGACCCAACTTCCTCTTGAAACGTTAACTAATTTACAATTTCTTGCCCTGGGGTCATTTCCCTGTTAGTATAAACAAGCCAGTCAAGTACATTTTGATTTAAAACTCTTTAGTTCAGAGAGCAGCACAATGGGATACTATATAACTTGCATGTTTTTTCCTTCTAAGGAATATAGGATTTGAACTTGGCATAAAATTAGTTTAAAGCAAAAACTTGTGCTTTATCAGTTTCGTTGTCAAAAAGGGACTTTATATAACCAACTCCAGACTTTACGCTTGTAAAACAAATATTATCATATGGTTATCCAGGCCTTAAATGCGTCATTACTATAATAAAAAGCAAAACATCCGGAATGTTCTACGCTCTTACTTAAGTTGTTATTCAAGCCCACCTTCCTTTACCAGGAATTCGCAGGACTATTTTGAAGGTTCCTCTTGAAATGCTAAAACCACTAATTATAATGCTCTTGCCGTGTGTGCATACGCAAACAATAGGTTGTATCTGTGGCTTTTCCAAAGAATTCTAAATTAACACAGTAGAGAAAGCGTTGAGCAATTTGAGCTTTTAACATTTCAATTTTGTACTCTTGAATGAATTTAGAGAAAACAGTAAGGCGCTAAGGTAGTATCATTCATGTAATTTGAATCTACGCTTCAAAGCCCAGACAAAACAACGCACTTGAAATTTGCTCGCCTTCCCAGTGTTTACACTCTTATCTAATAATAGTGGAAGCTGAGAAATTAATTATATCATCAGGTGAAATCCACAGACTGTTTTGCATTTCAATCAGATATGTTGCTACACTAGCTGACTAGCTACTGAAGGTTTTTTTTTGTAAAAGGAGAAACGCAGTTTCCCACCTTTAATTACTTTAAGCATTTCCCCTGCTTGTATAATCAAGACACGAAACACGGGAAAAAAGCTAATGTTTCCTCAAGTGGAAAAGAAACGGATAAGAGTGTGAAACAAGCAGGGAAAACAAAGTACAAGTGGGAAACAGCTAGAGCCCTTGCCGAATTAGATAAATAAATGCGCAGAAAATGTGTCAAGGTTGGGTATTCCTCTTATTTGCGGGCATATATAGATAAAGATAAATGGATAAGCTTTACACTGACATAGGTGGCAGTAGTCAGTAGTCAGCACATTCGCTTTCCAAAGAAACCATACAAGACAAATAGCAAATCTCGGAATTCTGTTAAACTTGACGAATATTTTCTCTATAGAACTTACACACATTCAAGGGATAAATGATTGTGATAATGATGATCAAACGCGTTGAGCTGTAACACTATCTCTTTTTTGGAGGCCTTCCCTCATCTCCCCGGATAAAATATCAGTGGAAAACTCATATAATGAAAATGAAAGCATAATGCACAAAAGGGCTTCGCCATCGTCGTTCTGACATTGGCAACCGCTTTTATTGTCAGTGGCTCTCACTCTGGTAGGGACACATTTTGTCAAAGAGGATAATAAATAGAATCTTCTGCGTCTCCGAAAATTGAAAGCGTCTATATAATTTTGTTTAGAGCGTTTTATAGTCCATAACAGCAAAAAAATAAAATCTGGGGAAACGTGCATTGATTTTTGTTTTGTACACGTTTGACTTGCCATAACAAACTGTCCATGTTCTCTCCTTTATGCTAATTAGCTTATTTGGGGGCTTAAGTACAGTGTTTCGTTGCGCAAACAAAACGTGTGGGCATTTATATGCTTCCTCGTCTAACAAACGATGATAAGTTATGAAACTCACTAGCTGCGTGTGTGTATTGCTGTTGTTATTTTTTTGTTCGAGAGAGAAAGACCGAGAACATGGCCAGAAATAAATTACCTAATTAACAAGGACTTTTTTATGATGCGAACAGCTTTTGGTAATAAAAATAGGTATTTTAACCGGAAAAACTATGACAAGGATTCATGGAATGAGCAACTGCAAGTGCAAACATGTTTTTTGAAAAGTTGACTTTTCACCTTGAAAAGTATACGCATATATGCAATGCATCGTAATATAATACACTATTATTTTTGGATGCGCAGTTGGGGGCAATATGAGAGAATATGAATGGCTATTTGTTAAGCTTGTAATAATATTTTTATGAGGATTGTCTTATGAACTATTTTTTTAATGATGTGTGTACGTTTGTAACTTTTTGACTTACCGGCAATGGGGGAATTTGTAAGATGATGATTAGTGAGAAGGGGATAGGAGTGATTTGGGTTGAGTGGATTGAGACCCCAGGAGGACGCTGAAGCCTGTTTGCTGGCCATTTCCCGTTGCGTTGTAAAGCTCTGCAGGTGGGACATTAGTCGGATTCTCAAAGGATCGTGAAGATCCATTCCCTCGCAAGCCACGAGGTAGCGGCCCACTTCGGACATACACTCCCGGATTCCCATGGCATGGTAGTCCATTGCAAACTTGTGTGGGTCGTAAGCAAACGCGTCCAAGCCTGTGTGAAGTAAAATAGACGTCAGAACAGAGTGTCGTTTAAATTTCATTTAAATTCTAAAAATAGACTCTGAATAAATAGCACAAGCTGAATAGGGAAAGCACACAGCAAGAAAGCAAATATCTGCAATCAATTAATCGTTCAATGCCGCTTGGAGGAGTAGGAAGAAAAAGCAATCTAAAAAAGTGTTTATTTGCCAATACACCCGGGTTACTAGTAATAAACAAGAAGATTACGTCATTGATAAACCACACGAGGAAATGATAAGGACAAAATAGATGGTACTATAAAAAATCATCTTGCCCTTCTCGGCCACGTTTTTTCCTTCCTTTTCTTAATTTTCTACTAACCTTGTCCTTAAATATAATTCTGGGTAGTAGCCCAGCATGTTTCACTTTGCCCCGTTCACTCTTTCTAAAGGATGCCCATGAATTAGGTTATCATTTTTCAGGCAAACAATAGCATTTTGTCATTTTCGAGAAACGCAGTAAAGAAAAAAGAAAAGCAGAAAAGATAACGAGGGAAAGCCAAGAGAACAAAACCACAACCACAATGACAACGTAACGGTTGTGTTGCTGCGAAGTGCATTGATGTGGTAATATGAGCCTTCTACCTACGCATTATGCACGAAGCAATTTATGTACAAGCATATTTTCCCGTTTTTTGTTACTTTTCTTTGTTTAAAATTTTGTTTCTTTTCAAGAAGAAAAATAGCGAATTTTCTCCAACGTAATGTCATGAATTTTCAGTACAGATTCGTGATTCAATCCATATCCCTGTTTAAATCCCAGCACGTTTATTATCTCGCGACACGTGCCTGCCTGTCCACCGCAACGTAAAAGACGATAACAAACAATACACCATTTGTTCTTCAGTTGAGAAAGTTCAATTAAAAGTTTACTTCGGGGAAAATGATCCAACGTACACATGATAAAGCTCAAGCTCAGTGACTTTCCGTTTCAACATGCGTGCAGTGGAATTGAAACGGTTTTTAGGGCCCATTTCCAAAATATACGGGTTAACAGTTAAACTCTCTGGTAATGGGAGTCTCGTGTGTAATTCCCAGAGGGAAGTAGCTAACTTACATGTCACGTGAGTAATCTGCCTCGTGACATTACGAGATTCTTCAGAGAACATTTACGTTTCCGTGTTTTTCCCAGAAAATTACAAAAATAAAATGCAAAACATTTAATGGCAAAACTAGTCAGTTCCATAGATTGTTAATTATAATGCTATACTTGGAGTGCAACTCATCTACTTGGTACAGAATTCCCAAGTATGGCATCATTTTACCACCGACGCAACGCAATAGCAGCTTACCTTCTCCAAAGTACAAGTGTTTATTCAAAACCTCTACAACAATATTATCATTTCAAATGAATCATTCAGGCCACCAAAAACATCAGTTGCATAACTTTCACCGGAGCTTTTATACCTGCCAGTTATTTTACCATCAAAATCAAAAGTTATGGCATCCCACGGACAAGAAATTAGCATTACTTTTATGCAAAGTATAACAGAAAGTTACCTAATTTATTTTTACTTTTATATAATTACACAATTAGTAGCAAAGCCGCTTGTGGACATGGACAAACATGGCTTCCAAATTCACGTTTTTCTAGCCTTTTCCATTTCAGTCTCATATTTTACCAGTGTGCCACACAACAAAGTATCAACCTGTTTCGTTTTTTAAAAGAAGCTCAAATACATCTTCTGTATAACTCCGTGGTAGAGAACACTCCATAATTGTATTCATTTTACAGGGAAAGACCACATTATTATCCCATCTTTTAAGCATAATTACCTTGAAAATTCTAGCC
The DNA here is from genome assembly GCA_029691765.1 of Entomobrya proxima. Lineage (NCBI taxonomy): Eukaryota > Metazoa > Arthropoda > Collembola > Entomobryomorpha > Entomobryidae > Entomobrya > Entomobrya proxima. Next base: position 2,066,250 of record CM056168.1, read on the forward strand.
TGTTCCTTTAATAATCCCTCTCATCATCCATGGTCATTACCTTTTTCTTCTGATTTTTTTCATCAATATTTTTATTGCCAGAGAGTCTTTTCATTACAAACTACAATATCTCTCCAATAATAAAAAGGGTATAGCCCAAAAAACCAGTATTGAGTTGTATATACCTGCATAATAATTTTATATTAAAAAGATGCAAACACTCACTCATATTGTATCAAAAAGTGATCATTATATAAAAAAGCTTCTCTGTGTCCCACGCTCTAAAAGTTGTCAGATACATTTTTTGTGTGGTTCCTATGATTCATAACATGCTCAGTTTCACAAAAAGGCAGGTAGGCAGAAGGCAACCTTTTTTTTCTTGTAGCCACTGCTCCCGTGTGTGTGTGCACTGTGAACATTCATCCATCACATAATTTCACCAGTATCAATACCTTGTAATATGTACCTATATAAGCCATCACCAAGTTATTCAAGTTTACAAGTTCAACCCATTTAATTTGTTTACTGGCATGGTGCTTCTTTTCTCTCTGCTTAAGGTTTGCGCACTCAATCCAGCTGGGAATATTATCTAAGCGAAAAAAATGGAAGAAGAGGGATCAGGATCCTTACAGAAAATCTAAATTGCCTTTGCTCTTAATCTTCATAATATTCAAAATGATGATGATGATCACCGTATACACTTGTACATATCCATCATCCAATAACATTGCATATTACATTTTTCTGGGCTTCTTCCTCCTCTGCCATTTTTTTCTCTTGTGCGTTTTTTATTTCACGAAAATCAAATTGGTCAAATTAACCTGCCCATCTATCTAAATCTTTTTGGTAGTGGTTGTGCTGCTAGAGTACCCTGCTTGGTGAGGTAGAAAAACGCGAAAAAATGAAGGATGAAGACCAACTCTGTTCTGTTCTAAGGCCAAACCCACAATTATCATATCATATCCAACGACGATGATAAGTATAAGTGCACAGAAGAGAATAGAAGGTGAGTAAGGTATTATATGCGATGGCGATTATGATTTTGGTAAGATGACGACAATATGAGAGTTGAGTAGTAGCAAGCACCATAAAGTATGAAGAAGCTATGAAAACAAGATGAAAACTGGAAATTTGGTGTGTGTAGCAAGAACTCTGAGAAAAGAAGATGATGACTACTGGTAAATAATATGCATGTTGGCAAGTATTATAAATATGATGATATGAGGCATGAGACCCAGACCAGGAGGATTATTACTCAACCGAGAGCAAGAGATAGATGAGCTAGTCAAAAAGGAGTAAAAAGTGAGAGAAAAGACCTGCAATCTCTTTTTCTGATTTTTTTGTTGTCTGCGCGCAGAGAGTGCAGACACGAAAATCTTTCCTGTTTTCAGATATATTCTTGAATGTGTACAGCAGCTAAAAAAACTGGTAAGCTTAAACTACACACGAAATTATGAGAATCCCTTTCATTTTCGTTACATATCCGTCCGTCATGATTAATATGGTATTATAATGTTGGTCATATACATAACGTGCCTAATATAACAGGCAGTTAGTTATGATTATAAATTTTTTGATCGTCATCTCGATACATTTACTGGCATGCAGGCAGGTAGAGAGAAATGAGTTGACTGCCGCAGACATTTTCATCATCATGTCGTCTGGCTCTCTACTGTTGTCTTGCTCTCTTTAATAATCAACGTGCACACACATGGAAGCAATTTTCTTTCCGAAAAAATATTTTCTCACCAGTTTAGTGCTCAACCTTAGCATTGCCACCATCTCACCACCAGGTAAGTTGGCTGCTGGTAAATAATCATCTTGTGCATGAGTACCAATTTGAGCAAGCATGCCGATCTACATATAAACAAATTATAGTACGTGTGTTTCAACTTTTCCACCGTAATAATAATCATGATTATTATCAAAAATCGAAAAAAGAATAAAAAAATAGAAGAAGAATGTGCCTGCTTTTTTAAATGAAAATATTTTTTGGGACGGACAGGAGAACTGGAGTGGAGACGATATTCATGCTAATGATATGATGTGATCATGATCGTTCACCAACTGGGTTATTAAATGCATTTGAATCAGGTCGCGAGCGCGAGCCAAGCCAAGAGGTCCAGAGAAAGAAAAGAGTACAAGGTCTTTTCTCCCTGGACAAAACCAGCTTCTTCAAAAAAAATTCTCCTCCTTCTTCTGCTTCTGAGTATATGCAGTAATGAATACAAAGTAGACTTCCTATTTTTGGTAGCCTTTGTAAAAAATCACGCATCATTATGTAAAAAATGTGGGTAGAAGAGGTTTCTAATTTAGGTATTTATAATAATAAATAGGATATAATATGATAAGCAGTTATAAAAAAAAGTAAGAAACAATCGGGTTCAGTAAAATCATGCTTTTCATGCATGCCTCTCATGCACCACCAGTCAGTGGCGGTTTAATTTATGAACATTATGCGATGCTCGATCCTCCTTTTCCCATGATCATTTTTTGATACCTTGATCCTCTTTAAACCCAACCTACAAAGTACAATTACTGTATTCTGTACTGTACTCACTGTATTTTCAGAAGTGGATGCAGGTATACAGCTTCTGTGTCAGGTAGAGAATATGGTCGTGATTACGGCGTGAAATAATATATTGGTTTTTGGTGAAAAAGTGTTTTCCGCCTTTTTTCGTTTTACCATACCTGAGATTGGGAATTTTAAATGAAATGCAAAGAAAGAGAAAAAACTGGAAAAATGTTTTTGTCATGTTTTATGTTTCTTTTTTACTTCGGTTTAATAAAGTGGATTAGCTGGTAAGTAAGCTAAAGAAGTTATTCTATTATGCAATATAGTACCTGTATGTTAAATTACTTTACAAGGCTGATATCGTGGGACCATCAAAAAAGGCGAAAAAACGTGCACTTGACCAAGAGGAAAGTTTTTAACTGGTCAAGTGCAGCAAGTGAACAAGATGCATGTTCATATATTTCTTAAAAAACAGTAATTTTTTTTTTTTCAAAAAACTTGCTTTTTCTTTTAAATCATGAGAATCACGTGGTGCAATACTATTAGGAAGAAAAAAGCCTGTTTTTTCATTTACATCTTGTTCGCATCTTGTTTTCTGGCTTCTGAACAGAAACCTCACGAAGAAACTACCAGTGACCATGTAACGGAAAACAGAGAGGGAATATTTAGTGCTCTTGTCCAGCCCACTTTTGTTTCATAAATTGTGGAAGAAAAATTTTGCTAAGAAAAAATAGGAAGGGAGAAACGAAGTGCATTTTGATTTGAATCGTGATGAAAATGAAACCGGCTCAACTGGAAAATGAGCTTATAAGTAACTGCAGACTGGAGACCAATGGATTGCATCAGTTTAGAACACAGACAAGCTTGTATGCTCAGCATACAACAATTCATCAGTTCATTTCAAAGTTTTTTACGACTTTTCTATGCCTTCCTTGTGCCACTTTTTCCGGAATGCGGCACATAGGTAGTTTTTGTCATATGTCAGTAGGTACTTTACCGGTATGCCAATACTCCTTGAGAATTGATTAGAACAATCCAAAGACAATTTTCTCAAGCTCATCTTAAATGTAAAACTAGAATCCGGCCAGGGCTACACACACAAGTTATTTGTATGAAAATATATTCTGAATCTGAACGTGATGGATAACTTTACGTATTGTTCTCAATATCCGCACATGTAGAAATGAAAATGAATACGCGCAGTAGTTGTCTTTCTACGTATGTTTCTTTCCTGGTAATAAATCTGTTGATCCAGATATTTTCCCATTTCCCTGGCTATATGCCTCTGCAGTTTTTATTATCATTATGGGGCAAATGCAGTGGAATAATGCAATTTTCTGCCAGTCAGAGCATCTTTGTCAATCAGTTATATCATATTACTCATGCAACCCTTCTTACTACGTAGAATAAATTGGCTATAAAATTCATTGAATTAACATAGCGTAATAGTATTTTCCAGCATAAAATCATAATTTTTCTTGTTTTTATCTTATCTCAACGTAGTCAACTACCGAAATGACTTACGAAGAAAAGAAAACTGGGTCATCTTATCATCATCATACTTGCATTATTGCACAAACACAAAAAAACTAGAGAGGCGCATAGTATCCTGTTGCACAATGCCCCATTTTTTTGCTATCGTTTATCATTATGGTCGAGATACAGTTACTCTTGTGTACACAACCATACGTGATTAGCGCCTGGTATATACTTTATCAAACAATTTTTCTCACATTTTGTTCTACCATTAAAAGCCACTAGCCCAGTTAGCAGCAAACAAATAAAAACACAAGCTTGTTTAAACAAATGCAGCCGCCGCAAATAATGATCAACACTACTCATTTGGTCAAAATGGTAATAACGATAATAATGCCAGATAACGCAAAAGTGGTAATAGGAATAAAAACATTAGCAGCAAGCAAAAACATCGGCGCTTAGTTTCATGGTCAGGTGTCAGGTTTCTTCTTTGCCTTTAATATTACAAGTACCTATGTATTCTATTGACTTGAAAAGGTTAAGAAAAAAATCCCGATGGTCCCGCCGAAGAAAACTACAAAAACCGACCAAGCCGCCGGGATACCAAAAGCAAACCACAAAAAGGCTTTAAACGGCAATTCTCTCTCCTGTTTGCACACACGTTTGCACAGTGCCAACCATACACCAACAACCATCTTTAAAAATTGATGATCCCCTGAGTGATCATTCAAAAAAGTCGGTTTGGTCCGTGGTCCGTCCATATAAAGATCACCTCACACCTATCACCTGTCTTTTAAAGCTGTGTGACGGACGTACAACAATCATCGTGCACACAGAAAAGATTAAGCATGCAAGTTTTCACAGAAAGACAAGAAGATGATCGTCATCATCGCGTGAAAAAACGTCATCATATTCATCCTCATATAAATCTGTAAAAAAATGTGTGTAATTCTCTGCCTGCCAATCCGCTATTAAAACGTCATTGAAATAAGCTGAACATTTCACAGATAGATATTCTCACCAAAAAACTGAGGACAAGTTAGTGAGAGAAAACCAGCTTCTGTTGCTGCATTGTTGGTGCCACCGCGTCTTTTTATCACTCTTTTAGTCCGGTACCAGTTAATAATGGCTGAACAATGAGACAAGCCAGAAAAGAAAAGAGTTTTATGGTATAATAGACATTACATACCTATATGCCCAGTATTTTATATTGCCAGTACCAATAAAAGTCGAAAACAGAAGTTACAACAAAGTCATTTGCCATTTTTTCCTAATAAGCCAGTGGAACCAGTGGCATCAATGATGGTGGTATCAATATAGTGCGCTGCCATATTTTTCAACATTTTGTTTCTTTTCTTTTTGTCTTGTGCAAAAAAATGATGAATAGAATACTGCATTGAATGAACAACAAATCAATTTAAGTTGTACGAGCAAAAAACTGATAAATGGCAATGTGCATGCATACAAGGCTATTTAAATCTCAGGATCCAAAGATAAAATAAAATCTTTCTATTTTATTGTCAGGTATATGCGTGCACAATAGAATATTACCCTGTCCTTCACTTTCCGGATTCATACACCTTTTTTTAAATACTCAGTATTTTTGCAAAAACGTTTATGACTGGTCCACTGACCACTACTTCTTCTAAAGCTTTGCAAACATGATGCTAATCCACACAGAAAAAAGTGTGAGACCGACGTGGCCTGCTTGAAAAAAGAAAAGAAAACAGACAAGTAACCAAACATCATCATAGTGCATACTTCAATCGCCACCATTGCCACCACCTTCATCTTCTCATCTTCATAATCATCGTCCATGTCTGTACATGCCATATTGTAACATTAACTCTTGCAAAAGATTATTTTTTCAAGTAAAATTATTATGAATAGAAAAGACTCGTTGTAACTACTTCTTTCTCACTTGCATTTTACCAATATTACCGTATTATGTACATAAACACACACAACTCCCGACATACTCAACTTGTTAGAAAGAAGAATAGAGAGAGAAAAGCATAAAATCTGATATTATTTATTTACTCCTATTCTTCTCTCCCGTTCTCCCTAAACCTTACCACAGGATTTTAAATTTGTGTTTGTAGTTGGTTGTGTGAACAAGGGAAAGATGCATGGTCACACCATGGTGCATATAAAAAATGAGTAATGTTTCTTTTCATGTGAACAGATTTTGTTTGTGTATCTCCTTCTCTTGATTGTATTCTCTTCAAGCTTGTTAAAAGTATTCCTATCCATTATGCACATATATCACACCATCATCATCATCATTTTCAGTGAAAGAGGAGATCCCACACGGAAGGTCCACCAAAACAAGGAACTAAGCCACGATTACGCGTTTTCTTTAAGTAAACAAGAAAAAAAGAAGTTGCCACACGGCACATTTTTTTTCACACAAACACGCAGGGAGTATATATGGTGGTTGTGTGGAATAGTTTAATGATTTTTGCATGTAAATATTTCTTCTTTGGCTAAGACGTGGTTAATGATTCTTTGAATAATATGCATGCATTTTAAAACACATAACCCATATAGAACCACCACCACCGAAAAAAAATCTGCTTGCCTTTTTTTCTCTGTGTTCTCCGATTTCATGTGGCGTAACACACAAAATAGGCCGTTACTTAATGTGTGCATGATAGTTTTACAATTTTGACAAAGCAAACTTTATATTTTTCTGAAGAAAAATTATTTCTTTCTTTTTAAGTACTCAAGAAGATGATGATGATAATGGTATAAGGTGGCATTACGTAAATGATGGGAAAAACAGTGTGAGTCTTAAGAAACAAGACTTTGCTCTGTTAAGTTTCTGCTCTTTCATCTTTGTGCTGTGTTCGCTGTAGGTGAAGTAAAATACATCATCACAGCACCACCACATCATCCAGTTTTTACGGTAAACGTCAAAGGACCCAACAATAAGGCCGGCACTTCATCACCAAAAAAATGAAATGAGCTTAGAAAGAAAGAAAACTCTTTAGAAAAATAAAATCGGATGATGATGAGTTTTTTTCTTGTGCACTCATTCAACTCACTTTTCATTTCTTACACGCTTTTTATCCCAAGTGTTGCACCACATGTAGTATACACATCAGTACACAAATCACATCCAAGAAGAAGAAATGAGAAATATAAAAATAATAAAAAGGAAGAGAAAAAAACTAATAAAAAGAAGTGATTTGAAGTGGAGCACTGGAGATTATTAGAAAAGACAATGGAACAATGCGCATAAAGTAAATATACCTATTATGGAACGACCTATAAAAACAGTCAAACAGTTTATCCCATAGATTGTCAGTGTGTGTGTGTGTGTGAAGGCTTAATGTTTTCTACTTTGCTTTACCAAGCTTTCAAAACAAAAATCAAGGTTTGTTTTTTGTTTTTGTCCCGTTTCAATAATAATCCGTGGCTCGTTTTTTGTAGCAATATATATAGATAGGTAATTACTCTTTCATCTTTTTAACCAAACGGTAAGTATAATCATGCGGGATCACTTTTAATGACGACAACAACGACAAAAGCACCATATAGTTATTTACAGTGAGAAAAAGTGGGATAGACGTTGATTATTCCGTCGTCGTCGTTGCTTTTTTATATTGTTTTTGCCTGCTGGACATGCATTCTTGTGAAGGACGAGGACGAATGAGCTCCGGCAAGGCAGGAGGTATAACGACGTGTACAAAAAAGAGGTTTTTATTAAAGGAAAGTTCTATTCAAAAAATTTTAATATGAATTACTCATAACAAAACACTTTTTATAGCCATAATTGGCTTCTCAACTTGCCTCCCATTAGGACGCTATATGCTACATGCTTATTGTTTATCTGTCTTGCCTCCTTAAACCCTTTTTTATGATTAAAACCTTAGAAAAGTCGGTAACTCTTTTTTTAAAGAATGAAACGATAATGCTTGATTGTTGATGCTGGTGGTGGCGGTGGCAGGCCGGGTTGTGGGCGCCAGACAATAATTTTCTGGTCGGCCACGGTCAAAGGTTATGATCAAGTGTAGAAATAGATGTAAAATGTAGATTTTTTATGATTGCTCATCTTCTCTAACTATCTCTTTATACTTGTTATACAGATACAGAAGGGCTCTGTTTTTTATGACAAGTACTTAAAATGAGCTTCTTCAGACTTTCGAGTCAGAAGAGAGATGAAGCGGGACAACTCACGACTTGTATATAAGGACCTGTTTTTATATTCTGGTGCACTTTTAATAATAAGCGTACAAAGTGGGAAAAGGTGCCTTTTCCATTGATTCTGTGTGCCTAGTCATTGCATGCATATTAATATAATATTAATAGGGATATTACATTTATTGTGGTAATGCACCTGATAGTTTACCAACTCATCATCTTTGTGCGTGTCTGGACCGATTTTTTTCTTGGTTTGAGTTGCTGTGTGAATTTATTGGAAGTTAGACTGAAGATGATTAGAGGCCCAGAAGACAAGCGTGTAGATTAAAATTGTATTAAGAGCATAACAAATAGTAAGGCACCTGTTTAGTCCCTAGGCTATATTATACACACAGGTAGCTACTACACCTTTCTTATAACTCCACTTCACCTCTTACCTCCTTCTACCTCCTTTTTCCTCCTATAAAATGATAGGATATGTTACACAACACAACAGCCCACCTGAATTTGTACACTGTTTTTGTGCACACATTAGGCAAACATTTTCCTAAAAACGAAAACGCAACCTGAAAAAAAGGATGATGATGATGTGATGATGAGCTTGCTTATTCCGCGTACTGCTTTATACGCATAACCTTAAACCACCTTTTTCCAGCCTTTTCACCCGGATTTTTAATGAAAACCTGTAATTTTCCCTGATTTAATGATTGCAACAAGTAGAGTATTATTATTTGGGAGTTTATAGTGGCAGCACAGCACAGTGTAAGTTTTTTTATTCTTCTATCAATTTTACCAATTCATCTGACATATCTTGTTCATCACTTTGCGTCTGACGGGCCAACAAAACGGCGACCTTTTGCTGTTATATAATTTCTACTTGTGTGTATGCTAATCCGCTTTATAGTATAAAAGCCAGTTTACCCCTATCATCAGCAACAACATTAAGTTTAAAATGGTATGAAAATGAAGAGTAATATGAGATAGAAGAAGAAGAGAAAAGAAAAATGATATTGACGTTGATAATTATAATGAGCATTGCAATTTTGATGAGAATAATCGATTAAAAACTATTATTAAAAATTTCTTATCAATTACTTGTAAAAGAAAACTAAACTTGTAAAAATTATAATTTAATTTTCTTTAAGATAGCAAAATATTAAATGTGTTGCAGATGGAGTAACCTATCTGTAAGTTCAAAAACGCCACTGAAATGGAGAAAAGGAACAACAGAGCTTATATGCAGCAAAAAATACGTTGAATAGATATTCTAAAAATTTCTTTCAAAATTCCAATATTTTGCGTGATGGCTTGATTTGGATTGAACTTATTTTTCAACACGAAAAGTCCATTGAGTTTGAATTAGTAATTATACCATCATATCCTATTTCATATTGTCTAGCAGTTTATAATAATAATATGCTATCGCTGTCGTAAAATTGAATTTTGTAAAGCAAATATTGACAATTGAGATTACTGCAAATATACAAAAGCATTGTTTAAAAGCAGCATAGAAAGTAGCAACAAGCTTGGTAAACATAGTATAAAATACATTAAGATTTTTACATACCTTTGGCATGGAGCATTTTCAGGTGATCTACGGTCATTTGAAGAATCTCAGCCTTTTCCAGTTTCGCCGAGCCCTGCTTCTCAAAGGCGGTTGGCACAAGGCGTCTAAGCTCTGTCAGGCTATTGTTGATTCTGTCCCGTCTTCGCTTCTCGATTATCCCACGCCGCTTCTTGCGACTTATACTGGCCCCGGTGTCAGAGCCCGGTGGTGTCATGCAACTATATATATAAATAAATACAAAAAAGTGTGAGGTACATCAATACAGAAAAAAGTGCAATAAAAATAATAAAATAATAATAATTTAATGTGATAAATTTGAGTGGTGGGGTGAGCCATCATTTTAAATAATGATGACAAAAGAAGCACCGGGAATAGTAATGAACGCATCAAAAATCCTTTCCCTCTCTACTTTGTGCACAGTCCCATGAACGCAAGGGAGTTGTGGTCGAGTGCATTTGTTGGATAATATTTTCGGCTCAAGTAGATGACATTGGAAGCAATGAATGAATACTGGTTCAGGTTGGGGGAAAAAAGGTTCACACGCTTTTTGGTTTGGTAGTATCATCTGCTTGTTGCTTTTTCTGATCTGTCTATTGTACTTGCGTGCCTTACTTGCCATTCCCACTACTAAACATGATTGCCCAGTTGTGGTTGAACAATAAAAATGACATTTTTGTTGACTTGGCTTTCCTCCTACAAACTTCATTTCGCATGAAATTTTATAATAAAAGGGAAAACTTTTCCCAGGATGATAATGTGCAGGCTAATTCCCTGGTAAAAACAATGGAAAAAATATTATTTCCACTTTAGCAAGTACCAGCTAGCAGTGCACATATGTACCTAACATTTTAGATTGGTGTTTGTTGTTCAAAATAAAAATTTTATTCCCATAAGGTTCTCTCAATCTTTAAAGCACGACATGATGCTGCTGTTGTGCTGTTCTAAACAATCCATGTATGTGGCAATCACTGCCAATTTGTAAACATGTTATATTACACACACAACACAATTTAATAGGTAAAAACAGGCAGTTCGGCAGCCCAACAAACAGCATGTTTGGTGTAGCATCATAATCATCAGTCAGAGGACAACTATAAATGCCTACACATGACCGGAAAGTGGAAAACGTGATCATTTATATCGTCTTTCGTGATCATTTTTCTCGGGGAACAATGTTTTCTTGGGATATTGCAGAAAAAGTTACATGTTCTTTCTAGAAATGTGCTGTGCAAAAATGTACAAAGAATGTACTTAGAACAGATTCTATTCATTCTTTACAAATCATTTTGCTCATTCATTATTATGCACTCTTTTCTTCTAAAGGCTGCATGGGAAAAAGAAAAACGTGAATTTTTTCGTTGTGCAATGCAATTCGTGTGTGTGTACCTGCTTACATGTGAGAACTATATACTGATAATGATTAGATGCCAATTCTAGCTAGCTATACTTTTGCTTTCTCTTCTCTGTTTTCCACTACTCTAGAAAATGGTGTAACTTTGCTGAGTGAATCACATTTCCCCATCATCGGTCTTTCATCTGACTAAGCACACCGCGTAGTACACACGCTTATATTGATATCTATTACATTTGTATATGCTTTTTATCCTGTCATTATGTTCCACGTAGCACACGAGAGCAAAAGGGCTTTGAGTACGTGTATTTGAGTTTACTACGTATTTTGCCGATTGAATCAAGCAACATCGCAGTAGTGCCATGTCACTTTCACGAAACGAGGAAGTAAAGTAGACTGGAAAGGATTTGCAGCTGATTTCGTTACTACTCATGTGAGTATCATGTCATGCACGTAATAAGCTCAATGTACTCAAGCTAGAGGAAACCAGTTACTTTTCATGAGAATTTGGAAGGAAATATTGGAAATAGTTTTTTATTTATGTGCATTGTACATACAACCACTTTTACTTTACTTACCTTTCTTTTGTGTCCGAGAAAAGATCGTCGCAGTCACTATCACTTAGCGGTCGTTTAGACATGTTGACTGAGTTGCTTGGCGGCTGTGGACTGTACTCTGCCTTTACCACAACTGAACTGTGGTGGTGGTACTGGGAGCTGAGGGGAGGATGGTGGAGGTGATGGGGGTATTCAGAAGCTGTTGCTGGAACAGCAGCTGAAGGGAAATGATGAAAACTCTCAATTTTCCCCAGGTTTGAAAAACTGACAACACTGGACTGCTGCATATGAAAAGTTGTGGGGGACAGGGTGCTGCTATAACTATTTTGTGGTTTGCTTATTTTTCTCACTTTCCCCCGGCGTTATTAAAGTTAGTTTGCACAACCGGTGAAGCCGCTGCGTATAAGCATTTCATTCACACTTTTGATAAAATATGAAGTTATTATAACACATTAACACATTAGTTTTCGTTTTGAAAAAAACGATTTTGAACAATTTTTCACTGAATATTCTTCAAGTGTAATTATCTTGTTAGCAAATGATAGCTTTCCTTTTTTGCATTGAATTCTTGTTATCCTTTTGTCATGCACACTGGGTTGCTCATCTCCTCAGACGTGTGCTCCTCTCTTCATCAACCCAAAGTGTTGAACTGAACATCTGACCACTGCAACTTGACCAAAAACCTTGTTGACTTCTTTTCTTCAAAGATGTTGAAAAATCATTCAATAAAAATCTTCTGTCACATCAACGCCACCAAGCTTGATGAAGAAATGGAGAGCTGGCTGATGTGAGAAAGGGATTAAAAAACAATCTGACTTTGTTCGGCTCTGCTTCTGTTGACGATTGTTGCATTGGAGTGGCAATCTGGTGATGATGAGGATGATGATATGATAATGGCGATGACGATTTTTCTGATCAGAGATGCTGATAACAAGACAAAATGATGATGAGACTTGCAATTTCAAACTTTGAAAAGAAGCAGTTTGGCTCCTGTTCTTATTGATATAGGTATAAAATGTATGTAGATACTAAGAAGCGCAGTCCTTCTCGTTATTATTGCAAAATGATATATTGTAATATTATATCTGCACAAAATAAATTGATAATAAAATGCTACTGCTGCTGTTGTGTTGTGGTAATGTAAGTCGTAAGTAATGATGAGCATCAATCAATTACTTTTGCTTCAATTGCGAGTAAGTCTTTTTACTTGTTTTGACCCAGTTTTTTACTGCCATTGAACATATATACTCTTATTGACTATACCACTATAAGTGTATAATTGTTTTTTATTTTCTTTTTAAAGTTGTATTGAATAGTTACAACTGCTCCAATATTTCTATGTTGACTTGAATAATGGATTTCATTTGAGTTATGATCAGGACGCAAATGAGAGTGAGCCTTTTTTTCTTCTTGTGTTTTATTGTTGCTGAATTGTTGTGTACATTCTTAACTGCGAGGAAGACTTGGTCACACGATTGTTACGTCTTCAAACAAGATTCACTGCTGCTTTGTTGAATAAAAAAGGATTCACAGGCGGAGGGCCTTATTGATCATCTTCTTCTCTGCTTGTGTGCTTCAGTGAGTAATGCTGTGTAGCAACTTGTTTGAGATTGAGAGTTGCTTGTCTTTGTTGTTGGCAAAACAGGTATTGTATATTGAGCGTTGTATTACTGATCAAAAAAGTATCATATCATATAGTTTTCTTTCAAATTGTTCAAAAGTCAGTCAGTTGTGTTGTATCGAGATCATTAAATGAAAATTAAATGTGTCACAAGACTGTTTCCCACGCTCTTGAACCTTGCTGCTTAACTAGATTACTTTTTTACGAATAATAATTTATTTAATGAACTAGCCAAAAAGTAAAGCAGTATTGCTTCTCTTTCATTCAATAATAACTTTAAGCTAATAATCATATAGTCTTGCTTTCATTTGCATTTCTATGTAAGAAAGTTATCAACAACTCATTTCACTTTAAAAGATAACTTTACTGTCTGTTGTAAGATAATACATGTGTCGATCTTGAGTATTGATGATGATCACTCACTTGATCACTATTACTTCTTGTTATTTCTGCTTTTTTCTTCTGTTGACTAAGGAAGGGTGCAGCACTAACTAGTAAAAAACAGATAATGCATTTAACTTTCAAAAAGAATGCACTTCTTATTCAACGCATTTATTGCTGCTGCTGTCTTTTTCGTGGGATTGGGAAAACCTTACAAGAAGTTGTAAAGGATGATGATGATGACTTCTGTTTGTTGGCGACAGAGAAACAAAAGAGGATCTAGTTCCTTTAGAACTTTACAAGGAGTAGCCACTTTTATCTTCAAATTGATGTGTATAATGAATGGTGATATTATTGTTAAAGATGATTATTGATTCACACGGTTCAGTTGGCTGGGATTCAGCATCTGCTGTCAAAATCTCGTGGTAGTAGATAATGTTAATGTGTGGTGCCAGTGCCAGAGGCGGTAGCAATGATGATGAGCAAACTACGAGAATTTTTCAATCAATGAAGAAAGCTTCAAGATGAAATGATCTGTTGTGCTTGCTCACACGTTACAATTTTTTCTGGCTACTGAGAGATGTTCGAGTGTAATAATAACAATAACCGTTTCTGCTGCTGCTACTTCACTTTCTGTTTGTTTTCGGTAGATAATCTTCAATTATGACTTTTAGTGACCACACCTTGATGACAATTATGATCACTTAAGAGAAGATACTCCTTCTTTTTTCTTAACAATCAATCAATGAACGTAGCGAAGGAGTAAGTGACAATGGGAAAATCTCAATGAAAATGAGGATAAGTTTCTCACACAAAAAAAATTGTAGGTGTGTTGTGTAGGCGCACTTTGATTTTTTTTCTTACGGTCCAGTAGATAAAAACACTTGTTGCTTTTCTCAAGTGATTCTTGAGCAGAAACTTTTTTTCGCTTTTTTAGGATAAACTTGACTTATTTATCTTGAATCTCGACTTCTCTCTATTTTCACCGATATGCTCTATGTTCTGTGTCCGGTCAGGCCACGGAGCAGAAGCAATAACTGTGTATATGACGAGAGCTCAGAGGAAGTTCGTAGTTGTCTGTCGTCGTGTAGGCACGTGTCTGACGGTTGCAATGCAAGTGACGGCCGGTCGTCATACCGCTTGCTCCAATATCTGAACAACTGGAGAACTGAATAAGGATCTTTTCGAGTCCTTACACAACAACGTGCATACGTACATTATTAATGTAGACCGAGTTTTGCTCAACAATCGGTATATACATTCCACATATATTCCTTTTGGTATATCTTTTTATGTAGGAACAAACCGTGGGATAGGGTTCCCCTTTGAAACCGGAGCGGTGCAACAATGCTTTTACCTTCATAGGCAATAATACATTAAAAGGGACCTTCCTTCGTTTGTACGTGCGTTCCGTACGTACGCACGTATTTCCTGCACCCCCGGGTAGAACGTCGCTCTACGATTCACATGAGCATTACGCATTGGAGCTGGCAGGGCAAAGCTTTTTACATTAAAGGGATGATTTTCGGCTGTGGTCCAACCTTACGTTTGTGCGTTTGCAGCCCATACGCCCGTCTACACAGAGATATATACAGCAATACAGTATACCAAGAAGGAATAGCAATATTTTTAGGGGATGTTTGCAACTACCCATTAGAAACACACATACAAGAACTACTCGTTGTTCTACACCGAGAAAAAGAGTTATCTTTTCATTATATCTGACTTGAGCAAAGTTAAGTATGCCTCCGCATGTGTAAAAGCACTGGAACCTTTACATTATTCAAGGCTGCTTGTTTTTATCATTTAATATTTTATCATCTCTCACGTAAGTAGCGTATATGTAAGTAAAAGACGGAAAAGTAGCGGCAATAACGATGATGATCCTGATGATGACGACGGTCACACGGTACGACGTTCTCTGGTTGTCGGCTTACTCACTTCTTATTTCGCATATCAACATCATCACATATTTATTTACTACACAGACACATTGGATCGACAACAGAAGCTTCTTTATGGCAAATTTTTGTAAAGCATCAGAGAAATTGTTGCTGTCCTTACATTGTTAACTTATTGTTATTGCCACTAAACATCTTTATGGTTGCATGTGCACAAATATGAAACAAAACAGAAAGTAGCAAGCTTTTATAGAGAGAACACGAAACATTTAAAGCGTATGAACATGCAAATTACTTATATTTGTGGATAAGCCACCCTTGTGCTTAGTACAAATTTTGCCTGGTCCATTATTAACTATGGATGAAAACACATAGATATTTTATATGTGTTGTGTTGTCCATGTCCTTTTGAATATTTTATAATATAAAAAATCGTTAAGTCAAAAAAGAAAATTATAGCTTAGAAAAGTACTAGGACCGACCTAAGAAAAAAAAGTAATGTAACAAGTACAACAACAATGTAATGATATCACGTCTAAAGAGTTCCATAAAATACACAATAATAATAACAATCATCATCATCATTCATATATTACACTTGCTCGTAATAAACTAGCCATTTTTTTATATTACTACACAACAACGAGATACATATCTTTTCTAAATCGCGTATTATATGGATTGAATTTACGATATTGAATTGTGTAAAGTATGCAAGCAGCACACTAAAACAAGAATGCGTATGCAAAGTGTATAGAGAAAAAATACTAAAAAACTCAAACATGGTCCTTTAAAAAAAGTAAAAAGAGAATTCAAAGAAGTTGCAAGTTGAGTTGAAGTTGAGAGTGAGATCATGACTAGTTGTTGATGATGATTATGGTGATCTTGATGGTTTGGCGGTGGTGGTGGTGGTGATTCTTGTATTGTACAAGACCACTACTTACTTTACTTTTACTACCGTGTTTGCTGCTTACTGTGTGAGCAGCCAGGGAACCTGTCACGGTAGATATTATATGAATATGTACATACAAAATGCATGCTAAATATATGGATCACGATCATCGTCATAACCATATAGAATATAATACACGCATGCAGCATAAAAAGCTTTTAAGGGTATATCCCCAAAAAGTTGTGGACACAAACGTTTTTGATGTGCTCAGAGGTTCTCTCCGAGATCGTGAGAACTGGATTTTTTCTGTTGCTCTCTCTCTAAACTGCTTGTCGGCTGTTATATAGCTAGAGAGACCAACTTTTTCGCATGGCATGGCCCTCTCTACTAGCTAGTTTAATAGCTTCCCATAGTCAGAAAAAGGCTCAACATTGCACCGGCAGCCTGCTTGCATACTTTATGCCTTTTGGTTCTTATTACTGGGCTGTGCACTCCGTACACACCACCACCACAAAAAGCAGCAGACAGAGACGTTTTTTCCCATCACGCTGCTTCTGTTGATATTATTATGTCCTTTTTCCATGGATGACTCTTTATCACCCTTTTATATATAAGCATATTATTACATGCGTATGCACACATATATACCTTTTTCAGTATTCATCTCTTCTTCATAATAATATTCACCATAATATCATATCATTATAAGCATTTTACCTTTTAAGAAAGAAAGAAAGAAAAAAACTTGCATAACGTGCTTTTGTTCTGTCTCTCTCTCTGCTTTTCTTACTCTTCTTGTTACTTTCTTTTTATTATGTAACATTACGGATGATGTATGCATGCATGCAGCCAGCCAAAGTCATGAGTGTGTAGTGTGTGAGTAACGTGGACGGTCGACAGTGGTGGAGATCGTCGGTGGATGGATGGATCAGGAAAAATGTGGCCAGCAAAAAATATACATGCATTTTCTTTTCTCTTTTTTTCTTTCGTGTGTCTGTATGGTAAAAGGAGACGCTTGTGTGATGATGATGATACAAAAGACAAAAAAATCACTTGCTTGCTTTTTTCTATTTCTTTCATCGTCAATAATTCACTTGTACACAGGCATCCCTTTCTTTTTGAGTTGTACACGACGTCTTATTCTTTTTCAAGAGTAACAAGTAAAAAGAGAAGAGGCACGAAAAACAAGAAGAAAAGTAGTGATTACTTCTTTTCAAGATATTTTTTTACAACTGAAAAGATTGACTAAAGTGTTCCTTTTCTGCACATTATTGATGCACAAGCACGTAGTGCTGTTAACACCCATGATAAATGGTAATGATATATTAGGTACAAACCGATGATGACCGATGGAATACATGGCTTTTAGGAAAACACCAAAAAAACTGGCAGTTTTTTTTTACTGCTGGGGTTGTTGAGTTTTCTATGAGTTGTGATTAGCAAGACACGCCGGTATCATTTGGGTAGCAAATGGAAGGAAAAAGTGGCAAAAATCAAAAGTTACTCATTTACTCATTCTCAGAACGAAAGCTAATTCATTTTCTTAAGAGTCAATGTCAAGCTTGTTTTTTTCATTCCAGCACGACCTGACATGTCCCTGTGACAAAAAACAGTACAAGAAGCCGACAATGAATTAATTGTCATTTGAATTCTATATGAATGCTTATCACTTTTAAAGGATTTGGTGTTCTTCCAGTTATTATCACAATTGCACAGGGACTCTACAAGAAACACAAAAAAGCGCATCATTTTCTTGTTCCCACATCATTTTATCATATTTACCCAAAAAACTGCCGTGCGCTGCTTCACAAGGGAAAATGATTGCATGCTGATGAAAATTACAAGATTACCGCACAACCACTTGACATCATCATATTGTGTCGTCGTCACACACAAGTAGTCTGTGTGTGTGTCTGCTTCTGCTTTAAAGTTTATCTAACCGCTTTAAAAAGTAAAGAAGCAAAAAGAAATCCCAAAGAGATGCATTTTGATTTCGTTGATTATCTAGCTGATTAGCGAGACGGTTCTGCTACGCTATACTAAAATAGCTTAAAAAAGTATAAAGTTAAAGCGCATACAGAGCTTAATAGTTTTTTGTTCTTTTTTCTTCTGTGTGTGAAAACAGGAATGATTACACATGTGATATGTGATTTATGGGAAAACTGCTCAACGGTTAAGTTTACAAGGAAAAGTGGTAAAATAAAATGGATAAATGTTATGTTGTTGTCGTTGCGTTGTCGTGTCTTTTGCCTTGCTCCTTAATCTGCGGATGAATTTGGAAGAAAAGTAAAAGAAGAAAAAAATGTAATTTTTTCATGCACGAGGTAGCATACTGTACATATATGGGAGGAAAAAAAGACAAAAAAATTGTCATCAAGTTATACAACACGAACACCATTATGTAAGTAAAACTATGATACCTTGTTCTCAGGAAAGGAAATCATATAATCATGGTGAACAGGTTGATATTTTTTTCCAGGAGGAAAATATATATATATACAGTGTACAAGAAGAGATGGATAGATCGTGAGAGAATTTTTTCTCAAGATGAAATAAAAGGGAAGAATGATGTGAAGATGATCAAAAAATGTGTGGGAGCTAGGAAGCAACATGCTTGTAAACAGTGTCGGGTACATGGGTAATACGTGGTCCTTGTAAAAAAGTTAATTTTTGATGTACATGAAATTGTGTGGTTTTTTAAAGAGGAGAATGACAACAAGTGTAATGAAAATGCACAAGGCTGAACCATATTGCACCAAAACCACCGCGTTACTGTTGCCGACAACTTCTAAGAGTAAAAAAAATATTTCTGAGATGATGTCCATCCAGAAAAACGCCGCATACCAGAGACTGGGGCAAACTAAGACTAGACAAACTTTTTGATGACGGGGGTTTCCATTTGCAAATGTTTTCTTGGTACTAATTTATTTAAAGTGTAACAAAGTTCTAATGCCAAGGTCAAGTTCTTTTGATTGATGTGCTTGCCTTTGTACAATTTTTTAATGATCTAGATCAAAACATCGCAGTTGCCTTGATGCTTATATTTTTTTAGAAAAATAATAAGTAGAAACCTTTTGAAAGTTTCAAAACGCGTGTGTGTGATTGAGTCATCCTTTTTTATTTGGAATGTATTGTGATAGGAATTGTAACATTTTTTGCAAAAATAATGTAATAATATCTAATGGCAGACAGAACAACGTCATTGCTGAAGTCTGCTCTAGTAAACTTTGCACTTTTCAGACAGTCGATTTTTTTACAAACAAATGACAAACGACAAACTAAAGATGAAAAGATATCCCGAGAAATCGGCATATCATAGTTAGCTAGTTAACAAAGACATTATACATTACAGGCAAAACATAAACCAAGTTATGGCATCATCAGGCGGCCAGGCATGTGAATTCCGGGGGCGTCTGATGTACGGGCTGGATACGTGGTAAAACCGTTGTCATTTTGGGGCAAAACAGTATAATGTCATGTATTTCTGGTGTCTCCAAACCCGTTTTATTGCACATTTTGTTTAGAAAGGTTTTTGTTTGTAGTTCAACACGTGAGATTGAAGATACAGAGATATACGTAAAGGCCTATACGAGATAATCAGTTCTTGTTTTGTTTCAAATGCAAAATTATTCTGAATTGCGGAGAATTTTGGAATTTAGGTACAAGTTTTACTTGGATTCTCCTACCGAGGCTGTGGCGTGGTGGCAAAGTGGCAGAAATTCGATTGCGTTTATAGTTGCCCCATCATCCTCCCATTTCTTCCTTCAGGCTAGGCAAATGACACATTTTGTACAAACAAATTGTGACTCTGCTATTAATACCATTTCTTCATAATAGTTCACTCCAATCAAATGATTACTGCGTATTTGAACTTACAACACAACCTGTATTTCAATTTACAATGAATGGAATCTGGAAATAAGACGAAAAACAAAATTTGCTATAAATAGAATACTAAATAATAATAATGCTTTCTCCATTTTTGTAGCTAAAGTTTTCATGCAAATGCATATACATACCACCGAACCACTATAAACCAGAATGGTAACTCCTCCGCTTCTCATTCCACACATATTAGTTTGTCAAGCTAAAATAAAGTTCATCGTTCTTTTAATTAATTTTTGTTCTGTAGAAAAAAGTCAGCTAATTTAATTAGCTCTTTACCTCGCGGCATGTTTTTTTTTGTTTATCACTTTTTCCTATGATCTCAAGCGTTGGTCTGGACGAATGCACTTTGATATTTTGTTGTGCAATAAATTTACTACTTATTTAGATTCAGACAAGTGCAAAAATTAAAAGTGTAACGTAATGTCACTTTGTTTATAGTGTTTTGATTAAAATATATTGTCCCTTTCATGTGGCCACTGAAGTGAAAGTGAGTTTTGATTAATCAAACAGCCCAGTGTGCCGTTCAGGTGTGTGTAATGATAGCTAATGCGTATGGTTTATCTTTAATAAATATTTTATGTTTTGGTGGGACGTGATTAACTAGACACTATTTTTTACACAGTGGAGTTCATGACATCTCCCTCAATCACAAACACAAAATTTGTTGAAGTGGTTGTAAATCAGATGATAAATACAAATTCAATCAGTGCTTGATATACTACCCTATCCCTGTCTCTGTAAGCATGCTCTAGTAAGGATTGACACGTGACGGAAAAACTCGTTTTCTGCTCAGGGGAAAAACTCTGTTGTTCAAAAGAACTGAACACATTCTGTAATACCTACAGAGAATTTCATAAAATCAAAGATGCGATGAAATGAAATATTTTAGCATGCAAAGTGCCCGGAAGTTATCAGATTTTCGTATTCTACGCTGCGTCGTGATTTATAAACCAAGTTGACAATTTTTTATTTTAGGGTGTGACACAGGCTGAGAGTCTATATGTATGTCACTAGTGCTTTAGGTCAATAGCTTTATATATTTAAAATTTGCTATCATTTTTTTCGTGAGAAAATATCATAAAAAAGGAAAGATTATATTATAATATATGCTAATGTCAGGTGTAGGTAGGTAGCACGTGCAGCAGGTAAGAAGGTAGTCTAACGGATACGTGTAAATACAAAAGCTTCTAAACTTTTTAAAGCTGTTTCCTCTTTTTGTGTAGAGGAAAAGTGTGGGTGTGGGACCAAAAGCATATTATAGTTAGTTAAAAAGTTAAGTACACTTCCTTGTTCTGCACAAAATTTGATTACTACTGGGCTTTGATCTTTGATGCAAGTTATATAAGCTGCAAGCCAACTTTACTAATGACTGTGGTAACTTTTGTGCCGTCCTTATATTGTTATCGCTACATGCGAATATCTAAACGTCTAGATAATGTAAAGCTTTCCGGCAGAGACTATTGATGGGCAACTCTGCTCTCTATATTGCTCTGACAATTTTAGAATAATATATAAAGGCCTGCACGTGACATTAACACATCTTCGCACGAAAAGTGACAATTCTCTGAATATTCAAATTGTCAGGTAAAATCAAAGCAGAATTGGTTGGAAAGGGGAATAACGCTACATGATACAAAATTATACGAGATGTGAAACGTTTAGTGCTTAATACTAAAATGGGAAACATTTCTTTACAAGATTTGCGTGGGCGGAGAAGAATGAATGAATGCATGAATTGTCAAAGATATCATTTCTTATACAAAACTAGGTCATACAGAAAAATAATGCACTGCGAAACGTTCCCGTTTCCAAATAAGTACTTCCAGAAATTTCCAGGTTGTTGCAAAAAGTTGTCTTAATTGACACTAATATTTTTAGTGTTTAGTCAATATTCCATGAAAAGTATACTCACAGGTGTAATCAAGGTGTTGTGGGAGATTTGCTTGTGGGGGAAAAGTACAAAGTAATATATCACGGCACTCTGAGGAGGAAAAAAAGAGCGGTCCAGAGTAAAGTAGGGCAGCTGCCTTCCCACGCCATTCCAATTCCAGTCAGCAATTCACCCATGTGCCTGCAGATTTGTGTATTGCTTTCCCCCTCAGTTGCCTCTGTGTACGTGTATTAGAGCAAACATTCAACGAGGTCAACTAAATAAGCATGGGAAATGGTTTATTTGGCAAAGGACATTGATTTGGTGTTATAATTACCTGTATGCCATATTTATAATATACAGCAAGTAAAAACTGATAGTAAGCATGGGAGTGTAAGTGACAGTATTAGAGATGAAATGGGGGTGATGAGTGATGATGGCACACAGTGACCCAGATTAATTCAACCGCAAACTATCAATACAGCTTTTTAAAAACGTATATATTTTTACATCATGCTTGCAATATATATTCAACAATCAAAAATCAACAATATCTTGTTTGCCTTTTATAAAAATCTATGATTTTTGCTAGTTTGCAAGCATATTATGGCGGACTTGAAGCCAATAAACCTTGGAACAGTGCC
This sequence comes from Entomobrya proxima, assembly GCA_029691765.1. Taxonomy (NCBI): domain Eukaryota; kingdom Metazoa; phylum Arthropoda; class Collembola; order Entomobryomorpha; family Entomobryidae; genus Entomobrya; species Entomobrya proxima. Next base: position 2,089,038 of record CM056168.1, read on the forward strand.
ACATTAGTCAAGTAGTGACGAGGTAGAGGTACATCTCTCTGTGTAAAGCAGTGATTCTACCCGTTTACTATGTAATACGTAGTTGGGTACAATTTTTGTTTTGATGATTTCAGTTTGTTTTTTATTTACTTTCATCATTCATACTCATACAACGCTGATTATCAGATTAACACTAAAGAAAATTACTTTTGATCAACTGCGTAGTTGATTCACTTTCAGTTTTTTTGCTAAAAGCGTAAACTTTGGTACATCTCTTTGCAAAACAAGTATACTACAATGATGAACAATTTAAGTTGTTTTTGCTAAACTCAAGTAATCCAATCCAAAAAATAATAGAAAATAAGACTGATAGTGATAGGATGATGGATTATGTGATGAATAAAACTATAGAGGAAATTATCTCTTTTATCCTTGATCATTGCGATCATAACAAAAACAAAAAAAAAATATTTTTTTACAAAACCAGACAACCATACTAGCTAACCCATTTTTATTCCAAGACAATTTTCCAAGAGTGTTCTGGAAAAGGCTATTTCTTTTAGAAAAAGTAAAACGTAAGAATATCCAGAGAACTGATCCATTTGCGTCATTCCATTTGTCATAATGATCCCATTTCTAAATCCAAATCCCCTTCTTATGTATATATTTAGTATTCTCAGATCAATCAACAGATCCTCTTTAGTCAATTAAGTACCTATATTGTGTGTGTGCACAAGTGCAAAAAAATACTAATCCTGTAGTGTCGCGTCGCGTGATTTGCTGTCATTCTTGAGTCCCACAACTACGCAGCAGTTTGTTTACTGGAAAGTTCTCCTTGGCACACAGAGTCCTTGTCCCTTGACTTAGACTTTTCTTTTGATCCTATTATCATCACATATCGTACTTGTAGACCAATAACATCCACCCACCATAAAAACTTTAGTATTTACATATTTAGCAGTAGGCGATACACGCGTAAGCATTCTACCTTCCAAAATCCTTCTGAGACTGGGACGTATTGCGTTTCAAAAATATAAACTGACAAACAAGCATATAATATCTTACAAAATAAAACCTGCAGACGTGCGTATGCCTTTCTTCGGGACAAGTGAACATTGAACATAGAGGTTCTTGCCCTCCGTCTTGCTTTCTCCTTCTTTCTTCCAGAAACTTGCTCCACTTATTCATGTCAAAGCATTTATACCTCTTCTTCTTTTCTCCTGCGAACAAACGTCACTTCCAAGCTTCCACGCATTGTGTCCCATCAAACTCAACTCCGACACAATCATAAATAACAAAAGGCACTAGTTAAGTATGCTATTATAATATGTTGTACAGGTGGTAAATCAGTGTATAAAATGTTTTTATCATGTCAAGTGTTAGTTTCCCTCTTTTCGGAAAAAACTTGAGTACAAAAGAGGGATTTTTGTTTTATTTGTTTGTAAATAAAGTAGTACGACAGAGAGTTAACTTTTCTATATGGACCCCTTCCTCTTTTATTTATCAACTAGAGAATCATGTTCTAATCATCAAAGGAATTCCCAATGGGACAAACACACACGGCTACCAGGAACTTTTTGTGTGTCGACAGATGAAGCCTTTTTTATCCCTTTTTTCCTAAAAAGTGTGCTTTTGGTGATGATGATCATGATGATAAAATTCCCTCGTATTTGTACTTAATATGTAAAGTAGGTGGATGGAATTGACACTAAAATGCTGTGTTTATTGTTTAGGTACGCGCGTGTAGGCAGCAAGCAGGTATTCATAAAAAATTTGTTCTATGAACCATACAGGAAAACAGTAGAAAACTGATCCTTCTCAAGTGCCAATTCCAATTAATATCATAAATAGTTGGAAATGTGTCGCCTTATTTTTCCCCGAAAAAAAAAGGATTTATAATGAAGCAAACCTTTTTACCTGAAAAAAGTAAATCCTTTGAAAAGTAAGGTATTTTATGGCAAACGACCAGCACACGACAGAAAATTGTTTAAAGGGTTTAGCAAAAGTGGAATTGGGCACATTTGTTTGATTTTTTTAAAGAGAAAAGAGAACATTTTCATCATTATTTGTAAAAAAAGAAGAACTATTGTAAATGTTTTTCAAAGAAACGTAATAATCGATGACACCCTTTCTTCAGCTTTTGAAGATGGCCTAAGGTTTGGGTGTGTGTGCGGCGTGTGGATGTGCTTGCAGCACCGAAAAAGGGGGAAATGCTCAAAAGTTTTAACACTTTTGTGGAAAGTACACTTTTTTGTGTAAAAGACAAACTGGTTGGCATGCTTGAATGTACATTTTTTGTTGAAAGCTGGAATAATTGCCATTCATTGGCCTGCTAAGTTGTTGGGTTTCCCTATGACAGCTTACATAATACCTAAAGTGAAAAGAAGTGTGTTACATATATCTATCTCTGTGATGGCATTCCGAGAGGGTCGACCTGGTTCTAGCAGAAGCTGCTTTGCCTGTTGGGTGTCGTGAGTCGTGTGTGCTGGGATTTTGGATCAACAGTTTTTTCGTGAATGAAGTAAAAAGGAAAGGGACTGAAAAACAGGGAATGAGTCTTAGGGACAAAAACGAATGTGATATGATTCAATTTTCACTGGCTTGCATGCATATTATAACACTTTTACATAATAATCATGAAAGCAGTTGGCGGGCGACCGGCGACCCCATGTGCTCATTGTAATGTAAAACACACCTTCGTTTTTCCTTATGAATAGAGTCAGCATCAGTTTCAACCTGGTATATTCATGCAGGCATGTACGTACATATTCCTTTTTCATGTTAAATGGGTAGCATACCTGGATTTTTTTGGCTTCACTGACACCCACGCACAATAATATTATATTTGTCATGTCAGATATAAAATTAGAATGAAATCAAAGGCAATATGAAATTTTTAGCCTTTTAAAGAAGGATCTGTTGCGTAACAAAAGTTGGTCATTGTAGTTTTTGATGTAAGTATTTTCTGAAGATTATATAACGAAATTAAATACCAGCACACTAAATACTACATACAATATGCATTTAACAATTGTTTCGTTTTTTAAATGTTAACTAATATCCGAAAAAGTATGAAAAATCGAAAAAATAAGCTGGATGAGTTTTTGATGTGAACATAGCTGTCACGTTGTATTCCGCGTTTTTTTCTATTTTATGTACATATTTGTTGTTGTCTTTTCAACTGAGACTGACACACAACCTCAATACCTCAATTCCTAAGTTACTTTTCAAAGTCCTGTGAAGTAAACTGTGCACATGGGATGATCATGAATTTTTCAATTTATTCATGCAGACAGAAATATATACATACCTATGCTACAGGGGCATAGCACAGAAGCTAGAGTTTTTAGTTTATAAACATTTTCACTACAAAGAGCCGTTGTTCCAACAAAAACTTTCAAACTGAAACACACGCCAATCCGAATCACAACAGTTTTAAAATAAAATGTGCCATTTGTCACAGGTTGTTACCGGAAGGTATCAGTTGCGAGAGAGTTGTAACAAGTTTTACGTCTCTGTGCAGATATCCTGTCTAGATATATCCATCTCCCTATTCGTAGGTCCGCAAGTACTGCTTTCCTTATGTTATGGAGTGAAGTTATAAAATTTCATAGGCATCACCCTCAGCATCAATGTGCCAAAATGCCAGAAGCATAAGAAATGTAAACTGATATATTCACTTTTACAACACTCAATTTCACAATTCTTCCAACTGCTATCAACGTGAAAGAAGAAAGCCTAAAAAGCAACTCTGAATTCCCAATTCCCTGCCAAGACAAACAACACTAAAAAATTAAATGATCCTCGTCGCTAGTGTGTCTGGTAGTGCACAAAATGACAACGTGACCAGCAATTGTTAGCATTTAAGTCAGGATTCAGTTTTCAAGCAAAACTAATAATAATTCTACGTCATGCGCTAACCAGGTCATTTCAAGAGTTTTTACTGACATTTTGAAAACTTTTACTAAATATTAAATAAATATGGTAAAGCCATATATTTGCATAACAGTTATGAGGAAACGATTCTCACACTTTGAGTCTGGTGTTTAGAATAAATAGCTACATGAACCTATATTATATGCAATTCTGGCAAATAATTATTATTAAAAATACGACACGAAGCATATGTCACCTATACAAAAATTAAGTCAGAACACCGTTTTTATTAAGAATCCGATCAACCAGAAAAAACAAACTCACGAGCCGCTATGCTCCCAATACCTTTATAAAAAATGGGAACAAAAAAGAAGCCTAGGAACAATGCCCTCTGTTTTGTTCCTACTTTTACCCCTTGGCTAAGTAGATCACACAACAAAAGCAGCATGTTTTCTATTTAGTCAGCAAGAGAAAGCCAGTATCAAAAAAAGAAATTCATAGAAATAGAAATAATATCTTGCTGATAATGTTATGCACAAAAATAAGCCAACATATTAAGTCTGTACACAAAAAGCTGTTGCTTTTGCTAAAGATCCAGAAAGAGAGAGTGCCAGCCAGCAACAGAAAGCATAATGATAATTATACATACATTTTAGCTGGAACTGGAATGTTTGCTCCCCTTTTTCACACACACGCTCTCACACGGCATCACAGTAATGGTAACCGATTTTGATGGGTTTCTTTTTCTGGCTATTGCAAACACAAGCTCCAGAACGAGACATAAAAGGGGACATGGGATCTATCATTTCAAGCAAAAAAATGGATTGTTGGGAGAGAGACAGAGGGTCTCTCCCCTTCTTTTCTTGCCTTGGCTCATTACAATTACTACGGGGCTTTAATATAATATATTATAAGCCAAAGCAAGAATGAATGAGTGGAGAGTCTTGATACTTTTAAGCCAGAATGAATGACTAAGGACAAAAAATGAATGGGTGGAAAATCTATGGGAAAAGTTGATTTTCCCACAATATAACTCGGCAGGCAGACACACGAGCAGCTCTATAAGGTGTCCCCTTAGTCCCCTATAAAAATATAAACGCCATAATATTCCATTCATTTGCTAAAGGATAATGGTTGATTTTCATGTTGATGTAAAGAGCAAGTAGCACTTTATCCTTTTGTGTGTTTATCATTATTACTTGCCTTGTATGTATAAGTTGGTAGACTGGAACACTGGAGGCGATACATGTGTGATGGGTTGATGATGATGATGACGATGATAATTGCTTCCATACTTTTCTTTTTGACGTGTCTACTTCCAAGTATAAAAACGACAAGTGAATTAAAAGTAAAAGAAATGAATGGTTGGATAACTTTTTTTCTGAGAGACCAGCTAATTGTTTATTGCAGTTTGTTCTAGTTGAAAATACGCCTGTTTGTTCCTGTAGCATTCTGGGTATCGTTTTATGTATGGCCTATCCCGTTTTTCCTTCCGTCTTTTCTTCCTGGTAAAAAAAAACTACTTCCAGTCCAAAAGGGAAATACTTCCTGATCCGTTCTGCTAAAAAGATGTAAAATGTGATGTAAAAAAGGTTGAAGGTTTTGGCACGTAAAAATATTTTATCTTGATAAGCACAAAGCATGACAGACGGTGTGGTGGGGTGGTTTACTTACAGCCAAAAAAGGAAATGGAGAAGGTGCAAAAGTTATAATAAAATAAAATGGTAAGGCTAATAATAATATTTTCAACTGGATAGGTTGGATCATCACCCATGCGAGAAGAAGACCCAGGAAGGAAATCGGAAGGAAGGAAGGAAGCAAAAACAAGTTTAGAAGCTGCACCAGAGAGAAACATGCGATCCTTCATTTAGATAAAAAGGAGCCCCATCCGATTCCCACAGCTTCCCTTGCAAACACCAAACAATACCAAGTCAGCAGAAAGGAGCAACAAGGTGGACAGAGAATAGGAGTCCTGGAGTAGCTAAACATAAATAATTCTGGAGGGAGTCGACTGGCTCATTGAAAGAAAATAAAAGCCAAAGCTTTTAAAGGGAATGCCACAAACAAAAGAGCTACCTTGGACTTGAACTATTGACTATTGAAAGAATGCTCTGGAGAGACAGAGAATGCGCATTGTTGTGTAAAAAATGGTTTAATATAATGTTGTAGAAAGTGCGCTGCATGAAAAGACAATAAAAGTATATATGACAAGCTTTATGAATTTCGCGTGACGTTCCTTTTTATACGAAAAGAAAATCAAATAGGGAGTTGTTAGCACAGAACACTTCAAGTTATATAGGAAAAGCATTGTCAATTTATGAAGTATTCTTCTTTAGTGTTCCTGTTTGAAATCACATTCATCAAGAACATCATTCAAAAACTTTATATATAAGCTGTTGTAGTAGTAGAAGTGATTTTTAATCGAGATTTTGTACTAGATCATTCCAAAGAATTTCTAAGAGTTCTTATGACAGTCAGTTCCAAAAATAGAAATGAATGAAATAACAATGAGTGGTGCCAGCTTATACAATCATATTTTCTGTTGTGGGGATCTTTACCAGTTATTATATGATTTTTGGTCTGGTACTTCCATTCTTTCAATTAAAAAATGTGAGAGATAAAGCATCTTTCTCTCTCTGTATGATAGTCTTGTCATAAAGTTGTCTGGAATGGATGAACTTGTCTCTGCAAATGAATCGCATTCTTTGGTAAGCGCTCATCATCAAAGGAACGGAAAAGAGTCTTGATTTGTAATAAAGAATTATAGCTAGAGTAAGAACTACGTAAGACATCCTCCACCCTTTTCATTTTCATCCCTTCTAAATTCATTCCCAAAATAGCATGTATGTCTGTGCTTTGTCTAGTTTGGTGATTATCATCGTCTGTTTTTGTGATTCAAAGAAATCCAATTAAAACATAGTGAGGTTATAACAAGGATAGTAAAAACAATGTTATGGGAAATGATGATCAAATGCACTATAATATTTTACGGATAATGGTAATGTTACATGTTACATGAACCGGTAAGGTAATGAAGTTGATTCTCATCAGTCATATAATTTTTACTGAGATTTTTCTAGACACTAGAGAAGGGTTGCAAATGGTCTGTGTAGTAGTAACATATCATGCATTGCAGTTTTTATTATGTCTATTCATTAGCTTTAAAATAACATTTTGACTGTGTACACACGTAACTGTATTTATAACCGTATGCAAAAGCCATTATTATTTTGATGATCTGTCGTCAACAAGAAATGAATATGCACTTTGCAGCACCTGTCTTTACTTGCATTATAATTCATAATCTGTTCCTTTTTCTTTGCGTCATTCATTAATGCAGTTGTGTGCCTACATTTGATCGTGAGATGTTTTTCAGACAAGAAGACGGCTTTTTATATGCGTTTTATCAAGCAGACAAGATGATAACAATGATAATCTAGAGCGTGTAAAATGGCAGAAAAAGTATGCCAAACATGGAATAAAATATCCACCTTCGCTATGCACTGTAATATATGCATACATTCAATCTGCTTCTTGCATGATATACTTTTTAGATTTAACTTATTAACTTTTTAGACATTTTACTCAGCCAGTTTCCGGTCAGCTGTCACAAGAAACTGTTGTCTGGGACTTTCCTTTTTTTGCCTTGTGTCACTCTTCCCCAAAGTCGTTTTAATATTTTCCTAATAATAAAACAAGAGCTTTTGACTTGTCTGTGTGTGTGTCTTGTCTACAGGGAAATAAAATTATGTGAGATATGATCAGAGACACAAGAGGATAAACTATGTCGGTCGGCAGTAGGCAATAGTGCAGCAGCGGTGAGACACTGGGATACTAGAATACGGTTCTTGCATAATAATAAGTTTGTAAGGAGGTTTCCCTAACCTCGCTCTACATACTTTACCAGTTCCCAACAAAACAGCGGCACAACACCAACAATAAAAAGTTGTGTTCCTTTTTAGAATAGTAGGATGTTCCTCCCAAAAACTCTGCCGGTGCAACCAAGAGACAACCATAAAAACGTTTCCTTGTTTTGCCAATGTTGATTCCTACTTTTTTGGTCCGGAAGAAAATAAAAATTTGATATTGATCGCACTCTTGGATAAAAATATGAAGTTAGGCATATGTAGCCCATTTACTTGAAAATATTACCTAAAGGATGTGTACCTACAGTCCATAGTAAAAGGCTGTCTTCTTTTCCAAAGAGTTATTATGACGAATGTGCAGAACATGCTGCGGGAACGGGCAATTCCGTATACCAAGGTATTACATTATGGTCATGAACCCGGAAAAAATACTGCATTGTCCGGTTTGATCAAATGTGCTTGAAAACCGGCAACAAAAAAGAAATGAGAAGTGAAGCATAGAGCAGAAGAAAGCATCACTCTGCATCTTTTTCAAGAGAAAAGATCCAACTAGAATATGCACTATGCACGATGCTAATATGTACTTTCTTCTTCTTCCTTTTTTGCCAAAAAACTATTAGACTATAACTCAACTCAACAGATGAAAACTACATGTTGGAGAAAAGCGTAGGATACGGCCAAGTTGTGGGAGGCAGAGTGCACAACAAAAAGAAAAAATCCTAGAGTTCTAGAACCAACAACCAAGCACATGTCGTAAATATTGGCTATTCATTCATCTTTTTTATAGAAAAAACTAAAGATTGAATATAAGTACCGTACTCTTGTCCAAAAAAGGATTTTCTTTCTCTGTGTGTACATTATATCATCATATGAAATGGTATTGGACCCGCTTGAGTTTTTTTCAGTTCAGTATCATTATTATTATCTCCGTTTTCCTTGTGCCTTGTCGTCTTGAGTTATGAAAGTCGTTGACCTACATCCGCTAACAAAAGAGCGTTTTTATTTGCTAGCAACAAAAATCATCATTTATTGCTCTGGTTGCATTGCACACACACAGAGAAGATAAAAATACGTTGGCAGTACATTAATATAATGTGCTATGTGCATATAACATGATGATCCTGTTCCGATTTCTGTTTAATGTAATTTTTCTTATTGAATTTAGGTTGAGTCCAGAGGCACACTTTTTAGCGTTATTCTAGCTATGCTCGCATTTTCTTTCAAGGAGAAAATTCTAATAGAATATTGTCAATCAGAAATAATAATAAGAAGATAATACGATAGTTGCTCTCATTCCAGTTGTAAGTTTTTTCTGTCTTAGTTTTTTCCTTCCTCAACTTAATGGGATGCGTCCTACTGATTCCTTGGCAGAAAAGTATAAGGACAGGAAGCTAAAAATAAAATGCACGAAAATATCCTGTTCTATATACTTTTTTGTAAGCAATCAGGTTCACGGGAAATGACAGAGAATTACGCAATAATGCAAAAGTAGTAAAAATCAATATTTTTCCATGAGTTCATTCATCAGGATTTATGAAATCTCTAAATGTATTTTTTAAGGTGCACTACCACGCATTATTACCGGTCGGTGGGTAATACCATTTCCGGAAAAGATTCAGAATCTTTTAACAGTTTTTTCCCAGAGAGAGCTAAACTTTTGTAAAGAATTCTTTTTTAACTGTTTTCTTCCTACTTTTTTTATCATACGTGCAGCTTCTCATGTTTTCCTTTCCAGGAAGTTCATAAAAAAGAAGGAAAAAATAGAACTTGTTCTAAAATGTATGTTTGTGTAATGTGGTTTTTTATAACGATCTATTTTAAGAATAGGTCCTTTTGTTGAATGCAAAGTAAGCAGTTTTATTTTTTATTTACTTAGACCTCCTTCCTTTTCCCGTAGCACACAACCACAAGAGCACCGCCCAACTTTGGGTTTTTAAATAGTTTCTAAAGAACTAAAAATACGAGGAGGGAGAACGGAATTGTTGGAATTTATTTTTCTTGAATGGCGGTCTATGAATATGCATGCATACTTGTGTACCTGTTTCTTCATCTTCATCAATAATAATATGTTGATTGTGTTGTGAATTGTGAAAGAGGAGGATATCTCAAGTTTCCAATTTAACCAAGCGAACATTTTTTTTTACCTTTTCTCATTCAATTTTCTCAATCAATGGTTACATCTTTAAAGAGCCTTTAAGCTTGTACCTGTGAAATGGGAATGTGTTATGTAAAGGTATACTAATAAATAGGTGGATGCTCCGACCTGAAAAAGGAATTACCTGTTTTGCTTGCGGCTCATGTACACAAGTACCAACTCATTATGCCAAAAAAGTGGGAAAGAAACATATGATGATGATGATGATGTAATCATTTTAAGGAATCCTCTTAGCATCCAGAAATAGTACAGTCCATAACTTGACACAACTCAACTCATCCAGTTTCAGATCCATCTCATTCCAGTTCTAGTTCATTCATGGCACACATTTTACTACACAGAGACAAGTCTCTTAAGGAGATTGCATAGATTTGTAGGTAGCTTGTGTGGCAAGTGCGGTATATACAGTCATAAATTTCTTCCAGTTCATTTTACCAAACTATCAGCCAAACAAATATAACAGGTATACAATCTACATGCATAATGCAAATAAAATAGAAGAAAAAGTGGCACACGAACAAGTAGGGAGACGCGTAGAGACACAGTCACACAAATTAAGTTTGTGTCGGGTTCTGGTTCGCTTCATAAGAACTATAAATAAAGCAGGCAGGGCTTTAGTATATGAATACGTAATAATAATGAGATGTGAAATAAAGAAGTGGAAAACAAAGAGTTGGAGGTTCATTATATTGCCTTAGCCAGAAATATGTATGTCACGACGATATATTATCAAGATGATATTGTTACACCTTCTAAAGTAAAAACATGTTCTACGTTTTTTCATTCATTTTTCTTTTGCCTTACCCCTTTCCATGCTGGTCATGTATCTACTGGAACAATATAATTGAAAAGGCGACTGTGTAAAGATGATGATCATTTTAATAATGGTTCTAGATTGCTGACAGCAGAAGATGAGAGATGCGACAGTGTAGAATAGAATGAAACATTACTCATGTAAAACACTATCCTTTTTTACTCGCCTCATCATTTCAGTCACTCGATCTTCTCCATTCTCCATCAAGTCTGTGCAAACAAAAGCCTTTGCCAAGTCTGAGAAAGACAATGTATCTATGAAAGAAAAGAACAGAGAAAAAAGTTGAATGAAAAAGAAACAGGAGAAGAGTGCACAATCATCATCATCATCGCCATCGAGTCTTCGTCAGCACTATCAACCTTCACATGTTGTATATTTGTAATAGATTGTGGTGGAGCTTATAGAGGTAAAAAGAATGAATGAATGAAATACAAGGGATTACACACAAGACAGAAAAGATGTATGAAAAAGATGAGTTGGCTTAAACAAGCCGGCAGGCAGGCATCTTTCTTTGGTGATGGTGATGAGGATAATCATGGACTGCGGTGGGACTGGGGCAAACCCATATCACAACACAACAAAAGAAGGTGCTGCTGCTACAAGAAGAAAAGTATGAATGAATGAATGGGTCCCTTGCTGGACTTTAACAAAAAAAGTGTAAAAGGAAGAAGGAAAAGGAATGGAGAGAAATACGCAGCAAAGAAAAGGGGACGTGTTATGGGTGCATTCACAAAAGCTGGCAGCAGAAACACTCTGTTCAGCAGTGACAGAATTCAGAACTGTGAATGCAGTAGCAAATGAACATTTCCATTTTGTACGAATTTTGATAAAGATAAATTGATACGGTTATTGTTACCGGAGGAGATGATAGTGATGAGAATGAAGTGTTTCCCCTTAGTTCTAAAAATAGCCCATATAGACAAAAAGAAATGAAAAAATAGAAAAAACCCCGCATTTACATAATGCATGATCTTCCCTGTTGTACTTTATTTTTAGAAAGAATGCAATGCACACACACATACGCTGCTCATGCACTACTGCCCTTTTATTATGCCACGACAGCAGAGCAGAGAGTTACTTTTTACGTCTTGTGTTACTCTTGTTCATGGGGTGATAAAAAACCTACTGCTGAGAATAGAGAGAAGTAAAAAAAGCTATGAAGAAGTATAAGTCGGTAAAGCCAGAAAGGAATATGTACGGCTGGAAGCAAAAAATTGATACAATGTGGTTGGAAAACATAAAGAAAGAAGATCCGGTGGTGGTTTACAGTGAAAATGTATCTACGCAGAAACAATATAATATTTATGTAAAATAGCTTGCAGCACAGTATATTAGCAGAAGGGCTTCTTTATTACAGGCTTACAAAGTCATTTTGTTTCTATTTTCTTGGCTGCGCTTTATTGTAAAGGTTATTTTTTTCAATTTCGGTGGGAAGACGTACTACAGTTTACAGTAGATATTTTTAGCTTATTTAAAATGCACATATAGTAGGCTATGCCATGTCGTAAATAACTTAATGTCAGTATGTTCATATAAGAAAGGGTTATGCGTTTTTTACTATGAAGTACTTCCTTCTACTCCTTTTTTTACTAAGTAATCTTATTTTCTTCTTCCGCTGTACGGATCTTGTGTGTACACACATTTTGTTTTGGATATTCTTCCTTTTTGTCTTTAGGCAGGTTAGTAGTACGTAAAAATATAAGCACCCTACCACCCTGACCAAGGAAAGGAGTGAACTTTGCTCATTTTCATTCAGAATGAAAAATTTGTAATGAGGTCTCCCACTCTCATATTTTTAGAGAATGAAAAGAGGTCAGGAAGATGAGTATACTTGTAAATTTTTAGGTTTTGCCGCAGCTCGTATTTCTTTAGGCAGTCAAGAAGCATCTCAGGAGAAGAGGTGAAAAAGGGCAAAGAACCCAGGGCAAGGTAAAAAGCAAGGTGATCTTGAAAGGAAAATGGGAAGACGAGAGAGAGAGAGCGGAAAAATTGAAGTAAAAAGAAATACTCTCATTGATCTGTACTCTGTACCCACAACCTGGTTCACTAAAGAACTGTTCAATGTTTACTAAGGCAAATGTACGAAGAAGGATTGGAAAGTGCGTGTATTTTTATCCATCCGTAACAAATAGGAAAATAACTGCTTCTTGTGATCTTGTGGGAGTAGCAGAAGGAAATAAAGAAGAAAAAAAGTAAAAAGGATCTTGAAAGAAGCTCCCAAGAAAAAGATGAAATCTCAACAAGTCTGGCAGCGCATGGGAATATCCCTTTTAATTCTTTCTGTTTGTATTGAGGTTTTCAGAGGAAGTTGCTGGAACTGTAAGTAGGGCTATTTGAGTATCCACTATGTACCATAACATAACAGGTCTTAGTTTCCGTGGACCGACCACTTGAACAAAAATAAAGACTCGTAGAAAATCAAGATGTTTGTCCCCTTGATTCCCACTGATCTCCTTTGGTTTTCTTCTAGGAAAAAAATATACAGGTGCAGGTGGACGGAAGAAGGTAAAAACAAAAAAGCATGAATGATAGATGGGAATATATTGGAAAGGATAGTACACAAAGCTGTATCACAAGTGATCAATGAATTTTCAAGATTTTCCCAGGCTTATACTCCTTCTTGGTACTAGTACTACTCATCGTAAACAACTTTGGGTAGAATACTAAAGCTACTCTTTCATTCTTGGCTTGCTCTTCTCCAAAATAATATTGACATGGCTTAAGAAACAAGTAGAAAATAACCTTGGATTATATATTCGTTTTCATTTTTTTTCTTGGTCCCACGATCAAAAATAGAGAGTTGTGATTTAATAACACTGAAACAGCGTAATAACCATATAAAAACATAGCAAAGAGCAGATGATTAAAATGATGATAATGATTAAGAAGAAGCAAAAACGGTAGGTCATTCTTGTTGGATGGATACGGAAGAGCAGAATAGAACACCAAGAAGAATTTAAAAATGATTGTAATTGTAAGGTGTGTAACGCTCTATTATGAATATGAATAGGTAGAGCATTTCCTTTTTTATAAAAGACATGGATATGTGATGAGCATGCATGCAAAGTAAAATGACGATTAGCTCTATTACAGGTAACTGAAAAGGGAAGGTAACTTCCACCCTAAACTACTGAACAATTATAACCGTTGGTAAAACTTTTGATTGAGATTAGAGGGTAGACCCAAATTGTGGGTAGGTCCGAAGAAGCAAGTACAAAAATGTCCATTTTCCTATACACACATACATAACATTATATTCATTAAAAGCAAGCCAGAAAAATGTAATCCGTTTTCTTTTTCAGTTGTGTTTTGTGTTTCTTCTCTCTGGTCTAATTACATTTATCATTAGAGGGCTTGACCCAAAGCCTTGATGTATATAATGTTCTCTTTTTACTTGTTTTGCCACGTACCCAAAAAACTACGCTTTTTATATACGTATGTGGGGGATGAAAGGGTTGGGTGAAAAACGTAGCACGAACTGGCTAGCATTTTATGGAGAGAACGAGCGAGAGCGTAAATGATGATGATACTGAAGAAGCAACAATTTCTAGAGCTGCGGTTCTTGTGCCAACACCAAACATTAGAGAAAAACCTGTCTTCTGTGTGTAAAAAAAATTGTAGAGCATGTAAAGCTCAAAACTCTAATAATCAAGTAACATTGCTATTATATCATCCATCAGCAGCAGAGCAGTTATGTGTGGAGGTTAAATCTGTGGAGCAAGAGCAAAAATACTGTAATCTAAAAGGCTGCTGTTTCTCATGAGATGATAATCATCATTACTTTTCCTGTCCGAAAATTTTGTGGGACGGAAGAAGGGCAGGGTCGCAGTGTTGGGAAAGGTCAATGCAATAATTTGCTTATAAAAAGCTCACCAAGCTATTTGAGAAGAAATAGGAGAACAAGAAAGAAAAGTGAAGATGACGATATAATGACTTGACTTGAATGTTGAGCATTTTTGCTTTTCTCGTAGTGTGTACTCGTAATAGCAATAAGCTAAAAAGCCTACCTGACATTAGATCCTTTTCATTTACTTTTGTGCTTGATTCTAGCTTTGGTTTTTGGTAAGTAATTGTAATTTTTGCTTCTGCTTTCAACTTCTTTGAGAAAACGAGAGGGCCTTACCGCCCTGCCTTTTTCTCGTTCTCAAAGGACTTTTTTCTCTCCTCTTTCCATCCTTTCTCTCTTCTAACCTATAATTTTCTCGAGGAAGAGAAGTAGAAAAAAAACTTTTTTAGATGAAATGGGAATAATGAGAAATTGGTGAAAAAAGTAATTACGATTAGGCTCATATATTACCACTTGATTCTGAGTACAAGCAAAAAATAGTTGAGTGAGTAGTTATGATGATGATGATGAGTGCGGAGGGATTTGAAACTGTAAAAACAAAAGTTTATAACTGAAGGAGTGATAATTTCTTGGTAGGCAGAAACCAAAATGCCTTGTTAGAAAAAATATGCCAGAAAGCCACACACACATACAGATCATCTTCAGCAAAAAAATAGTTTTTTTTATTGGATTTCGTAAAGGGATATCGTTGTATCAGCAGAAAACAAAAAGCACTTTCAATTTCAATGAGTGGGATGGCTTTTGGGATGATCCTGGGAAACAAGTGGGTTCAACCCGGTGTTTTATGTAGCTTAAGCTTCAAAGAACTGGATTAATTACGTTTTGTATTAAAATTGGAAAATTGCTGGATTCTTCGAAGGGTGTTCTCACTTTTGCCATTTGACACCTCCTACAAAAAAACAGCCCTCTTGAGAAAATATACAGCACTTTTATTCAAAGGTTTCGATAAGTCTGGTGCAGCGATAGCCAAGTCGGTACCAAGTCATCAACATTCCATCAGGATCAATACTGCTTTTG
This sequence comes from Entomobrya proxima, assembly GCA_029691765.1. Classification (NCBI taxonomy): domain Eukaryota; kingdom Metazoa; phylum Arthropoda; class Collembola; order Entomobryomorpha; family Entomobryidae; genus Entomobrya; species Entomobrya proxima. The sequence goes on from CM056168.1 coordinate 2,104,592, forward strand.
AAAAGGAGTGGATTCTCAGAACTTACCTGAAATTTCTCACAGATCACTAGAACATGGTGAGCACAGCTTCATAAAAAATTTTAAATTACTTTTGCATACACGTCCTTTTCGCTTTGATATGGGATGTGTGCATTGGCTGTAAAAACAGCATTGTGGAATTTTTATGAGCATTTTTATGCATTCAATATAAAAAAGGCTCTTGACATGCTTTACAAAGTATTCGTTTTTGATACACAACTTGAAAAAAGGTAACATTGCTCTTTCACGAAAAAATAATTGGATCATGATTTTGATAATTAAATTTATTTTTAAAAAGGATTTGCCTTGGGAAAAATATGATTTCGCCGGAAAAATGTCAAAAATTCAAATTACAATTTTATTCCTGAATTCAGTAGAATTCAAACAAAAAAGAAGGAAACAAGAATATAAATCGGTATGAAGGCCAAAAGCATATATTATGAGCCGCCTTTTCATTTCCTTTTTTAAAACTGAAGAAAGCATCTTAATAAAATTGAATCGAGTAGAACAAAAATAAAAATTGTGTAACAATTTGAAAATGGTGGGTACATGAATACCCTGTATTGTTCCATACCCTATTTTTAATTTGTTGGTCCGTATGCCTTGAAGCTGTGTACGAAGAAGAAAGAGATGCGAAATGAAAAGGAGAAAGAAAAATATTTGCTCTTTTTGATCGGAACCTTTTTCCCTTTTCATCTTCTACATGAAAATGAATAGAACAAACAACAAGCATCTTGGAACGGTGAGGAATTTTGCATCATTTAAATTTTTTCTCAAAGATGGTCTTACTTGGAATGCTTGGCACACACCTTGGAGGCAAGTACAATGGACAGAAATAAAACTCGCAGATTTGAACCATTCATTTTTGTACGCGGGTTCATGGAATACACTTGTACAAGCTTGCTTGTAAGTATTTGTAGTGAAATATGTGTAATAAATATGCACATTACATTCCAATGTTTTATGCCTTTTTATTATGTATCATTTTTCTTCAAAAGCTCATGTATATAACTTCATGATAATCATATCACATCATACGCCATTCAAAACCATTCACTAGAAGAAGGCAGTGACATTGGAACTTTGAGAAACTCTGAGAAAAAACGTATAATATGCCTGCATGCTAATATACCTCCACGTTTTCCCATTACCATCATCATACATTTTGATGTCTCATAAATCCCGACAAATATCCCTACATGAAAACAACTTTGTCTCGGGGAAAAAAAGAAAGATAGGATGATAATATAAGGTCAAAAAAATTATGGCACAGATACTCAAATAACTACCTTGTACGTACTAGAGTCGTTTTTTCGGGAATGCGAATAGTCATTCGTCGTTTGTACTTTGTGTGCTTCTCTGAAAATTCTTTTCTCTCGTTTCTGATATGATTTGTGTGTGAAATAAGCAGTAGACAAAAACATTATTATTATGATTATTACTTTATGAATACATCATCAGCGTTATTACCATTTTTCTCTGTTTCTGCTTCCCGATACATTCCGAAAAAATAGCAGGCACCTTATCCATCTATGATACTCTACCTTTTTCTCCGCAGTTCAAAAAGATTTCTAATAAAATTCATTTAAGTGGAGAATTAAACATTTTTTGAAGCTCAACGTAACAAGTTCCTTCTTCCTTATATCTTCTTCCTCTCTCTCTGGAATCCTCTTTTGATCTGCAGTGATGATCAGTAAAAGTCAAAGCTAACTACTGCCGAGACAGGTTTTTGTTTTGATTTTACTTTTTTTGAAAGTTTCAACCAAGCTTGGTTCATAATGATGATGGATCATGCAGTAATAGCAAAGGCGCACAATTCATTTTGCCATAAAAAGTTTTGTCTCGGTGTGTCTTCTTCTCTCTGAAAGTAAAGTAGCATCAAAGTAATATTCTGCGGAGTACGTACTTACGTAAGTGATTTCCTAGTGCTTACCATTATCATCATTGGCTATATTATTATACGCTCATAACATAACCAGAGAGAAATTTTCATGTTCAAACAAGTAAGCACCATCAAACCAACAGCGCAGCGCTATTATGATGATCATCCCAACAAAAACTACTGTGTTGGCTAGTTTTACTATGATGATCAGGATGATCATCTTGTTTTGTCTTTCGTTCGTGTAAGTAGTCCTAATAATTTGACGAATGCTCTTTTTACCAGGATAATCATCCTCATTGCCTTCATTCTTCTGTGTAATCATCCGAGTTGTGTTATGCATACCAAAAAATTGTAATGGTAGTTGGCTGGTTGTCGGTTCATCCAGCCAGCAAGGAGCACACACAGTCATTTTTTTTCTCAGTAGAGTTGAACAGGTGCCGCGGGAGCCTGTTTTGTCCGTGCCATTGCTATCATCATCTTTTTATTAGTTTTTATTACAGTTTGGCGGAAGTTAGAGGAAAAAAGTGATGATTGAGAGAATGTTATTGAAAGAGAGGATCGCAGGAAATTGAATGAAATGAATAAAGAAAAAAAGATTGATGCTACTGCGTTGATGAAGAAATTCGGGCTTGATTAAAAGAATGCTTTTTTGCAAGGTTGGCAAAACACATGAAGATGATGACTCTGCACTGGGAAACTGGGAAGTGAAAAGAGCATTCCAAGTTTAAGGGAATGGAAAATTCGAGAAGAAAAGTAACAAAACGGATAGTTTGTACACATTGCGCTTTCTGATGAAGTAACTGAACTTGTAATGTAATTTTTAAGAAAAAGAAACATTTCCGGGAGGATTTACTCAGGTCTATTCAATTACTTGCCTGACTCGGTCTTCAGTTTTTCTCAAAGCTTTTATACAAAAAATGTTGAAGGAAACATGCAATGGATGCTTCTAGTATCCATTTTATGTAAGCTTTAAAAAGAGAAATGGTAGTTTCAGTTCAAAAGTTTTTTTTCTGAAGGGAAGTTGAATCACTTTTCTGCATTAAATTCTGATTCTGACAAGCATTCTCAAGGAAAAACAACAAGAGTGAAATGTTGTACAAATAAAAAAGATGCTTTATATAGATGCAGGTTTGGAGAATATAAAGGGAAGGCACGAGTGCACAAGGAAAGCAGAGAAATCTTCCCTGGGATGATGAAGGTCGCTTTCTAAATGCTGTTTCCAGGCGAGACTCTGCCAGTCTCGTCGTCGGTTCAGCTTCAACCATTTTGAGCTTTTCTTTGTGCTGCTGTTTCAAAACTTGAGTAAACACACTTTGAACATTGTGTGTGTTTCAAACGTGAGAGTTTAAATTCATTCATTTTATTCTGTTTTTGGTTATAAGAGGATGAGCCTCTGAGACAAAGAGCAAACGTAATTTGATACAATTCAAATGTTTTCTTTGCTAATTTACATGCTTGCCAATTTTAAAATGGGAATTCTGTAAAATTCTCTTGATGCAATATCAGCCTGTCTGAAGGCCATAACTAGCAACCAGATTTCATCTCTTTGATTTTACGATTGCGATTTTACTTCAGGATACACAAAGGAAAATTTTACATAATTAAACGAACCTTGAACCTTTAAGATAGATGCAATAATATTATGTGATTGCCTTTGTTTTAGAAGTGGTTTTGGTACTTGAGAGCAACATAATACTTTATTCATTTTCGCATTGTTTGCATTATGAAATTTTCCAAACCTTGAAATGACGCTGGAAAAAATAATATGTTTTGTAATAACTTGCAGATCAAGGTTCATTTGAGTGCACAAATCATAACAATTAACTTTGTACTTTGTGGTTATTTTAGGCTAACACTTGCACAAGGTCTTTATGGAATGAAGGCTGACCTTCTGAGAAAGCAACTTGCTTGTACATTGTACATCCATTTTATAACCACTTCCTAATAATTCCGCGTCTATTTATGTGACAGGTGAAATTGACGTCAATGGTTAGGCATATATATTGGTACAATTTGTACGATTATGTATCAAGCTACTACTATCATCAGTATCAATATCAACATGGTATCTTTTAAACAGCATGATGATTGAGTGTGTACTCGCCTGGAAAATTAACTTTCTCTTTCTCTCTGAAATACAAGCAGGATGTATACAAAAATTTAAAGTAAAACTCAAGGTTATACTGGGGACTTTTCGAGACAAGTTGATCGACCTGTGATTGGATTGACTTTTGATTGATCGCGCGGACTTTGTAATTCTGCGTTGTTGTCTGTTTTCAAGCTATGTATTCTGCATTACATCAAAATACCATTGAATTCAAATAAACACAATATGTACTTTTTCCCAACAACCTATTATTTATTTAGTAGTCAGACTATAAGGTAATATAAAAATGGAAACATCTTCCTTTTAGTTCTTCACGTGGAAATATATGTAGAAACACGCAAATTGTACCCGCAAATAATTATTCCGTTCTTGGAATGGAATTCGGTCCTGTCGTCTATTGAGTGGGATGAGAGAGAAGGAAATAACCGCGGATATCAGAGGACACGATACAGTGACAACGAGGAAAAGAAAGTGCACACATGTACTGCGTAGGTTGTACAAGTTGGTGTTGGTATAATTATCCAAGTTGGGTAGCCATCGACATATAGAGTACGACGGACAAATAAAAAATACATGGAACTTGCTTTCTGATTTACGCGTGGAGTCTATGGAGTCACTTTTCCTCCTGAGGAACGTGGATATAGGCATAGCGCGTGCACTTGTGAGGGAGTAGTTGTAACGATGAACTTTCGAAATAACTTGGGAGGAAGCCTTGGCAAGTCTAAAAATGCTTTAAAGTGCAGGAAGTCAAATGAATGAGCATTTTCTGACAAAAGAAAAACTTTTGCGGTTTGTATCTTCTTTCCAGTGACAGCAGCGTTTACAATTGGATGATATCTTGGCATTGTAAAACGCAACATTATGTTGTTTTTGGCCTCGCTCCACCATAGACCTTGCTTTACTCATTCAGTTTCTTGTACACTCTTAAACTTCATCGCATCTTTGTCCTTTTTGATTACTTTTCTTTTTCCATGTATCTATCATCATTGTTATTAGCCAATAAAACGAGCTTGTTTCATTTCTTGCCAAATGATAACAATCATTTCTATTGCTTTTTCATCATATAAAGATACTACTACTGCATTTCTGCGAAAACCCCATTAAAGAAGTTTGTGTGAATGGTGCATATAACCTTAAGGCGCAGCATTATTTGCAACTTTGATGTTTGTATTAATATTAATACAATTCGTACGTAACGTCTGTTGTGCTTTATATTCAAAATGAATGAATGGGTAGATGCTAGAAATCTGCTTTCTTCTCCGTAGAATTATACACAAACATTTACAAGCCTGGCAAGAGCGCACCTACAGTTGCCCATACCTTCGTTGGACATACAAAATACATTCAGGCATTTTATTCATACATTCTATATTTCTACTGCTGACGCGACGTTACTCACTAAATATTGCAACTTCAGTTGCTTTTGTTGTTCATTCATGTTCCCACGATCGTCACTACTGAAATGATTTTTGGTGCTTATGATTCTAGAAACTTAATGGCAAATTGTGATAATGCTATAATATCTACATACTTTTACTTTATGAAGGATGACGAGCTCACTTTACCATTAAATCAACTTCTTCCGCTCACGTCACCTCTCTCTCTCTCTGCTTGCCTTCAGACTTGGACACTTTATCAGCCATAAAGTCTACAAAACGGCCACTGCAGCAGCGCAACAGTAATAATAACAATGGAAATGTAATAATTACAATGTCTCTCTCTGTCTGTCTCGTTATTGCAGGCGGGTGGACTCGTGGGGACAATTATTTTGTTGGTGGTATAACACTCAAGTAGCAACTTGGTGTACTATTATTGTGTTGTGCATAGAGCGGATTAATGGGTTGACTTTGTTAGCCCAAAATTGTTGCACAATTCACACACACAATACAACAGAAGGTTACAAGGACATCCGGAGGTATAGATTTTTGTGGCTATAAGAGCATAACAGAGAAAATTATGGTAGTCATATGGCTCGTGTTGTATTGTTATGTTTTATATGTTATGTCACTTTCATTTGGGAATAGTGGCACTGTATGCTGCGGGACCAACGACGATGACCAACAAAGGTATTTTCCCATTAATCAAAACAATCAATAACAAAAAGGAGAAGAAAAGAAGGGAGTTTAGCTTGACTGGGGAAATCACAGTAGTAGTGTGTCTGGCACTGGCAGTAAAACAATAACAAAAAAAGCTAGACCATATAAGACATAGAAAAACCCAGTACCAACCAACCTATAAAAATCCAATCACATTATTACATGTTCGTTCTGGCTCCAATAATGTTTTGTTGGGCCATGTTGCTCAATCGATCAAGTTTGGAGGAAAGTCATGTGGAAAAAGCTATAAAACAAAGGAATGAACATTGAACATGACTGTCAAATTGTTTCTCGTGTTGTTGCCTTGTTTTGCGGCTGTAAAAAATCAAAGGGTTGAGTTGAGTCAATCTAATCAAAAATTGAGCTACCATTCATTTCTGCTTTCATTCAGAAGGAAGTGCAGTGGAAGGAAATGAATGAAATGAGGCAATGCATATATACACGTGAACCAATAGCCCATGTAACCTTTAACTTATTGATTTGCATTGTTTCGATTGATTGATTGGATCAACCCTTTTTATTACAATTTTCAATCATAAAAACTACCATACTCAAATAATCATGTTTAAAACGGAGGAAGGAACAAGTTTTTTAAAAAATCTGATCAGGAAACCAATTTCCTTTTTAAATGCATACTGAGCCAACAGTATAGTTCGGTGACTTATGGGTGTATACACATATTGAGCACACAGTTATGATTAAAATCGCATTCTTGCCAATTTTATACGAAAATCAATCAAAAAGTGATTTGCCGCTCTGATAATAATATCATGTTGCACATACAACATACAAGGTTAACAAGTGTGTTCTTGCATCATAACACAAAAGGCCAGGAGGAGCTGGACAAAGTCAAAATCAAAAACTTTTCGTTGATGATAAAGACGTGCGGTTGTGGTTAGCCAAATGCTTTGCTATGAAGAAAGGCCTTGACATTTTCCCTTGAGTGTAGTAAATCACAAAAGAAATATATTGGCTGCTAGTAGTCAGTTGTGCTGCTGCTACTAGAAGAAAAGTAAAAAGGATCGCATTGATTACATATTTTCTGGTGCTTCCTTTGCTGTACTTTTGTATTACTTTCTGCCTTGTTCATGGTTCACCCAAAGTCATCAGTCAAATTGTACTAGAAAAGTATTGACACATTTGTTCTGAATTTCAATGGGCAAAAGTAGATGCATAATATTGCATTCTTACATAACATCCACCTTTTAATATATACGCTTGGTATAGTATGAAAACTTCTGCCCACATGCCGTACATAACTTAAACCCAACATACCCAATTCTCCCAACAATTTCCAGAGGCGGATGTTAACTTCATTGTTTCATTTTCCAGACTATGTATCGACCCATATCTAATCTCCGCACGTTGCAGTTTTACCTAAAATCTATGTCAACTAGGCATGTACAATGTACACACAATATTATGTCATCTATGCAGGAAAATTTATTATGTTTTGGTCTTACTCGCCAAATTCTACTCTCATTTTCATGTACGCTGTGTGTACTGTGTACCCTTTTTCATTACTAGACATCTTCTAGAACACAATAAGCCACTTAGCTCTACTTCAAGTGGAGAAATGTCTTTTGACACCAAAGATAATGGTGTTGTGATTTACGGTCTAGTGAGCATATAAGGTATTTTATGTATTACGCAATGGGCAAATGGAAAACGTGCCTCTGGCATAAGTTGAATACATTAGATTATCATTTTCTGATTATCAATATGGATTGAATTTGAATGAATGCTAATCAGTTGCGGCGTGACCGACCACACGACGACAAAGTCACAACAGAGAAAGCGAAAGCAGAACTGAATGTAACGAGAGTTTGGTATTTATGCCTTTCACTTCATGATTTTCATTGATATTCCATCTACTAAATATTTTGGTTGGAGAAAGGCATTCCATGTTTCAGGAAAAAATATAGCGCGCAATAACTTGTTCTTTAGGTTGTTTCCGTGTCGCACCAAAACCACTGATTATAATCCATGTTGATCACCTCAGTATTTACAAGAGGATTTGAACCCATTTATGAAATTTTTTATTAAGTTTACTGAAGCTGATAAAAGTATGCCAAAAAGTTAATGCATGGATAAATGCAAACTTACGTAAATCCTGTGCATGTCTAGAAAGGCGACAAAACAGAAATCAAGGTGAAAGCGGGTTAGCAGCGATGATCAAGGTCACGTTTTCTCATGTCGTGTTTGGGGAAATGTCAACCCAAAAATGATAATGGATTTGGGCTCAACGTCAAAATATATTCTGATGTACAAACATGAGTTCATACGCATTTTCATTTTGCCAAAATATTATCTTTACTCTTTCCCCCGATGTTATTGTTTCTTCTGGAACATCGCGAATTTCTAATGCTAAATACGAAATGCATTAAAAAATCGTTACACGTGTGGAACAATAGTCGATCGCGGTTTGTCATCGAGGCCATTTGCCCGCTTGCATTCTCTTACATACCAATACAGACGGAAGCAGAATATTAATATTACTTGAGTCTTAGTCCATGACTTTGGTTTGTCAAGTTCAGATCCGAATCTTGCTGACGTTACAACTTATAACTTAATTAATCGCGTATTTTAGTATTGAACTTTGCAATGACCTCTTGATCCTTTCCTGTTCCTTTGATGTATCAATGCTTGGCGGAGAGGTGTGTGTGGTTGATTTTTTACTTTATTAACAGGGAAATTGAAGGAAACTAAAAGTGTAAATGCCACTGCGTAGCAGCAGCTTATAAACCAGGGCTTGGTCTAGCAAGGCGTAAATAACGGTTTTCTCTGGTAGTAATTATATTTATAATCTTAAATTGGCATGTTTGAGGTTACTTCTCGCTGAACGCCTCACTTAGACACACACGTTATTTGACTTAACATTGAACATTTAGAACATTTCTCGCGGAATATAATATCATGTATTTAATTTAATTTTGCCATGTTTCATGTTTGTTTACCTTTTCATCATCAGACAGTGCGATGCCCTTGTAGGACAAGTGCTATGTTAATTGGAATTACGTATTTTGCCTGTTCGAGAGAAATTAATCAGTCTAGTGCTTTTGATACCTTTCCGTTTCAAGGAAAAGCTGAAATGAATACCAGCATGAACTTTGTTGGCTTGCTTTAAAAATATTCTCTACCACTTTATAAAAAGTAGAGCACCACTTTCCCTATAAGCTTTTTACACAAATTGCAGTATTTTTTTTTGCAAAAATTGTATACAGTTCATTTTCTTTGTAGAAATGCGTGCGGTAGACATTTCATTTTCTCAAAACGTCTATAGATTCATTCGCTACCTACATGACTAGAAACCCATGTGCTATTTCAGCCTAGACTTGATAGTTATTCACCTCTTGCATTTGTCCGATTTCGTACGTGTTTTTTTGGAAAGTGTCATTTTACGTCGCAAGCAAGGTATAAAATTTTAGCAAGAGGAGAACAGCAAAAAAAGATCAATTTGTGATGGCTTTTTTAAAGTTTCACATGATATGATACCTTTCCCTCTACAAGTATTTTGTTTCTTGTTTTATTTATATACCTGTCCTACTACGTGACGGGATGAAAACGACATCAAGATGATCAATGATCAGAATGTTTTTTCTCCTGCAGTTTTTTTCTAACTGTGAATGCAGGGGCACCCAGCAGGACTGTTGTGCTATTCAACCGTATCAAAACACCCAGTCTCGCACAGTACATCTCAAAGCTCGAGCAAATATGCAGCAATAGTTTGATACTTCATAAATCGAAATGTTGAATGGCCTTCTTGGTTAAAAAATGTTTTATGCTTTTTCCTCTGTGTAAGCTTTAAAAGATCGCGTTATGGGTGTTACTTGTTATGTAATGCCAACACCCTTTCCTCACGTTAGACAGAAAAGAAGCTAAGATGAGAGCTGTAAAGGTTAGAGCATGTTCCTCTCTACAAGGCAATCTTGTACAAATGATCGTCATCAAAGAAACATGAGCTCAACAGGGGGTCACACACCAGACAAATCAATTGATAAGGATCTATCTTTAAAAAAGCACAAAACGCTCAGGTTACAGTTTTGAAAGGAAGTTAAGAATAAGCATGTAGGAAGGAAGGAAGCTGGGCTGGGAGCATATCTATTTTTAAATCCATTTTATACTTGGTTTAGTGCTCCGTTCCTTAATGCTATTTCATGCGTTAATGTAAAGAAATTGATACGTTATCTAATTGTAAGTTTGGAATTGTGGAGGATTTTTTGGGTAACCTTTGGAATTGTAAAGATTTTGAGGAGAACCTTATCCTCTATAGAATATTTTGAAAGGCTCAGACATTTCATTGCTGATATAATAAAAATGTAACCCTTCTTGTTCAATAAAAAGAATAAAAGAACCCTTTTCCATTTTTGTAGTACGGTTTTTATGTAACGTCTGACCATTTTACGAGATTTTTTTACACAAGAGGATTTGTACGAGTTTTTGTGGGTTTTGAGTAAAAAGAGTTTTCCTCACTTGAGGAAAATTGCAGTAATAATAAGCGAATTAAGGATAATTCTGTAAAAAGCCTTGCAGCCATAAATTGCGGCTTTTTATGATGATATGTGCATTAAATGGGCTCGTGCTAGGCTGAATCCTTTGAAACTTTGAAAGGGCACAAGAAGGCACACGCCGCTTTATTAAGGACGTTTACCTAACTAGTGTAAGATATAAATACTCAATACAATTTTTTTGGTGAAAAGGATAAATTGCCAAATTTAGATCGGATGCCAATACCGATGCTTGCATTCGGAAAGTGTGACGTGTGCATTTATAAAGGTAACTGTTTAGTTTGTAGCAAGATTACAGACATAATGTAATTCCCAAAAAACAAAAAGTGTAAAAATATAAAATGATACAAGTACACTTCGTATATCACGTCAACACAATAGGCTAAGACTTATATTTAATCGTACAATCAATCGTCAATTACAGTTTTAAAAAGTATAACATTGTCAAAGTTGTCAAAACAGACTGTCAAATTCTTTTGTACACCAGCTTGTTTTGGTTCTTGTTTAGAAATCCCTTTTTTAAATAGTGAACAGCATAAAAAACAAATACGCAGCATAAAAACTTTATGAAATGAAAATTGTGATAATTTTGCATTTTATAACATATAATTTTCCATTTATAACTTTATACCTAGCCACGCAGTTAATTTTAAAAGATTGCATCATGTTCCCACACATATTTAGGTAAATTGCCTATTTGTAATTTTGCACGCATATTCATATATTTTTTGGAATTTCATTGAAACAGTCAGCATAACCAAAAAAGAGCCACAGGCATTTACTAACGCGGATGTAAACTCAATACCCCATTTTGCCAAATACCAAGTAACATTACCAATCATTCCAAAAAACGATTTCCCAATTTGTATAGCCACCACAGTTTTTTTACATGATTTATGAAAACTAACGAACAAGCCTTTTAAATCAAGTCGTGATCAGAAAAAGATTGCAATTTATCAGTGGCAATCTACTTCTAGAAAACAACGGTACTCGGTAAATAATTATCTGTATATTCTATCAAAACAAACAACAACATTTGCATTCCATTGATTACTACTATTGCATTTCTTCTAATATATTATATGTGTGGAAGCCCTGCTGATAAAACAATTTTTAATTATTAAAAAATCCCCGAGACCGCTAGCTTTTAAAAGGTTCTCAGTCTTCCAACCCATCAAATATTTATTTATCTCAGCTTATTCAATTTACAATTTTTCATGAATGATTTCTCATTTCATAAAAAATATTTGATCTAATAACCTTTCATCACGCCAATAAAATTGATATCTATACCTTGTATATTATCTCTCGCATCAAATGTAATTGAAGAAAACACATTCTCATTATTTTTTCCCTTTAAAAGCTTCTCTGTTTCATCTTCAACTACACTTTGCATCTTGTATTGCATGTTGGGTGCATCATTACGTATTCATCATACCAGTTTATCCTCATTCATTCTTCTAGTCAATCTAAGCTCATAAAAAACAACACCTACAAAATGCTACTTTAGTTTTTATGCCCATTAGCCTTCACTACTACCACCTCTCATTTTAATATTGCCTGCATAATAATAAGTAACAAGTTCTTCAAGTACACACAACACAGAAAACATCCACATTATGATGATTATCATCAAACTATTATGTTCTACAATGAAAAGAATAAATATAAGCAATCATAAAATTACAACTGTGTTCTTCATTGTCATTATTATCGCACATTATCCATTTAGTTTTGCAGTTTTTACGTAAAGAGGATAACACGAGAAGGAGAAGATGTATAAAATGCATACCATGTGGGTACTCCATCCGACTCAAAAAAAACTTCAACTCTTTTTCTATTTCAACACCATTTCATTCCCAGTTTAAATATCAGCAGAAGGACAAGAAGGCTTAATAATGACGTTGCTAGTGGCTCTCTTGCCAGTGGATTTGGGGTTTGTTAAGCATCCATAAACTACACAAGTGACACTAGTTCCCATGTCGTGTAATAATGATTCTCCGCACTTTACACACTTTTATGCTAATTCATCGGGTTGCTCAGAGCACATCTACATAAAAATCATATTTCTATATAATACGCGGTAATATAGCATGCATTTTCCCTAAAAAATACAAGAAACATGCATACTAAACACTCAAAAGTAAAAAGGATCCGCATTCACGTAAGCAAGTGTACGGACCATGTTGGTGTCAGAATATCTACTTGACTGTGTAGTAATAATCTTCGAATGATCATGATCATGATTCTGGTGGTGATTAGTGAGCTATGATGATCATGACAATTTTTTTCCTTTAAGCCAAGCACTTTAATAATGGGACATGCATGTATTAGTACTAACTCCACGTATTTGGCTATACGCTCGGACCAAGCCATCATAATGCAAAGTGCATATATTATTATATATTGTGCTCTCACCGAAGTTGATGTTGATCAAGAGAGAAGAAGGGGTGAAAATCGGTTCGTGTGAACAGAAGCTTCCCACACGTTCCCACGGCACAGCCAAAAAATAAAGTAAAGCTCCCTTTCAACTTGCTTATTGACTGCTTCTACTTCTGCTGCTGTTGTTGTTGTGTGCTTTGCTGTGTGATCTTTAATAAAGAAACAGAAGCCATATTATAGATATATAAATAGAGTGGCAGAAAAAAAGAGATGCATACATTTTTAAAATTGTAAGGCTGACAACAGTAAACGATCCCTTTTGAGCACGATATGATATTACGATCTTGTTTTCGTTACGATTCAGTAGGCTTCCCCTCCTATTCCTAACTTGGTCCCTTGCAAAATGTGTAGAGCTAGTGGTTGTACATGAATGTTTGACGGAAAACTGTGATCACGATCAGGATGATGATGATGAAGGGGTTGATCCCATTCATTTACTTATAGCATGGCTAAGGTAGGATCTTTAGGGCTTTTGAGTGTACCGAAAAGGGACAGTGCGTGTTTATTTATGCAGTCACAAAACTACCTATATTAATGATTTTTTACCTTAATTTGGCCTTGTCCGTGTTTGAGTTGAGCTGGTTGTTGTTGTTGTGGCCCAAAAGAAAACATGGGAGCACACCTTGCATTTTAGAAAAAACCGGGAACACACACAAGTATCAACATGTTCCCACTTGTTTACTAACTGATTGAATGCTCTTTGCATTTGTGCACTTGTCAAAAACTGTCAATCGCTTTTGGGTTTACATATTGGCTATTGGTTTGTAAAATAACTTAATTTGAGATTAAGAAAAGATACAAATTGTCGTTTCTTATAAACATGTCGCATTTACTTTCTAGTTTTGTGCACCTGCTTGTTGTTTTTGTAAAGTTGGTGTGAGAAAACGCTTTGGGAGTTAGCAAATTGCGATTAAATGCATAGCAGTATGGTTTTATAGCTTGATTTTTTGCAATGTGACAATTTCTTTACCGAAAGAAACTAGTATATTGACCGTTTATCAGTTTGGTGATCAAACGGTATGTTAAACGAGTGATTATAAAGTCACCTAACTGTAAAGGAATTATTAATACCATTTACTATATTCTTAGGTTTGTTCTTCATGACGTCAATCTTCTACTTCTATATTTCACTTCATTATTACAGTAAACAGAATAAAATGGTTTGTTTTTTTAAACTTTACAATTATAATTAATTCACCATCAATATTAAATGTACAAACAAACGAAAAAATATTTATCTGTCATGACTTGAACTAATTGTGTTTCAGTTCTCAGTTAGACTGTTCAGCATCTTGGGTGGGCTGTTCCCTTCACTTAATTACTGCACTTTTTCAAGAGATCCATCATAATCATACTCTATATAAAATGGTACAATATATAAAAGTGCATTGCATATAAGCAAACCGCATAAACTCATCATGAATCATGATCCTTTTTCCACGTGAAATAATCAGTTTTTTACGTTGCCCCTTACCAATTCTGATTCACTTTCTTTACCCATACCGTCGTCATTCCTTTTGCGCTCAACACCGTGAACCGTCAGATTATCTCTATGGCATGCGACACATGAATATAGGTCAGTTTTTGACCAAATTAACAAATCTTTTGTCAGTTTGCCAAAATTCGAAATCGCCTGACCGTTATTCGAAGGTCAACTTTTGTAAACACCATATCACTATTCCAGTGAATTTTTTTTGGAATTCTGTTAACGTAGAAAGGTTTCTGGTCACCGGAACCTGTGCAGGACGGAGCCCGATTTTTGAAATTCGACCTCTAAGGTCAAAGGTCACGGCGGATTTTTAAGTTTCATTAGTGACCTATGGCATGCGACACATGATTATAGGTCAGTTTTTGACCAAATTAACGAATATGTTGTCAGTTTTCCAAAATTCGAAATCGTCTGACCGTTATTCGAATTTTAAATCTTGTGACCACGATAACTCAATCCCAAAAACGATTTTCGAAATTCTGTTTTCACAGAAACATTTTTGGTCATTAGGAGACGAAAATGACGAGAGCGATTTTTGAAATTCGAATTCTAAGGTCAAAGGTCACGCTTGATTTTTTTTGTGAAAACGCAACAAAGCAGTAATAATGTACTGCTGTAGGTAAGAACGAGCTACCTTATCCCAGCTTGCCACCACCAGTTATAGTGTCCCCCGTCTGTGGTGGAAACACTTGGGTAAGCACAGCAGAGGCAAGAAAAGACTTAATTATGACAACGTCTTCAGATTTTTGCCGGTGATTATATAATTGCCGCAGGTAGTATTCATTTATGCTGACTTTGACTCCTTCCGTAAAAATTAAGCAATCGCATATGACACCCGATCTCCCTTTGTCTATTTGTCATTTGCCAAATAAAATCTACCTGTTTTTTCGCAGTCATCCACCCAAAAAATTAATTCCTTAAACCCGTTCTCTTCATCTTCTTCGGTGTGGGCTTCCTTTTTGCGCAGCAGGTAATGTGCTAAAGCCAGACTGTCAAGCGAGCAACAGTGCAATACTGACATTTTCCATAAACTTTCTATTGTCTTTACAATTTGCACTTTGAAGGGAAAAAGTATAGAAATTGTTTATTGTTCTTTCCCCAGAATACACGTACTTTACAGCCTGCCATGCAGGAAGCCGCAGGAGCAGCGCGGTAGAGATAACAATACAGAAAAGGAAAACACTAACTCGGTTCATCTTCGTGTTTTAGCACACGGTTCACTGCTTTCCGTGTTATGAACAACGTTGGCTTCTGGTTACGTGGTTTTACTTATGCGACATATTTCTACACACAACCACTTGGTAAATTGTCACCACAGCGCTTCTTGTTGAATCTATACATGCTTACAACTTTTGGGCGACAAACAATTATGGATGATCACTGAGCTGGAGGATGATAATAATGATACGCCTGTTGTTTTACTATGCAAATTTTTCATAAAACTGACACTTTCATGCCATATCATAGACTCAAGCACGGTAATATGGATATTTACTTGGTACGTACAATAGTGTCAACAAGCCTTTTGTTTGTTTTGCCCCATTATTCCCCAGGACGTATTCTGTGCACAGTATATTGCCTTCTGTGTGGTGAAAACTGTTACATGGCAAAATCTCGCCTTTCTTTTCTAGGGAAAAACGGAAGCATGTGTGTACATTTTACGGCTTCTGTTTATCTGGTGAGAAGATGGTATTAATGACGCCTTTCATTTTGAACGTAACGCGACCTGGCAAGGGGTCTCCCGAATTTATTGTCATGACTACCAAATATGTGTATTAGGGTAGTGAGCACCCTAGTGAAGTTTCCCTTGGCAACGCCTTATAGTTTGTGAGATAAGGCACCTCAAAGTTGAGTTCGTAGAAACACGATAACTCCTACACGTTTTATCCAAATTTCTCGAGTAAGGTATCATTCGACTCCTAATTAAAAGGACTTTTCCTGACTTCTTTTAGTTTTTCGAAAAAAATATTTTAATATGCTTTTTTAGCATTTTTTAAAAAATGTTCATTTAAAAAATTAGGAAAAGGAATGAATTTGCAAAAACTAAAAAAAGTCAGGAATAGACCTTTTTATAAGGAGTCGATTGATACCCCGTTTGTAAAAATTGGATAAAAGGTGTAGGAGTTATCATGTTTCTACGAAATTCGAATGCATCCAAGGTATAGTAAACGCATGATAACTTCCGAAATTTTGGTTCAAATTTCAATTCTAAGGTGTCATTCGATTGGAAAAGTTAAGGAGAAGCACTGACTTTTCTTACATTGTTCAAAAATTCACTCAAAAAGATTTTATGCGCCAAAGTTCAAGTTGACAGCATGGTTTTTAAATAGTAACCTCGGTACATTTCATAAAATTGAGCAAATCTGCAAAAACTAAAAAAAGTCAGGAATAGACCTTTTTATTGGGAGTTGATTGATACCTTGTTTGTAAAAATCGGATAAAACGTGTAGAAGTTATCATGTTTCTACGAAGTCGACCTTGAGTGATCACTACTCGAAAACTTTGGTTACGTTTTGTAGAAACATGATAACTTCTACACGTTTTATCCGATTTTTACAAACAAGGTATCAATCAACTCCCAATAAAAAGGTCTATTCCTGACTTTTTTTAGTTTTTGCAGATTTGCTCAATTTTATGAAATGTACCGAGGTTACTATTTAAAAACCATGCTGTCAACTTGAACTTTGGCGCATAAAATCTTTTTGAGTAAATTTTTGAACAATGTAAGAAAAGTCAGTGCTTCTCCTTAACTTTTCCAATCGAATGACACCTTAGAATTGAAATTTGAACCAAAATTTCGGAAGTTATCATGCGTTTACTATACCTTGGATGCATTCGAATTTCGTAGAAACATGATAACTCCTACACCTTTTATACAATTTTTACAAACGGGGTATCAATCGACTCCTTATAAAAAGGTCTATTCCTGACTTCTTTTAGTTTTTGCAAATTCATTCATTTACCTAATTTTTTAAATGAAAATTTTTAAAAAATTGCTAAAAAAGCATATTAGAAAATTTTTTTCGAAAAACTAAAAGAAGTCAGGAAAAGTCCTTTTAATTAGGAGTCGAATGATACCTTACTCGAGAAATTTGGATAAAACGTGTAGGAGTTATCGTGTTTCTACGAACTCAACTTTGAGGTGCCTTATCTCACAAACTATAAGGCGTTGCCAAGGGAAACTTCACCAGGGTGCTCACTACCCTAATACACATATTTGGTAGTCATGACAATAAAATCGGGAGACCCCTTGCCAGGTCGCGTTACGTTCAAAATGAAAGGCGTCAATATGAAATAAAATGTACATAGAAAAGTTTGAGTTTAAGTGACAATAAAATCATGTCTCCATTTACAAAACGTTTTTCTGCAAATTGTAATAGAATTTCGGTGCAGTAAGGGTAGTACCAGCCAACCATACAGTGGTTGTGTGGCTAGAGTAGTACCCCGTGGCCGTGACTGTGTCGTAGATTCCATTTCCTTCTTTTTTTACTATGGCATGAGTTCTTTTTTATGTGTGCAAAAATATTATTGTTTTGCAAAAAAATCTTTACGCGTTCATTGACCCCCGTGAACTAAACTGGCAGTTTGAATAGTTGGTTGGTGCTGTTACAGGGCTTCTTTTTCTACGGAAGAAATTAAGTTTTTCTCTCCTTTCCAAAAAACTTTAGCTGCAAAACAAGGAGTATAAAAGGAACTCCCGTGTGGTTAGTAAAACGTAAAGAAACTACCGGTATTTTATTTGTCTACGTGTTGCTTTAGTGGTAAATATTAGCAACTTAGATTAAAATTTGCCAACAAGTGTCAATTGGCAGTTCTGGAGTAATAAAGCTAACAAGTATGCTTTTACCAAGTCGCTGGATGCATGACGTATTTATTTTTCTAAAAACTTATGAATTTCTTATGTAATGTTTTTGTTTCCACCTTTTCCGTGTTTGTAATAAAGCGACTTGCTTGGCTTTAGTAGCTATGTAATAATGCATCTAAGCATAATATAGTGTGAAAATATGTTACAAAATTAATAATATACTATCAATATACTGGTAGTAGGAAGAAATTGGTAATGGTAGAACCATTATTGTACGCAGTACGTCAGGCGATTTTGCTTATGCCAACGAATCCTAGTTTCCCTCGAGTGTGTTTCCCGTGAGGTGCGGTTTCAAGGGACACAATTTTCAAAAGCTTTGATACAAAAAATGCCTTGCCAAATTGGCAATTTAAAAGGAAGCACAATGATTTTGTAAAGAATGCGCACGTTCTTTCCTTCCAGGTATTTCCATCATTATTGGAATTCCGTAGTGGTTGGGATGATTATAGTAGCAAGCTTTATTGCTTTCTTACAGACAACAAGAGAGTGTTATATAAAGCACAATACTTTGTCTTGTGACAAGAGTACAGTGTTTGGCTTGAAGGAGACAAGAATACAGGTTTTTTTTGCGTATTTTGGTGTTTGAAGGTCAGACAAAAAAGGAACATTGTTTTCTTCATGTCACAGGTGTGCTTTGTTTTTCATAAAGACACAGGTAAATTGGATGCGACGCATATGAAAATATCCGAAAATTGGAAATTGCATTAAAATTATAAATGACATTCTCAGGTGTCTTCCCGGAAGATATGTATCAATCTGACTTTGATAGATATTTAGTCATTTTAAAAGAACGTAGTAGATAAATTTCAGTAGTTTTATGAAGCCTTCTTTGATGTATATATATTGTATACTTTTTTTCCAATGTGGGTCCCTTGTTTGTACAATCTGGTTACTCCAATCTAGCGTTTACGATTATTCAAGCGTATGATTTGCGTTTTGGCAGACAGCCGCACAGCTGGACCTAGCACAACAGGGCGCCCGGATTATGGTTTGTGGGAAAAAACGTGAAAATTGCTAATCTCAAGGTAAAACATTTCCAATGATCGACAGGAAATAGAGCAGAAATAGCAATGTGCTGAACGTCGTTCGAACGTTAAATTGAAGGTTACCTTTACAGTTAATGAAATTCGTTCGATGAAGGTGAAGGAGTACCAATTATGAATTAATACAATAAATCCCTCTTTATTGTTTAAGCATTCATGACAGCACCCACACAAATTGAAAGTACATGCATATGTTGTACTAAATGTGTTCATGGAAAGGAATAAAGGAATTGAATTGCGAGAGAAATAATGGTTGCTATTTATTGATCAATTTTCTGCCAAGTAATTTGCAACTTTTGGAACATGCCGGCTAGACGGCTTTACTGCGTGGGCAGTCGACACTTTCTCAATCAATTGCTTATTGTTTTGCATGTCCTTCTAAAAAAATTACAAGGAAGGGGGAAGATGGTTCCATTGTTCGGACTTTCTTTCTTTCTTTAAAGACCACGAGTCAACGAACTTGAAAATGGTTTAAGCAACCATGTTTCAGGAAATTGTGTACTTGATGGTTTACTTGAAAGTTGTCAATACGTGTAGGCGGTTTAAATTTCTTATGAATCATGGGTACATTTTCGTTATAGTAGATCGCCTGTTTTTTGTAATATTTATTTCTATTTAACTGTTTAAAGGTGACTTGGTTTGCACCAGCTAAATGCACACCAAGCATACTAATAACGGAAAGAATTATAACTTTAAAATGAAAGACTTTTTGTTACAAGTTGCTACAAATGATTTTCCACCTCACAAATTTTATGATTTACTTTTGTTCTCCGCAATCTGCCACTGACACTTTTACTGTCTAGCTGAACATTTATAAGCTTCTGTCGTTTTCTGCATCTGTCTATTTTAAAAAGTTTCCATTAGCTTATGACAAATTGCATAATCCTACAAACCTACACCTTCAAGTAAACCAACAAGTTGAATGCCTTGATGTAGGATCTGAGGACTGCTTAATGTCCACAGTGCACAGTGCTTTTTATTTTAGCTTACGGCAAAGCAGAGCTCGCGCTTGGGCTGTTCTCTCTAAAAATAAAATTCCTTTGACTTTAATGTCAAGTTCAATGTCATTTTTTTCTCCACGTGGACCGTTCCTGATTCTGGTTGAATTTCCAATTTAAACTGTCATTTGCATCAAGTCTATTATTTTTATACGGGGAGATTCAGTAACCTCTCTGGGGATAATAATGCATACTTTTGCAATACATAAGTTCTCATTTCAAATTAAACTTAAAAGGCACATTTTCAATTCATTTGGTTTGAAGTTTGAACTAGTAAACTTGATCCTCTCAAACTAAACACTGCGTTCAATAATGGTTTTTTGATCTACCGCTTTTCAAATTTCTCAGCGTTTACATTACATTAATCCATTATCACCATTTTGCAACAAAAGCTAATTTAATTTTAAGCACACGTGGCGATTGAAAGCACATATTTTATTTACTTCTGCTATAAGGCACACCGCATCCTTCGTTCTGCTGATCCAATTTTTCGGTGAACTTCCCTCGCATTGTTGTATAATAACCTTACCAGAGCATCCGGAAAGAAAAAAACGCTTACCCAATTTTCCATCCACACATTGTATATCCATTTTGCTATTTATAGAAATGGTAAACATGCCACGTATGGAAAGTTTGGAAATAGATAGGCTGTTATTATGAAACACTGCTGGAAACTGTTAACGAAAAACCTACTTTCTTTTTTAAATAGGCAACCATAAGCTTTTATTTGCAGAGTTAGCAAAACGAAAACCGAAGGACGGAAAAGTTGGCTAAAGATATCAGTTACAGAAAGATATGTATTGTGTTTGCAAAGTATAAAATGTCTGCATTAGAAAACTGTAAATCAGAAATCCAAAATTTCACTCATGGACAGAGTTGATCCTCTTACATGTCATATCGTGAGAAACTTAAGGGGCGAGATGGAAAGACAGGTCTAAAATATATAGCGGTCAGAGTTATCATCATCATCACCAACGGATTTAATCCGAAACCTGAGCCGAAATCATGGTACATAGGTACATGGAGAAAACTGAACTTGAACTTCTGCACAGTTCCACACTGACTGATAGGAAAGGAATAAAGGGATGTGTGTTATCTTACTCTGCACGCTGAAAGATAGAAACTGCAAACTCGACACCAGAGAGATTCAAGCCGGCTTTCTGCATGGCAAGAAAAAAGGATAATCTTTTGGGAATTCTACTATAGCTTTTTATTGTTTCGTGGCTAGTGGCTCTTTCCAATTTTGCAGCCATTCGGTTTTTTTGTTGGATTGGAATAGAGGAATTTCAGCGGAAAGATAATGAATACAAAAAAATATTTATTATTTTGGGGTATTAGGGGAAACAGAAAGAGAAAATTTGTGTGTCCGTGTCTTTTGTCTGAGCTGGGAACTGAATTTGAAATTGGTTCTGGGTAAAAAAGTAAAAGTGTCTTGAAGATTTGGAAAAACGACACGTCTCCGGCGAATCCTTTTGCACTTTGAATACTGGCCACTTTCACCTTTAGCATTCTTCCAATGTTACATCATTCCATCTGGTTGAAAAAGGAGAAAATTCAAGGAAGTGCGGCAAACAAAAGTTGCCACTATGATTATCATACAATTTCCCACGTAAACTTTGGTCGTCTCTTTGCCTACTGCTTCTAAAGAGGTTTGTCAAACAGACAGAAAGATTGTTTTCCTTGAATTATAATCTGAAAGTAAGTAAAAGTATCTGAAAAGGTTTTTAATGTATCATTTGCCTGATCACACTTTCATTCGCGTGAGACACAAGGTATTTTTTGCAGAGAGACAGAGAGACCCATCATCATTGCCACACAAAACTTTATGGTTTTGTGGGGAGACGGAGAAGGAAAGACAGAGAGAAAGTGAATAATGGGGCACGTGCTGAAACATATCATGACACTAATATTTTCATGGGTTGCATTGTCTCCCCGTGGAATTTCCACAAAATTGTATGCAACGGCAGGTACACAGAATTCCTTTTGTTTCTTACATTTTTGGCCAAATGATCTGTACACGAATCTTGAAGGACATAAAAAAGGAATATGATATGAACCTCAAAAGCAAGTGCAATGATACCTCTAGCCTCCACGTGCCCATTACAATAATATTTTATATTATTATTTGCACTTAAGCCAAAAGCTTACTGGTACCATATAGTGCACTGTTACCACTACTGAAACGGAATCTGCTTTTCGGTGAAAGCAATAGTCTATTAAACACACGGGAAGATTTTCAGCTTAGTAGATAGCTGAGACGTAGGAGGACGCGTTAATTAGTGATAATGAACTGTGATTGCACATAACTTGAAGAGATCCGCTGTACTTGTTGACATATGGAACACTCCAGTTCAGACAAACCAAGTATTTAACCAGTTTTTGGATTCATATTCATTTGATATTTGAAGTTTGAACTTTCTGGATACAAAATCTCCAGAATCTTAATTCTAAAGCGGGTAATCCCAGTTGTTTCTTTTAATTTCAGGAAGTTTCCAAAATTTTCTAGTGTGAACTTGAACGACCAATATCTTAGTCCTAATGGTAATCTGCGTATTGATAAGAGTCTCCTTCACTAACTTGGAATTTGTACGATCTGCAATACTTTAATATTGATGTGTCTGTCACTAGCCAGTAAACGTACAAACTTTTAAAGGTCAGGTCAAGGTGGGCTAGAGCAAAAAAATAGTACGCAGTTTAAGAAAATCTAACGCAATTTATTTACCAATGTACTAAATGGCATGTATTTATAGATTGAAAGTTCTACCAAAAATAAAAACATATAATTTACCAGACTCCATTAAAGTTTAAAGCAGTTCCAATAACATGACATTGTGTACCATAACAGTACAAACCTGATAACTAATTCATATTTGGAATTCTGAATTCCATTATGACTTTCACTATGACTTGAAAATGTGACTATGTGACCTTGTCCTTTACTTATTTGCTGCATAAAACCTATTTGAACATAGAGTGACAAACGGAAAATTGTTTATCCATTCATGAATCATAAACTACATTTGAACAACAATCCTTTCTTGTAGTTCATTGCGTTCAAGCTTTGCGAATTTGCGATTTTTTGCGTGCTGAATGCTTTCATATTTTCACAATGACTGATGTTTTCGCAAATCTTATGTCTGACTCACGGTTCCTTTCGCAATGTGCATAATGCAGAAACCCTATTTCGCACAACTCTTTATCGCATTTTTGTTTTGTTTATGTTAATCCACACCCATAGACCCCATTAAAATTCTGTCTGGTTTTGTGCGTTTTGGTAATGCATAATATTGGTGTGCGTGTGCCAGAGATAAATGGCATTACATGACACACTCATTCCTTATTGCTTTCACTAAAGCGTTCACCAAAAAAATTACACGAAAAATACATCAAGGTACAATCACACAGTTACATAGTTGGGTTGCGGTTATCGGTTTTACGATTGAAAGGAACTTTAACCCAGAGTTGGGATCCTCCTCCTTTATAGCGAATTATTGAAATGTACCGAATTCTTTTGTCACAAAACTACTACCACACACCAAAACCTCAAACAGTTTCATGAATGTCAAAACCAAACAAGTAAAATGATTTTAGTATCTTGATAACGCAAAAAATCTATTGTGTAAGGAATTGGTTGAAAGCGTACGTAAGAAACAAATAGCCCTTGTTAAATTTCCAATGCGAACTTTGTTCTCTCGTCGGTGCTTTGACATTCACAATTCACAATGAAACCATAATAAACATATACATCCACATTTTTCTTTAATATTTTTTTCTATCTACAGGAAACTGCAATATACCACAACACAGTCCCATTTCTCCCGCAAAACCTAAACAGCACGTTATGTGAAAAAAGGTAAAAGTCTTTTGTACTTTTGTCATTTTCCCACTTATGAATAATGATCTAAATATCATGCACGAAGTATTCCACAAGGAATAGACCTCACACTTTGCTGCATTGCTAACACGGAATGTCAAAAGGTGATAGGCGTGATGATAGCAATGGCAGCAATAAAATCTTTTTTACATTTTTGTGCGGTGAACAACTTTTCATCTACAAAAATGTAAGCTGCATTGCAATATAAGCTTGCACAACATCTTTTTTCCTCTCCAGCTCACATTTCTTCTGTCAAAAAGAGAAAGTTAACAGAAGAGAAAGTAAAATCAAAATGCTTGACATTCCCATGAAGTCTATGAACGCTGAACATTGAAAAGGCGTTTTATAAACTGACAAATATACTATTCTGCATATGGACTGCAGTTGACATTTGACGATTATTGCGCTTAGCTAATAAGCAATTTAATTTTTGTAAAATGTAATATGTTGTTCAAAAATGTTAAGTTATCGCGCTCCACTCAAAAGCAGCTATCCTATTACATGATTCACTATTACTTTTTGCACGAACTCAATTCGTGCATTTTAATATGTGACCTTTGCTTCACCTGTGTCATAGCTTGCAGAATGATTAAAAGAAAATCTCAACTTTTATGAAAGTTCTTAGCATCAAAAAGTCAAGACAATTACAAAATAACAACTTGTTTTCTACGTTTTTCTCTAAGAAATCGGTGCAACAACAGCAATCTAAAATATCATAATAGTATAATTTTTTAACACAAAAGAAAATCGAACAAAACAAGTAGTATGCCTTTAAGCAAAACAATATTTTTGTTGGTTTTATACTAATGAAGTTTGTAACAGGATTTTTCTCTAGTTTGATTACCCAGGCCGTTGAAGCGGCATCATGAAAAAGTCGTAAAAATTTCCATAAAGTTTGTGTCATAACACAGTAGAGAATTTCTTCTTACGTAATATAATGCATGCATTCGTACTCAAGGATTTGCGTAACTTTCACTCTTACGTACTAGAAAACGTATAAAAGTATTATAGCTACCTATATGTTATATTGCCGGAAAACAAAGCCAAGGAATAACAATGCACAAGTTCATAAGTATTATATTCTTTGATTAATCATTTATTGGTTTGGTTGTTGACACACTCATTATACGAGACAATCTGGGGACACACAGCCGGTATCAAATGAAGTACTGACGTGTGTGCTTTTGTATACCGGCAAGTGAAAGTTGTAAAATTTTATGTTGTTTGTTACATTTATCTGCAACTACAACTTGCAGACTTCGATGACTATTCGATTCTTGGAATTAGCTAGAATTTTCCATGAAATTCTACCTTTACCGTTTACATTGTTTCGTCATAAACAAAAACTGGTCATCTTTGTGACTTGGTGACTGAGTAATTTGCTTTGTTTGCTAAAATGAATGTGATGGGGCAATAGGTGACCGGGCCAGAAAAAAATCCTTATACTCACTGAATATCCAATAAATAAATGCTCTCACATGCATACTTTCCCTCCAGTTGATCCTTACTTCACCCATTTCCCAATACATTGCACACTAGTATGCTGTTGATGCCGGTAAGCCTGTCGTAGCCAGAGATATGATTTACAAGCAAGCAACTGCATTTGCTTGTCTTATCGCTTTTACTGCATACAATTTTTACTATATTGATAATATCAACCTTTCTCAGATATCAGATCGAAGTAAAGTGAAAGCTCTGTTTTGTATCCGGATGCCCCACTACAACAAAACGCACAAGCAGATTTATAAGTAATTGAATACGGCAGAGCAATACTGACATGACATATTCCAGAGAATATAAATTCCCTAGCTGTTGTACAGCAGTTGTGCATTGGAACACCATGGAATACGGGAAAAGGAAGGAGAGAGCAATGTGCACACACAGTTCACTTTTACTACTGGTATGCAAGCTGCATAGAAAAAAGACAAGACTAGAGAGAAAAGCAGGGAAAGAAAGCAGCTTTGCTGTGGAAGCAGGCACTCGTCGCTTGGAAAGATATAAAACAACTGTCTCCAGTCCAACCTGAGCTGATTTCTTCGTGCGCTCTCTTGGTGAAAGCATCGCTCTTCTCTTGCTACACAGCTAAACTCTGAAGAAAGCTTCTACAGCATTTGCAATACTACTTTTTGCACTATATAACTGGCCGTGTTCAACTTTTGGAGTTTGCAGTTTTTCATAGAAGAAAGTTGACAAGAGAAATTGTCTCAGCTTCCGGAACTCTGGTAAAAATCATTAACCGTGTGTGCTTGAGTCTATTCACAGACACGAAACAGTGCTCAGGATGAACATTTCTAACGGAACCATACACCATTTCCCTGCAGTTTTAATTATACCGGGGAGAATTCACTATAATGTGATGAAGCACAATAAACTTCATAATTGTGACATAATTAGACAGTAATTAAAAAGTGAAGTTGTGCAAGTTTCCAGAAAAGGCAAACACACGCGCACAATTCATAACAGTTTTGTATCGAAAGAGGAGAAGTATAAGAAAAAGACATGAGTTTTGTTAAACTTGTTTAAACTCTTGTATACACAACCTACTTGTCAGAAAAGAAAGTTGAAAGCTGTCTGTACAAGACACAAAAATGGAAGACATTCAATTTGAACCTCACAGCGAGGCAACCATGTCAATGGTGTCGGATTCACCGGTGACCTCCGTTTTGGGGGAACCTGATATGTACTCTGAAGTCCCTTGGTGGGCGCAATGGATATCGACGGCGTTGCTGTCGCTGACGTTTCTTATTGGACTTCCATGTAAGTTTACAAACATTTTTTGAAGAATTTTCTTATTTTAGAGAAGATAGACAAACTGTCATCCAATATTCCTTGGAAAATTGTCTGCAGTTATAAAAAGCATAAAAAACGTTTTTGAGTAAAGCATACCCAAAACCGGCTAAGAGACCTCTATGCACACTTTTCGAAAGTAGCAGTACTCGACTTACTCAAGTATTGCGTTTATTCCTTTATCGCATTTTTACTAAGTTTCAACATAATCTTTATTCATCGTGCTTTATCTGACTTGATTAATTATTACACAAGATAATGGGGGTGGGGTAATCTTATAAAAAATGACAACATGGTCATATTTATCACGTTCAACCTTGCATGGTTTATATTCACGTGTTGGTCAACGTTCACTTTGCTAATTTTGCTTAACTTTACGTATACAATATCCAGACTCGTTTATTAATTAGCAACTGTCTCGAGAAAAAAATCTGCTTTATTCTGGTCTTTCTCTATCATCTTTCTTTGAGGTTTTTTTCTTCTCTCTTTTTCCTTTCATTTTTTCATTCTCATAATAGTGGCGAAGGACAAGTTCAAAGACAACTTTTATAGCACACATTATTATTACACTCACACAGACATGCAGACATGCAACACAAAAGACAACCTTTTCACTCAAGCCATTATACCAACCATTCCGCACCAGCTGCATACCACAAAAAAGCAAACATGCAACCCAGAATTTGCAATAGTAGGATAAAAAATGATATTTTAATAAGATCTGCATCAGTGACAGCCTTATCCTATATATAACCCCAGCACTATAATAATCATCTATGAGATCGTGATCATATTAGTATCGTCATAACATGCAAGTTACGTTTTTATCCGCCTCCTTTCTCTGCGCCGCGTCCCATAGTCATGGTCGTCATCAAATCCCAATTGTGCTTGTGATTGCACATTATTATACCATTATTTAACATTAAGATATATAACTAGCTGCAATACTCCTACACCCTCTTTCCAACCTCAAATATCTCTATAAAAATCTTTTTTCCATCTTTTGGTAAATTACACAAAAGAAGTCTGAAAGCATAAAGAAAAACGTGTGCACCCCAAAAAACCCAACGGCCATGAGGATATAATGATAGCGCTAGACTGCACGGAACAGATTGTGTTGCAAAAAATAATATGTTTCCTTTATCCACGCGAAATATTCTGCACTTCCGCTACTACTGCCTTGGTTATACGTTTTTTACGACCAAAACAAAGCTGTAACCATCTGTGTGCCAAAGCTTTGCATCAGCAGCGCAGCTTTTGTTTTATGCTACCATTTTCTGGGATCACTGCACACAACTCCCAATTTTTCAAGTAAAGTCAAACCTGCCGTTTGAACAGATAGACCATTAAAGCGTAATGAAACAAAAAAGAGACAGAATTGACAAAAACCTTAACCTAAGGCAATGCCATTGTAATGTTGAGTGTAATGTGCAGTGTTTACTTGAGTTTTAGTTGTTGTCTTCCTATTTGTTATGCCGCATTGTCTTTTTATATTATTGCACTGCACGACATACACTTGAGCTCAACGTGGGTAATTTCGGGGGATAGTATGAAATGGAAAATATATAGTAAAAGTAAATAGCTCATATTATTCTCTGGGTTTCGGGTTTTATTAGGGAGCTTAAGGGGTAGGAAAAGTGTAGGCAGTAAAGTCATAAAGAATGTTACCACGTCGTTGTTTCGGAGTACTATGTAAAGTCTGCTAGGTTTAAAGCCAAACCCTAGTGCGGTTGGATGCACAGCGGTGGTATCAGCCATTTCACATGAATAGAAAATAGAAAAAAGGACGTAATGCTGACAAGGATCATTTTGCGAATCCCATCATCATCAAATCGGGATTTATCTTGGCTTGGCATTCTCTCTCTATCAATATACGCCCGGGCTTTCCCTTCTGACTCTTTGGCTGAACCCTTTTACCCTTCGGATGTCATTCCCTACTGAATGGTGTACACTATGTGTACTACCAAATAAATGATGACATTGCCCCTTGAAGTATAAAGAAATGCACAGAGAAAGGATGATGTAAACACGTATCACAACTCAGCTCAAAGACATGAATAATAATAAAAATTTATTGGAAAATGTCATTACAATGTACGGGGCAGTGCATGAAGGCCCTCTTCAGTAGTAGCAGCAGTCAGCAGCAGAACACTCCATTTTTATCTCTGTACCTATTAGCAGACTTTTCTTTAAGGAAAGTTCTCCATTATTCAAAACTGTAGAAAATTGGAAAAGAAAGTGCGCATCCGGTTCTAAGTAAAAGAGACTGCAAAGGAGTGATGAGGCAGAGGAAAGTTTCTTGGAAAAACAGTAGGCTCACAGCTCACCTCCAGTCTCTCTCACGGGCAATGAATGAAGACGTGTGGGAAGATAGTTGGATGCTGTCGCCGTCTTTTCTCCTTAAATTCAGAAAGCCCCAAGTACACTGCATACTGACTCACAACTTGGCTGATTTACCCATATCCGATTTTCCCATGCAATTTAGTACTCATTCACTGTCTCTACTTCTCTCTCAGCTTAGGTTAGACTTTCTGCCTGGTACAAAAAGGTAACTTGTAACTTAACTTTCCACGTAAACTTTTATAAGGATGTTCATAGTTTTTAAGAGTTAAGAGATGCTTTTGAGCATTAGATAGGTAGTCAAAATTCCTTGTAATTCATTTAGCGCAGGCATTATTCATTCTTGTTTGTGTTGGTTGGTTGCCTCATCATAATGACTGTTACATGTAGCTTGTATAATATCATTAAAATTTACAGAGAGCAAAGAGAAAGATTCAAGTGAGTTTGAAAATTATATGCGAGTTGGTGTTTTTGCTGGAAATAATAACAAAAAAAGTTTAGCCTGTTTACTGCAAACTTGTAACTCTTTAAAACAAGCTTACTTTAGTTATGCTTAAAAGAGAAAGTTTTTTTACTCAAGAATGAAAAATAAAATCTGCATAAGATTATTATTATTATTTGCTAGAGAGTATTACACGCATCAATGTTATTTACAAATGATTATGGTGAAAGCATAGAGAGCTGCAATAATAACATTTTTGAGAAAAAAGGGAAACTTTTTTTTGCTTGTGAGTTATATGGGTAAGTTGACCCCTGAGGCTGTGAAGCTTGCATTATTCTCCCAAGAAAATAAATCTGAGTTTGAAGGCAAGTGAAATGGAAACAAGTTGGGAGAAAGTTGTACCTTCTTCTTGCTATTCTAATAAATCAACATTCTTGTAGCTAAAAAACCACCTAAATCAGGTTCTTGATTGTTCAAGTAGAATTCCGGGGCAATGTGACAAAACGCAAAAAAGACACACGACACGACACACGCTAAGAAAATCCTTGGACTCTGGTGTACCCTGTCTTCTACTTTCATGGTTCATTAAAGATAAATATGATCCCACCTTATGGAATCAGTTGTCGCTTCGCATTACATAAAATGATTTTGTCCGCACCGCCCATTCCACCATCCTCTCCTCTTTCTCTAATCTTTAATGAAGGGTAGCCAAGCAAAAAGGACGTTGCGCTTAGATAGGCATACAAGGCAACAGTTATACTAATGAACATTATGATGTCGCCAACCAAATAATAATCACCCGTCTGGGTATTGAAATTTTAATCCAAGGTTATTCTACACCAAATAATAATACGCTTAGAAACCAGACAAAAAAGAAGCCAGAGAGGAAAAAGCGTGTTCATCAAGCAGCTTATTTCTACTCGGGCTAGACCTCGCACTAGTTGCATGGTTTTGATTTATACGTAATAATGATGTCCGATGAGTGTGATTCAACCAAAAAAACTATCACATTTTTGCCGTCTCCAAAACACGTTTGCACATAACTTTTCTTACCGGTAGGTACATATGTCTTCATAAAATCAGTGTCCTTTTTAACTGAAGGTCTTACCATCGACGCGCAAGGCAGCATCAATTACCATTATGAATCTTATTGCATATTAGGCAACTTCCCTGAAAAATATTGAAATCGGATATGAGCAAACTGGAATAATCCAGTTTTTACCGGTTGACTCAAAAAAGGAAACCAATTTTCACCAACGTTTTCTCTTACACATGTCGTCTTAACTCTATACAAATAAAACTTTCTTTAGGAAAGTGCAAATTAGTTGAGCATACACGTAGTAAAATCTTGAAACACACCAGCCAATATACAATGTAAAGAGAAAGTTGTAATAATGAACATAAAGGAAATAAAAAAACTATAGAAAAAATGCCGTGTGTAGTGCAAACTCTTCTTTTTTCCTATCACGTTTGAGCGACATTTTTTTAAGACATGGACAAAGGTGGGATGAAGTAGAATTAAGAAAGATTACTACTACCAAAGTCTAAGTGACATATAAAACCTTTAGCTGTACTCTCTAAATGTCTACCTTTCAAAAGAAAGTTGTACCAAGCTTTTATCTCTCTTTTATTCTCAAAGCACATACTATAAACGCACGTGTAAGCTGAATTATATAAGAATACAGGCTTTTGTGTGATGTTTGCATGCTCTAGCGAGTGGGTGTTGTATTTCTGATTGAATAAAAGAATATAAAAACTGAGGATTGCAGGTAATAGAAAAAACAGGAAGGTAGGTAGTATACCAAAGAATAAGTTAATTTGCCAATTTCCTGTGTATTATATTTTATTAATCTGCTGAATGTATGACCCATGTCAGCAAGCAAGCAGCACAACGGAACTAAAAAGCGTAGAGAACTGCTGGCAAAGCAGAAATCCTGTGTACATCACCTTGTGTTCAGGTGTAACCGAGTAGACTGGCTGATTGGATGAAATACCGGGAAGTTCTTTAGAACAAATAGAGAATTAGGTAGTAATAAAGCCACTGCGCTACAACCAAACACCAACAGGAATTCTGACGAAAAATGTACATTATGCTGGGATTATAGAAAGAAAATAGAAAAACTACGACGGAGTAAAACGTAGTGAAAATGTATCTCACGTGCTTGAAAAAACATGTGAAAAATGCGAGCACTAACGCAATTATTACTTGTGCTTGTATAGCACTTAGGTATTTCGCAAGCGTTCTACTGCGACGCTTTTTTGGAGCTAACTTTGTTAGTTCTGCATAAGTTGCCTTTATGCCATGTTTTAATCGGTTTGTTTACGTGTTCATCTTTTTAGAAATGATAGCAAACATGTTTTCGTCTTGCTTTGTCATCCATCTGAAGTTATTTCAGGGACGGAATGTGTTGCATAGTCTCTCCTACGTTTGTTTTTATGCCTAGTTGATCACTTATCACCTTTTGACTTTCACTTGTGTTATGGTACAAATATTCTGTCATGTGTGGACTTATAGGATTGAAAAAATGATTTTTGAAACTAAAAGCAGCTTATTTTCTCTTTGATATTTTTCTTTTGATATATATGGGTATATGCGGGCATAAATATTATTAAAATTGGGTAACGGTGCACTGTTCCTAGAAGCGGAACAATCTGCTTATCTACTTTACATAAATTGAAAACGTATCGCACTAATGATTTATGTAAAAGTTCTAGAACTGAAAAAGTCTTGTCAACAAATTGAAACTTCAATGAATAAAAAATCAAGGCTAAATACGTAATTTTTTATAAACACAAAACTTGTACTCACAAACTGTAAGTCACAATTTCAACTCGGGTAGCAAGCACATGCGACATAAACGTGCCTCCAAAGTTTTCCCAAAATCAGTTTTGTGCTTTAAGTTATGATGGCTGACAGGTTTTAATATAATCATGTCAAAATTAGACTCCTCATCAGACAGCATCCATGCACATCACTCCTACACAACGACGTTCTTACGCACTCAGAAGTCAATATAGGTTCATTGCAGTCGATCAAGTGAAATTTTAGAATACCATTTTAAATTATCAATCATTAAAACTTTTATGATTTTTACGTAAATTATCCGTAATACGCACTCAAGTCAGCTAACTCATCACCCTAACTTTTTAAAGCTTGAGTTTGAGTAAAGTCAAATTTGCAAAGCTAAGCAATGCATGGCTCAATTAATTTAATTGCATGTTTTCTTGCATACTTCCTCTCCATAAACTGAACATGAATGGATATAGTGTAAGCCAAGAGTTAAACTTTCACTCGGATGCACAGGATCAGAACTACTGTAGTATCCATTGAGTTAGCAAAATAAAACAATAGGAATCAATTAGAAAGGAATTTGTTGAAAAGCCCACGCTATATATATTGGAAAAAAGTACTTTCAGCACTTTTTAGTTTACACAACTTTCTCTTTGACACACGTCAAACAAAATTCCACAAATCAAAATCGCCTACTCATCTACACCGCACATCATTTCACTTTGTTGTTGAATCATTCAAGTAGAACTTTATGAACTCTTTTGTCAAAGTCTGGCTTTTGTGCCAGAGGCTTTAGCCTTATAGCCTTGTTTGCATTTACATATTATATGAGCATTCATTGAAAACAGACAATTGTAATAAGCTCATCCTCCACCGGTCTGGACTAACTGTCGATTTCCAAAAAACATTTTTTGTTGACTGTCTATAAAAAAAACTATTTGTCTATTTGGTTTACAGTGAATGGAGCCACCGTTTTGATTTTCTGGCGGAGGAAGAAGTTGCGTCACTTGGTGAATTTTGTGCTACTCCTTGACTGTCTTTCACACATTGTTTTATGTCTCCTCTGCATTCCCATGCATCTTGTTACTGGTAAGTGTATTTCTTATTTACATAATGGGGTGCTTTGTAACACCCACCTGTATTACTTGAGACTTGAGACGTGAGAGTTGTATTGTTGTCTATCTATTTTGCATAAAATTTTGGGTGGGTTTCTGGCTTTTCTTGGTAATACTGGCTAATGAGCTTGTATTGTGTGGTGAGGAAAATACCGCACGGTCTAGCAAATAAAAGTCATAGTTCATCAGGATTAGTTGTGATGTCCTATTGTCTGGTTAACTGAATGATCTCCTGCACTTTCTTAGATATTTTCGTCGAAAAACGTATTTTTCAATGTCTAGCTAGCGGTTAGTGCACGCTGAGTTTTTGCAATGTCAGTGTGCACCCAGCAAGAAATTCTTGATTTCAAAACAGTTATTTTGACAAAAATCAAATGAAATGAAGCTAATTGAAAGAAAGTTTACCAAACAAGGGTTTATTTGTCGTAGGCCATGGTTTGCAGAGGAACATCCCATTTTGCTAATAACGTTTTCTCAGTTAAAGTTAAAAGTTTAATAGATACGCAGGTCAATTAGTGTAGAACTTTTTTTCGCTTCTGTCATGTCTTTCGTTTTCTTCGTACTGACAGGGCTTTGATCATCAAAAATGTAAAATTGAGTTTGTAACTTAATTTGCTTACCGTGTGCTGTCTCTGTCTGCCAATCTTTTCTGGAAGAAGCGCACAGAAGAAAAGGAAAGCGCGTTTGCTGCCTTTCTCCCGCTGCTTTCCCAGTAACAGTAAATTAGCACAGCAACTCAGTTTTCTCCCTCTGAGCACTTTTGCTTTTATAATCATTATGATTTCATTTCCCTTCCGGATTCTCCGTAATAATCCAACTGTGTCGTACAACCACTTTCTCTCGTCGACAGTTGTAAATTGAAAAAAGGAAGTTTTATGAATTATAAGTATAGCAGCAGGTGAGCAAAGGAAAAGTAGCACAATTGCTTGTGTGATTATTATGTAAAATATGGTAACATCTTAGACAACATGACATTTTTTAATTTGAACTTCCTCACTTTTTGCAAGATTGAAAAACTGTAATAATCTGCAATAGTAATCAATTTTCGTGAAAATGTGCTAGGAGGAGAGAAAACTCTGAACTTTTGAAAAATTGGGAAATGTCAAACAGCTAATTTATTTTAGGTCATCGTACCACAAAAGGTTTAAGTAGGGCAGTAAGCAGGTGGAGCCAAGTTGAAAAATCTTAGCGGTTGGTCTAAACGTTTCTTGCATATAATTGCATGGATAAAGCATACCCCAATAACTTTCATGTTAGCTTTATTCGTTGATCTAATCGATATTTAATTTTCCAGAGTGGAGCGGCTCATCTTCCCTCTTTGCAATTTTCCCATCTTCCTTTGGAATCGAGAACTTGTCCGGAATCGCAAATTTGCAACATGTCATCAGCAATTTTGTCAATCTCTACAGTACTTTCCTCACTGTGTCAATTGCAATTCTGCGATACAGGTAAATTAGCATATTTTGTAGACCTTCAAGCCATGTCTATGTATCATGCTCGCACGCTAAAAGGGAAGCTTTTTACACAATCAAATTATTTTAACGCTTATAGACGTCTTTGCTGGAAGAAGAAGGACAAGTTCTCAACAGTGAACGCATTCAAGTGGTCAGTTTGCAGCGGACTCCTTGCCGTAGGCGTGACCTTCGTCCAGTTTTACGTGGTAATGATACCTGAGAGCAGCGATATCATTGCGACCGTCTACCTTGGGAAAATGTCATTGATTTTGCTTGCGGTAAGTAATAAGCATGTACCTATCTGGTTTGACCGTTGGTCATTTTTTTCAGCATTATTGATTGTCGGTGGTAATTTGGTAGTGTGTTAGTAGATAACAGCAAGAAATATTCTCCATCTTTGCAACTTTGCCATGTTCATAACTTACCTTGTTACAAAATTGCGCAGCTCTTCTTCTAAGTCAACAAAACTTCCGCTACTGCTATTAGTCATATCTTTTAGGAGTAAACAAAAAGGAATATAATATATCGTTATTAAACCACCTTTCGCCACACTGTCAACATGTTAAAGGTAAATATACTTTTTGCCCTGGATCAAACGAAAATGTAAATGTGGAAGCTTAGAAAGCTAAAATGGTTGTTGTACTGACCTGACTAATTTGTACCATGTTTTATCTGGCTTAGAAGGTTATATACCTACACAATTCAGAATTTTTTGCTCAAGGCTACTGTCACGGGTATGTAAATAAGGCTATATTAGAACTGACTAAGCTTGGGATTTTTTCATTAAAGCGGCTTGATATTTCCTTTGAGTTTGTATTGACAACAGGATCAAGGGAGTGGGTAGGAAATACATTAGATAAGAAAAGCGCATCTAATTTTGATATTTTTATTTATAGTAAAGCTTTTGTATAAAAAATCTATTTTCATAACAAATCAAAATGCATCATATCATCCACAAAAATGCTTTGATCTGATATTCTGATAAGTTAATGCAAGCCAAAAATAGAAATCATAGAGGCAAAAATAGAAAACTCACGTGAAATCAGTAAAGCTTCTTGTTTAATCGTAAAGATAAAATCATTACAAGAGAAACGTCACGTGTTTGCATAGACAAGAATCATCCTTGGAAAAAATATATTAAAATGGAAATGCGTGGCAGATGAAAAATTAAATACGCAAATGAAACGAGAATGAAATCGCAGATTCCCAGCAATGATAATAAGATCCGGTGCGGTCTTGCTTTCAGCAAAAATAAATGCAAATACACAAAAAAGAGATTTTTTCATAAAGCACAAACCACAAACATGTTTAAGTACCGTACTAATAACTATCCATTTTTTCATTTTGACAACATCAAACAGTTTTTTTGCACAGATGAGATTTTCTGCGCTTCAATTTTTTTTCATGAAAAAAACGGGTGCAAATGAATAAACATGTTTTGTGGGTTTACTCCACACATGTGTGATATTTTGCGGGTTTGTGATTGCTTTGCAAACAGGAATATTTGTTTTTCCAGGTAAAATGTAATTCCAGTTGACCTAGTTTTCCCAAACACTCTTTTTCTCTATCCGTATTTCTCGTCTCACCGGGATTAGATCTGAATTAACATGAAAATTAACATTTCCTACGTGTGTTCCTCTCTTCTTCCACCACTAAACCAGTTTGTTTGGAGGAGAAAGAGAAACAGGAAAAACACAACACGTTTTTTGCTATATATGCCATACTGTGTGCGTGCTGTGGCATAAAAAATACGCAGCAAAGCTGTTACTCTATAGAACATACTCCACTTTTACTTATAAGGCTTTACGCTTTTGTTATTGAGGCAGGCTAGCACCAAACCATGTCATGCCACTGTTCCCCGCAAAAAAATTGTAACTTTTCTTTCTCCGCCGCAGCAGAATAACCTATAATAGAACTCTAGAGTCTTCCCAGTTTGTTTTTTCTCCAGATTTATTTTTTAACCCCGGAAGTGAAGCGCTAGCACAATAGAGTATAAAATATGGTCTGCTTTGTCTGCCATCAGGGTAATTATCCTTTATCAGCACCAGCATCAGGTCGCATTCACCTACACGCCCCTTTTCCTTCAGTTTTATCACAAGAAAATCTCCGACTTTTTAAAATCCCATCACTTTCCAGAACGCAGTTCTGTTCTTGAAGATCTTCACTTGACAGTATGTTCTTGCTCTTATCACTTAACAGCCTGTGATGAAGATAAATGCTCCAAAATTGCTGGTAGTTAATATGCATGAACGCGTGTCTTCTGCAGAGCAGCATTATTATCAGAATTGATCTTGTGATATCATTAATCGCCACTTTTCCCCAATGACTTTTTACAGCCATATTGGTCACATCGCTTTACCAACTTTTTCCACAGAACTTTACCGCACATAACATCAAAAAATAACTCTGAAGAAAGAATTGCCACTTTTTATCTTCATATGTTTTTCTTGTATAAGTTTCAAAAGTAAGTTACTACTTACTTTACCCAGAGAAGATGATGAAGAGGTCGTCGACCCAGTTTTAGCAGCTCTCACGCGTTTTCTTCTTTTTTATATCAGATTGAATGAATAGAGAAAGTTCTTGTTTTCTTTCACTTGTTGTTGATGTTCTGGATGTGATTCTGTGATGTGTGCCCCCGCTGCTGCTGCTATTTCTGATACATTCTAGTTTATTTGCTAAAAATCTTTTCAAGTTTAACAACTTGTGTGAAGTACTATATATAGAGA
Organism: Entomobrya proxima; assembly: GCA_029691765.1. Taxonomy (NCBI): domain Eukaryota; kingdom Metazoa; phylum Arthropoda; class Collembola; order Entomobryomorpha; family Entomobryidae; genus Entomobrya; species Entomobrya proxima. The sequence goes on from CM056168.1 coordinate 2,142,569, forward strand.
ACTGTATGGTACTTCAACTGCGAAGAGAACCATGTAGCTGTTTACGCTCGTTTATGCCAGTTGCAAGAAGAGTTTCGGTTGAGATACGAGACATGTTTGTTTATGCTGTTGTGTGGTTTTCCTCGTTTGATAATCCATCTCAGTGGTGGAATACAAGCAAGAGAAAACAAGACTGTTATTACAAATTCTTGGGTAAATGCGATATATTTCATCTTGAAAACTCAATTTTCACATTCACATTCTGTGTGTGCTCGTGTGCATTCATTGTGAAAGTCTCTAACGTTATGAATGAGCAAGTGCTTTTAGCAAAATGGCTTGTGGTTTGAAGTTAAAAGCACACAAACTTTTTAAAACAGTAACTTTCAACGAATTAAAGCAAAGTATGTCTGCGGTTTTGAACTAGCTTGGTTCTGGGTTGCAAAAGCGTGCATTTGGCTAATTTGTGTCAACAAAAAGATGTCTCTGTATTTGCACTTGGCATTCATGCATAAAATAGAAAAATTGGTCATTATTATTGTCCAGCCATTATACAAGGTCTAATCTTAAACCACTTCCGTTTGTCCTTTTCACCCAAATTGCAGGTGATCACCGTGTTCTTCTGCTACATCCGCGTGTCCCAACGAGTCTGGGCCAACACCGCAAACCAGGAAAAGACAATGGACCCTGCCAAACTAAAAAAGTCTCGCAGTGTCCATTTAAAGGCAACCATTCACAGCTGCGTGCAAATAGTCCTGGTGATCGCGACAGTGACACCCCATCTGTATCTCCAAACCCTTGAAATGCTTTCAGCCACTAGTGCAGGCTTATCCTCAAGTGGGTCAGCAGTCTCATCTTCCGAAGTGCCAGAATCTCATCATCAAGGCTGGAGTGCCATCTCAGGCTCTGAGCCTTTGTCCGCTGCCGCCGCAGCTCCACATCAACAACTCTTTAACATCCTGGCAAACGTTCATGTTCCGGGGGAGCAACAACAACAACCTCAGTATCAACACGAGGATCTTAGTCGAGTGCTTGCTGGCGGTTGGGTAGATCCATCTACTTTGACATTCTCCTCGCATCATCGCCAGTCCGCACATCATGAATCATTCATTCCGGGTAGCAGCGGTGATACAACTCATAATGGTGGAGGTAGCATCATCCATTCCACCATGGAAGTTATTAGAAACGCCAGCAGCACCACAGGTGACAGTAGCGAAGCTAATTTGGGAGGCAGCGCTCAAGGGATCCCACTTGGAATTGCTGCAACGGCCGCAGCCGCTGCAACTCTTACATTTGGAGCTAGTCAACTGGCAAGGCTAATCGCTGTTACCGTCAACTACGCTCTTCTGGCTCTGGGGTAAGAAAGAACGCTTAATTTACTTTTTTTCTTTGGATTCGGTATACGCTTTTCGCTTCGCATGATTTTTTTCAATTTGCGAAATTCCCGTAACCTATTTTTATACTGTGGAGCTTTCTCCTTGGCCTACTAGTCCACAGAGTGTACGCTCTGCTTAGCATCTTGCGTTTTTTCTTCATTTCATTTCACAGTTGTTTTTCCATTCAACTTGGCAGCTAGAGAAATACGGCATATGTTTTGTAAACTCTGAGAAAATTATCGGGCCATGAAGGTAATGAGAGAGAAAAAAATAATTTCAAAGCTATACACCACTTCAAACACAATCCAAAAATATTCCTCCAGCATCCTACGCAACTTTTTGAAAAAGTTGGTTCATATTTTTTTGGAGGGCATATGGAAAATTTGTTGCCAGAAATGGTAAACAAGCTGAGTCCCTTATGAATTACCGCATAAACAAAAGGTTTGGCACGATACGCCTATGAGTTATTATGCTCCGATAGCTCTCTGATTTGAAAAACAAGTCATTATTTAATTATCCGTTAGAGAAAGTAGCAAAGTTGTAATAAAGCCATAACGGATGTATATCCGTCGAAGTAAAGCATCCACAACAACACCAGATGGAAAAGAAGGAAGCTGGAAAACCGGAAAAAAGTTTTATGATGTTTTTCTCCTTTTGAGTCTATTACACTTTCTCTGTGTAATAATAGCCGTGTTATTGGTGTAGGTAGGGAATACGTTGACCGAGAGCCTGGCACACAGATTTTTTTGTAAATAAGTATCATAATATGCATGGCGCACAGGAGGGGGTATTTCAGTAACGGTAAAGAGGTCAAGAGCCCCCACAGGAGCGATATTGCCCATGAATTGTACTGTGCTGGTCCGGCACACCGCTATATTTTATAGGCTCAGGATGATGTTTCTTCGTTACACAGATTCTTTCTTCATTTTTGCAGCGTGGATACTTTTGGTAAAATAGATAATATGGTAGATAATTAGCACCTTGTTCCACCTTTGCATTTTATCTTTTTAGAAATGCCTTTATTATCGTCATCGTCATAATCATTTCCATTTCGGTAGAGGGGTCATAAGAGACAATCATTTGTTTATACCTAAATCCCATTTTAGCGCATATCATCGACATTGCGATTTTGTAGCTTAAAACTGAGTTTACATGATGATACTTCGAGATTATTATGAAAACTCTAGTAAACTTGTAAGAGAATGTGAGGTTTAGAGCTGATGACATGATGATGATGACCCTAGGATCAGTTTTCTGGGTATTTTGTTATTACAATGGTTCCTGCGGTTATATAATGTTACTGGTACGTTGTGGGTTTACGCTTTTCCAGTATTTTACGTGTGTGTAGTAGTTTCACTTTTCAAGATATCAACCGCAGACATGAAAACAAATAGTGGCTTTGCCTGGATTCTGGATGTTGGGCACATAGTTTTGAATGCATACACATGTGCCTGTGATTTTGCATAAAATCTGAGGAGATAGAGCAGCGGAAGAGCTGAATTGAAGTATAGGAAATTGAATATTGCTAAAGCGCTGTGTGTTGGTGAAGAGGTGGAGGGGTTTTGACTTTGACTTGGCCCTTGTTTGATCTTTCCCTTTTTCTTGGTAGTAAAAAAGTACAAAAACCAGAAAAAATTCTATAGAGCTTATATTATTGAGTGCCTTACCGAGAATTTATTTAATAAATAAGTTGAAATTGAATTCCTCGTTTTATCTCGTGTTCATCTTCCACGAAACAAATTATTGTGAATGGAAAATTAGAGGAGTTGATAATTTAAAGATGATACACTAAGTAGGCACTATTGTTTACCTCTTGTTAAGTTTAAATTAGCAACTTGTGCTTGTAAATTATTTACTGGTATATTTAGAACGGAGTTCTTTGTCCTTTTCAAGTCAATCAACTTGTTCTATTTTGCAAAATCATAATCACATGATAATGAGCACTACGCTCCTATTTTTGTATACGATTTCTCAGTACTTTTGAATTAGTACGATTACCCATCCTTCAGAAAAACAAGTAATAAATACAAGAAAGTATTTTGATTAGGATAAATAGATAGATAGGTAGTCCATAGCCCACGAGCGGGTAACTAACGAAAGTTGTGACGACTTGAATTGACGTGAATTGCCTAATGAAAATTATATTGTAAAATTTTCCTGTTTTCAACTATCTAGAATGCAAATTAAAAGACAGAATCCCTACCCATATGTGGCACAATTATCAATTCAAGAGATCAATCAGATCAACTTTTCCTACGTCATAGTGTAGTATCAGTTTTGTCACATTTGAATGCACAAGCCAAGTGGGTAATTGAATACATGATAGTTTTTCACATTTTAAATACATGCCTGCGCATTACTTTACTTGTTTGTTAAGCCAATCCCCTATAATTTGCCAATTTTCTACATTACGTCAATGTAATGAAATATTATCCCTTCTGGCTCGTATCACGTAACACGAAAGAATAAGGAAGGAAGAGAAAGCAATGGAATTGTAGAAAGAAAGTGTAATAAATAAACAAATCTCTCGTGTTTCGTTGTTTAAATGCATGAAATGCCATACTTGCACAATTGGAAAATGTGATGAAAATTTCTTTATAGTTGTGTTTGATTTCTCTGCACTTTTATTTCCAGAATATGATTACGTGTATTAAGAGTGTGCACGTTGCTTGCCTGGTGACTTGGCATATTAACTTGGTCCACTGGAGAAAGCAAAAAGCCCCCATGCCGCACATATAGGCTGCCAACTGAACCAGAAATCTCTTTTGTGCTGTTTTACTATTCGCATTATCTGATTGCACTGACAATAGGGAAACAATATACAAAGCAGTAGTAGAGTGAACATCATCATCATCATACTCAAAACTCAATAGTAGTATCATAATGCCTAAGTGAAAGTAGTAAACGTAGTAGTAGTGAAAGCAGATATCTAACAATAAAATGACAGTGAAAGCAGCAGTATAAAAGGCACTAGCGTTGCCTTTCCCAGTACCCGTCAGCAAATATACTACGGTGAAAGCCGAAGCCAAGTTTAATAGGCTTGTTGGAAGCTGTCTCAATATAAATATAAAATTAAGTAGTACGAATGCTAAAATGTGCTCTTCACTTTGCACACAACAGAAATTCAGGGAATATTTGTATTTACATATTGCAAACATGTTTCTAACGAAAAGAAAGCGAAAAGTTGATGAGAGAAATTCTCTGAGAAATAAGATGGATGAATAGTTACGTTACGTTATGGCGGCATACGTTTTACTACGGTATCTCCTCCATTGTTCACTTTAATGGCCACTAAAACTTGTCTCTACTCATTTTGCAAATAAAAAGGCCATTTTCGTTTTGTCGAGTTTTGGTATCGCTGTTGTCGCCAGATTCATCGCATCTGCCTAAAGTGCATCTTCTTGTGCAATATTGTGTGTGTGTACGTCTGTTTCATTCCCCAAAGTAATTTAGTAAGTGGCTTGAATACGTCTTGCTTTGGAGAGAGTGGAAACAATTGTAATTTTGTGTACCTCCAGACGTAAAAATGGAGATAGGGCAAACTAACGTGCTTGTATGTGGTTGTAATTTTCTTTTGAAAATTAGCAGCTTTGTTGTACACGTTCGCGTAATTTTTTACGCTGTCGTGTCTTATTGTATTTGTTTGGAACTACACGCGTGCCAAAATGAAAAGATCTCTCCAATCCAATCAAAAAGGAAAGGAGCGTGCATTTGTGTGTACTATTTTTTGTACAATTTACGGTTTCCGCCTAAAACGTATTGTGTACCGCATAATTACCTATGCGATACTGATTATATAGTAGTGGAATTTTTTACTACATTCTACTTACTACTGTCATAGACAGAAGTGTCGGCAAACCGGTGGCGAACTACAAACCACAATTTTCTATTTGGAAAACTTTTTCCATGTAGTACTTGGTTAAAACATGAGCAATTTGTGAGAGTGGATGAAAGGAAAATGAATATTCAGTAGAGAGGCTTGAATTACCATATTATATCAGACAAGAAATATGTATGCTTTAAGCATATAACCGTAACCACTTTCCAATAATTGACATGACATGCTACTTGCTATACCATCTTGTTCGTTTGGTTTGATAGGGATTTCCGACACAATCACTCCCAATTTACACAGCTAATGGAATTTTAACAAGGTGTACACCTATGCACGTACGCTTAGTTTATTGTAATGCACTTTCCATGCAAATCTAATTTTGTCCATTTTATATACTTTCACTTTCAGTGTAATAAACTGGTTTAAAGTTGGATGCATGATACCTATACAAATAAGTTTAAATAGATGTGTACATCCCTTTTTCCAGGTACGGTTTCAAGACCACTTTTATTCTAAGTAAGGAGCTTAGCAAGTTTTTAAAAATAAGTAACAACTTTCACCTTTATTTAACCTTCTCTATAGCCTGTGTGTGATAAACCTGCGTCATTGCTATTCTCTTTTTTGTAAAATATGTCACATTGCATGTTTCAATGTTTCAAGACGGAAATATTATCTGCAGAGCAGAAAGTGTAGCTCAAGTGTCAGGCCTGAATTTTTGCAATGAAAGGATTTTGTAGTCTAGTCTATCATTAGAATAAAAAATAGCAGTTAAGTTTCAAAAAGGTTTATTGCTACTGGCGAATTGCGTAGTTGCACAATTTCATGAGCTCTAAAGCAGCTTAAAAATGTACAGAGCTCGTCATCATGAGTTTATCATGTATGCTATGTGTAACATTCCAAAAGAAAGAGTTTATTTGTTCGGCAGTTCTTTTTTATTGTGTATTATTCTTTTCTTTGTGTAGCGGAGTAAGTATAAATGCATTGAAAAATAAAACTAGTGACAATGAGCATTGTAAAGCCAGTCAACCGAGAGAGGTTACAACGCAGCACGCAAGTTCATGGCCACGCAAAAGTCAATTGAAATGATGATGCCGAGCTATAATATTATGACGAGTGAACAAAGTCATGAGACTTGTGATATAATGATCACAATAAAAGGAGGCGCAAGTGGTCACATACAATTTGGGATAGATCCCACAATAACAAAAAAGGCACGAAGCATGTAGATAGGTTCTACAATTTCTCTATTTTTCAGCATTTTTTTTACACGCCAGTAGAATAAAACTGTATGGTATGGTATAGATAGCTCAGCAGCTCAAGTCAACCAAAAGTGAATAGCTCAAGGTTTAATCCCTTTTTTCCACGACTTTCTCCTTTCTTTCTTGAGTACCTTCACTCACTTCCCTTTTTGCAGTTGGCTCATAGAGGAAATCCTGTTGATACCCCGGGACTCTGAACAGAACAGAACCATTGTACTGTGCTTATTTTGATGTGGTAAAATTGCGTTGTTGCATCACGGAGCGCACGTGGTGTTGAGTGGTTTCTGCACTTTCTCCCGTGCTGTTTGCACTGCATCAAATAATAATAATATATAGTAGTGTATCACTCTGCTTTAACATAATGTATTTTATCATTTTACACCACGGGACGTATACATTTTTTTACGGGAGGAACAAAGCAGAAAAAATCAGTGTTGAATTGAGCGGATAAAAGCACCCTATTCTATTCATTTTAGATGAAAGCAAGAGTTTGTGTCTGTTGTAAACAACTTTTTAAGATGGTGTTGTCTCTAGTGTACAGATGACCATTTGATGATATCTGTATGCATTTTTTAAAGACAAATTGCAACCTTCCAGTGTGAACTTCCCCGACCGGAACTCTACTCACTTAATTTTTTATTATGCTTTCTTTACGATGACAAAGTCTAATGGCTATGACCGGCTTAGAAAGATCTTTTAAAATATATTTATTACCTTTATTCATATTTTTTGTAGAGGACTACTAGAAAGTTAAAGGGTCGTTTACACACTCATGATGTTTGTCCGACAGTGAAAAACAGGAAAAAAATAAAAGCTTGCATTTTCATTATCATTTATCGAAACACTTTGAATAAACAAACGCCTTGAAAGCCATCTTAACTTTCTTTTTGTTCTTTTCTTATTTCCATTTTTTTCTTCCGTCTTTTAATACATGTTTTCATGCATTCAAAGAAAAGTTAACATTTATGTTTCATGCTTACATGAATAAAGTTTATTTTCTATTTAAATAGATGATAAATTGGCATAATACCCTTTCTGTTGTTTGCTGTTCTTTGTGTCTTGTGTCGTTTGTTTGTGTTGGCTCAAAGAAGTCAATGCCTTTTTGGTGGCTACTTATACAAAAAAGAAGAAAAAAAACTGGAAAACATTTTCGCAAATAAAAGCTTCTTTTGTACTTGGAAGCAATAATATATGTACCTAATAGTAATCTACATAATAGATGTGCTCTTCCCTTTCTTGTTATTATGCAAACTATATAAACTGAATTTATAAGTAAATTGAATGAACAGATATGTATTACGAATAGTGATTCAGATTGATTTTGATATTGAACTCTGCCAAAGCACTTTGAGTGTCGTGATTAGTACCACTCTTTGCATGGTTAATGGAAGCTGCACTGCTTGAACAAAAACTATCGGAAATTAAAGGACATGGCCTTTAACAAAATATTTTGCAAATGTGATGAGGTGATTGACATTTACCTGCTTTCAACGTCAATTGTGAAAGGACAAGCATAAATTTTTCGTTTAACATAAAGGTTTGTAACGACAAACATTTTTGATTGTATAATGATATGTTGACAACCAAGTGTGAAAGGAAGAATTGATGTATGACAAGGTGCTAGTATAAGTGTTGATGAATAGAAAAGGTTGTTTGTTACACGCTTTCCTTGTCAAAGCCAGAACCTGAAGTGGAAAAGAAAGGTCATGATGGAATTTCATTAAAACCAAGGCTAACGGATTGTATGGAACGAATTATACTCATGAAATATTAATGGGTAATGAGTGCGTACCTCAACCCATTTTACTAGATCATCGAACCGGCTCTATATAATATATTGGGCCACATGACAAAATCAGTTATTACATTACACTCATAATGATTATCAAATAAGTTTTCGACAATAGAAATTTGAAAGTTGAAATCTATATATTATTATGCGTACTCATGTGGATACATGTTTAAAACGACAAACTACTAACTCAATAATTCATTTTACAGCATCGAAAACTGAAATGAAATTGATAACGTAACGAAGGTTAGTTGGCATTATTTGTAGCTCATTATAAGCTTGACCCACTTTCTTTTGCAAAAGCTTCCACATCAATCAAGCACGGCAGCTAAAAACTCACTTTCCATTTAACTTGATTACTAATTTATTAAAAAGCACAGTGCTAAAACAAACAGCAAAATGTGTCAACTGTAAAGCCAATTCTGAAGCATCATTAGTATCCGTTACAAAGTTATCATTGTGTAACGATGTCGGTTGTCACCTACATCAAAATCAGGAATTATGGTGCTTTTACGGTTTATTGTCACCCACCGTGTGTGCCCGCTTGATTGAATTTCAACAAGACACACTTTACATTAATCAGACAGGCATTGCCATAAGTAGTGTGGCGGCAGAGATATAGGCTGCCTATCAACAAAAAGGAAAGATGGATTGAGGTCGTCGGTTTTGCAGACAGTAAATGCAAGTGACATGAAGAAGTATGAGCTTATGCCTTTCTCTTTTGCTCTTCTTTTGTCTTTCCATCTTTTCATATTAAATGTCTCTTTGGGACAATAAAAGTCCACTTTGCTAATAATATATGTGCCTGCGTATTGTGGTTTAATGGAACACAGAGAACACTGAGCATATGAAATAACAGACCATTTCCACGAAGCCCAGCTAGCAAAATATTTTATCATGTTTTAGTTTGTTTGCTTTCAATTTGAGACATTGATAATATACTGTCATGCAATGGAGAGAGTCAGGAAGGGACACCAATAAAATATACCTACCATTGGCAAAAGATAACGTGTGTCTATAAAGTGAATTTGCATGTTTTGGCAAAAAACCGCAGGCAGACAGGAGAGAACAGGATAAAGAGTCAATCAGTGAAATTGAATTGTTTGATAAGGGAACTGAAAATGCAATGGACGTAAGTAGACCATTCATTGCACAACGGTACATGGCATGTCACTGGTATACACACATTATTGCTGTTGAACATTCATATTTAACGATATTTGTTTCATTGTCGTTGATTGGTGGACGCTTTCCTTGCATTTTAGTTTGTGAAGCATGAAATAACTCTGAGATTCTCCATTCTGCCACTTACGCTAGAATATACGCATGGAGGACCGGAAAAGGTCAAAATATTGTGTTTAACTTTCTTCTCAAGGTAGAGTGATAGGCAGACGGCTAACTACAACTAGTGGGGGGTTAAAACTAATATCTATCTTCTGCAGCACGGAAGTATTATGAAAGAGATTATGAAAGCTGGTCTCGCAAATTTTGAATGGAAAATACTCATCCAAAACCACACTGTTTTCTGCTTTTATCTGCTAAAGGCCACCGTGTAGTTTGGTAGATGTTTCCTTTGTTGCGTATCGTTCCTTTTCGGACTTACTGATCCAGTTTCAAGGAAAAAACCAGGAAGTAAAAAAGCCATTTTATTGAGTGGCAGGGGGTATCATTACACTTTCTTTGTTAGACGCACGTCTCATATGTCTCAGTTGTCCTTCGTTTTTTTGAATGGATTGATAGATGACTGCTGCTGCGGGCAGGGAAAGTAATGAAATATACAACAAGAGATACGCTCATCAAAAACGCAGGACAGTGTGGATCAGTTGAAAGGAAGCGAGTTGGAGTTTTGTGAATACACCTTGTTTTCTATATGAATAAAATATAAGGCAAGAGTTGGTGTATCGGTTTATTTTTAGGCTTTTGTGTTTCGTTTTGACACAATACTGTCGCCACACTACATATAAAAATGATACTTCAGAAAGGATACACTTCAGACGGGAGTGGGTGTACAGAAGAAAAGAATAATGCTAATAAAAGAAAGCAGAACACAATTTTGTTAGCATTTATTAGTGGCAAAAAGCTAAAAAGAAAATTGTGGTTTTCACAAAAAGCTTCTCAGAACTTGACAAGAAAATTAGCACATTTTTGAAATGCGAGATGATTTTCGTGGTGCAGCAGTTGCTACTGAAGCTGCTAATAGCTAATCCGATTTACACTTTATAGAGTATAATGTTCTCCTGTAGTAATTGTAAGTTTTTACTAGCTTAAAGCAAATGGAAAGGAATGATGATAATACTAAGTATCAGGAGACCAACAGAACACTTTTGGTGTAGAGCTGGTTATGGCACAAATTCTATATTGGCAGCAGATATTAAATTGTTCCCTGGAAAAGTTTATGGTGGAGAAAGCACAGAGGGAAAATGAGCACGAGAGTTTATTAAAGTTGGTTGACTTTAGTTATTAAAACTGATGATGAGTGAAAGAGTGCACTAAACTAATGAGAATGAGAGCAACAAGGCTAACACAAAGCGGATTATTTTCAGAAGCATCAGCACATTTTCAAATTGCTTTGATAACTTTACAGTAAATAACAGGCTGGTATATATGTACAATTATTTTTTCAGTCAAGTAGGTATATATGCAACTTCAGTGAACATGTACATCTTAGGGTAGCCAGTAAAGGATTTTGTTGTATTGATGCACATTGTTAGTTAGTTAGTAGGGTATTAGTTGTTGAGTGGTAGATAAAATCACTCGAAAAAATCCCGTTTTCACGTGATCGTAGGTATCTTCGCGTAAAAAATACAACACACTACTTGGAGTAGCATGCAGAGAGGAGATTGCAATCTAAACTTAGAGTTTGTACCAGAAAATACCAGAAAATATTGACAGCATTTTCCATATTATATTTATGTCCATATTATTATATTTTAAATTATATAGTTTATACAAGCAGTAACATCAGCTTTTGTGGTCGTGATACGTAATAATTACATTAAAAATTCTATCATTGGCAAAAGACTTCATTATTCCTGACTTTAGTTGAAAATCACGTTGTAAATTGAATGCCAGCACATGAGGGCAGAATACTTTTTAAAGGGCACATTGCGGTTTTAAAGGTTATTAATGACATGGTTGCATCGTTAAAATTAAAACCGGGGATGCTGATGCTGAATGCAGCGAGAAATATAGTTTAATACTTTGTTAGTAATCCGGAAGAAGATACGCAGTTACATGACTTTTTTGGAATGTGTTTTTTCAATACTTGCAGATTAATTGGATTGCCATTTTAAGCCATAATTCTGAAAAAGGCTTACAAAAAATAACTACAGATACAGGAAGCCAATGGGGAAAAAACCAAAATATAATGAGATTCGTACGCTCGCTGCATTCATAAGCTAGGCTTACAATTTGTTCAGGCAAAAAATGTAGCGCATTATTCTTCTTCATTCTTCTATATTTGTGCTTGTCGCTTGTTAAGCTTTCTAAATAATCACAAATCCAATTTCAAACTTCTACTCTGATTGTATGTCAAGCCAAAGCGTATTCAATAATCAACTTTGAAGAATTCAAGCAAAAAGGAAAATATTTATAAATTACAGGCTTTAAAAAGCAGAAGCGTGTTTTTCATCGTTAACCATTAGTGGAAACGGACATTCACCTCGTCATTGTGAATACAAAACTACTTTCTTCCTTGCTGCCAGCTTTACAAACTTTGCAATTTTATTTGATTGGCAAGCTGCTACTTATTCGTTAGTTAGTAGGACTAACCATTCTGTTGATAACGATGTATAAAAATGATAACGTATTTTGCATTGTCAACCTACTTCCAATTTACAATTTGCTAATGATAACACCTATTTGTCACCAGTCACTATACTGCGGAGAATTTCGCTTACTGTAATTGCATAATTCTGTATTGTGTGTCATAAAGCTTTTTAAAAATTTATCCGCAGATCAAAAAATTACTACAAAGTAAACACTCTTCCGCATTCCTGACCTAAATTTTAACTCGCGAGAGATACGCATTCATTTTTTCTTTAACTCATTCAGTGTGTCAGTCTGATGATGATGTTTTCTTGCACTCATAAATGCATAAGTAATGTGTCTTGTGCTGTGTGCTACAACGCAAAAACTTTTGCTTTCTTTTTGAAGCGAAAAAATATAGGGAAATCTGTCGGAAAGGAAAAGACATGTTTTCTGTCGTCTTTCTTGGGGATTGTTTGTTGTCTTTTACAAATAAACAAGCTGTCTTATAAACGTCAAAGAAAAAGCTACGGGAGTGGGGAATCGCGAAAATGAATACGAAAGCTGGTATACGAGATTGTTAACGTGTAACAAATGATAATATGTCGCTTGGTGCAAATTTTTCAACAGAAAAAGAAAAGATTCTGTTAGCATCTTGGCATCCTCCACATTACTTCTACACTAGTTACCATACTTTCACTTTTGTCCGCTGTGTGGCAAATGAGCTTCATTTCATGCAGTTTGCACATTGCATATTTCTCTCGGGTATTGCTTCCTCTTCTGGAATAAGTTATCTCGCTGGGTGGAAAACGAGCAAAGTTTAAGTCATCTTCTTTTTATTGCGCATTTCAAAGTTGAACAAGAAGAAACCTCCGAAAATACACACAAAGAGCTAATAAAATTCTCTAGCGAGAAGCTGTTTTGCTACTTGGAACATATTTTTTACACTATACTGCGTGCGTTCAAAATACCCATCCATCCTTTCACTCAACCCAGTACGCTTGCCAACTGTGTCATCATGTCACAAAGTCACAGCCTAAAAACTAAAAACCTCTCGAAGAAAAAAATCCGTTCCCAAAAGAGTAGCGACCGACATAAATTTGCTGAAAACTACTTTGTTCTGTAGTTGCAGCTTATTTATCACATTTTCACTTGTGGTATTGCAGTACATACGTCATACTTGCTTAGATGCCTATTGTTTTTTGACAGTACATGAAAGAAAATTGTTTTTTACATTTGGTTAAACATTGTTTGATTCAAAAAGTTGATTTGTGGATGGGCAAGCGGAAAAGACAAAAATAGTAACAAAGCAGAGCCAGTACTATTTTTATCACTTTCTCTTTTGACTGTCAGTACATTATTATGTGTGTGTCTACACAAGCACTAATAAAACTGGAAAATTCTAGTTTCTTCCTGATGATAATGATAGGATCGGAGATGAGATTAAAGCGAACATGATGATGAAACAAAGTTCGTATTCTGTTTTTGTTTGGGGTTCATATGTTTATGTCGACAAGATGGGCGCGTGGGCATAAAAAATAAAACATAGACACTTTCCCTTTCATTCTGTCATTATCATCTTTGATTATCATCAGTGTATGCTGTGTGGTTGGTGGTGTTACAACAGGGTAATCATTACTACATCCTGTTTGATTACATTTAAAGCGGCTCTATTTATTTTGTTATTTTCCCTCGGCTGTTGTTGCTGCTGTTTGTTGATTACCATTTTATACATGGAGTTTACTCAGAAAGCTTAACCCAGATTTGGATGGTGTAGGCCATGACACATCGCATAATAGTCATCACAATCACATTACAGAACACTGTACTCTAGTCTTCAACTGTTCACACAGCAATAAAAAAAGACAGAGAAAGAAAGAGAATAGCAGGAAGTGAGACAAAAGCAGGAAAATAGGTAGGCAAGCAAGTGTGGAGAAATATGGGAGAAAGCAAATAACGCAATAAGTAAAGCAACAACAGAGAATATTAGAGTTTATCTAGTTGTAATTGTCGCCGTAAAAGCAAAGTCGTAAATAGGCAGTATATAATCATCCGTGAGGAATTTCTAAACGAATTTTGCTTCCAGCAGGAATCATCGCAGTAAGCAATCAGCATCTCTACTTATTTTGAAAATAATGCGTGTTTACATGATGGTCCGGTAATAAAAGATGGGCTCATATGATGATGAGTATATTTTATAGTTGGCAAACGCTGCACTCTCTGCATTGAGCACTGCACCAATATCCTACTCCTTTTTTATAGCTTGTCTGTTGCCAACAACGCACACGAGCGAGTCGGTTTAGCAAAAACAACAGTTTTTATTGTTATAGTAGAACAAGAGACTCATCTTCTGCTGTTTTTGTCAATGATAAGCATAAGTAGTAAGAGATTCTCTGTTGCTAAAAGCTCTGGAATTATTATAGCCAAAAGGAAAGTGAAACAGAAGCAGGATACAACTTGCATCAAAATTATTATAAGCTTTACAATTTTATGTAATGATGGTACGGACCGAGAGTGTGTCATTTGGAACAGAGCACAATTGAGAAATGACATAATGATGACACACCGACGATCATAGAGATGCAGTAAATATGGCAGTGATAATGTGTTCACTCTACTTTTTTTCTGTTGAGATTCTTTTCTTGTACTCACACAGTGAGTTAAGCAGTCACTAAGTTAGTAAGTCAGTGGGTGAACAAGAGAGGAAGAAGAAGAGGAAAATAATAAAATGTAATGTTATCACACACCAAGGCACTTTTTATCGGTGGATGTCCTCTTTATGAGAAAAGAAAATCTTTCTGGACTGGAAAGCAGAGGACTTTCCAGTGGAGAGTGGAATGAGCATACCACGCAATTTCTTTAAGCTTGGTGGCTACTTCTACTACTGCTGACATAATAATATAGGCATTGTTCCGTAGGTGTAGAAATGCATGACGGCAGGCGTCAAATATTTTATTGGATTTTACATTCCTCCCAGAAGGATTCTGCCATTTACAACTTTTCCTTCTTAAGCAACTTGCTCAAACACACAAAGGCTTAAAGCATGGACCGGAAGTAGGTTAATAGCCTCTCTGAGAGAAAGTGAATAAAAAGGAAGAAAATCTATTGCTTTTACTGTGCTGCACAGAAACAATACACAAATTTGCACTGTTCTCTTTTTAATCATATCTTCTTTTTTATTGAGAATGTATCTCCGGTTCACAGAGTCTTATGGGGTTATCAAATCCTACCAGACTCTCATTTCTTTTGAATTTGTAAGGGATCAACTCAATGCTCTTTTTACATTTGTAACAGACAACGCACTAATTTCAAATCTTTTTACTCACCGTTCCATAATTATTTTTTATTTGTTGTGCTGTCAGCAGCCGGGGTTTTATGGTAGAAAAGATGCATAAGAACATCGCAGCTAAAACGTGATATCTTAATCTTGTTGCCAGAAATGGTCCGCTCATAAATAAGCGGGGTAATAAAAAGGACAGTGGCACATTGGGAAATACCAGAGTTTTCTCTCTGTTGTTTGCAATTCAATTTATTTATTTCTTGGGAAAATTATTACCGTCTTGAAATGAAAGGGAAGCTAAAGTAAAAAGGGAAATTCCTTTGGGGGTTATTAGGTACTCTGAAATTGCATCCGGTAAAAGGAGAGGCTGGAAGTTTGGAAATAGGAAAGAGCTTACACAAGAAGAAAAATTAGAGGAAAGAGTCTCTTGGGAGTAATATTTTACTTGAAGGCTTCATTTCTGGCCTTTCTATTCATTTACCAGTAGCCTAGTAGTTTTAATTTAACCATTTTAATTGGCACACGGACAATTTATAGCTGTTTAGCTTATTTTATCATTCTACTCATTGGATTGATTGTAAACACGTGAATAAAAAGGTTTTTTCCATAAACGTGTGACCCACTTTGTCATGTGAGCATGGTCATTTGTGTGTACAGACTTCCTTTTAAACTGCTTAAAAAAGAAATGCTTAAAATTTATGTAATTTTTGCTTTAACAATTTTTTACTAAAAGCATTTTTCTTTTTTTAAATTCTAGAACTCCAGTTGCATACATCGCCTCATGCCATCGCTTCCGTGAGCAGTTCACCTCAATCCTGTTCAGCCACGGTCCAAACTCCCCCCAGAACTCTGCCTATCAACACGGCCATCATAATCCAAGCAGCCCCAGTCACAAGGCTCATCATCACCGAGAACGTTATCATTACCACCTTCGATCCACCACGGGAGGCACCCAAGACGCCTGCTTTTCATCTCCCCTTACACGAGTAGACACTCGAACAAGTACCACTGCTTTAAATGGCCAGAGCTCTCTCATGTCAAGAGGGAGTATGCATGGCCGACCCAGAAGTGCCATGGGCATTGCCCGAGAGTCCATATCCATTTCCGCCAACACACGCTCTTCCTTCAGTCACTCTTTCAAATCCCGTAGTTCAATCAGAAAGGGAAGTGCGGGTAGTAGCATGAAAGGTCGCAAAAGCAGTAGTAGCGGAGCATGTGGTATTGTCGGAGGTAGTCTAAGTGGCGTGCCCTCCAGCGTTGGTGGCAAAGGTTTGCTTGGCGTTTCCATTGCTGCAGACTCGGTTTTTATGGAGTCCGACTCTGTCCTCATTTTGGAGCAAGACACCAGCAACGGAAGCAGCTCAACTGGGAATCTCAATAAGCCCAGTCCTAGTCCCACGGGGGAGCAAGAGGAGGCCAGTAGTGGACGAGGAAGTTCTGGGGAACTGGTAACAAGAAAAAAATCCTCGTCCACGTCCACCAACACCAATGACAGTCCAAGTCCCAATCTTCTCCAGCCTCATCATCTTACTGCTGTTACCACCATAACGGGTAGTAACTCTTCCAACTTGAACACCTACTTGCATCAGAGTTATGGGGACTATGAATGTGACACTGATCTGGGTCAATTGGTTTAAAAAGTAAAAAAAGGGCGAGTATATAGCCAATGGAAAGCTGCAAAAGTTTGTGAAGTTTAGTTGGCAGAACAATGAACAGCAAAACTGGAGGGTAAAAATGTACTTTCAAACGAGATAAAAAACTTAACTTTTGCTACTACTTCTATAAGGCCATAAACCTGATTTAGGGAGTTTTTCACCCGGAGATAAAACATTTAGACAAAAAGGCACAGCATCTGTGTGCACCGAATTGCATTGAAGACATGTAAAATGTGTGCATAGATTGGAGCGGCAACTTTTGATATCTTTTATTATGAACAAAAATCGGTATAAAACGAATTAATTTCTATAGACCGATTAGAATAAGGCTTCATGCAAGCAGACCGTCGTGAGTCGTGAGCATATAAGAATCTCTTAAATATAATATTATTATCTAATAGACAAAAGCAGAATCATATAGATGACTTGATTTTATTAAGGTAGGTGCTTAAATTTAAGATAGTAAAGAAAGCTAACGAATATATAATGCATTTAAACGATTGAGTTTTTTAAAAATATAGTTCATAAAAAATAGGATTTTAGAAGGAAATTAGCTAGCGCTAAATGATTGTCCATTTGACATTATAAATTGTGTACCTATGTAATATGCTGTGAAATGCAAGTTGGCTGAGAAGATTTGAACCAACACGAGACTTTTGAAAAGTTTGGTAGCAGTAGGAATTTTGAGTGATTCGATAGGACTGCAATACTATGAAATATAAAACTGCCATCCAGGCGGAAGATCTTCGAGTTTGTTGAAGTACCAGACAGGCAGAGGAAATGAAACAAGGAAGCTTGCTATATCAAACATATTTTTTCACGTGACTACATTAATTAATTACATTATACCGTAATATACTTAATTGAGATGAAGGTTGAGATTTAGGTATAGTCTAAGGTTTTAATTTAATTATTCAGCAGAGAGGCAAAGCAGTTTTAATGGAAAGTTTTACTCACACAGTTTGTACATTATTTAACAGTTTACTATATATAACTTTATATACCTACTACTCCTCTCTTTTATGTGGAGCAAAAGAAAGACTGGTGCATAGATAGTATTCTGACGTAGAAGCAGAGAGAGCGGAGATGAGGACGAATGGAACAAAGTGGAAACAGAGACAGGCAAAAAGTTTTCCTGAGAGTAAAACTAAAACGTATTACTAGAGTATTTCTAAAAAGTGTATTTGTAGAACATTATAGGCATTTATTACAGGTCACGTTTTCCATGTAAAGTTTAATGTTGCCCACCCACCTATAAAATTATTGGTACTATAAATTCATAACGAACGTGTTAGGAACTTTTTTTGCAAGCTTTAAACTTTAAAATCCCTGCAGATTTCAGTCAAAACAAAAATGAATTAAATTACCTGAGAAAGTTTTTACTACACAACAACAAGCCAAAAAACCAAGTCCTCCATCCAATTTCCAAAAACAAGTGTGTATATTATTGAGTAATAGATAGAAACTCTGAAAACAGAGTGTGTGAATATTTGTGATATTGAAATTGTGAAAAAATGTTTTTCATTAAATGTGACGTAAATGTACCAATAACCAAAGCCAAAGAACCAATTCTAAAGGGAACTAAAGAGAATTCAGTATTCTTTTAGGATTGGCACAGTATTTATTGATTTGTTCATTTGAAAAATGCTTCTGACCAACTTAATGTTAATTTGGTTTGGAAGAGTCCCTACAGTAATTACTTAAGCGAATTGAGTATAAATACCAAGTTTTCTATGATGCAAAAGAGCAGGCCTACCTAAACAGCTTTTAGAGATGCTACGCTACACTGCAATTAATTGTTTTTTATATGTAAGGTTTACTATGTGCAGAACTACTCACGAAACAAACATCATTTCAAGTATTTTCATCTATCACAGGTTTTATCTTATAAGTTAGCAATGCTCTAGTCTCTTTCTACTTACAACTTTTTGGACTTGCTGTTAAAATATTTACTTACCGTGATTGTATTTATATATACATACCTATATGAATGGTATGACAATCTTGCTAAAGTATATAAATTGTGTGTTGTACTATGTCTATATATTATATTTATGATGAAATAAATGAAAACTATACCAATTCATATAATAACGTGTAATTACCATAATAATAATTTGGTTTATGAACCTTTTTGCGTTTTACCTTGATTTGATGCGCTTTGCATATAAGCATTCATAATATTCATGTCTTTGATCATTTCATCGCTCGTTATGGAACACTACGAGCAAAAAAGTGGCATTTGTGGGGCAAATCAAGAAAACCACGCATTCATTGCATGATGCTCATCTAAAGCTAATGTTTGTTTATGCAAAATACTATATATGTGTTTACAAAGCCATGATGAGGAGTGCCTCAAGCCCAGAAAATGTTAGTTTGCATTTTTTATGAATGAGTTTGATAATTTAGAATGCAAATTAGTTGGAAGGGCTAGACAGAGAGACACCTGTGTTTCATTGGATCATTAATAAGCTATATTCGTAAACATAGCATCATCACTCAAGGAATATTGTGATAAAAGCGGACTTTTTTTGGCTTTCACAGTGTTGACGGATATGAAAAGCAAAGCTTTTGCAAGACACCCTTGATGAAATGCGCCCTCGCTCTATAAACTTGGAAATAAAATATCTACAAATATCATACGATTCGTATGAACTGAATTGAAATAGTCTTTGCTCAAAAAACTCAAAGTTAGCAGCAATTTTTTGGTTTATTTGACATGAGCGTCTCTGCAATTTAGAGCCAATTCTTCTCGTATGTTAATTCAGTTGAGTTTTAAAAATCGCTCTATCATTCTTTAAGCTTACATCTACTTGCACCATCTTCTACGCAGACTTTTACTATGAAAATCATCCTTGAAGGAAGAAAATAAAATCTATTGCATATACGAACATCCTATGATGTGTTTTGCAAATGAACGGCACATACATGCAACACCATAAACTAATCCAATAACTTGGACTTTAGGTTGATTTTTAGTGTCATGGATGGAAGAAGGTAACCTTGCTGCCTACTACTGCATTTTAGCTTTTCCATATTATAAAATTTTACACGTGTAGCGCAAATTAGATAATCTGTTTTAATGTATCGACCTCTTGTGAAATGTTTACTTTTTCGAGAATCCCTCCAACTCCCACAAATTCCAAAAAGACCTTTAGAAAGCTTTTCCGAAAACTTGTTAATTCTTGTGAAAGCTTTAGTCCCGTTTTCACAGGTGGCCTCTCTCAATGGAAGAAATCACGACCCTTTTTATACCATTTAGGTATACCAGGAATAAAAGCAAAGCAACCATACATGCTACCCATAAAGCAGTCTATTTTGTTTCAACTAATGATTACAAATGGAATGTTTCCCTTGAAGCTAAAATGTACTTTTTGCTCTTTCCACATTATATAATCTGAAGGTATGTGTATTTCTTTCTTCTTAAAATGGCCAGGTAAGATAAGTGATGTGTATTTGTGAGATGATAAAGCAAAAGTAGCAATGATACTAAAGTGCCGGCATTGAGAAAACAAAGCGAGGCTAAAACACACACACGGGAAGCCCTTAAAAGGTTTCTGGAAGTTGAACAGTGTAGAGTACCCAAGTTGGACTCAAGTTTTTAGTAAAGTCATAAACCATGTTACTCATTACTCACACACAGATTGCTCTGCTATTATCTTTCTCTGAAAGTCACCGTCCGCATTACACCGCAGTAAGACATTTTCTTGCAACTTGTAAGCACACTTGCTACTCATGATGATGATCTTCTGGTTTTCCATGAACTTGTAAAGTCGTAAAGCAAAAGGCAGAAGCTGAAGCTGTCTTTGTTACAAAGTTGGTGCATGGTTTACCTGCAGCATGAGTAATAAAAACAAAAGGTACATTTTCACAGGCAATCAGTCTACTTAGAAAATAAAGCAAGGGAACTCATTTTTGCGCTTTATAACATTCATGTTTAAGTCTTATATGCTGCTTGTAAACTCATCAGTGTTTTCTTGCATAAAATGAATAACGTGAATGATCTGACGAAAAACAGAACCATACGAATTCTGACGTAGCAGGTTAGCTAGTTTAACTCATTCTTGTAAATATGCACAGCCACCTAGGACCGATCTGTTGTATTTGCAAAATGACAAAATTGTAAACTTTTAATAGCCCGGCACGGAAGTACAAATAAAAGGGAGAAACTTGCATTCCTGTCACAGTAAAAAATAAAGAATCCACTGCAGCGGAAAGCAAAATTATATAGTCTGGATGAATTTAGTGACATGCACACGTACAAGTTTGCTAGAAGTAAAAAAATATCTGATGATGTTTCCATTTTATGTTATTACTATTACTGTTGTTGTGTGGTAAAATCCCTGCTGCCTTAGAAGAGCTAGACAAAAATGCGTGTCTGTCATTATTACTACGGCCGACTTTATTTGCTGATATTTATATTTTTCAAGGCATTCCATCAAACGAAACTACTTCTTATCTCTCAGAGCATTCTATTCTCCACAGTATTTACCACCACTACTCTCGCTCTTAAAACTCACTTGAAAAAAAAATTTCTTCTTTAAAAACAAAATGACACATAATGAACTACGCGGAGTGAAGAAAAGGAACACACACAAACACGCAACCCAAAATTACCTACTTATAAAACGCATGCTATGCTTCTAGGAGTATAAGGAGAGGTACATAAGCATTCATACTGTAACGAAGGATATAAAGTTGTGCATAAGGAAAAATAGAAAAGGGCCAAGCCTTTAAATACGTACTTACTTCACATTATAACGATTTACCAACTTCAACTTTTTTTGAAGAAGAAGACATAATGATAATGATGGCTGGGGAATCAGAGGAAGACGATAATGTCTTCAATACTTGATTGTTCCTGTGCAGATGATGATACATTATGTCGGTTTTTCTACATTGTCTTTATCATCTTCTGCATGACAGGTTAGCTCTTGGACACTATTTTTGAAAGGCATAAGTACATGAAAGCAAAAGATAATGGGTCTAATAAAAATCTAATACTTTTGTGCAAGCAGACCAGGGAAATCTTCTACTTCCAGAGCACTTGCATATAATAACAACAAGGTTTAGTAAAGGGATGCACGCAGGTAAGAATTTTCAGTTTGGTCATCCATCATCCATTATGTTTACCTATAGAGCGGTACAGCGGTGCACCTGCAAACTGAATCTTTGAGTTGTTTGTCTTGGTCTTCTTCTAAAAACACCATCAACCTGTATTGTTCTGCTCTGCGTTAGGTATATACCTTAGATACATCAAAGCCATATAATTATCTCTACCTTTTTCATATTTTTTTGCGTTGGAGTTTTTTTTGACTTTGGATAGAGTTGGAGCTTTGACTATATTGTACATATTCAAGTGCTTCGACCGTCCACGGCCATTGTTCATCTTACCAGCGTATCACCAAACAACAGACTAGATAGAAACTTGAATAATATGCAATTAGAATAATATGTTGTGTGGCTTTGTGAAATATGCGATGGAAAAGCCCTGAAGGAAAACTGAACCAGTCTTGTGAAGATTTTTGACAAAGAGTGAAGATGATCATTCCAATACATACAGACATTATAGACCCATAAGGACACATGCTTTACTTGTATTGTTCCAATCCAGTATGCTCTTTTCTTAAAAATCTTCGTCATCATCGTGATCATCATCATCACCGTTCATTCTTGAGATAGTCGTGCTCTCATGTTGTTCTGCTGGTAAAGTAGTGGGTGACGACGGCTGAATAGCCAACAAGAGGATTCTTAACAATTTTACCTTGCAGTGTTGCAGTCTCAGCACAAGTTTATCCATTCATGCAAGAAGAAGAACAAGTAGGCAGACAATTCAATAATCATATTCATCCTCTCTACCTATTTTCGTGATCATCTTCATTTTCAACAAGATTCATATTAAATTCAGCAAGACATTCAGTGTTAAAAACTATTAAAGCATTTTCTGGGAGAGACCAATATCATCATCATCATCGTTTAATAGTGAATAAAAGGTGCAATAATATAACAAGCATGTATACATATTCTTGATATCTTGATATTGCATGCAAAACCAGTAACGTTCGCATATCACACACACCGCATCGTGTACAAGTCTATAATCTGCACACTTTAAATCTTCTTCCTTTGGCATTATCCACATATTCTAACTTAAAATATATAATCGCTATTACCATCTTCGCCGTCATCATTATCATCATCATCAGCTTTTTCTTTTCATCCCCGCAAAAATTGCTGCACCCCTCTATTTTTTTGCAAAAAAGAAAACCTACGTAAAAGGTTGATGAATTTTTCTTGAAAAAAGAAGCTGACTCGACATGATATCATCATCATTTTCTTGGTTTTATTTTTCAAGCAAAATAATATAAGAATAAGCTGGAAAGATGGTCTAAGTGGATGAGTGAACTTGGAACAAAAAAAGTTGTAAAGTGGATCTGTTACGTTTTATTGATTGCGTGGTTTTCTTTCGTGGAAACAAAAGTTCACACGGAAATTAGCTTACGTAAGGTAATTTTCGAAAAGAGGGAAAAACTGTCTAAAAAAGAAAGTTTGGAGGGTTTTGTAAAGCTTATAATATTATAGGTATATATGACAAAAGTTGACATTTTGTGCCTATATGTTTTAACTGTTTGTCCGCGACGGAAAAAAACTAAAAATAACTTGTTCTGTTCCCTCTAATCTTACAAAAGGAACAACAATAGAGGTTGACATTTGTAAAGTGCACAGCGAAAACACGGAAGAAAGCCTTTGGAAACGGCCATTACGATCTATAACTGCGTGGCTTTTTCTACTTAACTTGTGACACAAGTGACGCAAGTCATAAGAATTGGGTTTTTTTCTTGCAAGAAACAAAAAATATGAGTTTTGACAATTGCCAAGCTCCATCCCTAAGTTTTTAAAAGATAAAGCAAAAAAGTGATAGTAGAATGGTGAGAATGAAAGACAATGGTGTGGTATCAAACAAGCACTCAAAGTAGTTCAAGGTAGGCGAAATTATATTTGCGTGAAGTGAACAAGAGCATCCCACATCTAACACGGCTTTTCTCAGTCTCAGTTTTTGATGTCTCATTTTGTCAAACTTTTAAAGCCAATTTTTCCACTAGGAAATATCTTTTTCTCTATAGAACTTTGTCCTTTTCTCTGTGGCCATGTACTTGACTCCAGGTGAAGTTCAACAAATATTTTTGCTTATAAAAGCCACCTACCTGGCTTTTACTCTTTTGGTATAAGATTGAATTTGCGGTTGTGCACACGCAACAATATAAATTCCATATAACTTGTATATTCAATGTGACCGCACGTGCAAAATGTGGTTAGTATAATAAATGATTGTAAAAGCAAAATGAGATAACTGTGTGCTTAGTGCTTTTACATAGAAAAGAATAGAGATAAAATATATAGACCACCGATTTTACAGAGAAAACTGCGACCACTTTTTTATATATAACCTTTCACGCTGAATTGAAGATGAGAGATTGGCCTTGGAAGAATTTCTTTTTGAAAGATATGCTTCTACGAAATAGTTGGAGATTGTGTGCCTAAAATTAAATTGAAAAGCGGGATCATGGAACAGGCTTAGGAAATTGCGCTGCTGTTATTGTAGTATCAGTTTTGAGTAATGGTTTGAATTGAATCTTCTGTGTTTGAAATGACCTTCAGTGCTCAAAATCACGCATTGTAGGTACATCCATACAATACGAACTTTCATCTTTGTGGTTGAAAAATATACAAAGGAATTTATAAAAAAAATATAGGCACGTGTGACGTAGCCAACAAAAGTATTGTTGGACTTTGTAAAAAAATTGAAACTTTGGTCATTGCAAAAAAATAACACCAAAAACATGTCAGCATTCTACTGGCTACTTGTGCCAATTCTTGGCTGTTCCATTGGAACACTCTTTATTATCGGGAGCGTGGAAGCCCGTGCAAAAACTCCAAGCGGTTTGTACCTGGATGATGGAAAAGGTCACACAGTCCTTCAGCAAAGGTTCAGCAAGAAAGACGTTCGGGAGATATCCTACGACATCCTGAACATCATGGGCTTTCACCACAGACCACATCCACATTTGGTAGACTACAAATCACCAGCCAGCAAATTCCTGCTAGAGGTCTACAACAGCATTTCAAGTGGCAGTCAGTTTGACTTGGATGTGGATCTGAGTAACGGGGAAAATGGAAGACGGCAAGACTGGAGACGACAATCCCGACAGTATGGTGGTGGCAGTGGCAGAACCACTAGTTCAGGGCCAGGGGCAAGGAACTTGAGTTGGAGTGAGTTTAATGTGGATCAAGCAGACATTATTGCGATTCAAAAAGCAGATGAAATTATTAGCTTTGCTAATAGGGGTAAGTAAACCAGTAAATCATAGATTGACTTTATTTCATGATACATAAAAAATGCTATGGAATATCCCAACGGATGAGCATTAAATATACAAACCATTACATAAATTGAGGAATTTTCCGAAAAAAAGTACATTTGTGTAAAAAAGTCTATTTTGAGAAGATGTTTCAACAGTCACAGTTGTTTACACATTATACAATACGCACATTACGTATTACGTTATGTATTTAATATATCCTATTTGTTATGTGAAACCACACACTCCGGTCCCGGTCAGTAAACCAGAGTAATAGCTAGAACTAGATCATAATATTATTATTACTTATTCTGCTATGTGGGAGTCCAATTTGTTTGGCTTCCTACTCTACTCTCTACTCGTGGAGAAATCTTTGTTGTTCTGTTGAGTTATGTAATCCATTCTAGAAACTAGCAACCTTCATGAATTTATTCATGCCAGTGTATAAAGTAAAGTAAAAGGCCTTTGAAAATGATTAGCTGCTTGTCTGCCATTTCAAACAGCTTTGAAATTTGATATCCTATTATACTCCTCAGCTATATGGAAGTTTTTGGACGATGATGGAAAGTTTAGCTTACAGAGTGCCATAGGCTGTCGTCATGTTTCAAAGCAGGGCACATTGTCCTACACAAGAAAGGAAAGGGGTTTTTAGGATTTTGAAATATGAATTTTGGTTTGGAGCTCTATTCATCATCCTTTTTTGTCAGTTGTGTATTAGGTAGAGCAACAATGTATCATAATATACACACAGGATGTTGAATGTTATCTCATGGTCAAAAGTCGTTGTCCCCTTTTGCACATCATCATCACAGATTGGAATGCAGAATTGCAGGCACCAGCTACACGATAATGGCAAAAAGTAGAAAAAAACGAGTTCAGTGCCTTTTTGAAATTTACAATTCATTCACAAAAGAAACACAATTTGGAAATCATTTCCAGGCCATTATAATCCTCCTTTCTACAATGAAATGAAAATTGACTGCCATGATATTTTCCGTATAGCAATTTGTTTTTTTACAGATGAAAGATGAAACGTTTGACGTAATTCAGTGAAATGTACACGCATGTCATTTTTATTCTACTTTTTCAGGCCACCGATTCTCAGATCGTTTGAAGCAATATTCAGAAGACAAGCAATTTTGGTTTGACGTGTCGGAAATCTCTCCTCATGACGAGGTTTATGGTGCCGAGCTTCGTCTCTGGAAAAAGGGAATGATGAGCAGGGAAATTTTGGAGGATATAAGCAGCACGGATCCAGCCAGTGAAGTAATCCGCGTTTCCGTGCACCAGATTTCACCTGGAGCTGACGACAGGTAAAAACTGTGAAAAAAAAAACATGTACAAAGCCGTTGAATATAGCTCTCATGCACAGAAATAAACTTTCTAAAAAGCATACGTTGGCATTTCACAATTTTCACACGGAAAATGGTCCCTCATTCTCATATAAATTGGCTACCTAGTAAAGTAGGTACTGAGAATAGCATGTACAAAGTGTAAATTCACAGTGTCACGCTTATGGTTTCGCAATACTATTTTTAGCAACAACAAAAACAACCAGACTGACCACTTCGTGTGGTCTCAAAGTATTCTCTTTTTGCCTCACTTTCTACCTCTCTATTTGCTGGCCTTCCTTGAATATTTACTTGGTTTATGGCCATTTGCCTCTGGGACTTGTGCATATGGCGTGTACTATGCGGGAAACGCCAGCTTTCTGCATGAATATGTACTGCGGCTTGCGTAACAGAAATAGAACACAGGGCTTCCAGGGAAAATTTGTACAGTCATCTACTTAATAGCTTTCTACACACTAGGTACAACTCGTGGAACACATTACCATGCTTTAAAAGAATAAGTTGCGGGGAAAGTGCAATTCTGAATGAAATGAAAGTGATGCTGATGATGCATCTCTCTCTGGGAGATTGGAATTTAAGCAAAGATGCGCATTACAAAATGTTCCAAGACAAGTGACGAGGAAATCCTTTGCAAAATTAATCATTTTACAGTGACTTGACATGCATGATGGGCAAAAAAGGAACACACTGACACCGGCAACATCAGTCACTTTTACCAGTCACTGCTCTTTAAAGAGGCTGGGGAATGTTCATACATTATGTAATCAAATCACATTTTATTTAGTTTTCAGTAGCTCTTTTTCAACCCAAAAGGAAACTTTCCTAATTGGATGATATTCAATATTTTCTTGTGACTGCGCTTCCGTTTCGAAAGAGACTTTGAGTTTCCAGTTAGAAGTTTTGACTTATTGCACACACCACTTCCCTCTCTTCTCTCGTTTGTTTGAAAATGGAAACTAAAGCTTGTAGTCACGTGTGATATTACCAAAGTGTGTTGTCCTCGCTTATTTCCCAAGAACCCAGTCCACAAGTCAATAAAAGAAAATTCATCACTGTCTTTCCCACGGACACTTACATGGTGTAGTTGTAACGTTCATTCACTTCCAATGAATATAAGTAATAGGCCAAAACATGCATAGACACCTTTGTTCATTTATTACTTGGTTTATTTAACATAAAATCCACATTTCATTCAAAACGAGAGCGAGAAAGCATAGGATTTTGCACACACAAAAGCATGGCAGGGGAGATGTGTGCATATTTCGTTATTGACTTCATTTTCCCTTTTTTGCTGTGATCGCTTTCAAAAGCTCGGGAAGCTTTCAACTACCTCTACCAAAGAGAAAGGAAGGATCTAAAGCTTTGGTTTTGAAAGCGAACTAGATCAAAGCGCTTCCTTCTTTTCTCTTTTCTCTTTTACTGCTTGTTTTGTTGTGCATGAAGATCAAGTCTGGAAATGAGTGAAAGGGAGAAAGGCTCTCAGTGTCAGAGTCTTATAGTAGAAATCAGATTTATATGCCTACACACGGAAAATATTATGTGTACACATTACAAACACAAACTAAGAGGACAGGCTTGACAGGCAACAAAACACTATTGTTAGTGGCTTTGGTGTTCGGAAAATGAAGCAACAATAATGCAAAATACGTTTGTTGTCTTATATTTGGGTGTGCGTTGTTGTGTATTTCTTTTTAGCTTGTTATTATTGTCTCGGTTGGTGTCACCAAAAAAGAGAGGTTGCTGACCTAAAAACAAGGAAATGCCATTTCTTCTTAAGAAAAAACTGCAAACTTGCCTTGCTCTGTTTGCTTTGTACTTTGTATTTGAGACGGATACATGAACAAAAGAGAAAGATCCTTTATCATAATATTTTGAATGTTTATGCGTACAGAGCTTTGAATTGAGGAAGTCGGCGAAAAAAACGTTGTGTACATCCTCATGAATTGTCGGCAATGTTATTATTACCACCAACGCTGTTACAGACACTACTACCACTCATTTTTGTACTCAGTGACTCGATCAGAGCTAAATGTGCAAAAACGAGGCATGTAGGTATTTAGGATGTAGGAAGTGTGTGGTAGTACTTAGTTAGTAATTTACCCAATGTATAGTTTCATCCTAATGCGACCTCCAGAAACTTTCTGACAGGAAGCAACGTGCTATTGAGAATCATGTCATAACACACATGATGTAATGTAAAAGCTGGTAGAATACTGGATTATTGGCACTCTTCCGGTATTAAGTCACTGTTACAAATACAAAACCCGTGTGTGCGTGGGAATTCAAATCAACCGATACAAACATGAACTCGCTTTAGGAACAGTTTGGCTTTGGCATATTGGCAATAAGTGCGAGGGTGGTGGGTTACGCAAATCCAATAAAAGGAAATGTCGATGTTTAAGACAAGTATTGTGAAAACTTGAAACTCTCAAGATGCCCTTTTTACGCAAATCGATTTAATAATCAAATTAGTATTAAAGACGACATTGAAAGTAAAAGTTCATCGTGCCACAAACATATTACCGTTTACATTTTTGCTTTACATTAGTACCATCTATAATAATGCACAAATAATACACGAACAATGCATTATTAGATCAAGTTTGACTCAGCTACTAATGTGTTATATTTTAGCGCGTAAGCCGGTATACTTACCTTCCTTTCACCTCTAGGATTTGTTTTTCAAACGCTTACATAACATGCAAATGAAACCTAACAAAAAAGGCGTTCACTGTTTATCTTCTTGCCAGAAGAACGCAATAAATAACACCCTTTTATATAATCCACTGGTATTACATAATAATGCGATGAATGCTTATTGTCAGTTTAGTGTTTGATCTTCTTCATGTTAGTTGACTGACATTTTTTGTTTACTTGCTTCCCATTCACCGGCGAAAACCAGAAGACTGCCGCATTTAATACTTATAGCTTACGTAACCTTTTGACTTAACTTGACTGGAAAAATGGTGTGTGAGTTGAGTTGAGATGATAAAAAGGAAAACATGATTATGCAATCCGATAACATTGCAACTGCTGCATTTTTATTACATCATTATCCCAAATTCCTTTGATCTACACACACTTTATATCCGGTCCGTTTCCACACTTTTTTACTGGTTGAATCTGACTGGGTTTCTTTCTAGTTGCTTTCTTTGAGTGTCTTGTAACACAGAAAGTTGCGGAAATCGATTCTTAGTGCAAAAGTGTTAGAAAATTCTCTGCAATGTCAACTCCATTTTCGTTGAAGCTCATGAATCGGGTATAACGACTAACGACATATAAAGCATCTTACCCTTTAAAAGAATAGAAATTTCCAAGGACTTGTCACAACCATGAACAAATTTTGTTGAAATTTGCTTCAACCACAAAATTGCATCAAATATTAAACAATTTTTGTCAATAAATTGTTCGCTCTTCTTCTGAGGGCAAAACTTTGTCATTCTATTGTCCTTGGAGTAGAGTTTAGTGCTTCTTTCAATTTGCATTTTGATTCTACAAAGTTCCGCACGAGTACTATAAAATCTGATTTATAAGTCATTCTGGTGCATTCTTTATGAGACTATTGTTATTAAAAAGTACTTCACATTAGTCCTTCTCTCGTGCATAACAAAAACTTTCCTGTTTTCTTTTACTGTTTGCCAAGCCGAGGTAAAGCCATACTGGAAACTGTAAAAGTTAGCACTTAAACAGGCAAATGACAGAATGACCTTCTAAGTTCTTGAGAATGAAGGGAAGAGATGTACATGTGCAGGGAAATTCATTAGCGGAGAAAATGACATGGAAAGCACGTTTAGCTATATGGCATATCATATTTGCTTGTACAATTGTGTAGGACGCAAGGTTTCCAATTGCATCATCAACAACAACTCATTATACTGTTGAACCGTTACTCTGTCTTTTCCATGCGACTTTTTGGCTTTGATGACGGAGGTGACTGGTGGATAGAATATCTTATAACGGTTTGATGCTATTTTTGCAACCAAGTTGTTTGTTCCTGATGATGGCAAGTTGTAGGAGTCGAAGTGGATTGACTGACAAGGTCGCTTTCCCACAAAGTATTCCTATCTAGCTGTAATGTTAAGGGAGGCCTTTGCAAAATGCGACTAGAACTTTTCTCTGAACATTGTTTCAAGTCGTATTACCTTTATTGATCGTCACAAGGCGCGTGAACTTGTTGTTGTCGTTGTCACAATGACAGGTCGTGATTTGTGTTCAAAGTTTTGAGACTTGGAGACGAACACACAGTCACAGTGTAATAATTATTCTGTTACGGTGGTATGCTGTCGTCGCTGTTATCAGCATGAACATATGTCAGTATTGTTGTCAGAGAACATGGGAATAATCACTCATTCCATTACGGCTTGGAATAGGTATAACTCAAACCTTAACTGGGAATGATTATATAATTTATGCAAGCGTAATAATGGATGGAATGTTTTCCAGAACTTTGTAAATTGGATTTTGCAGACAGCATATTAGTTCGAGACAATTCCTGCTGTTTTATAATAAACAACAAAACAAAAAATGTTCTATTCTGTATAAATGCGTATATCTTTAAAACTAGTATTCTCACAATTGGTAGATTCCGTTTTATATAAGTGTTCCGTCAACCGAACCTAAAATTAAAAACAGAAGCACTTATACGTTCAAAGCTGGAATATATCTGTTTAATTGGATATTATATACATTAGGTGGTCCGGATATAGAAGTTGCAATAATGAATACCAGGTTAATATTAAGTGACCCTGAACCCGGTAAACTTAGAAATGCGTATAATTTTATATAAGGTTTGGTGCTTAAAACGAATAATATGCTATAATATATTATGTGTGTATATTTCATCGCCAAAGGTGTAAACAGTTTGACGCCTGAGGTATTTGACTCTTCTTCTGTAAAGTCAAATAGATCGAATTTTCAATCAAAGTCGCTGCAAGAGCCTTTGCCATTGCCTGCGAGAAATTTACGTATCTCAGTATCTCTAGTGTCTAAATATCCGAAAGAGAAATTACATGCCTAACAAAGAACTGAGTATGCTACGTTACGCATATTATTACGTTATGCTACTGATGATGCTACGCTATACACCTCAGTACTCAGGTACTCATTAACCAGAAACTTTCACTTTGACCGGTTCAAGGCTACACGGTTATGTACATAGCATGTACAACCACAAAAGAATGATGAATATCCCCAGTAGATAAGTCCCAGAGAAAGGATTATTACTTTTTATGCTTCTCCGAAATCAGCATGCTCGATTAGATTTCATGCTATCAGTATCAAGTATCAATTGACATCCGATCAGAAAGTGCACTTCATCCGATGCATTTAATAGTCTGATAATTGATGATGCCATCGGATGTATCTACCAAATGTTTAATTGTATCCAGTACAATAGTTTTTTTCAAATGGAAACGAATCAGACAAAAAAGTCATTAAATTTACCATCGCACTGATTTTCCCTTTTGTCTAATTACTTGCGCGTGTAAGTGGAAGTTTATTTTTAAAACCTATATACCATAAAAAGTCGAGCTAAGGTTTTATTATCTGTGCATATACAGAAGAAGAATTTTAGTTACCCTTTCAGTTTTACGTAATCGTACTAACTAGACTATAGGGAAAAGCACCTACAAATTTGCTAGAATACATGTAACACTAAACCAGTTGATGGCAAGCCAATCAAAATGCTCGCTGCGAAATACGATGCGTTTCTGGAGTACATAAGAATCCGAAATTTTGAACTACAACATAAACTTTAAATCATTACAAGTAATAACCAGTTGATGGCAATTTACCCTGGTTTAGAGCCCATTTACCCTGGTTTAGAGCCCATTTACCCTGGTTTAGAGCCCATTTACCCTGGTTTAGAGCCCATTTACCCTGGTTTAGAGCCCATTTACCCTGGTTTAGAGCCCATTTACCCTGGTTTAGAGCCCATTTACCCTGGTTTAGAGCCCATTTACCCTGGTTTAGAGCCCATTTACCCTGGTTTAGAGCCCATTTACCCTGGTTTAGAGCCCATTTACCCTGGTTTAGAGCCCATTTACCCTGGTTTAGAGCCCATTTACCCTGGTTTAGAGCCCATTTACCCTGGTTTAGAGCCCATTTACCCTGGTTTAGAGCCCATTTACCCTGGTTTAGAGCCCATTTACCCTGGTTTAGAGCCCATTTACCCTGGTTTAGAGCCCATTTACCCTGGTTTAGAGCCCATTTACCCTGGTTTAGAGCCCATTTACCCTGGTTTAGAGCCCATTTACCCTGGTTTAGAGCCCATTTACCCTGGTTTAGAGCCCATTTACCCTGGTTTAGAGCCCATTTACCCTGGTTTAGAGCCCATTTACCCTGGTTTAGAGCCCATTTACCCTGGTTTAGAGCCCATTTACCCTGGTTTAGAGCCCATTTACCCTGGTTTAGAGCCCATTTACCCTGGTTTAGAGCCCATTTACCCTGGTTTAGAGCCCATTTACCCTGGTTTAGAGCCCATTTACCCTGGTTTAGAGCCCATTTACCCTGGTTTAGAGCCCATTTACCCTGGTTTAGAGCCCATTTACCCTGATCTACGGAAAATAAAGTGGACACACGGACACACGGACACACGGACACACGGACACACTCACGGACACGACATCTTAAATAGCTCTCCTGCAGACGCAGCGAGCTAATAATAAAAATACCGGCACATTCAACATTACTAGCAGCATAGAGAAGAAACAATGGGACACTGTCTGTAGCTGTAATAAAACTTAATCCGCCATTTCAGATTTTATATCCCGGTAAATAGGTACGTCCGCGTGCTTGCCAACGTGGATGAGCGTGACCGTGAAAAAATTTCCTCTTTTTTTTCTGCTGACAAAATCCAAGTGAAAGTAAAGTTGTCAGTGTGTGCAATAGTTTTGTTCTGTAGCAAGTAGTTTACATTAAACACAAGTTTCTTTACACACTAAAAAGCAAATACGTGCAAACAGAAAGCAGCGGAATTCTCAGATAGAAGATCGTTAAGCAGAAGAATATAGAACCTCAGGAGAAAAGATTACGCAGTCAAATTGGAAATTGTACTGCGTATAGGCATCCTAATGGAAAAAATAATGAAAGCTTTGCCATTTCACGCTCTCAACCTTCCTTTCCAATTATGCATTTTCTTAGAGCAGTTTCCACTTTACTAAAATAAACTTTGAGATGGCACCATACACCATTCTCAGATTTACTAGGTTTTGCTTGTACGCGTGCTTTCAATAGAATTGAATAGAAAGAAAGTGAGCAGAGAGCAGACTTTATAGACTTTCATGAATAATTTACCTTAGGGAGAAGGTATTAAGGTTCTACGTAAAAAAAACTGCATGGGAAACTGTTTGCATTTTTTGCGACGCATTTTCATGCTCTTTTCCACTCCAGCTCATTATAGTAGTTTGTAACAGTGCATTTAATCTAACAAGCTGCCATTGCCACATACACAGAGGCTAGGCCACGCAGAATTTATTTTGCCGGCCAACTGCACTACTGCCCTTTGTCACGGTTGAGCTGTACGACCTGCTGCTGTTGGTAATCAAGTCATAAATGTTGTTTGCAAGCCAGTTTGCCTAAGCAATCTCTGCTTTTTCCTGGTCCTGTTCAATAATAAAGGTCCAGAGAATAATTTTAAGGTAGTACTTTGCATGCACAACTTTCCATTTTCAATTTACCATGTTTTGCGCATAAAAGGTTACACGTAGTACGTTTCGAGGATTATATTCCTGTAGACCATGACGCAATGTTAAGCTAGTGGCAAATTTCGCACGATTGGCAATGACTGTAAAACGGATTGAATTAAGCCTAATCAGATCCAGGGCCACGGTTTATTCTAGCTAGCGATTACTTTCACGGAAAAAAATCAGGAAATACTTTGCGGCACATGTTCATCCGCATGCATGGCTCTGTGAGCTCCTGTTCACATCGTGTTTATAAAGTTCATATAAGCGGAACAAAGAGATTAGCTTTCCACTCATTGCATTTTCTTGAAAGAATTTTTTGTTTACTAAAAAAAACAGAAAAGAATCTGTTTTTGAAAACAAGTTTGTACAAATGTTTTGCTTTTCTTATGATTTCCTTTTGCATTTACACAGGTCCTTCGAAGAAACCGAGCTGGACGAAATAATGACAGCAAAATGGGAGCAAGGTTGGCTTCGTCTCAATGTGACACAAGCGTTTCGTCATTGGATCAAACGGCCCAGTCATAACTTTGGACTTGTTATTTCCACCAAAAGTGCAGATTCTGGTAAGATGTATAAATTTTTCATACGAACAAAGGTTACAGGAGAAGTCCCAAGCTATCTGATGAACAAAGGAATCCTCCAAAAAAATCGCGGACTTTCCAAACGGCTTCCACATTTTTATTTTCCCATTTACACTTTGAAAGTGCCAATGTCAATCCTCTTTCCAGATGTTTCTATTCCCCGATTCGAATTCAATGATCCTTTTAACTAGCTCCATAATATTCATTGCCTGAGACAAAGTTTTGTTTTTGTAGCTGTATTTAACCCTGGGGAAAAGAAAGTTCAAGTTTTCGGGAGAGGTGTAAAGCAAAACTGCGAGAATTTTAATGTCCGCTTCAACAACCATTTGAGTTTACCATTTGGTGTGGCATAGAAAACGAGGCATAATTAGTCTAAACACAGCTATTAGCATAATATTGTTTGTTTTTCAAGCTAGCAAACTAAGCTATAATGTTTCCAACTTTTGAGCAGACTGTGGTTACAGGATGTGGGAGTAGAGACTAAACGACTTCTCTTTCTAAAAATACACAGTAGTTTGAATGACACTCACACGCAAGGGAAGTATCTAAGCAGAATGGGGAAACAAGTACCTGTTTTATATTTTGCTTTAATT
Organism: Entomobrya proxima; assembly: GCA_029691765.1. Taxonomy (NCBI): domain Eukaryota; kingdom Metazoa; phylum Arthropoda; class Collembola; order Entomobryomorpha; family Entomobryidae; genus Entomobrya; species Entomobrya proxima. Next base: position 2,178,060 of record CM056168.1, read on the forward strand.
ACTGCCTGGCTCTGCACAGTTGAAGTGGCCCATGTGTCGTAAAAGAAAGAAAGTAGATATTTCCAAGTAATTAAGGCGGGCATTAATGAATGCCACATTGAAGTAGACTGTCCTTGAGTGAGGCTATATTTATAACTATATATAAAATTATGTGCAGTGAAATGAGCAACACGCTTTCTTTTCAAAATTAATTATTTTTCTAAGCAAATTTGCCTTAATTATATTGGCCTTGACCATCATCGCTACTACAAGTAATTGGAACACTGAAGAAAAATGAAATTAACCCTTTTTTCTGTTTATTCTTCAACTTGCGAAGGTATTGAAGTGCCTCTTTCAAAAACTGGTCTGGCCAGCATTTTGGACGCAGAGGAACACCAGCCTTTTTTGGTTTCCTTCCTAAAAACATCCGACCTTACCAAAGATGAACGCCAAGCCCGGCAGTCTTCCCAAGCCCACGCCAGTCGCATACGCCGTTCTGCAAACGCTAATACCGGTGGAGTACCTCCTGTACCCGGCACAAGTAGCAGCAATACTGGCGGTGGTGGTGGCGGCAGCGGTGGAGGAACTGGAGGAGGCAAGAAACGCAACAAGAAATCCAAGAAAACGGGTCGCAACTACGAATTTCCTGACATGCTTAATGAAAGACCGAAAAGTTGTCAGATGGGCATGCTCTACGTAAACTTTGAGGATTTGGGTTGGAAGGACTGGGTCATTGCCCCGGATGGATTTATTGCGTACTATTGTCACGGCGAGTGCTCTTTCCCCTTGACGGCCAGTATGAACGCTACCAATCATGCCATAGTGTCCACTCTGGTTCACACTTACTATCCCCTGGAGTATCCTAAACCCTCTTGTGCTCCAGTCAAGCTTGGATCCATCTCTATGCTCTACTACGATGACAACTCGAACGTGACTGTGAAAAAGTATAAGGACATGGTGATCAAGTCCTGTGGCTGTAAATGATTTTATGGGAAAGTATTGAAAAAAGTACTGTTTTAGTATGAAAAAGAGAAAGTATGCGCCTATTGCCTATATCTGTAAAATAGTCTTAAAAAACTATGTATAAAATGTGTATAAAACGACATATAAAACTCTCTCTCTGTGAAACACAAGACCAGTATCATATAGAAAGCCAATGCAAGTATTGTGTCATTTTAATGATATTTCCTATCGTATACGTCTTTTTTATAGCTTCTCGTTAGTTTTGCCAGTAATGTTAGCAAACCAATCAATTTTAACGTTTTGTTATGTAACAGACCCAAAAGTACCAAAAGTAAAATTCTAGCCCGGTTACTAGTAACTAGGAATAAAAATGTTGAAAGTTGAGATTCTTGCAAAAAGTGGAACTGGACCCCGGGCACAAATGAATGCAATAAATGTGCATTTCTTGTTAGCGGTTTAAATACATTTTAGCCATTTTTTGTAACAATGCTTATTTTAGTGAGCTTAAAACCATGTAATTTTCTTTGTGTGTTTTTTGTGATTCTTGAAAAAGATACCTAGCTAGGTTCGACCGTTCGTCGGGATGCACAACTAATTAATACAACGTATATACTCACTCGTGGAGGCTACCCAACAATCTTTTAAGGATGACAAGTTAATTTTATGTATTTTAATTATTAATGATGTTATGATGTTTGCAAAGTGTAATTTTAATGCTAATTTTAAGTATGTTAATGAGACTGGAACGAAATTTGATAGAGGCTACATACTACCTTTTACAATAATTTGTCACAAGAATCTCCACTGTTAATTCAAATGCAAGTATTATTTTTAAGAGTTGTGTACATATTAATAAATAGTATGTCCACTGTTAATATTGTGATTAAAACATTTTACTGTTATCAATATGTCATATAAAATAGCATTATAATTGGTTTTTAATGAAAGTAGAAGAATAAAAAAAGTGTAAATGCTTATAAAGTGCTTTGAGAAGAATGGGGAAGGTGTTATTGAACAAATGGCTCGTTTTAAATAAGTTAGTACTTCAACCTATTGTCGGATTATTGTCCACGAGTGTCTCGCTCAATTGATTACAAGGACCCTATTGCAACTTATTTGCGTCAGATGTACCAATTCAGTCCAGCAGCACATAGTACTTAAGTTTGTGTACGTGTGTAAACCGCATTTATCAATTTAGCTCATGCAAGATAATATTCTTTTTTACAATTTTGTTTATAGCTTTGCACTGTTTTGAATTGCGCACTGCCTACAAGCAACCTTGATATTAAAAGAAAATCTGTGCAAACATTGCATTGTCAATGCCAGAAATTGATTCCAGAACATTGGGGAAAACCTGAGAAGCCGCATTATAAAAACTTGGTTTGCTATGAAGTCTGTTGTTTTGCTGTGGTCACAAGTGAATGGACGAGATTGACTTTCAACTTGAGTGCGCATTCATGGATGATATTGCCCTGCCACTTGATTGCATTGTGTGTTGGTTAGAAAGTTATTGATGAAGAAACAATCGGATGAAGAGAACCATGAAAAATCCAGTACACAGATTATGTGTGTAAGCAGAGTAAATGGATGGGAGGGAGCAAAAAGAGAATAAAACAATACGTGGGTAAAAAGCGGAACCGGGTAGAGCTGGCAAAACGGAGAATACATGCCAGTTTGGCTGGTTGACATTGACAGGCAGAGTCTGTGCAACGGAGATACGGGAAATTCCACAATTGCAGAGATGCATACTACCACAATTGCTTAGAACAGATTTTGTGGCTGTAGATGTGCCTACCTATATGGTAGTAGTATCATGTAGCAGACATAGTTTTAAAGTCATGTCATGCATGAATGCCTGTTAAGATCCCTTTCCATTCCGCACGAGGACTGTCCGTGGATATAGGTAGCTATTGTCATGGGGGTACTTGAACCAAGAAGGGTGGTGGTAGGTTTGCACTTTGCAAAGAGGTTTTTGGGTACTGCCTGAATTCTCTCAATCAAGACAATGGCTAGATTTGAATCGAATGAATACAACCTGACTTGGCTTTTAAAAACTAGTAGATTGTTATAGGTATATACTTTTGAAGCTTTAGAAATTGCACAGATGATAGTTAATACTGTGCTTTCTGCAACAGCTAAAACAAAAGATGTGTGTTTGGATAGCTTATGCTATAAAAGATATTTAATGGGACACTTTTGTGCTTCTGTTGACTAATTAAGCTAGAAAGTCTACCTACATGGTATATAAATTAGAAATGTATATACCTCGTTAAGTTAGCTATTACCCTACCGTCCGGTGTCCGTAAACATATCAGTAAATCAGTATACTATATCTAACATTTTGTCCTGCAACTTTACTGTTGACTGTGCCTTTATATAGGAGGGAGCTTGTAACGACAAATGTGCACCTAAGGTTAACGAACTAATATATGAAGTTTAATAGGCGATCGTAAAACATACCAATATCATTGTAACTAGCTGAATGCTTAGTAGAGAGAAAATGCTCCATCATAGGCAAACGATTGCTATTACTAAATGGTTCTTTGTGTAAAAACTCATAAAAACGACAAAGTCTGAACTTTAAATTGTACTTTTATTAGCCATTTCTGTTCCAAATATGATTTCAAAATGATGACACTAGCTTCATAATTAAGGATTTAGGTATATCTTTAAGTTTTATAGAATCTTGAGTATACATCTAGACATCACTTCTTATCTAGATACAATTTTCTGATTCTCGCAAAACATAATTCATCCGTTTTAAAAAATTTCTGCTACATCATTCCATAATGAGATGGATCTGAACTTAAGAGATTTTTTTACAAGTTCCTGATTTCCTGGAGACTTATTCTTTGAGCCTTTTCATCAAACTTTCTCTCAGTGACCCACAGTACTAGTACTCTGTTACCTCCAGTACTTGCGAATGTGAGAAAGATTTTATGCAAAATTGAAACGAAACGAGAACAAGGCATGTGTGCAGATGTCATTTTATTCTGAATTCTTTAAAAAGTAGGCCAACAACAAATTTCCCTGATTCCTTGAAGTAGTTGATGGGGTGTTGATTCTCCTGATTTCACACTTCATGACTCAAGTCGAGTTACTACTTAGGTATGAGCACAAATGTATATGGTGTATGGAGTAAGTTCATTTATCGTTAAACGCAAAAGGAAAACGATTTTTGTACTTCATGTCATTATAGAAAATTTAATATTAGGTCATGGACATCAAACTAGTATGCAAAACGGACATCATTATGCAAAAAGATGCATACCTATATTGTTCAGTAATATGTAACTTTAACTGATGAAGATGTACCAGTTTCAAATGTTGGTGAATTTGTTGCCACTTCCTGCCTCACTTAATTCTACAATATCCATTGCTTTAATCTCCGGGAATGGCAATATCTTTGAATCCTCCATAAGCTGTTGTATAACGAACATGAAACAAACACGGTTGTAAACTTTTGATTGTAATTTGTAACACTCCTGATGCGATAGTAATGCCAAGGCGCCCATTGCATAAAAAATTGTAAGCTTACAATCTTGACAATTTGTAAAGTTCTCTATGGTGACCGAAATTTTCCCCATAAGGAATACATTAGCTTACATTGTTAACAAAAAATTGTAACTTTTATGCAATGGGGGCCAGAGAACAAAACTGTTTTTCCAGGAAATGAAGTCTTTAAAGGTTCTTGACAATAAAAGTTGGAATAGGAAGAAGAAATATAATTTAACAACTCAAAAGAGCAAAGTCAAGTGTTTCTTAATGCCAAGTGTGTCAAAACACATGGATTTATATGATAGCATGCAAACAGTTGTTCCCTAATGAGTCCTGATTAAGATTTTCTCCACTAAATTTTAAGACTAGCTGACCCAATTACTGTTGACAGTGGTCGTGACGTGCTCTACTTTTAAAAGGCCAGGCCAGAGGGTTTCCCCCTGTTTTCTTTGTAAATTTGCATACAATTTTGTCACGTTTTTTTCGTTTGTTCAGAAGCCAAACGACAAAGTACAAGCTTGGAAGGAACAAGGAAGAAACTATTTTATTGGAGCAAGGTTTCCATTGTCTGAATCAAGCTCATCCGACGGTGAACGCCATGGAGTTCCTTTGTTCAAACTGGGTTCATGCAACTACTCCCACAAATGCTAATTATCCAGAAAAGTGAAAAGAATGGAAGCATGTCCTAGTCCTAATGACAGCTATATCAAAGAAATCACGCTGTAAACTATGCAGGTAATTTACATGTAAGCTTTATTCCAGGGGAGAAAGTATATTTATGGGGCAACGTGAACCAATCCCTAGGCATGCTACAGTGAATATTCCCGTCTCTGGCTGATTGCTAAGGTCACAAACGCCCCACGACAAATAAAACTTGAGCAGCCAGAGACTAAAATTATTGTCTTTCCCCCATCCGATCCAATCATATCCGATCTATTCTGTGTTCTTTATTCTGCAATTTTACCAATTCAAAGATAAACTACCTCTGTCATTTTGAAAAAAAAACGGTTAGGTTAATAATGGCGTTTGTTTTCCATGTCCGTCCAAGCACGGAGGATATCGTGCTTAATTTTTATGGAGCCAGCTCCGTGGATGGTTTCCTCAAACCGGCAGAATTTGGAATTGTGTCGGAACCCTTTCCGTTTGGATTGGAGTGCAGGGAGAAGCATAGATACTGGGCTGGCTTCACGAACGTGTTTATGCAGCTATTGATTCAGAAAGAAAGTATCTTGGGCGAATTTCTAGTTTCCAAAGAAAGCTTGGGGTAAGGAGACCAGAAATTGGCATTTTTAAGGTTGAACACTGGCAAATACCATGATTAAACTTTTTGGGGTTGCAGAAAGTGTGAAATCAGGATGGGTATCTGCAACCTGGGCCTTCTAAATCTGGAGGAGTCCGATTCAGAAGATGCGCCAAGCTTAGTGGAGCCCCAGGCAGGTGGCTTTGTCAACGTTCCCGTGAAGGTCAAACTACTTTCCAACATTCCTCTTAGCAATTCTTGTGGAAGGAAAATGAGCTGCTTAACTCAATTGGTGGAAGTTTGTAAACCCGAAAATGTCAGTTTGGAGGCGGAGGTGTTCAGCAAACAGACCAATAACAAAGTCTTTCAACAGCCCCGGCTTCAGTTCCGCTGGAACAAGGAAGACCTCGTTTGGGAGACTCAAGCCAATGTCATGGTTGAAAAAAGCGAGGCTGCCAATTTTGGAGTGGAGGATATGGACTTCCAGAGCTCAATCCTGAAGCTTGACATTGTACTAAATTGCGCTGGGTTAGTGGACGTGCTGGATTTCCTTCACATAGACTACAAGAAAAGTAGCAAGATTAACAATATTTATTGGAAGCTCCAGTCTGAAGTATCAACTGGAATATTTTTGGCCATGTCGAACTTTATTTGTGACGGCAAATGTGACATGATTTGGAGAAGCGATGTAGATAACTTTGTGGAGCTACTGGAGGCAAGTGAAAGGTACCAACTTCCAAGACTGCTACATATCACCATATTCACCCTTCTGATTAAAATGAAGGAGAAGAATTGGCTCAATGAGAATGCTGCTGTGAAGCTATTCAATTTCGTGCGCAAGAGGGATTGGATTGCTCGAGATGAGTTATTGAGGGGACTTGCACAGTTTCTGGAAGGCAGTAAGGGGAAATGCATCTGTTTTAAGGAGCTTTACCAAACTGCTAAGCAGCTTGGACCGGTTTTTATTTCCGCGTTGGGTGTCCCTGTGGAAGGGAAAATGGAAGAAATTATACCGGTATATCCGTTAAAGGAAATTTCGAAGGAACAGGCGGATTTAATGTTGGATTGGCTTGGGGTGTGCTCTGCTGGAGGAACTGAGCCAAAGAGCTTAGCTATTGTGCTGGGGATAATGCTTCTTTCGGAACAGGCTGGTAAACAAGTTCCAGACTTTACTGACCAGATATCCCAAATGTTTTCAGAGGTGCCCTTTAATTTTTTCGAAGTTGACTACTTGATTGACCTGTTTTGCATGGCTTTTGGCAAGGAGGAAGAACTATGGAAAGAAATCAGAGTGGGCACGGTTTTCAAGTTAAAGAAACATGAAGTTTCTCAACCCAAGAAAGTTGGAGGCTCCACCAAATTGGTTGAAATGTTCACCACCAACCCATTGGCAGCCAAGGAGTTATTCATGATCGCCTTGGTGGAATTTCCTCTGCATTCTGAGGTTACTGCAGACAGTAGCAATAGTTCGGAAACGGAGTCTTCGGACACTGAGCAATATATTGTGAAAGCGATTCCGAACACGACCTTGAGTGATCGTGATGTTTCCTTCTGAAGATTTTCCACATTATAACCCCGCATATGTAATCATTCACATTCGTATCAAAGACCACTTTTCAATCAATTCCAAACAAAAAGATTGTGCCATATATTAATGTAATTGTAGTCTATAAACATATACTTTGTTTAACTCTATGTGCTTATATTTTAATAAAAGTGTTATAAAAGTTCACGTTTTGGTCGATTTAGACCCTTTTTCATAACCCCCATAATTCCCCATGAAGGAGTGACCACCGGTCACAATGTTACAAGCCGGTTCTGAATCAAGCTCATCCGACGGTGAACGTCATGAAATTCCTTTGTTCAAACTGGGTACATGCAACTGCTCCCGCAGATTTTGGGATCCATACATTACCGGGATTAGATAAATTGCTCATTTGCGATTAGGTATGTTTAATTTAGAAACAAGGCTGAAAGAAATGTATCAAGCTCGTCTTTGGAAGAAAGGCATATTTTAATAGATTAATATTCGTGGCGATTATGCCTCATCTTTATCACTCTCTAATCGTCATTCATCCAACCAAGAAATCAACTTTAAAGCTTAAGCTTCTATTTTAGAACTGGGAATAAAAGGCATATTATCTAAAAATGTAAATTGACAGAAGTACCTACCCTAGTGTCTAGTCGACAGGTATGGAAAGGAACCGTGATGATAATAATCAAGGTATTTAGCATGTCTTCAGACTCCAGTCAGTCCAGACAAAATAAAATAAAATATACATTTTCAATCTGCATGCATGTATTAAAAATAATAGACAGTCAAAACAAGATAAACCCAAAAATATTAGTTTTTGTACTTAATCATCCATACAGGTGGACTAAGTCTTGATATCATTTCTGTAAAACTGCTGTGTTGAGTAGGTTAAGCGCAAGCAATGCATTTTTCTATAGACCGGAGGCAGTTAGCATATCAGGTCCGGCTTCTTTTGACATACTTGAAGCATGTGAAGTTATAGTAATTTCTTAGTCCAATCTGTTCTTTAAAAATCAGACTAGTTAGTTGTTTTTAAAGTTATTTAAAACTTGCTAAAATAAATTTAATACGGCATTGGACAGGGTTGGATGGAAGGATTCAATAGCATCATCATCATCTTGTCTTTGCACCTGCAAAAATCTGCACCAAAGTGAATCCCAGAAATTACTTTAAATCTGTGAGAATTAGCAAAGATGGCTGAAAATGGAGAGGTGTTCCACAACGTGCCACTAACTTTGCCTTCGAAAGTGAAGCCTCCAGCATCTGACGAGGTTTATGATGGACCAGTTGCCCCTTCGTCACGGAAGTTCAAAGCCCAGGAAATCCAGAGATATCAATATCTGTTCAAGTTGATTATCATTGGGGACCAGTCCGTGGGCAAGACCAACCTGACCATGAGGTTTTGTGAGTTTGACTTCAGTCCTAATTACGTTGCTACGATTGGTAAGGTTAACTGCGCATTATTTTAAAGAATGTCAACTGATTTTGGCAGTTGACCAAATGTCTGATTGTTTAAATTCATTAGGTATTGACTTCAAAGTGAAAACGGTTGAAATCGGAGGCAAGCGGGTCAAGTTACAAATATGGTTAGGAATAATTTCCGGTTTTATTAAAGCATTTAAAGTTCATAATTCACTTAAGTTTATTTTGTTTGGTTGTGTCTTTAGGGATACTGCCGGGCAAGAGAGGTTCCAAAGCATTTCCAAGATGTACTATCGAGGAGCGCATGGAGTAATGTATGTCTATGACGTGACTCACCGTCCTTCATTTCAGAACGTGCAAAAATGGGTATCAACTTATGAAAATGCAAGCGGTACTTGGAACAATCCTAAAATATCGTAAACTTAAGCTTTTGATTCAAAGAATAATTTGGAAACTTGTTGGTTTTACAGGAGATGTCAACAATGATAACTCGGATATTCCCAAAGTTCTAATAGGGAATAAATGTGATCATGAGGAACTTCGTCAAGTTCGACCAGAGGAGGGAGATGCTGCTGCACAATTATTTCGATTAACGTACGTAAGTTAACGTAACGTGACCAGATTATGGTTATGGTCATACATGCTTTTGTTAATTTAATAGTAATTTCTTTTCTTTTTAGATTTTTTGAAACGTCTGCCAAAACTGGATACAATGTGGAAGAAGCATTTATGCACGTTGCAAGACAAATTTTAATCAAGAAGGACAAAGGAACTTCCGCATCCGAAACAAGGTTCCAGTCAAAAATGAAGAAGAAGCGACAAAGTAAACGCGGTTGGTCTTGGTCGTCAGCATGTAGCTTGCTTTAAGTTTTAAAAACGCTTGTGATCGCTTCCTGTTAAGTCAATATTCAGAAATAACAATGAACTATGTCAAGTATCAAGTCAGACAAGTTTTCAATTTAACAGTTTTAGTAAACCGATTATAAAACCCGGTGATAAGTTTGGTAGAGTAGAAATATTGTTAACGATTATCATGCAGCTATGTTAGTTATGTATGCTCTAGATTATGTCATCTTGTTATATGAATATATAATTTAATTAATTGAATGAGCGTAAATGGCATGGTGTAGTGGTATGCAAATAAATTTTTAGTATGGACTAATACGACTAATAAATTAATCAATAAGCTGGGTCCTATTATTTCAAATTATAGATAATGTTGAATTCCATCAAGTTAAAGAGCAGAAGTAAATAATACCTCAGATTACAGAAGGGGGACTCAAAGGTTAGTATTAATACAAACAGTACGTATGTCAGACTGACATAGCATAGTCAGCAGTGCTGACTCAGCAGTGCTGAGTCAGCACAGTAGTTACTAGCAATATTGTACAAAAGTATAAATTCTTGATATGAGAAAATGTACAAGAATTATAATTATGACTATGGCTGTTGAAATGAGGTTTAAAATATCTTTTGGCTATTGTGATAATTTCCCGCATTACATCTACGTATGCTGCATACCCAACATAAAAAATTACGACGATATTGCTTAATCATAACCAATCATTATGGAGAACAGTAACCTGGAGCAAGTTCTAGATGGTCCTTTAAACCTCCACGTATCTCCTTTAGTTAAGCTTGTGCCTTTGTCCAACCAACCATTATCCAACATAACGTATTCAAAGAAAAAACCTTATAAATTCATGGGTCAATTAGAAATTCGTAATCGTGGCAGGCAATTGGTAGTCTATAAGGTATGTTGTTTTTGCACCCACAAAACTGTAAAATAATTATTGGTTACAAGGGTACATATGAAATGCAAATTGTCATTAGATGATGTCAAAGCAAAAGATAGACGCAACTTCGGGATACGGCTTTGTTGAGCCCAACGAAACCAAAATCGTGAATGTTTACCATTACCTCACTAATGTGGATTCTGACAACTCCGAGAATGTTAGTCAGCGCAAGGAGCTTTCCATGTTGATTTTAGCAACAAGCTGCAAAGTTATTGAGACAGCTTATCCTACAGATTTGGCTGAATTTTGGCATGTAATAAAAAAATTCAGGATATTTCAAATCATCTACTAATTTGTTTAAATCTATAAAATATTTATATTTCAGGAAGTCCGGGTTGGAAATGGTAGCAGAGGTTTTATAGAAGTATTAAAAGTAAAACTGTTTTATGATAGACCAATAGAGGCAAGCAGTAATGCCTTATCTTTGGCGGATAATGAAAATGACAATGTATCCATAAATTATCTTCGAGAAAACTACTCCATGGGATTTGGATCATCATCCTCCAGCAGTTGCCATCCTCCTTCCCCTACTCATCCCTCACAAGAAAGAATTACAAATGATTCTGAAGGATCCGGGGACTGTTCTTCCTCATCAACAAGACTTGCCGCTAGATCTGTAGCTAAAATGAGCAAATTGTCCAGAAAAATGATGGAAACACATCGCAGCGTTAGAAAAATTTATGGTTTTGTATTATTTGCCCTATTAGTAGTGTACCTTGTCTTTATACAAAAAAATTTAAGGAAAGTTGAAGCGGATATTTACCAAGCTCAAAGGAGCGACGGGTAATATGTTAAGTTAACTTACTCATCATTATATTATATGATTGTTATACTGATTTAAGCTATTAAAAAACTATTAAAAGCCCATCATCCTTCGTCATTTTCTATTAAATATTTATGGAAAATAAGCATTCTGCACAAAACACCGAAAAAATGTAACTTGCATTCCCCCTCGAGTCCATTCAGGAAACTAACAAGCCAGTATAGCTTGTGAGCTGGAGAGACAAAGACAATTTTTAGTGAAAGGTAAAAAGCTCGCTAGATGCCCTACGTGCAACTTTCTAAACAAGAAATGTTACTACTGGCTAACTTCAGGTTATATGAAATTTTGTTCATTTCTCCATAGCTTGTCCATAACATTAAAGTCCCTGGTGCTTTTACAAAAAATTCAGCACAGAAAAGGGTTGCTTGCAATGCAAACCCTCTCGACCACAACCTGGAAGCTAACTGGAAGCTTGTGAGCTGGAGAGACAAAGAGAATTTTTGGAGAAAGGGGAGAAGCTCGGTAGATGCCCTGCTCTATGCAATTTTTTAAATGAGGAATGTTACAAAGCTGGAAACTTGGAACATTCTTTCTTTTTGTTGAACGACATGCTTCCTATTGTTCCTATTTTAGTTTATGGACATCTTCTGTAATTTTGATTTTATGAGTCAGGACAAACCACGCATATATTTTCAAATTGGATAAAATGTAGTTTTTCAACTAGTATTTTACGATAAGTAACTGTTCATTGTTCAATATGCAAACTAGACTTACTATAAGTCAATTCTTTCCAGCATTACTATAACTGGCAGGGCAAACTCGTATCTATCAAGTAATAATCCCTGGCAAATCAAAAATAATAAAAATTGGCCCATAACCTGTACATTGTTACAAACATTTGACCGTGTTCAACCTAAAACGTTCAAAAATCCTTGCAAACCCAAACATCCCAATAAAGTTCAAACTTGTTCCACCCTCAAACTACATAGCCCAGCAATACTAATAATTATAATAACAAGAAAATATAATAATAATAATAAAGTTAAAGATGGGAAAAGTCTGGAGCCAGGGTATTAAGCAGACTACTTAATACTCCAACACTATACACTATCATCATCATCACTCACCCAAAATCTTTTCCCTTTTATTTCTCCGTTTTACATCCCCACGTCATCCCATCCTCTTTTCTTCTTCTTCTTCTGCAGCAAAAGTTGAAAGGGTGGCGGCACCATTGGCAATAGTACATGGTGGTGGTTTGGTTAAATGCTTATATAATAAGTGGAGTAAACTGTAAACTCTTTCTTCTTTTCTACTTCTGTATGATCTTGTATAAAGTGCAGAGACAAAGTACAAGAAGTATAAAAAGGAGATTTTCTTCATTTTCTCTCGTGCTCTGCACTCTGAATTAAGTTCTTTCATTTTTAGTGCTTTCTTCTCTTCTCCTCTCCATAAGTTTTTAATGCTCCTCTACATTCACCAACGAGAGAAGCAGAGAGCCCATTCGTTAATTTGGTTTAATTGATGGTATTAAAAGATAATTTGGAAGAGAAGCAGTTTCCCTCAGTTTTTTAATCCATCCTTTGTTAATCTCTCGCTCTTCTCCTTTCATTCTTTCCCTTTTTATTATTATTTTTTCTGCTGATGTAAACGTCTGCTTCTACTACTCTCGCTCCACACTATTTTTACTCCAGAGAGAAAAGGACAGGGACATAAAGGAAACTGCTGGAGAATTAAGAGCGACCGAGCGTAATGGTAATGTCGCCTCTTTTTCTTTTGTCTCTGCCGACTAAAGACTGAGAGCGTGATTTTTCATCTAAATATACTCTTTTGTTTCCTCCACCGAAGCTCCTCCGAAGAAAAATCCTTTTTATATAATATGACATAGTATAATATGCTTCTAGTCAGTCAACTTATATATTTTTTAGTTTGGAGAAAGCGACTGGCAGAATCATCATTGTCATAGATAGAGAGGGTAAGTTTCTATACGGCTTTTGGATTGGAACACACGCACACACACCAACCTCAGTATTTACTTGAGTGACTCCACTACTCTGAGTATTTGCCGACTCTCCAAAAAATAAAACTGGTAACATTATCGAAACTCTCTTTGGTTGGCTGAAGGAAAATCCCGTTTTAAGATGTGTCCTTTTTTGTCGTGTGTAGTGGCATGGCTTAATAATGTGCCACTACTGCATGTATCTTTTTTCTCTTCTTCCCCTTTTTATTCCTCCAAGTTTAATGACTTGTACTAATTAAGTCGATAACGAATTTTTCCCTTCTTCATCCTCCTCATTCATTCATTCATTTAGAGCTTTCAACTTGTGTAACAGCAGCTTTTCTTTTATTTTTACGCGTAGAAAAAAATGGGTGGATATAAGAATAAAAGACAAGAAAGAAGAAAAAGAGCAAAAAGCCAAAGCTTTCTTTAATTTTCCCTGTGGCCTTTTTTGTATTCTTAGCGCGATACACCACAGAGTGTAACCACCATACAAAGTGTCTAAAGACACAGTTCTAATTTTTCACAAAGACAAGAATAAGTAGGGGATTTTCCTGAGAACAGAACATTTTTTGGAGAAAAACAGGAAAAATATGGAATTGTAAGAAAAAGACGTATTTTACTCAATCCAAAGATTTGTAATAAGTCAAGCCACACACACGCACACATGTTTTGGGTTTTTTATGAACTCTTTTGTTTTAAATGCATTTTGTGACTCATTTTTTAGTGAAAAGCTTTTTTAATTCTTTTCAAAGTAAATCTCATTAGACACCACTTCTCAGTTGATGATGATGAAGATGGATGAATTAATGCATAATTGGCGGAGAAAAAAGGGTTTTGTGTAAAATGATGATGATGATGAGCATGTCTTTTTCAAGCTAAAATGTTGCAGAGTTTCCGTACAAAATTCCAAGGAATTTAATGACACGAGGTTATGGAATGACACATCATGCATTCTTAATAATAACGAGAGAGGGTTGATCGTTCATCTGAAAAAATAATCTGAGCAAAACGGTTTTTGGGATAGCTGCTCAGAATGTGGTTTGGCATCAACTTCTAAAAAACGACTTTCCGTAGAATAGCTTGAGAATGTGATTTTTCCTCTAGAATGAAATGGCCGTGTGAAAAAGGTGATAAAAAGGATGTTCTTCGTTATTGTCCAATAAATATGTCAACTTTTCAGATTTTACGTATAACACCCTGGAAAACGGGAAAAAAATCTGCAGATAGTCCAACCCTGATCACATTACATGGTCTATAATATCATACCATTTTGTGAGTCACAACTTACCAACCCAAAAGCCCAAAAGCAACTGTGAAAGATCTTGATTATCCCATTCCATAATATTTTTAAGGTTGTAAATTAAACTTAAATATCAAGATTAGAAGCTGGCAAACTTTTGGTCCAGACACTAGAGTGTATTTTCATAGCTTCCAACTTCTCAGAAGATGCCACAAGGCTTGTTGTGTAGATTTTGACAGGATTTTTTGAAACTTTATGACAGTTAATATCGGATCGGAAAGGACTTTGCTTCTTCTACTGGACTCCCAAAAGAGCAGCATCCCATGTCATGTCTAGAGTTCTGGAATCGTGGGCAGAGTGAATGGTGGTCAGATAAAAAAAGCCTGTTCACTGTTCAAAGTATGTTTTAAGGATGAGCAAATACAGTGAATAGCTCGTTTAGCGGTCATCATTCTGAGCACACCCGCACACAAATTCTCTATCGAAATCGCAACTCTCATATTACCACAGTTTTTCATGTTACTGGTGATGATCATCATCATGAGCCGTGTTGGTTGGTGATAGGGTTGTAATATAGCTTGTTATTGGATGGGAGAAAGTAAATATCCAAAAAAGGAAGGCTGACTGGAGCAAGCAGCTTAGAAGAAAAATAAAGCGATAGGGCAACTACTACGTAAGTTATATTAAATAGCCTTTCTACCATCTTATTTTTAAACGATATAAAGATATCAGGAAAAGCTATCACGTTTCCCTTTCTGATGCTGCATGCATGCTGGTCTCAGGGAACATCATGAAAGTTTAAGTAACAAGACGAGAGAAGGGAACAGCTTTTACCATGCTATCTTTCTAGCATGTCCGCCGCGTGTCCAAAGGAGTTTGTTGTGATTCGGAATCTGGAGAGAAGTAATAAAGCATGTAAGTAAACCATTCATTGGAAAAACTGCGGCAGGCATTTTGGGGCATGTTGTGTGTTGCTTACAGTTGAGCTCTCTGTTTTGTTCTCTCTCTTTCTCGATATTATATAACTGGCAATAAATCAAGATTTAAGAAGTTATTCCCTAAATACCGTCATAAATAGCGAGTTAAGATATTGACCGATTTGTCGTTTCTTGAGTGAATTATTTTTGACCCAAACTGATAATTCTAAAGTTTATGGGCCTCCAAAGCACAAGACTACCTAACAGTTATGCTATTAAAGCAAGAAAGCCAAAGCAGAACAGAGATTCTCTCTTGAAGGAGAAAACAGCAGTATGATAAACTTAAGAAGAAAACCAATCTAGAATAGTCTATTGGGAATTGTCGGCTTTCTCTGTACACTTTCTCAGAGTCTTCTGTAAATAACAAGTTAACTTGTTTTTAGCTTTTTTTGTTTATGAGGCAATGCGATACAACACTGCTTTACTTTTAGATATGAATGTATCGTAAATTCCAGTAAAGTAAATAAATAACCGTGTAAAAACTTGTGTAGTATCATCCCTTCCCTTTCCCACTACTACCACCACTGCGGAGTTCAGCTAGCTTATTATATTTTACTGGTCTTGGGTAAAAGGAAAAGTGACTTATGTTTTATTTATACACAGGACACAGGATACTTTCTGTCCATATTTTGGACTTGGACTACACTAGTCTGGATCATACAATGCTTTGTTCGCTTGCGTAACCTAAACCAGTTTTTTGTCTTTAACACGGCGCATTATTTTATTTTGAATTATGTGCACGATATGAATACTGTATAGGTTTGACTGATATCTAAGAGAAGAAAGCAAACGTGTTTCAATAAACTTCAAAATGCCTTTGTGGGCTGACTCATGCATTACGTGGGTGCAAGCAAACAAATCTGCTAGAAAGGGTTTATTTCAAAAGAAATAAAATGAGATATAATTCTCTGATTTTAAACTTCTCCCAAGAAAATGTGTACGTGTGTTTCAGCTAAAAACTACGCATTATTAAAGTTCTTTCAGCCAATTGTATATTGATATTGATTCAGGTGATGTGATTCATTGTCGGAATAAGAAGGAATTTAAAAAGGAAAATAAATCCAATCGTTATTATAAAATATGAGTAATGGAGTGTGTAGTGGTGTAGTAGTCTGAGCTTTTGCCGCACAAGAAATAGTATTACGTATTATTTGAGAGAGTGTGTAATAAAAGTGGTCTAAATTGGATCCTAAAGCATTTTCTCTCTTTCTCAATTCTCATTCAGCAAGACCATATCACATCCATCCATGCATTAATATAATAACAAGCGCTTCTTTTCCATATTTCCTTTTGAAGAAATTGAAGAAAACGCGTAAGAGATATATTGGCATATTATCTCTTTCAAATCTTTCTTTATTTTATTTTACTCAATTCAATTCAGCTTTTCTCCGGAATTGAGAAAGAAAGCACGTTATATATACTAACCAGACAATGTGTCTACTTCCACTGGTCCGTAAATGCAAGCACACACACCTGTGTTCTCAGAGTAAAACCAGTCAGCTATATGCTAAAAGTAGTAGAGCGTTTTTAGAGTATCACGTTAACAGTTAATTTAAGCACAAAAAATGATAATAAAATGGAAAGGAAAGTTAGTGGTGTATGTAGAGTGTATTCACAAGGGAGCTACACTACACAAGGAGCATGCACTTTTCCCTTTTCTGTACTTTCACAGTATCAACCTTTCAACAAAGACACAATACAGGATCTGTCAACTTGAATGTTTTTCCTTGAGTTTTGGGAATAAAAAAAGAATCTAATGCGACCGACTCACTCACTCAGTCAGTCAGGGAATAATATAATCATATCGTTGAATTGAAAAGAAGTTGCGTCTTCTCTTTTTGCCCAATAAAGTCTCATAAAACCAGCTTACCTTTTACCATGTCACGTTTATACCGACATCGAAAACGCTTTTCCCATATTAGTAACAAGTTAGTAAATACATTCATGTGTGTTTTTATTATCAGCATAATGATATGCCAAACGATATGTGCCATGATCTAAAATTCGGATACTTGCCTGAATATATGCTAGAGTAGGAGATGGACGAAATCTACCTATCTAGGGAACACCAGAACTAAATAATATCTACCAAACGACATTATACAATTTCATTTCTCTTGACGTTCTTGGGATTATCATTTTGAAAAATTGAAAAACTGCGTAATAGTAATGACATGCATGCACACGTCAAGAAGCTGAACAACAAAATCATGTGAATTTTTTCCTTCCATTTAATATAACCGGATTATCTGTGCTACTTCAACTTTTACTCCCATACAAAGTTGGGGTAGCAAACCATACTTGTGGCTCATCATCATCATAAGCTTACCCTTCTGAACGCAGAGCTTCACCCTCTTTATCCTTCCATCATTCTGCCTATCTTCACCCTCGCCCCGTCCATCCAGCTTGTGAAAGTACCGAGAAAATACAACGTTTGCCCTAAAACTTTTCAACCGCAAACTTCGTACATACAACAAAATTCCAGCAAAAAACAAAAAAGAGAATGAAAATGTTCTGCTATTATGAGTATGATCATCATTCCGATATTATCGTCAGCATAATAATATTGTATTTCAAAACGGAAATGTACGGGTACGTACATAATAATTTTTTTGGGGGAAAACCACGTAAAATGGATTCAGTCCGCTTCTCTGTTCTGTTGTCTGTGCATCTTTCAAAGTCAGAGGATGAACTAAAAATAAAATATGAGAGTGTTTAATTATTATTCTAAGGCATAAAAGTGTAATGGGAGCTGGTAATGGAGTGGAGATTTTTTTTGGTGGTGGAAGTTGGCTTAAAATATTAAGTGAGCGCCGGCAACAGAGAAAGAGAGACGCAGTCATACTTCAGAGAAGGGTGGATGATAGATGTCTCACTTTATACAAAAATCATGTCCAAACTCATATCAAAGCGTATTTCTTTCCTGAACACGAGATATAATTTAGCAGAAAAAAACACATTCTTTTATGTTTCCTGTGTGCTAAAATAAAAGTCAAAGCCAAAAGCAAACCTACTTTACCTACTTGCACTATTTTTTTAGGTTGACGATGACGATAATAATGTGGCGTAAATACTGATGTACGATTCCACTCATTTATTAAGTCTCCATCATGTCCTCTCCACGAGTAGACCGAGCACAAGGGTAGAGTCTCATCTTCATCAAGCTTTCTGGCTGGCTTCAGCCGTACAAAGAATATTTCCCCGAGATTTTCTTTTTCCTCTCTCTTGGAAAAAGTCAAAGCTTCCATCCAAATAGATAGAGGCTTAAAATGATGTGCTCTAGTTCAGTGCCCAAAAGTCCTCCGAATTCAGTTGAGGCTCATTGGTTCATAAAAAGTTCATATAATATGGATGGCCTGGCATCATCATCATCGTATCATGCTCTATTTAGACTTATGTACATTTTAATTCCTCCTATCATTTAAGTTGGACTTTTATAAACGCTACATTTCATACATAAGCCATTACAACTTATGCATACATAAGTAATAGTAGCGAGAAAGAAGCCAACCACCACCACCGCCACAAAAAGAAGAGAGAGTCACAGTCATTTTATTTATTTCTTTAGCATCTCAGTCTTCCTTTAAAATCCTTCCACAAAATTTTACTCCACCAGAGAAAGTATCTCTTTTTTTTTCTTTTGGCCTTCGTTCATCATACGCCAGCATTTAATAATACGGCCTTGGCTGAAACTTAGTCCAAACAAAGGCATATTACAATTATTATACAGGCCTAGGGAAAAAGTACCAGCATGATCGTCATCGCCAAGCCATTATTAAAGTTAAGCCAGTCTGCTATAGTCGAGAATCGCAATTTCATAGGAAATTATGCATTAATGTAAAGCATACCTATATGTTTTCCAGAATTCTTTTTAGGTGTTTATAAAACTAGTACCGCACAGACCTCATCTCTCTCACTATTTAATACTCTTTTTTAGTTGGTGTTACACAAGTGTGCATACACACATGAAAGGCAAGAGAAAAAAATGCGGAATTATTGTGGAAAAGGAAAGAATAAAGGAAAAGAGAGGTATTAAAAGTGTATAAAACATGATCATTCCAAGGAAAATCATCATATATGCGTGATTGCTGCTGTGCTGCGGATGTATAATATGTGTACAATTTTTATAATGAATGGGCCCTATAAAAAGTGCATGCATGAGTGTTCTCTGTAAAGCGTTTTATTGTTGAGAAAATGCGGAAAAGAGCGAACGAAGAAGAATATGTGTGGTGGGGGTAGTTTTGGTGGTATATGCGGTGGTGGGAGGGATGGATGGAGCTGGAGCTTAATGAAATGTATACCAAGTGGGTATATGCAGTATATAGTGTGTAATGCCGATTTACACTTTTGAAACTGTGTAAAATAGCAAAAGGAGAGAGAGAAATGAGAAGGCTTAAGTTTGCTTAAATAGCTGGAATATTTATAGAGGAAATTATTCCTTTGCGTACTCAACTCTCTTTCTTGTCGCTGTTCTGTGTTCTGCGTTTTTAACTAGAAAGCTTACCAACACATAACCAGAACATGGGTTTTTGGAGGAAAAAGCTCCAAAAAGTTTTGGTGTGTGTGTGTGTGGTTCTTTGGAAAATTGTCGTCATCCTGCTTTATGTTTTTGCTTGCACAATCACACACAGAGAGAAAAAGACTTGCGGGCGCTCTAAAAGGAGCTCATTCTCATTTAATACATTCACAACAGTGAGCATTTTTAATCCATCCATTAACTCACTCAGTGACCAGAAAAAGCAGAGAGGAGGAGAAGAAGAATGTAGAAAATGCTTTGGTAATAATAATAGCAGCACAAGCAAAGGAATTTTATATGCTATTATAATAGGTTATTATTAAGCAAAGGAAATAAAATGTTTTTCGGGGTATTTTTCAGCTTGGCTAAATAAAGCGTGACAGAACATGATCCAGAAGGGATGGAAAACTCGGAGTTTATATCTTGTGTATATTTTATACATGTGTCTCTTTTTGATGATGACGATTTTTATGCTTGTTTGAGTATAACATTCTATAAGATTGAATCTTGTGCTCTCTGATGGGAATATTTCTCTTGTGTAAGATAGGAGGAGGGAGGAATGTTGGAATGTTTTGGCGTGTACCGTATCCGATCTGTTCATTGTGACATTGTCGCTCCAGGAAAATCCATGATATTGGGAAAACGCCCTGTTTATAAAATGGGTAGCCCGACGTTTACGAAAGATTGCAAAATGTTTTTAAAACCGTCCTTTGCTATTTTTACTAACTTTAATAATGCAAAAATTAAAGAATTTCAGGGATTGAGTAAGCGATATCTCACAATTTACATATCTTTGCCAAGTTTGGATTATGTGTATCTAAGTCATGTATAAACCGCCGGTCACGACGAAGGTTTTCGTACGACGTCAAGTTTTTCTTAGGGGAAGGTTAAACACAAAGTCAGCATGAAAATCCATTGTAACAAAACTGTGTACATCGTGACAGGCACAGTTGGCATTTTTATCAATAAATGCGTCCGCTGCTGATTGCAATTTTGCAGCAGTTGTTGTCTTTGTTTCAGCACACATTAAAAAGTGGTTCCCTTCAGAGCTAGGTGGCCCTATGCTCATTACACTAACTGTTCATGCAATGACACATCATTACCAGCAGTACAAGCAATCAAATTCAATCAGTACTTTTGTTTTTACAGTTGTGAAGGTACAAGTTTACAAAAATTGTGTTGATTGATTTCCAAGGCTCAGGTCAGGCAGTCAGGTCTCCAAACACTTTGTACAATGTCAAGATAACAATCAACTGAAGTGGCGATAATAATGAACGTCTTACCGTGCGAAACGCAACGGAAGAATGGCTTTTAAATACCATTTAATTGCGATTTTGATTTCCCCAATACAAAAAATATGCATAGCATGTTCATCTTTATAGCAGCAGTATGTACATGTGGCTATCACTACATCACGTTTACATCAACACATTTTTTAAAATGCTAAAAAAACACAAAAGGAAACGCTCATTGACGATATATCCTGTGAATTCCTGTGTAATGTTCTGCTTCAGTAACGCCAGTGAACAATTGCCTATCTACCTACACACGTGGTTTGTCGTGTGTCATAGTTTAAAAAATGCAAAGACTTCTGAAATGAATGCTTTTGCATAATCGATTAAAAAACTGACAGAAATAGCTTAGAGATGTAGTAGAGTAGCCACTAATTATTTTCTATTTTTGTTTTTTTTCTTACTATTTGGCATAAAATGCACTGACCCATATAACATTCAAATAAATAATAGGGATGCAATGATTGAAGAGCGTGTGAATGAACTTGAACTACAAGCTTTAAAGAAAAATTTAATGAAAATGAAATTACTTTTCACGCAAGATTAATATGTTTTGATGATCTGATGAAAACTGGTTACAGTTGGCTTCTACCTGATACCGGCGTGGTTTTTGGTATAAAATAACCATTTCGTTTTACAAAATCCATCATTTGCCATTAGTCAGTTTATCAAGATCAATCGATCTTCTATCACACACAATCAAAATCATCACTTGAGATTCTTTAACAACTTAGCAAGATGAACAAGCTTATGCACAAAACCGGAGTTGCTTTGGCTCTGTGTCTGGTTGTTGGAGTGCTTGTCGTTAGCGCTGCTGCCACAAGCGCAAACACGGAGGAGGATGTGGCAACCCAAACTGCTGGCGTGGAAAACTCCAAGCCTTCCAGCAAAGCAGCAGAGAGCTTAGAAGGGGCTGAGGGTAGACACTATGGAGGATATGGCGGTTATGGTAAGAAATCCTCCGGAAATCTTTTGCCAAGTGCATTACGTTATCACAAGAGTTTCATCCCTGTGTGGTTTCTTGTGTCGGGGGTTGAAAACCTGGAAAAGAGAAATTGTGCACAGTAAACTGAATTGTTGTTTTATCTACAGGTGGGTATGGGGGTGGATTTGGAGGATTAGGCGGTGGATTTGGTGGATATGGTAAGATAGAACTATTTTAAAGTAGGAAAAGTAGATAAATTATTTATGGAACTGGAAACTATTTATTTTTTCAGGTGGATATGGAGGATACGGGGGTTATGGTACGTTTTTAACTATAATTCATTTTACATTATAAATACTGCATTGTTGAGCGAATGGTGACTTTTGGATATTGAAAAAATTGACTAAATCATGATTTTGCTTTATTTCAGGTGGATACGGTAATTAAGTTTAAAACAGTGAACAAATGAATATTTTTCAGCAAGTTTCTTTAATAATTTGTGCATTGATTTTATGTAGGTGGGTACGGGGGAGGTTTTGGACGAGGTTTTGGCGGGTATGGAGGCTATGGGGGATTTTACGGCTAAATATTCTTTAATTAATATTAAATCATCACTCTTGTATACTAACCAATACTAATTTCAATTTTCAAATTATATTTATTCTAATCACATGAAAACAACTGAGCCTTTTAACAAAACTAGTGAATTTGAAACTTTTTATATGTAGCTGAGTAAAAGCAATTAGTCAATTTTGAAATTATTAAATGAATAAATTAAAGTTTAAAGAAACCGAATCTTCATTTGTATTTAATTGTGCATTGATTCAATACAACACTGTTTAACATAAATTCCTTATTCCAGACGACCCTTCTCCTTGTAGAATCTTCTAAGTTGCGGTTCTAGTGTTGTCTATCGAATACAGGTGAACAAATATATTTCCTTCTTTGTGAACATTACCAATAATATCCTTTTAGCACATATTCGTCGTGACTTGGCCTTTTGTAGCACATTTCAACCTTCATGATTCATCTTATTTTTAGCAATATTCATATGTATTCGTAGAACATTCAATCCTTTCATTGATCAAAGAATACTGCTCCTGCTCATACACAACTTATCTTTTTTCATTCAACAATATCCTTAATAATATCCTTACTCTTTGACTTTGAACTAAAAAGAGATAAATAAAAAGTAGTAGCATCATCAGAAAACATCTCTGTTGCTCTCTGATCATCTTCATTCTTCCTTGCTAGATTGGTATAAGCGGATTGAACTATATACTGATACTCTCTTTTTTAGTACAAAGACAGACTGAAAAAGCTCTATTGAATCATAATGGTCTCATGTAAAATGACCCAACGTAAAAAGACCCAACGTAAGAATCCCCAATTTTTGAGACCCAAACGTAAAAATCCACAATGCGTAAAAAGACCCAGCGTAAAAATTCCCAATTAAAATTTAGAATTCATACAAAAACCAGCATGAAAGCAAGTAGGTTACACAATAGCTGGTGAACACATATTCAAAACGTCGGTTTTTATTTAATTGTTCCTTATAGTTTTCGGACTCATCATATATTATCTTCATATTTACAAAACAAAGTCATATTTTTAAAAGTTTCAAGTATTTATTTAATGCAATATACTATAACACTTCTCTTAAACTTTTAACACTATTTTAGGTAGTCGTGCATGCCCAGCCCCACGCACAACAAGCTTTTTACCTTCATAAGTATAGAAAATCGCAAATCTACCCCAACTGAAACTGATTCACTGCTCATGTATGACTCTAATATGACTTTGAGTATATAAACCATTTTTTGATGCGTTCCGCAAGTAATCTTGAAATGCGAGCATTTTTCATTTTTTTGTGGTAATATGTGTAGTTGATAATGACCAGAAAGATTCATGTATTGTCCTTTTATGCAAATTAAGGGACAAGACATTAGGATATTAGGATATTTTGCATGTTGGGACTTTTTGTGACGAAATATTGTGATTTGTGAAAAAATATTCTTCTTCTTTTATAAAGATGAAGATGATATATGTAGAGTCCGAAAACTTAAAAGAACAATTAAATAAATCCCAAAATGTTGACTATGTGTTTATCAATTAGTGTTTACATTACTTGCTTTCATGCTGGCTATTGTATGAACTCTAAATTTTAATTGGGGATTTTTACGTTGGGTCTTTTTACGCATTGTGGATTTTTACGTTTGGGTCTCAAAAATTGGGGATTCTTTCGTTGGGTCTTTTTACGTTGGGTCTTTTTACGTGCCACGATCATAATATCATATTATGTCAGCGTGTCTTGTAAGATTTACGCTGTTCATATTTAGCATTTGCAACAATGAACAAAAAGAAGCTCTGCGATGCTCCTTTTTTCTGTTCTTAACAAAAGCCTTACTACCATTTCGTGAAAAGTCAAAGTCAAGCTTTTTTGGTTCGGGATATGTGAAGTGGCTATTGACAAAGCACAAAACCAAATGTACACAAAAGGGGTAGCGTAAAGCTACTAGCGTTTTGTACTCTTTGAAAACGTTACAACGTATGACGTACTTGAGGTTAGGTATAACGATTTCGAGGTATTATTGAGCCACTTGCCTGTTTCACCCTTCGTTGTCCGCTCGAGACTGACTTACACATAGAAAATCGTTTCAAGAAGGTTAAAACTGTGCGCTTGTACTAGTCATCTTACTATTTCCTAAAAATCTTCATAAATTCTGCAAACATTCTAGGTTTTTATCTTTATTAGCATTCCAGAAAGCAGCATCCGTGTAATACGTGTGTGGTTTTCTGAATATTAACTCGCATGAACTTTTGGAACTTATCCCAAAAAACTGTCGCAAGCTGATAAAAGCGTAATAAGCGCATATTATAGCAGTGCTAGTACTG
This sequence comes from Entomobrya proxima, assembly GCA_029691765.1. Classification (NCBI taxonomy): domain Eukaryota; kingdom Metazoa; phylum Arthropoda; class Collembola; order Entomobryomorpha; family Entomobryidae; genus Entomobrya; species Entomobrya proxima. The sequence goes on from CM056168.1 coordinate 2,203,099, forward strand.
GAACCACTTAATTTTTATGAAGCCAAATCTTTGCATTTTTCCAATCTACCTATATATTGTGACAATGGTATCATCTTACTGTATAGTATTAAGATGGCGCGCCGATGTGACGATAATAATGGAAAACGCAATTGCGCTTCAATGACGATGATAATACCATTAAAAACGAATATTCCCAATCTATGGAAAACGGCCAAGAAAAAGCGAATTTACTGGGCATTTCAATATTACTATTATTACTATGAGTTGGGGTGATGATGAGCTATAAGTGAGACGATGTTCATCAGGCCAAAGCCTTTCTAAAGTTCTGAGCTGGAGAATTAGAATTTTCTGGAGAACCTTTAGTCACGTAACCCCGCGTACAAAGCTAAAACGAAAAATGTTTCTGGAACGCGAGGTATATGTAGAGTAACTATTAGCGGATGATGACACCAAAAAATGAACTTTCTTAAATTTTGAAACTCTTGATACATGTTGATAGTACGTCTAATGAAAATAGCCTGTGCAAGGTTTCAGCTCAAACCGTCTGTGGAGTCGGTGGTGACGAAAAGTTCTTTTTATCAGTGCTGAAAGACAAAAATCCAAATTTCTCTGAAATGGATAGCTGTGGGGTTGTGATTTTTTCCGTGAAGTTTAAGAGGTATTTAAACAATTTAGTAGTGCATTTACTTTAAATAAAGGCTTGTGCAATTTTTTGCAAAAAAAATAATTTCGAAAATTTTTCAACTTTTTTTCAATTTTTTAGAGGTTATGACCGCGTCCATTTTTAGCTACAAGTCAATACGCCGACAATTTGTTATGTTCATCTAGAGTAGGGTTTTGCAGACCTATTGCAGCAAACCCCGTGAAAAAAATCAATATACTTGACAAAATATGGGGAAAAGTGGAAACCGGAAGTGGTTTGAAAAATTGAATGCTGTATAAAATTTGCGGTAGTTTTCTTGTTTGGCAACATTTTAAAAATCTGAGTGTGTACAAGAGAGCTAAGTGTATAAGGATTCATTTGACATATCAACTGTCAATATCCGACGGCGGGCCACGGTGGACACCTTGGCCACTTTTGGCACATATTTGATTCAGTAAAACCTTGTGTTAAATTTCACAATATCGGTTGTCGTAGAAATTTGGTATGTAGAAATTTGGATTTTTGTCTTTCAGCACTGATAAAAAGAACTTTTCGTCACCACCGACTCCACAGACGGTTTGAGCTGAAACCTTGCACAGGCTATTTTCATTAGACGTACTATCAACATGTATCAAGAGTTTCAAAATTTAAGAAAGTTCATTTTTTGGTGTCAACATCCGCTAATAGTTACTCGTATCATTTTTTTTAAAGAAGCACTGAAAATAACTGTTCAGCTAAAGAGGAAATGAAAAATGGGAATTATTACAACAAACACCACACACAGCACACCATTCACTCCAGGAAATAGGCGTGTTTAAATGGTACACAAGCAGGTTAAAGCCGATAAACTGAAAAAACTAGGTAGGTATTCTCTGTTATTGCCACAATTTTCTTAGTTTGCAGAGTAGAAAATCCTTTCATCATTCTTGCCTCATCTAAATTGCCATTTTTTCATTTATTTTGTAAAAAAAAAGTCACAAGTTTGCTCTCTGAACAGAAAAAAGTGATATAATATATATTTTTAGGCTAAAACGGTATTCTGCCTTAAATTCTGCCTGCATCCAGAACGAATTTCCTGATAAGAACACAGCAGCCTAGAAAAAAACGGTTGAGAATATTATCCCAAGCAATCGTATAATATATTTTTCCAAAAGAAGAAGAAAAGTCAAGGCAATCCAGAGAAAAAAGCAATTCAATTAGGATTTTTTCCAGAGCGGAAATGATACTGACTGACTGACTTGACTTAAGTTGTAATGTATTAGCCCAGGAGAAAGAATAAGGCAAAAAATAGGTTTCCAAGAAGTAAAAAAAGAATCTCCAGTTTTCCTTTTTTCTCGTTCACCACACGAAACATAATCATAATAATAATACGGCATTAGAGCATAATGGTGGAACTGATAGCGCCCCAGAAAAAAACGATGACATGATGATGATGATTATGATGATGAGACGCATGTATATAAGGTACACACACGTTTGCCCAAACAAGTGGATGAAGATGAACTGCATTATTATTATGAAGAGGAGTCAAGTGTGAGATAATATACAGACATTTTTTTACTTCCAAAGCAAGTGTAAAAAGATACCAGAAAAAAAAACTAACCATGAAGCTGTGAAAGTGTAAAAGACCTTTTTATATTTTTTCAGACTTCCAGAGAAAAAGAGGAAATTCTTAAGCGATATATTATAGAGAAAACCCAATACGCAATAGAATCACAGAAACTATGGCCCATCTAGTTTTTATGGCAGTAACAACAGGAATGACTGGGAAGTGTTAGAGCATAGCTCACCTGTTCATAAAAACTATGGAACGAGCATGGGCCATGTATTGCATTTTCATCGTGTCCACATGTCATTTAGCATGCGAAACAGCACACATGCCGTACGAGATTCGTACATGGCCCATACATTTTATGCATTTGGCGGCAGCACAACCAAACCAACGGACAAGCAGGTTTTCACTGCATGGGGTTGGCCAAAGCCATATCTGACAAAAATTGTGTAGTTGATCTAAACTCCAAAATTGTGTGTAGCTTATTCAGTCATATTTTTTCTGATGTGATCAGTAAATCGTTTGCGAAAAGTCAATATCGCAACATTTGCAATAGTTGAATTTTTAGCGGAGAACACGTCGATGGCAATTCCTGCGAATTTGCTTGACGAAAGCTATGCTAATTGCTACTATCCTAATGTCAACAGTTTAAAAGTTGAAACGCTAATTAAAAAGTGTGTCTCGCCATTTGACCAAAACGAAGGTTGCATTTGGAATACCCTTCCCGTCAGAGTACTTGGATTTGCAGGTTAGTATTTTAAGCGTTGAGAGAAACTTACTTTTTACTTTTTAAAATCTAATTTGAAAATCGCATTGCAAGCTAAAATTTTTGTAAATGTGTGATGTTTTTATTTCAGGAACGTATCTCGAGGGAAGGCGTGGAGCCCTCAGGGCTGAGCTTACGTTGAATCTGGAAAGCGAAGATGAGGGTGAGAGATCTCGTTTCAGGAAAAGGTCAACAGGAATCATCAGATGAAGACGCTGAGGACATTGTACAGAAGAATAAACATAGCAAACCGTCACATCGAGGACGTCCAAGGAAAAACTTGCTGGGATCTGCAGCGTTGTTTATTTGTATACCATTTACCAAACCGGTATTTGTAAACAATTGATGGTTAAAATAAACTACGATTTAACTTTAATCACATGTTGCATTGCTGGTTTATACTGATTTCAACATTTCCCATTCATACCCCTTCGTTGGGCCTTGCATGGCTAACATTCTTTTAAGTAGCATTATGTTTGGCTAATGTCTGGGAGTTAATTGCCGAGAAGTAGGGCCAATGTACGGTTAGTGTTATTTATGTATGCCTGGCAAACGTAGGGAAAAGTGGCCAAAATAAGCGATGGGCCATACAACATTGAAAACTTGGGCCCCTCATAGCCCTTTCATTATTGCGTATTGGGAAGGGTGCTATCATTGTCATTTACCATTTCCTTACATTTTGCTACTGAAAAATATAGCTTGGCTAGATGAGAGTTTAGCTGCGGCTGAGTAAAAAAAGATGAGAAGCGGGTGGTGGTGGTGGTACAAGCGGGTTGAATTCAAGAGAGAAAAAATCCGGTCCATTTTTTTGTGGATTGCTGTTCTCGCTTTTCTTCCTACAACAACATTATTATTATGTATTATTATAACGCTAAGTCATATATCATTTTCTGGAAAGAAAGAAAGAGAGAAAAAATCGGAGTATGCAAGCTAGACCGGAGGAAGAAGAGGAACAAGACAACTTGGTATTATCATCATCACCATATTATCAAGCTTATTATGAGCAAAATGTGACTAGTGGCTGCTTTCGGTAGAGGAATTTAAGGTAAAAGTCTGAAGAAAAGCAGAGCTTTTTTTCTCTTAGCTTGGAAAATAAGTAGTAACTAGAGAGTACATTTCCATTGAAGCAATAATTTTTGGTCCGATTTGACTTTATCTTGAGCACGAGGATGGGTTTTCTGGAGAGCCGAGGCATTCCAGAGTTTAGCCAAGTTTTTTTCTCTCCAGCTTCACTTCAGAGTAAAAAAAGGCGCAACCCCTAAACACATATACATAGTTGGTATAATATTATTTACCTACTAATAATATTAATGTATGTGATGAAGATGAGGTACCAAAAGTGCGGTGGAGAGTAAACACTATATATAAGCATTATAATCATCATAATAATTATTTAAGCGTGTTAAACTTTATACATTCTCTCAGTCCGTGTTCTTTTCTCCCTTAAGAGTTGACTTGATCTCAAATTCTTTTTTTTTTCAGGGAAAAAACGAGAAAGGCATAAAAGCCCTAAAGGATGCAGTAGAAAGTAGAAAGGACAACCAAGCCATCATGTCTGTTTTTTCTAACCTGTTTAACTCACACTTTTTTCTACTTGCAACTTAACATACTATCTAGTGGGCTTATATATTAGAGCTCTGTGTACAAAAGAGGCGAGAATTAATGTAACACAAACTTATTATCATCATTATATTTTTATTAAGTAAGCAGCTCTCTGACTCTCTCTCTCTCGAGATATTTTTTTCTCTACTTGTTAAGAAGTTGCTCAGAGAAAAAAATCACGTTTTGTTATAATATCCTATACTATATCCCAGCAAGTTCATCATCATAACCCAAAAGAAGAGAAAGAAAAAAAAATATACGGAAAAAATCTCGGCTATTCCTTTTTGCTTTTCTGATGCCTTCCTAGTTGCTAGTTCCTATCTTAATAAGATTCATGAACAGTGTGTCATATTTTATACAGATAAGTCGCTCTAAAGCATTTTCCCCTACGAAAAAAAGTCGCGAGTCATAATTCTGTCATTTTAGTTTTTCTTCCTTTTCCACTACTACCAAACCACCACAAACTTCTTTATTCCGCGCGTGTGTGTGTGTTTGTGCTTTTAATGCATTTTTCTTTTTGAACACCGAAAAATATTATTATATAAAAAGATATGTGATTTCCAGTAAAAGGATTAGACAGTCCACATGATATAGACCACTTTTGATAATAATGGCGATCATCATAATATCAAAGATGTTTTTATTCAGTACTATACTCCATTACAAAGTTTGGAGATACAGAGTAGCTCTGCTCTGCAGTCATTTTTCGGATATCCAGAGAGATATATGACGTTTTTATTGCTTTTGGTTAGAGAGGTACTTGTACGCAATGTTGGCCATTTCAGAGAGAATGAGAATATGTATGATTTCTTACCCCGCTTGATGCTGTGCTTCCTATCACAAACAATAATCTTAATCACTGTGATGAGCACCAGTATTGCTGTTCAAGTGTGTGTGGTTGTGCGGAGTACATGTGGTATTGCTGCTGGTGATAAGCACTACTGAATACTCTACTGCACTGACAATAATTTGAAAGTTTAGGTGGAATGGGAATGCAGAGATAGTGCAGAGATATATCACCCACACACAAACAATTTTATTTTATGATGACTGTGCTAACTGGTAGAGCTTCAAAAGGAAATCTATCTTTTTAATGTAGCATTTTTATTTCTCATCTTATCCTTCAAAATATATTATTCACAAGCTTTATTACTCACTTATTATCAAAAAATGTTTAATTTTCTTTGCAAGGCTAGAGACCAATGTTGTTCAAGGATGTATTCTTATTCCAGACCAATAACAACAGACAAAGGTCCACAGCAAAAAAAAACTTTCTCTTTCCAGTGCAATAAAAATCTGCATCCGTGAGTTTTTTAAAGGCATATTTGTAAAGATAATTATAGGTGTGTACTTTTAAGGGAATCCCGTTTGGGGTCGTTTTAGGCAAATGTCGTAAAAAGGAAAATCTTTATCTTCTCCACTTGCAAAATTCTCAAAATGTGTAAACATTTCCTCTGCACAGTGCCCACCCAAACTCCCCACTTATAAATATAACCGTAAAGCAAGAGTAGAATGGTGTCGGATGAAATGGTTTGTAAAAGAGAAAAATAATTCAGCCAGAAGCAAACGTAATATGCATAGTTTAGCAGCAAATGACTTACTTTTTTTAAGAGAAAAAGTTTTAGTGGTTTAAATGGGTAATGCATTATTATGTAACGTTTAAAGTCACATTATCTTTAGGTCTTTTTGATATTCTACTTATTTTACTACTCCCTTCCCTTCCTCACTGCACTGCACTGTGCTATGCTGCAATCCGATATTATTATCTCATCTCATAATTCTTAATAGTGTGTTCCGGCTTTTTCTCTGCTTCTTATTCTTTTTTCACTTTTTTACAAGTTGCTGCTCTCCTCTCGTTTTACTTTTTATACATTTTTATCTTTTTTTAGCATCATCATCGTCGTCATCAGAGTTATTTTCGTATTATTTAAGACCAGTTTAAAGCAAGACATTGGCACGTCGTATATAACATCTATAACGACTTGTTATAACAGCCACCACCAACCCAACCAACCACAAAAACTCTGAAAAAAAGTATTATCTTGCTCTTACATCTTCATTAGTATTATGAATGAATGAATTTTAACTTTTTAATTCTCCCTGACTCTCCTCTTCCTTCTCTGTGTAATGGCTGTGGTGGTAAGGTCTCTGAGGATTTTTTCCACATAGCCGAGATTTTATTTATTGCTTAATAAGACAAAAGAGCGTGTAGACTTACATTGCTGCTCAGGGAGAATATCGCCTCTGCAATAAAAAGAGCTCCAACTTGAGTTGCATTTCAGCCATAAGAAAATGGTCTAAAAATGATATTTTATATATTTTTTGTATTATCTTCCCTTTTGCCTTTTATTATTATTTTTTGCGCGTTGTGTGTCCTCCTCCTGTCTAATGGCTCTTCTTTTAAGTCTTCTTCCTCCACCTCCTCCTTCCTCCTTTTTCAAAAGGAAGATATTATGATTATTCTAGAGAGATGAATAAGTACTGGGTGGATAGTGGGATAGCGTTTAACTTAATGAGAGTAATTTAATGTGTGCAAAGCATTTTAATTCTTTGGAAAAATGAGTGTGAAACGTTTTAGGGGTGGTGGAGATTTAGAGAGAGCAGAGCAGGAGAGGATGGATACTATTTAGTGCAGAGCAGGAATAATAAAGTGGAAAAATATTCTCAATGATTTTTTTCTCTCTTTGTAAAATCTTTTGCGTTTTATTTGAATTGGGGACAGCAGCAACGTAATGATAATGATAATATCTGTTTGTATTATCAAACATGTTTAGTAATGCATGAATGGGGAGAAGATGAAGAAATTAAAAGAATTTTTAAAGAGATATATAAATTTTATGACTTTTGTTGTAAGGGTTAAAGTTTTTATGGAAATGCAAAAGTGGAAAAGAGAATATGAGAAATGGGTTTAAAAATCAAAAAGAATTTCGAGGCAGGTGTGCATAAAGTATCTTTTGCATTTTATGCAATATTCCTAAGTATCATTAAGAACTTGACATTACAAAAATTTACACACGTGCTAAAATCCAAGTTTTGCAAAAACATTACTCAATATATTTACAACACACAAGCAATTATACTGGAATGCGTGTAAAACTTGTGTTCCAATTTGAAGGCAAGGGTTGTGCGTGTAATGCGCATAACTTAATTCGGTTACAAAATAAAATGGAAAGTAAAGTGCGTAACAGCAAGTCACGAAGTTGGGTACCTGCACCAGAGGATAATATTTATTATTTGTGTGTAGGTTTTCGCAGAAACTAATAACCACTGAGCTGCTGCTGCTTCAAACGCTGTTGATAAATGATAAATATATTTATGAGCAAGGATATACCAGCAGGCAGCCCCAGAGCAATATTATTTTTACGCTCATCTTTGCTCATCTCATATTTCTTACCCGTAAATTGTAATTGCATCCCTTTATTCCTCTTCTTCGAATGTGTGCTTTACTGGTTCATACTGAATACCAAATGAAAATGTATGTAATGCCATACCACATAGGTTTTAAACCTGTGTTCTTATGCCCACCAGTACATCGCTTATCCATTTTGTGACAATAACAATAATTACTATTACAACTTATATAATAATATCTGTTTTGCCTGCGCATTATTGACGTACCTCACCAGAGAAGAAAGATGAAGAAGAAGGGTTAAGGTAGAAAATATTATAGCCCTGTTGCTAATGCCGGTCTTTAAAAAATTCAAACAGATTTTTTTGCACTCTCAAATCTATCCACTGGTACCCAGTACCCATCATCATTATTAATATGAATTATGACTCTATGAATATAACTTTTAAGTTAGGTATACTAATACCAGCACTAAAATCTACATTTTTCTAGCTTTATTCTTCTTCGGCAAGAGAGGACAGCTTGTGATTAAGTATTTAGTAATAATACAGGGAATAGTGCATGCAAGCATACTTGGCTGGCAACTGTATGAGAATATGTGTCATGTCATGATGTTGTTAAATAATCGTTATATCACTTATTATTTTCATATTATCATCCATCAACACCACCACCACCACTACTACCAGAAGAAGAACAAGAAGACGCGACCAGAGAGAGAGGGACTCAAATTCTTTTTGAAGGGAACAATACTTTTAAATACGCGAGAGACTTTTAAAACTTGTACAATGCTCTTTAATACATATCCTTATCTAGCGTAACAGTTTTTTTATTCCTTCTTCCTCCGAAGGACATATTATTATACAGCGCAATCCTTTATAAAGCGGGCCAGAACTGGCAAACATTTAACATTTTCTTTCAGTGGGACCACCAGTTAAGTCAGAGCTAAAGTTTTGATAAGGGATTTTGCAAGGTAACAAAATAAAAAAAAGGAACTTGTTCGTCCTCGTTCCCGAAAGCCAGGGTGCTTTCGCGTGTGTGCGTTCCCAAAAAAGAAAAAAATTGAAAGTGATTCCTCTAGTCTTTTGAAACAGTGCGTATTTTAAAGAAGCATCCAAAATGAATAAAGTTGCGGTGAGTGCGGATAATTTCTGTGAATATTTTTTTCTTATTGGTTTTCTACCTAACGTTTGTACCTGTTTCCTTTTATAAAACTGTAGGTATTGCTGTTGGTGGTAGCAGATAGTGCTCTGCTTATTTCCGGTCTTCCCCATCCACAAGGTGGATACTCGTATCCCGCCGCTGGAGGCAGTTCATCTGGAGGAGGTAGTGGGTGTTGTAACAATGGCGGAAGTTCTGGGGAACTAGCTGGAGCGGGTGCTAGCTTTGGCGAAAGTTATGCCAGCCGACCCGGTAACTTTGGCGCTTCTGGAGGTGGTTCCGGTGGTAATCTGAACGTAGAATGCCAACGTCAAGAGGTTTCCCCCGGACGCTATCGCTTTGTCTGCGAAGGAGTTAACAAAGACGCCATTTCCCTAAGAAGCGAACACATTCTCTGGCTGCAAAGCAATGGTGGACAACAACAGATTTTGGATATTGAAGTACCCAACTACAAAATCGAGGAACTTATCAAGGCCGGATTTAAAGCCACGCCTGGACAAGGGCCCAAGATTAACGTTTTGCTTAAGAAACCAGAACAAAGCTACGATGCTCAAGTGGACGTGCCTGGATCTACCAGTGGAGAGCCTAGTGTCAACTTGCAATACGAGCCAGTTGAAAAGGTCGTGGTGCACTTTCCCAATGACAAGGCTTATTCGCCTCTTAGCGGACCCATCTTGCCACCCTTGCAGGAACGAGGAGGAAGACCACAGAGGCAAACGCAGAAGCAGTTTTCCAAGCCAAGATTCCAACCCGTGTTGTCTCAGCAAACTTCATTGCAACCCCAGTAAACACCGGATAATATTTTATTCTTTTAATTATTCATATTTTAACTATTATCCAGGCTTGAACAAAAAAATGGTGGAGAACTACGAAGAAGCAAGTAACTCTCAACAGATGCGTCGGATGCGGATTACGATTACCTCTACAAGGAATACACTTTGGAACATAACGACTGTGCTCATTTTCTGTACATTTTTATTTAACAAAATGGATGGAAATATGAAGAGATTATCTATTTTTTAGTATAAAAAATACACAACGCGCCTTAAATAACCAACCTATCAATTTAGTTCACACGCATATTATAAAATACTTTAGTTATTTCAATTTATCTACTACATACATGCCATTGTTTTAGCATTTACACTTCTTTTATAGCTATTTTTCATTCCAAAATTGTAAAGCTGCTATATAGTCCATAAAGTCAGAAGAAAAAGACAGAAAGCTATATTTTATGTTGTAAACCTATTTTTAAACAAGTTACCTATCTGTCTTTTATGTGTGGTGGAACATGATATGTAATAAAAATGCAAATTTATGTGCAATGCAATGAGATCACGTACGCGTGGTCTTGAGAAAACAATGCAATTAGAAAATGAAGCCTTATTTTACATAAAAAAATATGTTACCGAACGGATGTCCACATGAAACCGTCGAGACCGCGACCGTTAGGTATAAACACATTTGATTTTTTTGTTTACGTGTCCATAATCTTCCCCGTGCTTAATGCACGTACCGTTTTCTGCGTTTTGACAGACAGACATGCTTGCATAATTAATATTGACAACATTGCCATAAGAGTAATACTGGCCTAAATCAGATCCATTCGTTCTTACAGATCATAATCGCATCTTTGCTGCTTGCATCTTGCTTGGTGGTTTATTAGCCATTAGCATTATCCCTCAATTTTACATGCGATGTGTGCGACTCAAGCTAATATGCAGAAAATTGTTTAGCTTTTTTGTTAGCTGTGTGCGTTGGGACCGTGAGTATAGTTAACACATTATTAACCATTAGCCCATATATTACCATTTGTCCATTAGGTTTGTTCACAGTGGTGAAATTCATCTGGCAAAAAGGAGTAAACAAAATCTTACAAGATTTTTTTTCAGCCGGAGGTGTTGCGTAATTTATTTTTAGAAAGCTTCTTCTTCATCTTCTTCGGACACATTGTATTCAATTTTGAGACTAACACGAGGTTGTGTAGTTGTAGTTGTGTATTCTCAGCTTTAAAACCAAGATGATGATGATAATGATGTGCGTGTACTTATTACATCGATTATTATTACGTATTACGACAAAGAACAATATTGTTCATAGAACATGTGTCCTCACCTACTTATCATCATTATCAGAGATGCGGACTCTGTGCTGTGCTGGCAATAATAACAACAGGAATTTTTTTGAAGGCAGTGCCTGGCTTGAGAAAAATAGTTGGATAATGGGACACCTAAATATTATAAAAGGATCATATTTCTCCCTTAATGTTTTTGCAATGCCTTGGTATGCGGATGAGATTCAGAATGGAGATAAAGTTTTAGGGTAAGCTGAGTAGGCACTAAATGACAATAATGATGGCGGAGTTTTAAACAGAAAAAGGATAATTATAGGTTTGCCGTTTTTATATGCTATTCCTTTACTTCCACTTAACTACCGACCAGGACCAACACAGCTTATTGTACTAAGTTTTACAATTGACAACTGCTAAGAAAAGTAAGAGCTTTTTTAAATGTTGAATCTTGTGGGGTTTTAAGCATTTCTATCATAACAATATTATAAACATTATTAGTAAAAGTAAATTATATTGCATAAGAATAAAAAAGCTAAACAAGATGATTTATGGCTGACAAGATAGGGAAAAGAAGTAGGAAAAAATGTAAGGTAGTCAACCTGTCATAATGTCAGTAGGTACTACTATACTGTGCATCATATCAACAAACTAATGTTCCATATTAAACAGCTAGCTTGTATGCTTAGTAAAATAATAGAAGATAATATTATACATTATATATGCAGTGCTCACGACAAGCAATTGTCATCTCTTCTCATAAATAAATCCCTTCTTGACATGAGTGATCATGATACGACTATGAATTGAATTGGACAAGGCATTAACAATTAACTCTGAGATGGATTGCTGTTCTCACGTTGACAATTTTGGCAGAGAGTGAAACTCGTAAAAAATGGGTGGAGTCGTGAAAAAGGGAAATCCGAGTGCTAATTGGGCAAATCAACAGCGTTTACAATCTGAATTTGAAAAAATAATGGTTTAAATGCTTCTGTGAAAATAATACGTTATGTTTTTTATCGATTGTTTTCATTTGGAATCTCAACAATGAAAGTTGAACCACTTCCTTGTTGACCATTGTTTCAGGCTGAAGAAGAAGAGGAAGAACAATGAGCGTAAGAAATGTGTTATCATATGCCTTAAATGTTTAAAAGGAAGGGTGAATAATTGCCTGTTTAAGCAAATATGTATTTCAATTGTACAAATAAGTAAATAGCACGTGTTCACGCATCTTAACAGGTACTCAAACACTTTACTCCGCTGCTTGAAAAATACTTGAAACTTTGTACAAATTAAATTATGATTAAGAAAGGTGCTTGCTCATTCCTAAAATTTCAATGAAAATTTCATTTGACAATATTTACAAATGCTTGGAAAAAAACTGCCCGTACCTATAACTAAATTACATAATAAAATGCATAATCATTATGTAAAAAAGTGCACTGTCAGCATTTTGGTTGTAAATAGATCACTTGTGGATCCTTCAATGTGCAAATTTTTTAAGCCAAGTGTTTCTAGTAAATAAAAGAATGATTAATTATTTCGCACTTTGCAGATATACCTCCTGAGGGTTGAGGATAATGCCTTTAATAGGCTGCCCAGGGTATGGCACCAAGGTAGGCAGTAGGTAACTGCACGATGCAGTTAAAAGTTGAATCGGGTAAGGTAAGAATCTTGATCCAAGACTGAAATAAGATGAATGAATGAATATATGAACAACTTTAACTTCACTTTTTGTTGATTGGCTCGTAAGGGCAATTATGCGCTAAGGAAGATTGGCTGCAATTGCTTGCTTGATGCGTAACTAGTTAATTTAGCTGATAGTCTTAACAAGTTTTAAAATGAAATGAAGATAATTAATCCTTCTTCAAATTACCTTTCACTATTGCCTGCGATTTGCAATGTCCAATTAAAACTACGCATTATATGTACATTTTCTGCTACATCATCATTTATGCATACCCTACAAATTGCACATATGTACTACCAAGCTAGTTGACAGAACTTTATATAGGTATGATTAATTTTTTGTTTGTATTTTTCATTACTAAATTACACGCGAGTGGACATCAGTTAAGAAATAGATAATATTTCAAAAATGCGAGTATGCATAATAATTCCTGTCGCACCATTTAATAAGCTAGCAGCATGCGATCATGATCATCTTCTTAACGAAGATATATTTTTAGGTAGCTTTCAATAAGAAACCTTCATTTTGTCTATCAAGCGTTGAAGATGCGTCCAATAAAGCAACACCTTTAAGAATTTGCAACAAAGGACTGACTAGTGTGTACCAAACACCTTGTCCATTTGTCACTTTTAACACTTAACTGGCAAGTGTCATTTTTCAGCATTTGCATAAAAGTCATTGAGCCAAGACTACTACTGAATACGGTACAGTGAGTACCTATAACCCTTTTTTATCTACTGACTTGATAACTAATTGAAAATTGATGATTTGCATGGTTTTAAAAAGAAGACGAATAAAAAAGGCAACTAACTGGACGGTTGCATTATGCATGCACACCGTCAATAAAAAATGATTTTTTTGGTGAGATATTGCACTCAAAGCTTTTAAGAGTCTGTAAAAAACGCATGACTTTGCAAAAAAAAATATTATGTACAGTGAGTCATGACTCATGAGCTTATTCAAAAGACACACAATCCCACAAATAAATACAAGAATTCAGTGACACCTTAACCGTTTTAATATTTTTTTCCTCTCTGCTAACTTTAGTCTCTAATTCTTCTTCTAAAAGTCAGTCACGGACGATTATTTAAGCCCAGTGTCTCGTCGTGTTCCTATTTTTGCACGTACCTAGAAAAGACCTCTTTCAAAGATGGATTTTCCATTGTTTAAATCAGCAGCAGTTATAATATCTTTGTGCAGACTTTGATGATGATGAGCACTGATGGTGTTACAAAGCACGTCTTCAAGTGCATCCTTTGCAATTATTGTCATTATTAATAGATCTTCATCATGTTTCAGACTCAAACATAGACACACAAGTAATAGTTCTCGCCGAATAAGGTCGTTTGCTAAAAGATAATTACTATTTTGTTAAATGAACTGATCCTCGCCTTTCACTGCTGAATTAAAAATATATCTGATTGTGTGTAGAAAAAAATTATGTATTGCAAGCGCAAGGCTGCTGCTGTGTTGGTATTTTTATTGCGCGGTAGTCACATGAAATGAAGATGAAGGGAGTAAGAACTTCTGACAAATTGTATCTCTGTCTGAGTGACAAGTAGCGCTGATGACTGCTGAATGGTTTCAAGTGTGATGATGGGAACTGTGGATGGTACCTGAATGCTAATCACTCGACGTGTGTTATTGGGGAATTCCAAGAAACAGATTCTTTTTACGCTTTACGATTACATTCCCTGTTTAAAAAAATGGATTCAACTAGAAGTAGTTAATATTCATATTGTAAGGTTGTAAAAATATATTATTTTGGGGCGGTCTGGAATTTACATAACGAAAAAATAATACTTTTTTATATTCCTAAGCAAAAGGTTAAGGTTGGGTTGTGTTTCGAAATAGGAAAAGATACAGTTTCGCCTTTTCCACTTATTACATTTTACTTAGCAGTTGAACGATGAAACTGAATGCGGTTTCTTTTTTAAATGGTTAGCAGGTGTCTATTATACATGGCATAACCTGCTAATTATTACAGTAAGCTCTATGGCTTTTGTCCTATTTTATGCCTTTGCACTAATAACAGCATTACCTTTTTAGGAATTGTAAAGGGATGCTTCCACATTTTTTGCGAAAGGGCTCCTCCTTTTCACCACTCTCTCATTCTATTTATCATTCCATTCAACAACTTCAAGCTAAGTTCCTTGAAAAGCATAAATCAGCGACTAATTTGTTATGGCTGGGCTTACATCACATTATATTATGGCTTGGTAAATAGTAAATAGCAATCAAAAACACTGAGCTTCATATACTCCATCAAATCATCCCCGGTTTTGGCTGTCAAAATGTTCCAAAGAAAAGCCCATAATATATTAAGGAATAATCAAGTATCGCCACTTGACTCGTTGATATTACTGCAAATAAATGTTTAATTATCTTAATGTACATGATGAGCAGTGGTTGGACCACACTGACCACACAGTCATAATAAATCATCTCTCTGAGTGCTTCTCATCATCAGCTCTTTGAAATGGGTAATGTTTTCTGTTTTTCTCTAGCTCTCTTGATACCTTTTTACCTATCCGGTAGTCTTTATGGCAAACTGTGAAAGCTTGTGATGATGAGAGCTTCCTGTTGAAAGCCTAATAAATTCAGAGCTCATCATTTTGTACAGGTTTGTAGAAGTATGTGGACGCGAAACAAAATAATATGGAATCTTTATGCGAAATCGAAACGCTTCAAAAATACCTACACTGTGTCTTTCAGACATATAGAACAAAATAGTACTGAGTAGTGCCGATATTTTACAAACAAATAAATAGAAAATATAACGTGACTGCTTTTCCGCTCGTACAAGTGTTCTCTGGAAATGGAATATAGCTTGAAAAAACCATTCCTAGAGCTCACTCGTCCATGCAGCAAAACTGTGCCTTTCGCTTTCTTGCAGTGGCTCACATTCCCCCAAAACCAGCTTCCATTCCAGACTCCAGACTCAATGAAAACTTTCCACGCTTTGCATACACGTACTGACTTGTGAAGTACCCTATTCAGTCTAAATGAAGATTTCTCCTTTTTGGCGATCTATATTCCTGCTTCTTTAGTTAGATAGTTAGATAATAAGTTATAATAAATATTATGATTGAATTACCCATGAATGCATATTTCTGTGAATCTCCACTTTTACCGGCCCATCTCATAATATTATATGCTCTTAACCTTTTTCTTTTTATCTAACCTTTTAAATACTGCTGAATATAAGCAGAGTGAAAGAAAGAGGGAGAAAAACGATCAATTATGGAAAGAGAAAACGCTTTTGATTTCCTAAAAGAGCCCTGCTTTGCTTTTTCTCTCTGTCCCTCTCTTTCTACTTATTTATTTATTTGCGTGATGTTTGCTTACAGAAAATCCTTTGATGACCTGTCCCCTTTTTGTCAGAGATGATGATAGGTAACCAACCAGAATAATGTGGTCATGATACTCAGGAATACTGAATAAATCGCAGAAGCATAGTAGTTTCATCCTTTTCTCATTCTTCTTACCTGAAAAACTTGGGCCAAGTCCTTTTGGCTAGTTTATTTATTTAACTTTCCCAGAAATCCTTTGACCGTGTGCATCCACGGGACAAAAAGCATAATAATTTTCTTTTGATCAGTGAGATGAATCGCTACTTATTTGTCTGCACGGAAAAAGGCACACCTACAGCTTTGTGAAAACTCCGAATACGGTGCAATTCTAGCAGATGGAAGGAAAAGCACTCATCTTACATATTAAAACAAACAACACAGCTATTTTTCCAAACTCTTGACTTTATTTCATTTTATCGTGGTGTAATGTACTTATCATTATAATAAATATGTTTGAATAGCAATAAAATTCATCATTATGGAATATTTTCATAGTATATTATACGCACTTTACAATTCCTTTTCATTTTCTGCATTTATCAGAACAAGCCTTTGGTAGAAGCCATAATATTATATTATCATATCATTTTATAAATTACTAAACAAAACCAACTAAAAACTAATTAATTTTTTATGATTTCAATACAGGTTTGTGAATAGATTATAGTAATAATTTAGCTGTTTTACTTGATTTCACTTCACTGAAAATGTTCCACTTTTTGTTGACTTACTTGGTAAATATGGTATACACAGAGAGAGCTACTTATCATCGCTTTGCATTCATTGTCAATATTTTTTCGAGAGTTTTTGTATTCTTATAAATAGTTTAAATGAATGGCGAGAATTACAAGTGCTTAATAAGCTATATATTTTATACACTTAGCAGAACATTATGGAATGAGGTAATCAGAAGATTCACAATATCTTGTTTAATTTGGTTTGGATATTAGCTATCATTTATAAACAATTACGCTACATGCTAAGATTCTTATTAAATGTAGACTTAAGTGCATTTCTAACCAGTGTAGCTTGATGATCTATTAGAGCTAGTAATTTTAACTATATCTAGCAATTTTACTCGTCCAGATGCAGTAACACTTATTTCAAAAATGCCAATCTATCTTGTTATTATTCCTAATTTGCTAAGCTAAAACTAACTAAAACGTTAAAATGTTATGATTTAAGTACCTATGCACTATGTTTTGAGATTTTAAAACATTTTTTTCCGGTTTGATTGCTAAAATTACGGGTATACTGTGTTTGCATTTAATATAGATTTATAAACAGGCTTACATTTTTGGAATGGTTTCTTTTTCTTCGGAAAGATACCTATTTCATATTTGTTAAAAACTATTTTCTATCTAATAAAAAGCTAGCATCTACTACTTACAAAATATAATTACATGAAATGCCTTTGGGAGTTTAAATGCAAAATGTAGCATGATTTTGTGAAAGGGTAAAAACTGCTCTGATGATGAGGGAGAGAGCATCAGTGTATTTTAATTATGTGTATTGGTTAACATCAGAACAAAAATGCATGAAATTATATGGCTTACTTAAACAGCCTTGCTCACAAGGTCATTTTCAGCCTCTTGCACTTGGCACGCCTGTTCTTGAACCAAAACTGCACATTTTTTGGTTCCAACTTTGGAAACTTTTGCCTATAAGGCATGCGATTCAACTCGTCCGTATACTTGAGAATAAGATTGTGACTAGGATGTGTATTGAGACCAAACCATTGTTCCAGTCGAGGCACCTCTGTCACAGGATCGATAAAAGTTCGGTTTCTCTTCCTTCTCTCGTCCAAACTGGAAGCTAAAGAGTTTTGACTGGGATGGTGATTCATGTGATTCATATGATGTGCACCCAAATTCAGCGGACCCATGCCCAAGTCTCCCCCTGCACCCCCACCCCGATTAGAGTTGATTATACTGCTAATAATATCCGCACTGGAAACTCCTCTTGGAGAGCACAGCTCATCACCCCGTAATCTACTAAGAGGATCTCCACCAGAGCCAGAGCCACCACCACCACCTGCTCCACCAGCTCGTCCTCCCGGAATTAATCCCGGAAGTCCATTTTGAAATTCATGAAATAGGTCTAAACCTGAGGTGCCTGGTGGACTAGGTTTTCCACCCTGAGCCAAAATCCCCTTTCTACCCGCTGTACTAGCAGCTACCATACTTAAAGCAGATTCGTATCCCACTGGACCTCCATCCCCTACACTACCCGATCCGGGAAAGCTGGCTCCCCCAAAATTAAATGAATTA
Source organism: Entomobrya proxima (assembly GCA_029691765.1). NCBI lineage: Eukaryota > Metazoa > Arthropoda > Collembola > Entomobryomorpha > Entomobryidae > Entomobrya > Entomobrya proxima. The sequence continues at coordinate 2,221,535 of CM056168.1, forward strand.
AAGTGTCTATACGCCATAAAGCTGGGGTGCTCAAAAATGGCAGGAAAGCGTCCCACCATTGACGGAGCACCAGAAAAGTCATAATTGTGACTGGGACTAACTCCAGGCGAGCTACGGGGTGACATGGAGGAACTAGTGGAGTGGTTGCTAACATGCCGATGATGTTGCTGCTGTCTGGGATGAAGTGGATCATCATCTGGGGTAAGTCGAGACTCACCACCACCGTCTTTGGTCTTGTTACCTTCGTTGCTACTCCGACTACTGGTACTCACCCCGCCTTGTTGTGCTACTGCGGGTGAAACTAAATCCTCTTTCTCGGGGCGGTGATGTTGATGATGATGCCGTTCATCCTCGAAATCCGTAGCTCTACTGTTTCCGCTTTTTCTTCCACCGCTTAAATCCTTGGGCTCGTTATTATTACTGCAGCAGTCTCCCGGACTTCGGGCCTCGGTAAGCTCTACATCCACACTGATGTAGTCATCATCTTGCTGTTGTTGTTGCTGCTCTTCTTTTACAACCACTTTATTCTTTCTTTCGGCGGATTTTTCACCACCTTCGGCATCTTCATCATCGTCACAGGGTGAATCTTCGGTTTGTTTTAAATCCATTGTATCCATTTCCTCCTCATCACAATCATCAGCATTGTCTCCTCCGGCGGCTCTATCTTTCTCTGAGAGATCATCTAACGGATCTCGTTTTATTTTTCGGGAAGCAGCTCCCATTGCATCCATTGCTTCTTCACCTTCCTCCTCATCACCGGAATCATTTTCATGATGATGATCTTTTCTTTCTAAAGCCGTGCTTCCGATATCTGCACTACTTTCCCGTGAACCCCGACTCTCATTAATGCTGTGATGATGATGTTGAGAGTGGTGGTGCGGGTGATGAGCAAAATCTCGGTCCTCCCTACCCACCACACCGCTTTCTTCTGAGTCATCACCTTCCGGAGAGTTTTCTGGTTCATGGTCCGAGTCTAATGAGCGGGGAACACGGTGATGATGCTGAGTGTGGTGTAAATGTCGACTGTCATCGTCATCAGGAGAAATTGCATTGTGATGATGAGCATGGTGCTGATTGTGAACTTGATTGTGCAGATGGATGGCAGCAGCAGAGATGGGGCTTTGGTGATGGTGGTGCGGGTGATGATGAAGGGCAGCATGGGGAAATGCAGCCAGACCGTTGTAACGGAGCTCGTTTCTTTTCTGGGCTGCGCGTGCATTTTTGAACCAGTAAATCACATTGTTTACGTCCAGGGGCTTCCGGTCCTTGCGACAGTCTAAACTGTTGAGCTCACGGACGTACTGCTGAATCTACAAATTGCCAAATAAAAAAATAAAATGTAAAAACAAAAAGTATAAAAAATTAAGCACAAGCTTTTTTTTAAATTCCAAGCTAAAAATATTTACCTGGTGCCGTGAGGGATGCGGATTTTCAGCAAACCATTGTTGCAACTTGGGTAGTTCCATTTCCGGATCAAAGCTAGTTCTCATTCTAGTTTTCTGCGTGGTCAACCCATGAAACACCGGATGATTTCCAGGATGGTCCTCATTGCCCCCATCAAAAGTTGACTTATTCGCCACTGCACTTTGGAGATCCGCATGAGATGACTGATGAAGGTGATGGTGCAAATGAGGATTTCCTTGATGATGGGCTGCTGCTGCGGCGGCGGCAGCCGCAGCAGCTGCAGCTACAGAAGATAAACTACCTGCTCCATTCGCCCCATTGACTAAATGACCAGCACCACCGGCTCCACCACCAACATGAGTGTGATGATGATGATGAGAAGAGGACAGAGGTGAAGATAAGCCTCCATTTTCACGCGAGCCACTAGAGCCACTTCCGCTGTGATGATGCTGACCAGATGAGCTTGTTGATGACACTCCACCCGGGCCATTTGCAAGGGCAGCTAAATGATGATGAGGTCCACCTGAAGCAGATGGATGATGATGAGGCAGATTCTGTAGAGATTCCAGACTGCTGCCTAAACGCTGCTGAAAATGGGTGGCGTACCACTGGTCAAATCGACGCTTTACGTCTTCAGCAAGATTTTGTGGCCATTGGCCTTTCATTAGTTGACTAAGAGTTACCTAAATAGAAAAGGAAAAAAGGGGGAACATGAAAAATTGTGCAAACATCTCTCTTTAACTTCAACTTCATTACTTTTATTTCAGCATCAAAGTCAAATGGAGAGTAAATAAAAAAACGGGAAAATCTTTTGAGCAGATTACAAGATGAAAAATCATGCCGAGAGATGAAAACAACTCATACGCAAAAAAATGCTTTCAAATAAATGGAATAAATGAAAAAGAGAATTCTAAAAAAGAGATTCCAAAACTAGTAGTAAAACCCCCTTTGTTCACTCCCCAGCGAATAGGGAAAGCACACACACGTACATTCGTACATAAGCCAAAAAAGAAGACAAGATGATTCCTAAAGTGTGCGACTTTTCTGACAATTCATTTACCTAAGTATGCATATCATCTGTCATCTTTTCTCTTTCCACGGAATTTATACACACTCCTCCTTGTTCTCTTTTGCAAATATTTAAACCTCTTTCTTCCTTTTCCTCCTTTCGTCTTCTCAACTTTAAGCTTAATATCATCCATACAATTTTTTTTAAAAAGAGATGAGACTCCACACAAGAAGAACAAGGGAATCCTTAGCAAATAAAAGGGTTTCCCAACTCTAAAGTCTAAATTCTAAAAAAATCCAGACCAGACAAAGCAATTTCTTTTTTATTCGTATTCCGTCATGTAGAGTATTACTACACACAGAAGATATAATAAGGTCGTGATTGCGACATTTTTTATACTACCCATTGTTCAGATAAAAAAACCAAAAGAGAATAAAAAGTAATTTAATTCCATTTTAAACGGGGTAAAAGTATGTATCATACTTAAACTCTTGTCAGCATTAGTATCATCTTCAAAAATATATAAGATGTGATTTCCTGCCTTCATTTTTTCTCCCCAAAAATAAAGAGTTTTTCAAATTAAAAGGGAATAAAATTAAGTTTAAAGCTCAGAGCATACATGCTTAGTATAAAGTTGTAATAAAAACTGTGTAAAGGGTTAGTATTAAAAAGATGCATACGGGAAGCACATACTCGAGCCATTATATTATCCGTCTTTACAAACTTGTTCCAAGAGATCAAGCAAACTGAACAAAAGCCTTGCGCGGAGAAAAAAGTTTACTTTCGGAAAATAAAAGAGAGATTAAACTTGTTTTCATCCCTGTTCTCCTTCCTACTACTCTTCTCAAGCCTTGTTCTCTAATTTTAAATATTTTTTAGCAAAAATTTTTAACAGCAGAGCTTTATTCGCATGGATAAAAAACGTGCTCATCGCCATTATCATCGCGTTTCATCATCAGAATATAAAGCCACTTCTAATGAAATAGGTATGTACCCAGTTGGTAATTAAGTATAACGTGGTATGTTACATGATTCATGATCTTTGTGTCTTGATCTCTCTTCTACTGTAAATTTTTCAGAAAAAAGAATAAAGTTGTTTGAAGTGGGATTTGGCTCATTGAACAAAAAACGAGAAGAGGGAGAGATTTATTAGCAGAAAAGATCAGAGATACCTGCATGTAGACTAGAAGGTGATATATGTATGTTGAAAATTGATACATTTTTCTAACCCTTTGATCATTTTCTATTCTGCTCTAGTAACTAGTAAAATTAAATCTTTGTAAATTATAGCGCACACACCTAATTCTAATTCCAACTTTTAATTCGAGAAACATACATTTTTTTCCTTTGACTGTTTGAAATTGATCTTTTGGGCAAACAAAGTTTTTTTACATGTCGATATTTTTCACTAAATTCACTAAGTATTTAGCCTTATACACTTTTTTACTGCACAGAATAATCTCAAATCATATTTCTTATTTGTTTTATTCTGCTTTTGCTCCCCTTCCTTTCCCGTTTGTAATCATTTGCCTCCATTTTCATGACATGCTCATTACTGTAAAGAAGTATAGATTTTTTAGAAAAATTAATCCCAGCACAACGTTCTCCTGCCTGGCTTTGCCTGATTATTTTACATAAATAGTTTGCTGACGTTGTGTTGTTGTTGGGTCACGATGATGAGACTGACGATTTAAGTCTAATTTAATCCCCCCATTTATTTCTAACCTTTTATATGAAGAGTTTTAGTATACCTGTACAGCTATAATATTATAGCACATCACATGATCTTTTCAATTTGTATTTATTTATTTCAATTCTTTCAATTGGAAATGGAATAATAAATACGGTGGAGGTTTAAAGAGAGAAAATGTGCGCTAAGATGACTGACTACTATTGAAAGGGTGAACAACTTTTAAGGGGATGGTATATATGCATATATTTTATCTGTGCTCTCGGCTTTTCCCTGTAAATCTCTATAACTTTCCATTGAACACAAGCTTATTTGCTTGGCGAAAAGGATATAGATTTGAAGTTGTAAACTTTAAGCATTCAAATAAATAAGAAGAGAGAATTGAGAGGGAGTTAAAGTTCAAGACGGTAGACACAAGATTTAAGTAAATTTTAAGTAGCGCATTCATTCAAGCTACTTGAGCATGCATTCAAATTCTTTTTCGCTCAAAATAACTCTCTCTCTGTCTGTCTCTCTGTCTCTGTATGTCGTTGTCAACAAAGACGCGCATAAGAATATATCCGCCTTTGTATCATCGTGCATCGTGTTGTCGAAATTAAAATATGAGAAGCCAACCATTTAAGGCTTAACCTGTTTCAGGAAACGGAGAGAAAGGGAGACGACAGAAGGAGCACGAAGAAAGAACAAAGTAGTTTTGGAAAAAGAGAAAAGAAATCCTGCCTTTCTTTTGGGCAAAAGAAAAGAGAATAGATATGATGACGACAATGCAAAAAAGCTTAAATGCTCCGTCTACATGCTTGATGCACTGTTTAAAACTACATTACAGTTTTGCGTGGAATATTTATGATTATTTTACAAATTTATCAATAAAAAGAAAGATTTTCAGAAAGAATCTTTAAAATGTTACCTCATCCAAAGGACATCCACTTCCCAGTAAAAGGGAGGATGACTGAGCCAACAGCAAACGAAGTAGTTTTTCCTTCAAGTCTTCTGCCGTTCCACCCTTTGCCCTGTAAAATAAATACAATTTTTATAATAATTATACACAATCCCTTAAAATTTAAAGCTGCAAAACTGAAATGAAGGCTACAATTAAAATGGCCGATTTACTGTGGGCTATCCAAAGCAATCAAACTAATTCGCTTATCCGCTTTCAAGTTTCAGATTTCTTTAAAGCTCAGTTAATAAATCGCTTCCATTGAACAAACTGGTTGTATTAAATCATTACTACTAAATCATAAGGCATGCTGCGCCACCTTCAATTTCAAATTATACCAGCTAGAAAAACTCTTTTAAATGGTCAAGCAGACAAAAAGCTTAAAATAAAAAAGAATAAATCTTTTACTCAACTTCATTTAGATGATGTGTGACTTGTTACCTATATACTATGCATAATCATTGTTGTATTATTTTTTATTCCCTAAGCTTGAAAAAGTGAAAGGCTCTTTGTATAATCCCTTGTAATAATGCTGACGATTATTGCCTGCGACGACGATCACAATGATAGGACTAGCACATTATAAAATGTATTAATACTTTTAAAGGTGGTTAATATGCTTATAGTACAAACTATTCTGCAAATTATTATTACAAGCATACTGACTGCTAACTACTGCGATTTATCATTATGCAACCACAAAATCCCTCTGAAGAAGACTGTATGAATAAATGCGCGGATTTCATTTGGCTTTTTTTGTTACACCCGAGCTTTTTTGGTAAACCAAAAGCCTTTTTTGTATCAGAGGATAAACTCTCTGGCAGTTTGTTAGTTTCCTTGCGTGTGTGTGCAAAAGCCAAAGTATTTACAATTTTAATAATAATTCAAAGAGAGAGCACAGCAGAGAATCCTTTGTCGGATTGGATATAAAGTCTATGAAATGATGATGGTGACGGTGACAAAAACTGAAAAGGTGAATCCTCAAAGGACATCCTTTGTAGTGGTGCTGCCAAATCACCTTGTAGAGTTTTAGCTTAACGAGTAAGCAGAACAAGAGCGTTAATTATGATTATGATCTTTTGCTCTTTTGTGTGCTGTGTGATGATGATCAAGGAATCTTCTTATGACACATGGAACACTATACACCTGTATTGGGCGCATTCGTTAGTATTAATAAATATATAGAATGCCACATGCCGAAATGGAATGGAGTAATATCAAAGCGTTCTAAATAAAATAAACCTGACAAACAGGATATAGGAAACTTGCGACCCCACATGTTTGTTCGTTTGATACCCCACATGCCGTGTAGTTTTAAAATGCTTGAACTCTTGCACTTTTTTGGCTTTACCGGTCAAACTGTTATGCATTTTGAAAAATTGAAATCAGATTCGTTAATTTGATCAAAAACTGACCTAAAAACATGTGCCGCATGCTATAGGTCACTTTTAAACAATTTGAAATCGTCGTGACCTTTGACCTTAGAGTTGACCTCTTGGGATTATCTTCAGAAAAGTTTGAATAATGATGCTTGCAAAGCGTTTGAAAAAAGAATTTAAAAATCTTGAAAAATGCGGCTTCTGGATCCTTCAAATCATAAAAACTGCTATAACGGCCATATGATTCCAAATTTTAAAAAATGGACGTTGGATTCGTTAATTTGATTGAAAACTGATCTATAATCATGTGCCACATGCTATATGTCACTTGTAAAAGTTTTGAAATCGTCGTGACCTTTGACCTTAGAATTGACCTTTTGGAATCAACTTCAGACAAGTTTGAATTATGGTGCTTTTGAAGTGTTTCCAAAAATAATTCTTCAAAATTCTTGAAAAATGCGGCTTCTGGAGCCGTTCAAATATAAAAACTGCCATAACGGCCACACGATTTCGAATTTTGAAAATTTGACATCCAATTCGTTAATTTGGTCAAAAACTGATCTATAATCATGTGCCACATGCTATAGGTCACTTGGGAAAATTTTGAAATCGTCGTGACCTTTTGACCTTAGAGTTGACCTATGGTGCCCATCTTCGAACTCATCCGAGCGAGGATGCTTCTGAACAATATGCAAAAAGAAATTTTGAAAAAAGTTGAAAGATGCGGCTTCTAGAGCATCTACGGACGGACAGACAGACGGACAGACAGACAGAAGGACAGGACAAAACTAATAACTTGCTTCTTAAGTCGCAAGTTAATAAACAAAGGGGATAATTATGATAATGATTGTGTGTGGGTTTCAGTGGAATTATTTAAGCACAAGCGTAAAGTATCAATACATATTTTGCATATAAAATATTCTTACCTTGTGACTAGAACACGGAGCGTTGCATGGTTTGTTAGATCATTAAGTATGTCTCCAACGGTTTTGTGGGGCGAATCGCAAACCTGATCCAACCTCAAAGGCTTCCAGTTTCTCAGAGATATCATTCCTATTAATTAAAAAGAGTAGGAAACATGAAGAAGCAAGCTGTCAGAAAACTATATTTTTAGTTTAATTTCACGGAATTCTACAGAACAGATGCTTCTCTTTCTTTTCCAAGTAATTGGAAGCACGCAAGACACGCATCCGTTATAAAAGTATTGAGAAATTATTATTATTATTATTAAGCTTTATTCATAAACTCATTCATTCTGTCACAATAACAAAACTTCAGTGTCATACTAATCAGACTACATAATACAAAAGGAGACGAGAAAAGAAAACAAGAATGCAAAAGACAATAGGTCAAAGAGAAAGAAAACTTATTTTAATTTCACATAATTACAAATGACTTGTTGAAGATCGTTATCATTATCACCAGTTTTTAGGAGTAAAAGATTTCTCCAATTTTGATACAAAGACGAGTCAAGTAAGATTCGGGAGTTAAATATACCATTTAGTATAGGATTGTCAGATTCACTAAGCCTGCACATCAATGATATAATTGAATTTCTTCTAATTGCAGTAAAATCAGGCATACCATTACTTGCAAACATTTCACTGGCGCTGCATCGCCTTGAATAACCAAATAATGTTCTAAAAGCATCATTATAAGCAACGTTGACCGACTGAATAAAACGCTTTTCCAGTGGGCACCACAGACTCATACAGTATATATTACTGAAAAATGTACTAAAAATGTACTTTTTAATGTTAACATTTACGCGCCTAAAACGCGAAATGATCATATTTGCGTGGGCGTACAGCTCTCTCTTTCTTCTTGTTAGTTCCTGTTTATCTCTATCCCAATTTGAAATTTCATATCCCAGATATTTGAAACATGAAGTCCATTCCAAAGACTGCGCTCCTAGTGTTATAGCGGGCGGGTTTGATGCATTATCAAAGTCACGTTGAATAAAAGCTTGACAAAATGTTTTGCTTGCATTAAACGTTAAGTTGTGATCCTCCGCATATTTAACACAAATGTTAATGAGTTGCTGTAGACCCCAGATGGAAGACGCAATCAAGCAATAGTCATCCGCATAAGCAAGATAGTTAAACTTAACTGATCCAATGTTACATCCAATTTCTGAATGCTCAAGTTGCACACACAAATTGTCCATATAAACAGCGAAGTAAAAAGCCGAATTCAGTCCACCTTGTCTAACTCCGATACCAACATTAAATGACGAAGAAAGTATACCGCTCCATCTAACCACGAATAACTGATTAGCGAACCAGAACTTTAACAAACTCAATGTTTCCTTATCAAAGCCACGTTGACAAAGCTTATTTAATAAGATATCGTGCACTACAGTATCGAACGCCTTGGAGGCGTCAATGTAACAAAGATAGGTATTCGAACCCTTCCGTAAGTAATGATGACAAATTTGACGAAGGGCAAACACTGCAGTTTCTGTGCCTACTCCTTTTTTATAGCCAAACTGACCATAGTGCGTAGCTAAATTTTGCTCATATTTATCATAGATTTGGAGTTCAAAAATTTTCGAAATAACCGTAGCTAGAGCAATTGGACGGTAGTTATTGCACTTAGAGCTGTCTAAGCCCTTTTTCTTTAAGATTGGAACTACACACACACGCATTATTTGGTCGGGAATGTACGAGTGCGCGAGGCACGCATTAAAAATATTTGCTAGCACGGTGAAAACCGCAATGTTAGCATTTTGAAAGGACTCCGCTGATAGATTATCTAAACCTGCAGCTTTACCTCTTTTTAATTTCATGACACATTTTTCTACACTTGCCACTGACACTCTAAATTTGCCTTTGTGCACACACTTTTGCTGTGTACAAACATGGTTTGGAACTGTAACACGAACTTCGGGGTTAAATGCATCACTATATACATTTTTCCACATTTCCGCAATTTCTTTATCTCCTTTAGCGCCATTGATTACTGATGCTACGGTAGAATTCGTATTTCTATCCATCTGTTTAGCTTGTTCCCAAAAAGTTCGGAAGTCATTTCCACTGAATGCCCGGATAAGCTTTTCATTTATGATATTCTCTCTTGACAAACGCACTTTCTTCAGATCCCTTCTGAATTTGGATCTAGCGTTTATAAAATGTTGGTGTTTTTTATCCTTATCCAGTACAGAGTTCTGCCAGTCATGATAGCTATTTTTATAATTTGTGTAAGATTCTTTAACGAACGTATTCCATCCCGGAATCACGGAGTGTCGCCTTGATGTTTTTCGAGAAAGAATTTGCTCAGCTAATTTAGATTCGCAATTTTGTAGTATGCTGGTAAGTAACAAGCAGACGTCATCAATTTCATTGTGGTGTGATTTGGAATTACACGATTCCTGGTCACATAGTTTCCATTTTGAAAGCCGCACGAGATCTTCACGAGTTAGAGCTTCATAGACTTCTGTATGACTAGTCGATAATTTTCGCCAGTTCAATTTGGGTTTGGAGTTGTTTGTCGCACCACTTTTATCAGATTCCATTTTCACCTTAAGATGCACATTTACATTGAGCTCGACGGGAATATGATCACTTCCTGTTATTGGGAATGGAACCGAAACTGTTGACATATCAATTAAATGATTCGATACGATGACGTGATCAATCCAGCTAACTGCATTTGATCCTTTTGATCGAAATGTTGTGGTTGTGCTAGGAAGCTGCTTGACATCAAGAAGGCATGCATCACAGTCGTCACACATTTGAACAAGGTCATTAAAATTAGAATGAGTTAAACCAATATTCATATCACCCATCACGATGACAGGTCCATCATGACTAGAAAAAATACTCTGAATTTTTCCTAAATATTCAGTAATTAACGGTTCATTCGTAATTGAATTTACAGGCAAGTACACATTAACTAAGAGAAGATTTTCTGCACTTGTTTTAATTTGTATGGCTTGAATTCGCAAATCCTTAAAATCGCAGACACTAACTAAATTTTTTAGCTCGTTTCTGACTAAAAGTGCTATCCCTCCATATGGTCTCCCTGCTGTGTTTTTATGTCGTGGCATAGTTGATTGTCCTATCGCATAAAAATTTTTACTAAAATTCAAAAAAGTATCCTCATGGTCGTAAAGCCAAGTCTCTTGTAGTAAAATAATATCGTAGTCATTTATAATACTTGATAGCCAGGTTCCGTTAGTTTTTACACCCTGGCAGTTCCAGCTAAGAAGCTTAACCATGACTACTTTTAGTTTGCTCAGGACGACCCCGTCCAAAATTAGATTTTCTATTGAATCGTAAAACCAGGCTGTTCTCCGGCCAGTGTATTGGTTTAAGATACCATGCTTCACTAGTGAGAACTTCATCTTTGAAATCCCGTATTATATCCACACGAAATGAGGCATATCCGGAATATTTTGATGCTATTTTCTTAACCGAACTAAGTTTCCAGTTCTTTTCTTGTGTCACAAATTCCTCAACATCTTTCTCAGTTGTTTCTGGGTGACAGCGGGACAGGAAAATTGAAGCGACTTTAACCGCATTAACGGTTTTAATTTTCGAAGATTTAGCCGCACCCAAAATTATAGGTTTGGCTTTCTTTCGCTTTGGTTGGATGGCTACTTTCCAGTCTCCAGCATTATCGCCATGACGTGACGTGTGTGTGTGAAATGTGACGTGTTCCAATTTTCTATATAGAACTTACCAACTGCCTGTTGAATAGTCTCTTTGGGGTAGCCTAGCAAGGTCAGCACTGTGGTGACAACCTCTTGAAATGGGGTTCCGGAGGGTATTATCACAAAGTCGTCTACCTCTACGACTTTACCTCCGTCTATGATGCCACTGGAAGAGCCTAATAAAAATATATAGAAATATGCCATACGTTCATTCATTCATGTACTTTAACAGGAAAAATGTGAATATCTTCATAAAAAATAGCATTTTTCTTTTTTTAAATGTTTACCATTTCCTGGACTATTCCTGCCATTATTCCCGTTGCTACTTCTACCTCCTGCCTCAGCAGACAAGGAGGATGTCTCACTTTTCCCACCATTTCCGTCACGGACCCGATCACTCCGTCCACCACCACTGCTACTCACTCCAAGTCCGGAGTCGCTGATGACTTCAATCACACAGTGAATCGGAAGGGACTTGCCTGTTTCAGAAGAAGAAAAAACGTACAAATCAGTTTTTAAAATGGCTGTCATGCTTAAAAATCATTGCTATCTTATAACTTGGCTAGAACTATCAATGTTCCAAATCATCTTTTTTATGCTTTTTTATAGAAAAACTTGTACTGATTTCGTTTTAATAGCAAGCCAGAGAGCCAGAAATCAACAATGGCCAACTTTATTAATGAAGTGTCAACCTATGTATTCCTTTTCCACTTTACACCCTGAGCTTATTGTGCCTTGTGCCAGTTTGTTACATGATACGTTATAATAACATGTTGTTCTGTAGCCTTATCAAACTTTATCATCATCTTTTCCTCTTCCTTTTCAAAAAGTCAACACCAAACCGAACACAACATATCATCCCCAAAAGCATAAGTCATAAGTAAAAGCACAAAATTTTGTCCTTTCTCTGCGTATCATCTCTTTCTTTAGAAAATTTTGCTTTTGATTTGATACAGCCTTACACACAGTGACATCTATTCTCTTTCCACCTCTCTGAGAGAGAAAATCAACAAAGCCAAAAATTTCAATGCGCGTTTCATTAATTTCTTATACATATGATGATACAAGCCACAAAGTTATTTCCAGATTTTCGGAAACGGAAACAGTTTTCCCGTTTTCCTATGAAATTCTGCAAAATATCATATTTCAAGATATCCCGTCCAAACGAAGCTCGTCTTCTTTATAAAATGCTTTTGCTGAGTTGTTGGTGATATTATGAATAAACTCAGTAAAGAAAATTTTATTATAGAATATCAGCAGAATTTCCAATAGCAAAGTTGAATTCTTCCGACAGCTTTCACACAGAAATGAAAACCTGTGTAGTAGTTCATGCTTTTAAGGTAAAATATAAGCTTGTCGTTTTCCTCCTTTTCAATTTTCTCAATCAAAAACCACAAGCGAATAAAGTTTTTGCCTTTTTCCTCCAAGAAAATTAAATTTCTTTGTGTTCTTCCGCAAAAATAGATAAGCGGTAAGTTTTATACACACACAGGCCCATAGCAAGCCTTCAGAGCATTCACACTCAAGTCAAGAGAAAAGGAAGTTAACATTTTCTTCAGTGGAGCATAACAAACCAAATAACAAACAAGAATCCCAACAAACCTGAAGGCAGGGTGGTAGCGGTGGCGGTGGCTTCTTTTGCGGGTATAATTCTTCTTTACAAAATAACAGCTTGATAATAATAAGTCGTGATGAAGATGTAACATTTTCCCCAGATTTTTTGTATACCCATTTTAATTTCTGGAAATTCAGTTTTTTCTCTGAACTGAATTTACTTTCACGCTTGGTATTGTTCATGTAATCACTCGTTCTCATCATTATCACTTGCTCAAGTGAACCAGCATTCGGAGTAGAAATAAAATTAAAAAGGATATTAACGAACATGCCTCTGTTTTCTGTTCCCTTAAATTTTCCCCAGATTTTTTTTAGCTGAGTGACACGCAGCCCACATCTTTCTATCTATTTTGTTGTTATTTTATTATTAGACCGTGTAGCATTCAGCTTCAGGTTACATTTTTTTATAAAGCTTATGTATCATCATCGTCATCATCATCGCCCTAAGTTAGAGGCATGCTTTTTACTTAATTTTTATTTTTTTCTTCTAGAAGCAGAAGTAACTCCTAGATGGTTTATAGGAGAGAAAGAAGCTTGAAGGAAATTAAGAATGCTGTGTATTGTGTGCTCATTTTTTAAATAAAATCTAATCAAGCCTCTCGTGTTACTGCTTTCTTTTCTAGAAATGTCCTCGTTTCATTTTCACTCTGGGATGAAAACGGAAATGTCACGTCAGTCAGTCTCCCAACTCTCTCTTTTCTCTATATTTCCAATTATGGACCATGGAATGGAGTATATGTTGCGTAATCTAATAATGGTTTTTAGTGTAACCTCGTCTCAAAAAAAGTTTCTGCTATACTAACTACCTATAAAAAATTGTGACTTTTGACTGAATGTAAATTCTCAGCGGAATAGCTGGAAAGTAATGCGGAGTAAGGGATGTTTGTGAAGGGTGGGGTGGTGCATGCTATATCATGTTATTTTTGCTGCTGTCACACTCAATAAGAACAAAAGGATGACCAAGATATGATTACAAATTTGAAGGGAAGGGTTAAAAAATGACCAAATGCGCAAAAAGTGTGGTTTGGTTTAGTATTGCAAGTATAAATATAAATCACAAGGGGAAAATGTCACAAAATCTTGTGTGGTAAAGATCATGTTTCAAAATTGAATCAGAATGAAATCCTGACCTGAAATGAGACCAGGAATTGAATAACATCTCGTTTTCGTTCTAAAAATAAATCAAGGCCAAAGAAGCACTCCGTAGGCGTGCATAATGCATAAAGTAAATTAAAACCGATAATACTTTTACATTATAACGCGAGATAATTAGTAGCTCTAAGCTTTTCATAATATTTTCTTCATATTTAGCCTACTTTCTATAACATAGAGTTACTCAGGAAGCTAATATTGCTTTCTAAAAGTTAAAGTCTGTACCAGACCTGTGCTTTATATCTTGACTTTGGAATAAATGAAAAAAGGAGTCTAGTAGCTCAAAAGAAAATAAATGGATGAAGAAGAGAAACCCGAGAAAAAAATGGTTATCTAAGCAAAAGCCGTTATTGAACAATAAGGATTGGTGTACACTACCAAGTCTGGAGAGAATGAGACAGTGAATCCTTCCAAAAGTTTTTCTCTGGCTTCCTTCTCCTCTCTAATCACAACTAACTCAGCTTAAGTTCCAAATTGTACATTCCTCCACAAACTGCTACTACTGGAGCATATCATATCATACAAACTTGTTTCGGTTTTTTTATATAAGACCCGAGCTCTTTCCATTGTTGGTGTTGTAGTGTGCGCCCTGAGAGTTTCACTCTACTTTGCCAAACCATCTAATCCGTGTGAGTGATGAGAAGCCGGAGTTTTTAATCCACTTTTTCTTCTTGGACTCTAATACCTTCTTAGACTTTACCTTACTTTTCTCTCAGAGAACATCTACTATCCATCTATTTTGTCTCCACACACACTGCAGAAAGTAAAGCCGTGTTGCTCTCTCTCTCTGAGAGAAAATCCTTTACAACTTATGAGCACACGGGAAACCTTACAAAGAGCGGAGCAACTTAGACAGAAAAAAAAGTTGAGCCAAAGTGACTCAAGGAGACAAAAACAACAACAGAGTGAACTGCTGCAATAACGCTTTTTTTCTCTTTCAAGCAAGAAAGCTAACCACCTTTAGTAGTGCCGTCACCAACTACTGAGGATAGTTAAGCACCTCAGTATATAAAATATTTTTTGTATGTACCTTTCCAAGTTATAAAACAAAGTTGTGTATATAAGGCCAACACAGAGAACGACCTTAATACATGAATAATCAGTGCGGCTTATAGTTTAGAGTGAAGCCACAAGCATCTTCTTGAAGGATCCTTCATCATATCACCAAAACGATAAGAAAGAGCACAAGGTGGATAGATGGATATTATATGGATGATGGAGGAGACAAGCTTTGAGCTTATTTATGAGGAAAACTAAGAATGGAAAATATGATTAGTGAACTGAGGAAAGGATTTTCTTTCTTTACAAACATTATTTACTGCTGTGCTGCAGCTACTCCACTAGTTCTAGTTCCAAGTACATAAAAAACAACGTAATATATTAAAAAATATTTTGTTGATAAATCCTTTTTTGCTCTAAGATGATATGGGACAGTTGATGGAGGGAGTACTTGATACTACTGTGATAACATTTTATATCTTATCTATACTTACTTAATACATAAATTACAAAGTCCAAATCACGTGCATTTTCTTTAACAATTTTTTATTAATACAAACGCAAAGTTTACTTACAGAGATTTATGAGACTAAATTACAAATTACTACATTAGTATTTTACATGTTTAGATATATACCTACACACTACACACTCATTGGAGAACTTTTCATGCAAATATGGACCCCTATAATCTTGTATTTTATGGAGAAAAACTAATTCTTATTCCGAAAAGACAAAAAAGCGATAAGCATTAAGCATATTTTGCTTATTACAACAAATAATGAACCTTGTAAACTCATCAAACATGGAATTACGGCAGCTTAACACTTGTATCCAAAAAGTTACAATTTAAGATTATTTTTTACATGGGCTAACACTTTGGTATAAAAACGGCTAATTTAAAATGCAAAACTTAAAGAGATGAGATAACTTGAAGTTCTAGGTTTCAGCTTTTTTGGTTGCTACTACACCTAGCTCTGCAGTTATTTTAGTGGGAGGTCGTGCAGGGGTGGAATAGCCAAGTTTCTTAAGACGACCTCGGAGGGTGGATGTGGCAACGCCATGAGTGGTAGCGGATTTCACCACGTTGTGTGTATCCATCGCCATTTTTATTGCGGCTTGCATCTTCTCTTCGTTCTTTTCCTTTTCCTCGGTGGATAGTCTAGTGCTCACCGCAGCGTCCACTCTTTTTGGACGTTTAGCCCCTGGTGGTGGTGGTGCTGGTGCTACTGGTTCTTCGAAGGAGTTGGAATCGCTAGTAGCAGTTTCAGGTCTTTTCTTTGCTGCTTTGGAAGTTCCTGAGGTGCTTGCTACCGGAGCTGAGGGTGCCTTTGGTATCGCAGTGGTACCCAAGAATGTTGGCATGGTCCACAACCCACCCAATCCAGTCAATTCATTGATTATATCTTCAGCGCGGGTGTTAATGATGTCTTCATGTCCCTTTTCCTTGCTCTTGTTCTTGCTCGCTTTGACCAGTCCCTCCGTAACTCTCTCTTCTTTCTTGACTTTCTTCTTCAACTTTTTTCCAGCTTCGGGTTTCGGAGTTGCAGTTCCTTGCTGTTGCGGCGAGTTGATTGAAGATTCGGGGCTCTTCAAGACAGAATCTTTATTGCCGCTTGAACCGAAAGTAGCCCTTTTCTTACGGGGCGGTTTGAAGTCGTCGTCTAGATTGGTTAATTTATAAAAGTTAGATGACCGTTTGTTTACCTATTCAAAAAAACGTTCATGAATGAAACCTACAACTTACCATCTTCATCATCATCACTATTGTCACTAGACGCAGTATTCGTCCTGCTATCATTTGGAGGGACAGGGAATAATACGTCATCCATTTGAGTAGTAACGCAATGGGGTGCCAACGGAGGAGGAATGAAGCCCAGATCTGCTGACCTTCCCCCAAACCACATTCCCTCTTCGGCTTTTCTACCACCACCCTCCACTGAAGTTTTTGATGTTGATGGAGTAACATCCTTGCAGTACAATCCCTGAATTTTCAAGTCAGTGCCCGCCTTGATAAAGTCTCCCAGATTTTCTTGCGCCACGAGAACACTCCCTTTGTAAATAAACTCCAGAATCTTCTTGAGAACTTGTGCTTTCATTCCAACCATCATTATCACTTGTTGTGGTCCCACGGTTGTCATCCTTTCCATTAAACGAGCCAGGTGCTCAGAAGCTGCTGCCAGGATCAGTTTGTGACAATGAAAGATTTCGTTCTCAGCACAAAGCAAGATATCTGAGAACGCTGGACTCATGAGGCTACTCTTCACCATGTGCTCAATCAACTTTGGATGACTCTTGTAGTTAACCTGCAGCATGTCACTTCGGAACAAGTCCACTTCCTCCTCACTGTGAGCCGAGGATGGAGACGATAAATACTCTTCCTCCTCCTCCTCCAACGCCTGCATCTGCTCCACCAAATCCACCACTGGTTCCGGCGACGGTTGAGGTTCCGCCACGGCAGTTCTCGTAGCCATTTTTTCCTTCTCCTTCTTCCCTTCTTCTTTTTTCTTATTAGGTCGTTGAATAGTCAACTTCAACACGTTGGGATTCTTAAAGGGCTGGTAGGATTTGATACCTTTGCCGTTAGACTGGTTAGACTCTTGAAGCGCTTTGAAACGTGGGGGTTCGGGAGTTTGAATCCGACTACTGCTCCTACGGCTTGTTCCAGCGACAACACTGACACTTGACTTGGAACTTGACGTTGGCGTTGACTTCCCTTCCTCCTTCGTCTTTCCAATCTGACTGCTGCTCCGGCGGCTTGTTCCAGCGGCGACACTTGACTTGGAACTTGACGTTGGCGTTGACTTTCCTTTCATCTTCATCCCTTCCACCTTCTGCTTTCCATTCGCTGCCTTTTTCGGTTTCCCCATGATGACCAAATCAAACGGTAACTTGTAACCACGGTATCCACTTAGGTGACAAACGGTTATTGCTGCTGGTCGTCGGGGCGAAAGCAAGAAAGCAAAGCACTTGACTGTTGGGTGATTTTTGTCCCTTGAGCTGTTGATTACGATGACGATGACTGCACGTAATTCCTGCCTCCTTTTACAATTCGTAAAGCACCTGCATGCTCCTAATCAGCTTCTTTGAAATGAAACCGTTTCAGTGATCAAGTCTCCCTTTCGCGTTATCATTCAGACCTTCTTTCAATCCATTCGTAACTCCAGCAAAGATTACCTACTGCAGCCGTTCAGTCGCCAGATTTCTCCTGTTCACTCGTGTGAAAAATGGAGAAATTTTTTCTGTTCGCTCGTCCTCTGTCCCCGCTTTCCTTTGCGTTTTTGCGTTTCGAAAGCGGTTCGAAAATCAGAAACGCAGACGAATTCATCACTCGAATTTGGAAATTCGAATGTTTATGCAAATTCGGTTTTTCATTTTCTGTCGCATTGAGATTAGCGCCATTTTCCTACCAAACCGCAAACTTGCGCAATTTGTTCTCGAACGATTGTTCCATGGTTCATTATAGAAACTACGCATTTGCCACAACGGTTTATTATTAAAACAAGCAATTTTCGGTATTTCGCAGGAAATAATGAAATTAGAACAGCAACCCGAGAAAAAGTAATCTAATTCAAGTGAGTTGTTTATTGTTTCTTATTGTAATCCAATATGAGCATTTTATGATGATGCGGAGGTATTAGTCCCGAAAACATGATAAGAAAAATCAGTGAAGGGGTTGCCTTTTTTGTTACCAAAAATAAACGAGAACTCCTACAAATTCAAGCCAGAAAGAAGCGCAGAAAAAAATGAAATAATCAGGGATTACATTAATTGTATTGGACTTGCAGTGTGTTTGTAGATGCAAAAGCTAGAAAGTCAAGAAGAAAAGTTGTGGAGACAATTGGAAAGGTAAGTTGTTTGGAACCTTTTTTGTGTAACTTTTGTGTGTTCTTCTTTCTTATCCAATAAAAAAGGATAAGCAGAGATGTATGCTATGCCATAAAAAAGAAAGATGAATCGTCATCCATTCCGTTTGTCTTTCCACTTTTTCCTCCATTTTCTGAGTAATTATTTCCAACTGGCCAGAAATAATCAGGGAAGCTCTACAAAAGATTGATAAGAAGAGCGGATGACATGCTCTGATCAACACTCTGATAATTACAAGACTCGACTTTGTTCACACCTTTGTCAAAACCATAAAGTCAAATGCACAAGCACAGCGCTTAACGGAGACTACTACGTAGTTATTAAGCCAAGATCTTTCCTTCTAGTAAAGTAGGCACCCAGCTATACATTTTAAGAATTTTCTCAGCTCAAAATATTTCCAAAGCTTTATTTTTTTGTAATTCCACAATGTTGGAATTAATATTATTTTTGAAAGTCTAAATATATGGAACACGACTTTAGAAGCATTAGGGACTCAACTTCTTGAAAGAGGGAAAGAAAATCCATCCTTTCTTAAGCCGGCTTGGCTTGGCTTTGACTCTTATTTCTCGGACTAACTAAGTAGTCTTCTGGTTGGTCTTCCCATTTCACTCTGGAAAAGGCGAGGATGACGATGATTTTAGGAACGGCAGAGGAAGTGAAAACTGTACAAGGAAGGTATAGAGAGAGTCGGCTTAAGCGCTTTTTCTTAGTGAAAGGCATATAAAATGTCTATCTCCCTATTCCTCTGTCTGTCAGTGTGCAACGCGACAATAACAACCTTGTGAAGCGTTTTTCTTCTTGAGACATGGGCAAGAGACTAGTGACGTGTGTTACGGAGGAGTATTTGGAATGGGATGAGGTTCCAAAAAAAAGTTAAGTCGAAGGAAAGAAGAGAATAAGAGCAGATCTTATATAGCTTTCCAGTTTTCCATCTAACACGACCAGAGAGACGGATGAGGAGGAAGATGGAAAACGGGTGAAAAAGAAGAAAAGGTAGCACAGAAAAAGAGATGGATAGGCAGATAGATAGATAGAGAGAGAAGAATTTTTGGAAGGGGATTAAAATAGTTTGGGCTGATGAGAGAGAGAGAACAAGATGGGAAAAGAACTCTGGAAGCAATCGACACAGTTGTACTCTTTTGGTGCACACGCTACAGTAAATACATGTATATTTTTCATGTTGCTACATTTTTAGAGCTTAAAAAGCTTCCCTCTGTAAAGAAGTAGCTCAAAATCTCCAGCTTGAAATTTTCTTCAGCCAGACCTCAAATAATAGGAAAAAAGGAGCAACAGTAACAGCAGCAGAGGAACAAGTACTTTACGGAATATCAGAACCATGGCAAGAGTGTAAGGCGGCATATCACTCAGTCGGATTTTCTCCCAAAAAAGCTGTGTAGCAAACCAACACCACCACACCAGCAGCAGCAAGTAGAAAACTACACATCATCTTTATGATCATCAGTAGAAAAAGGGATATAAGATGATGTTCCAGTTTATATATCTGCCTTGTAGTAAGTAGGTTTGCCTTTCTAGTATATAAAGAAGGGGGATTCATCGCTTTTTCTCCAGCAGCAGAAGAGAGCTTAGCAAAAGTCCATGTGTTAGAGGAGGGAAGAAGATGATGATGAAGCTTCTATTTCTATAACTAACATATAACTAACGTCACACACTTTCAAGGAGATGATGGTGATCATCTTTAGTGTTGTAAAAAGGGAGAAAAAGAAAGCATTTCAGTTGATTCTACTAGGTTGGAAGGCATATCAGCTTAGGGTACATACATTTTACTGACTGAGGAGAGTAATAAGCAGAAAGAGAGAGAGAAACCGAAGAAAAGGGAGGAAGAAGAAGAAGAGCAAGTAGATTATAGTTTTACGGATTAAGTTGACGAAAAGGGAAGAACTTCTTTGGGTATATGGTGTGTGGTGTCGCACACGGCACGGCGCGGAGGAGGATGATGGAAAACTGGAAGTAGTACATGGAGGAGCTAAGAACATGATGCTTTTTACTTTTGCCTTATATAAGTTGTTGTATAGTTGGCTATATGGATGAAAGGTTTTTAGAGGAAAATTCCCGGATTGAGTTTTGTTGAAGCTAACGCTGAGGGATGAGGATTTTCCCTTCTTCGCCAGAGTTCTTCTCAGCAGACTAAAGTCTTCTTTGGGTAATAACATAAGAAGCAAAAAGAGAAGTGGAGGAAGTGGGAGGTTTTTTGGAGCTGTTGTGTTTTGTGTAGGGAAAAAGGAAAAGACGCCAAGTAGAGCATGTGACTGACTACCACACACTAGCTTCTTTTCTTTAAGCTTCAAAACTCTGACAAGAAAATGTAGGCTTGTTACTTAACAAAAATCAGAAAAAAAAACCTTAATAGAAGTGACTGGAAGAAAGATGATTTTGTGTGGGAGCATCATAACTTATTTAGTAAGTTGCAATAGTAGTTGTTGTTGCTATTATTATTTTGTGGTGCCACTGAGGACAATAACGGTGGCGGGGGAGTTGCTAGCGTCATTGCACTCATCATGATCATCATTTTACTAGTGTCACTTTTTGGCTTAAAATGGTTTACGTTGCTATATTTATTGCATCTACTACCCACAACATCATAATTTTGAAGATGATATGACAAAGTTTAATTTCAACGGGACAATAATGAACGTAAAGTAAGATTAAGAGAAGAGTGCAGAGAGTCAAACTAGAGTTACATGGAAAGCCGCATTTTTTTAAGAAGAAGAAAAGTTTTATTTTTATTTTTGCTAAAACTTGAAAATATGTGGAGAAAGAGGAAGCAGAGTAGCAACAAGAAACAAAAGTAAAAAAAGATGTACAAGCTCTTGTTACATAAAAAGATGTTCTTACAACCACCGATGACATGATCACGCTTTTAATAACGCCGTTGTTCCCCAAAACCACCTCTACACTATTCCATAACTTTTTATAGCGTGCATGCATACAGTAACTTGCTACACATTGTCAGATTTTATGTAAAAAGTAGCACAAGCCATGTGGCATGAAGACACCTCACGTACCCAGTGCATTTCCTTCACAAAAATTATTACAGTTCACACATAAGTACACGCTTTCCATTCAGATTTGTAGCGCGTAAGGCATTTTTTGTATGCACCACCTTACACGAAACAGTGAAATCATAAAATAAGATAACTTCTTTTCTGCTTTACCATTCTAATACATTTTTTTTCTGATGGCTTTTGGACTACAAGTACAAGAGAAAGAGTAGAAAGTGGACTGGAAAAATATATTAAAGGGCAATAATAATAGCATTGAAAAAAGAAGCTACTATTCTCTGCTTACTACTACTTCGTGGCATTATTCTATTCTCACTCTAAATATTTTACTTTTTTTACTACTTCTCTTCTGCCTCTCTGGAACACACGGCGCAAAAGGAAGTGGAGGTGAAACTGTTACTTTCACGGAATAGTACGGATATAGATAAGCTTTTTTCCTCCTCACTTACTACTCCCAAGAATTATAGCCAAGTTAGTAGCATTAGCAATGGTGATGGTAGTAGTAGAGGACTGAAGGATTACCCAACATACATGCTCATCTCAAACCTATACTACTCCAACAATATATAACACCACACCATCAACGCACACACCAACCAAAACCATCATCATCGCCAAAAAAGACGAAGAACTTTGCAATGGGGATTTCCATCCCCCTTTTTTGATCCTTTGCGTCCTTCAAAGCCAACACGTAAGAAATGGTATATTTATATGGAGGGATTTTGAACGTGTGTCCATGCAAGCTACTATACACCTTATAGGCTTTATCTATAAAAATGCATATATATTTTGTTGTAAAGACTAATGCTAATACTAATACCTTTACCATCACCCAAAAAGAACCAGCCTGCTACTACTACACACAACACTATTTTCTTCTTCTGTCTTTCCCTCTGAAATACTTACTGACTTAGTGAGTTTAGATATGGATTTTTTCTTATACCGGCTTAAAGCCCGAGTGCATATAGAGATTTTCTAAAGATATGATTATATCATTATAGCAAGCAAAAACGAACAAAATATACATAAATAAAAGTTTCTAGAGTTTAGATGGAGACTTTTATTCCAATAGTGTCCCTTGTGTGTGCTCTGCTGCTGTTCTTGATATATAGCCATACAATCTATATACAAAAATCTAGAGCTTTTTGCAGGCAAGCCAGAGAGAGGAACAGCAGCAGCAGCAGGAGAAGTAAGAAATAAGAAGATTATCTCTCGTGATTGATGAATCTAAATCCGGGCTTAGTGAGAGCCCAAATCCTTAAACCCCTCTCCTCTTGCTCCGCTATACATTTTACTTTTCTGTGGTCCTCTTTTCAGATAGGGCTAATGCACACAAGCATACAAAACCGTTGGTTTGCTGCTTACTTTACTTTACTACCAGCAGCTTTTTGCCTCGGTTGCCAATCTCCCAAAAAAAACTCTAATAAAGATTAGAGCAAAGTCGTCATTCTTTCTTTTCCTTCTTTACTTTTTCTTCTTCTTCTTCCTTTTTCTCCCTAGCTTGCTTGCTTGCTGGGCTAAAGCCTCTTCTTTTTTAGCTTTTGTCGAGGAGGATGGAGAAGCTTACGGCTTAAAGGCACACACACATACACACAGGCGAAATATGGCTCAAGCTTTTATAATAGTTTAGCTCAGCAAAGCAAAGTCAGTTCAGCTCAGCACAGATAAATACCAGACCAAAGAAAGAAAAAAAGGAAAAAAGTAAAACAGAGAAGAGGAAAGACAGAAGAATAAAGAAATATCCGTAGTATTTTCGGGTTTTTAACGCGTAATAATGAATGGATGTATGTGTAAATGCATGTATATTTATAAGACACACACACACAAAATAATAATAATAATGATAATAATAACGTAACATACAGAGAGAGCCTTTTTTATATTATTTTATTTTGTTTTGGATGTATTTAGAGATGTAGATCCCCCTTTTCCGTCTTTATGTTTTAGCTGTGGTGGCTATAGATAAAAAGGCATTCTTTTTTTATAGAGAGATAAGTACACACTATGGAATTACCGGGATATATAAAAAATTATATCTGCTTACTATACTCCGATTAGAATTAGAGAGAGGTAGAGCTTTATATTGTTTAGTTAGTTAGCTTTAGCAAAAGAAGGAGGCAAAAAGGTAGGTATGTGCATTTCTTCTTGGCTTTATCCCTTTTTTATAATTCCTCTAGTTCGACTTTGCTCTAGAGCTTCTTTATTCCACGTACATATTATTGTAGATACCTATTCAATTCATTCATTTACTTTAGTTCGGGGAAGCCAACATACAATATTGAGACTTTCCGCCGCTAAGCTTTTGGCTTATTAGTGCACACGTATTTAATATTGAAAGTTGAGACTTAAGACCAAGAAGAAGAAGTAAAGACATAATACTAATAATACTATGCAGAGAGCCAGGTAGTATAATGCTTATACTTTTTAAGCAACTTATTATAAATATAGGCATTAGTTTAGCTTT
Source organism: Entomobrya proxima (assembly GCA_029691765.1). Lineage (NCBI taxonomy): Eukaryota > Metazoa > Arthropoda > Collembola > Entomobryomorpha > Entomobryidae > Entomobrya > Entomobrya proxima. The sequence goes on from CM056168.1 coordinate 2,245,724, forward strand.
TGTGTGTGTGGAAGTTTTATATATTTTCTATCTCTCTAACTCTCTTGCTCAGCTTAACTCGGCTTGTCATTGTCCCTGATCTGGCTTTTCAAGTTTCTAATACTAAATCTTCTTTCTTTTTACTTGGTTTGTTGACGCTGTCGCGTAAAAAAATTACTAGTAGAGAAGAGATGCATGTGTGTGCGCCTTTCCTCTGGCGTGTAAAGTTTTTTTTCAGTGTTATTACAAGAAGGAAGACTTACAATCCAACAAGAGAGGGAACTAAAGAAAGAAGCGCTAATGCTAATACTTTCTTGCGTGATCCGAAATATATCTAATATCTTTTTATCTTTTTATATCAAAGTGGAAATAATAAGAGGACAGGATAGGATATAAAGTAAAATAAATAAAAAGTGCTTAGCATTCACTATTTATTTCACGTGTGTGTACCTGACCATTTGTGAACTAAAGACAAAGTTTTGACTTTGTTCAAGTTTAAATTATCTGGTTTATAATGGATTCTTGATCTAAATGATACTAAACCATGAATGTATATGAAGTTTGAATATGAAACCGCTAATCTATACAAAACTCATGTAATTAAAATGCTAATTATTTTTTCTACATGTGCTTTTTATGCAATTGACAACTGTCATTTTAAATAATGAACGCGTGGTGCACTAAAACTCTGCAAAAAATTGTTCTAGAAAACAAACTTTGTATTCTGTACCTTGAAATGTTAGGTCAAACAGTTTATTTCCCCGGTCATCAAACTGACCACTACTGGATTTTCGTTTAATGGGTGACATGGCATATGACATTCCTGCCAAGGACGTTGCGGACGTAGACAATGGTGACATATTTTTTGGATTGACACTATCAGACAAGGCAGCACAACCACCACCACCTCCACTGCTTTCCAAGGCTCGCAATTGCGAGAATAAAATGTTTTTGCTAATGTCAGCAGCTACAGCTAAATCGTTCGTGTTCATGATTATTCCACCGCCGCGGTTGGGTCGAGAATTCTTAAGCCTCATGGTTAACTTGGGATACTGCTAAAGGCTTTCCACTTTCAACAAGAGAAACTGCTTTGAAATAACCCTGATTGCTAATCACTGCCATTTTGATGCTTAATTTAGTAATTTAACAAGTGGCTAGAGTTAAAATGCGGAAAAACTATGAATAAAATATAGTTTGTTATAAAATTCCACTTTCACAGTTCAGTAAATGACACATGTCAAAACTTGAGTTTAGTGTATCCATCAAGTTATATTTTGCAAACCTTTTTGAAAGAACGCACTTTTGCTATAGCACAGGAAATAATATATATATCTCTTTCTCCGGTTGCCGCTTTTCTTAGAAAATCACAACTTTTCCATGTAAATGAAAGTTGCTGGAGAAGCCAGAAGAGGAAAAGAAAACAAAGTAAAAAGATGGAACAACCACCGACTACTCTCTCTGAGCTATCAACTCTTTTCCTGTATCATCCTCCTGTTCAACTACTATCGCTGTTGAAGCCACGAGAGCAAATGGATGAGTTCTTGTATGCCGTGTTCTCTTCAGAGTACGAGAGAGTGTGAGGGAAACAAGGAAAGAAACGCGAGCGGCGAGAAACGTGCTTTACTACTACTGCTTTACTACAATTCTCCTGCCACACCGTCTCTACAACTTGGCTTACAACAAGGCAAACGGAGAGAAGGCTTCTTATCTTTCTGTGTGCACATAATAGACAGAGGGAGAACGGGATGCGATATATATTATTATGGGGCTGGTGTGTGCGTAAAGTTGTCGTTGTATACTCCCTAACTGACTTTGTATACTCCATACAGAGACATAGGTACAAACAGAGCATAAAGCTAAACTTTTTTTTATCCTTTTTTGGGTTCTTCTGTTCTGTGCTCTCCAATCTGTTCTCAAAGCGTGGAGAACGAGGATTGTAAGGCTTATTATTATACAAAATATTAGAATCAAATCACAGAAGCAATACTGCTCTTGTTGTAGTATACCCATTCATTCACGGTGGAAAAGAATGAATAGTGAATGCGTTTGTGTGGATGACACTGTCTCTTGTTTTGTAGCTATCAACACACTTGCACTTGTTCCATTGCGTTGCATAAATAGCTTATCTATCAGTAAAGTGCCTTGTTTTTTTACCATGTCATAAAGTCATTATATTAAGCAGTAATTACTATGATGTCAGTGTTCATTCTGTTCATTCATGTCTCATTAGCTTTCAATGACAGTATATCATAGGAATTTCTTAATGTTTATAATATGCATTTGTGTATACAAAGCAAGCTACCTAAATATGTTTGAGATTTGAGGATTATGTTGATAATGTTACAAAACATTGCATTTATTTGTCAATGCAATACAATAAAGTTACCGTGAAACATTGTATTGTGCGTAGGGTGCGTATGACCAACCGGAACTAAACTGCAAACTCACTCCCTAGTTTCAACGAGAAAAATTGTCTTCAGAACTGCAATGCATTAGCCCCCTTTGTTATTTGTACCAACAAATGTTGGTTTCCTTACCATCTTAGGTACGGTGGTCGGGTTCCAAAAAATTTGATGTCTGCAAGTATAGGAAATGTTCCTATGCATGAATTTATACTACTCCCGTGTCTCCTCCAACTTGCACAAAAAACGGTTTTACGGTATCTACAGAAAAAGCAAAGTAAACTGCTTGCATCTTTTGTTTTTATGCATACGAAACGGAAAACTTTCCTTATTCCATCTTGATTGTTGATCATCATACATATATCCTGCTGATGATCCAACTATTCAGCAATAAACGCATCCAAGCACAACTTCATCTTCTACAGAGGCTAGTCAGTGCTTCCGTCTTTGACAACATTACATCTGTTTGAAACCACTAAAGCTCTGTTTGATGAGCGGTTACAAAAAGAACATAAACCAACAGCGGACGAATAACATCTACCTACTTCCAAATATTAGCACCACTGCAATTTCAACTTGTTAGACATGATACAGTTTTATGTCAAGGACAAAACGGAATAAAAACCCCAGTGCATCTTGAAAATATTTTGGTGTCTTTTTTTGTTTGGAAAATAATCAAGGTTTTTTTTTGTTTGTTTGATGTTGCAACGCCGGCCGCGTGCTAGAAAGCAATGTATAAAAGAATGGTTGTGCTGTCCGGGAAATGATCATGGGAATGGCCTTTTTCCTCCAAACTCCAAAAAATGTCTGTTTTTCTGTGTATTATTATGTGGCTTCCTTCCAGCTCCATTTACTTTTCCAGAAAGAGAGCTGAAAGATGATGAGACCGATCATCATCATATATTATATTAGTTTTTCCTCTACTATTATGTACGCACTCATAAACCATCATCATCTTTCTATACTTTTCTCCCGATTCCGTTTTAGATTTGGCTTAGACCGCGGCTTTGGCTTGGCCTCGGCTTTAGGATTTAGAGAAAGCTTTGTAGATTTCCTTTTTTCTACTTTCCTTTCTGGCAAACCATTTATTCCTTCAGTTTTTGTCGGCGTGTGTGTGTCTGTGCTACATGCTCTGCACACAGAAAGCATTTCCCGGATATAGCATATGAATGAGAAAATGCCGGCTCCGCCGGATTTCCCACTTTCATCGCTTGCTGATTTTCCTATTATAATAATAGCATGGATAAATATGATGTGTACTCTTGTACAAAAACCTACAAAAACTTTTTTGGATTTAGACTTTTGCCTGCTGCCAAAGGCAGCTTTTGAGCCTGTGAGAAGAAAAAAATAGGGAAAATCTGGCATGGTGAAAAGTTAGCTTTAAAAGAAAGACCGGCTAACAAAAATCATTTTCCCTTTTGTTTCCATCATCATCATCACCCATATAAAAGCACACAAACTGCCAGCTCACCATCTCAATACACAATACCAAATAATATGCTTACAGTTTCAGTGCACTTTTACTGAGCAGACGAAAATATGTGTACATTCCACAAATCATATTGTATAGCAAATAGAAGTGCAGTAGTGAGAAGCTATTATGATGATTTCGATTATGGCATTGGATTGGATTGGATTTCAATGCATGGCACTGAAATGTCGGATTGTCTCTTATTTTTCTAAAAAAATATCATACATCTTCTTTTACAGCCACGCCAAGAAAACAGAAGAGACGCGTGCTCTTTATGTAATTTTCTTGGTGATCATCAGCATCAGCTCAGTAGAGAAATCACCCACACAAACACATTTCTGATCATGTGTGTCAGCCCAGCTTGTTGTGTGTGTGTGTAAGCAAAGAGCACACATAAAAATACATACATTAAGCCATTATATTAATAGGCACCCACACACTATTTTTATTATTCTATTCTTTCACCCAATGCAACATCCTTTTCGGCTTTTCTCTTTCATTTTTATGTATGGAGTGCGCGGATAAATGGATTGAGGCTTTTCTCTCTCTTTGCGGATATTTCAAAGAAAATGATATTTTTTGGACTCTTTCCACCTTTCCATAAGATTTGGACGAGTTCCATCCATTTTTAGCAGAGAATACACACACACAAAGCTTTAGCAACAGAAGAAGAAGAAAGAACCAAAACTAGATTTTTTCTCTTCTTCTTCTACTTTTCTCCCCTTTTTATCTTCTCCATATAGTTATGTTATTATAATTCCTTTATCCCATCCAAATCCTATCCACAAGGCTATAAAAAGGCAAAAGGAAAAAACACCATCACACACACACATTATTCAGCAAGAAACCGTAGAAAATCCGTAGAAAAAAAGCTAAACTGGAGAAGAGGTATGATGATGAGGATGATCATCATCCTATGAATTCCATACACATACACACAAACAGATGAAAGAAAGAGGGAAATCCATCCATACGATCATCAATAGCCATTCACCTTCCAAAAAAATAGGAAGCACACAATATCTCTCTCTCTTTAGCTTTCCCTTTTTTGTTTGGCCTTTCATTCTATTTTCTGTGATTGTCCGAAAAAAGTCACCCGCCATCATTATTCGAAAGACCAAAGTTATAAAATAAAATATAAATCTCACATGAATCACAAAAAAGACCAAACACCGGCTTTTTTCTAAAAGTGTGTAACGACGAGATTGTGACCAAATAGCTCAAGGTTCGATACCTTCATTTTTCGAGGTTTGATGAATGGAACCCAGGAACAAAGAACCGTATAGTAATGCACTCTGCATTTGATTGCACTCTCCCCGCCTTCACTTTCTGATTATGATGACTTTTTTTGTATGACGGCATATCAGAAAAAGAGATGATCAGGTTATGTGTGTTACTTACATTACAAAACAACAAAGCTATCCGACCAAACTACTTTCTCTCTGTGTGAAATCCTGAATCCAATAATACCATCATGATCAGCAGCAGAATGCCGCATCTCTTTATACACAGTGCCATTACTTTATTACCAAAAACAAACAGAGAAACCCTAGATGTTAGAGAACGAAAGTAAAAAGCCATCCGCGGAGGAAAATATAATGCAATCCACCTACCACTTTTCCTCCATCAGTGCATTTCCAAAACACACTCGACACACTCAGGCCAAAAATCAAAACCCCAACCGGATAAATATGATCATCATTACTAAACATTATCAGCACATATCAACACATCAGCATAATATGATCATCATCTCTCTTTTGTACCGAGAAAATCTGGAAAACTGAGTGGAGCTAGCTCATAGCTCATATTATCATCACAACAAAAAAAAGTTTCCGGATTTTGGGGTGCTAGCAAGGTGGGAACACATCCAGATTTTTCTACAGGATATTAGTATTTTATCTAAATAACCCATACAGAAAAAGTTTCACTTTGTTCCCAGTTTAGTGACAGCAGGTTTCATGTTATCATTGGATTTTATTTAGCGAATGATAAAAGAGTGGCAACCAAGATACAAAGAGACACCACACAAAGTACACAAAAATCTTCTTTCCGCACTTACCGCTTTCCCGATAAATCCAAAATGTGCCACTAAGGAAGGCAAGAGCCAAACACAAATTGTAAATGTGTGTGACTCTGATTGTGTGTGAGTGCAAGTAATGCAATGGAATATTATTATGATCCGCTTCCAATGATGGAACTTTCTCTCTCTCTCTTTTGGTACATTATTCAAATCCAAAACGAAAAAAGAAACCAATCCGAACCAATATTATCCCTTTTTTTCTTGGCATTACACAAAAGCATAACACACAGACACACACCATTACATCATGATCATAATATTGTGTTCTGTGTTGTATACATTTTTACACTCTCTTTTACTTGATTCCATATCATTACAAGATTTACTTTTTTTCTTGCAATGATACAAAAAATATTATATCTTTTCACCCACTCTCTTTCCCAAGAGTTGTTGCTGGATTTACGACTTTCTCTCGACTTGACTGTAAAATGCTTTTCATCTCTGCTGTGCTCTTCTGTTGCGTGCCAATCTTATTATTGTAGAAACATGTGCGAGGTAGCCAGAAAAATGCAAAGGCAATGAATCATATAATATGGTGGATATTGTTGAAAAACGGGTAATAAATACGTTATTTCACCTACCAATAAAGACATCAATACAATTTCCAAATCCACTCGTCTATTTATGTATTTCCTTTTATGTGTGTTCACGCAATTTCCCTTTTCTCTCTCTCTTCACACATACTCATGGAGAGAGGGGCTAGGCATTTTTATGTGCTCTTTTAGAAAGAAAATGTGTCTTTGTGTGTGTGTGGATTTGGTTGAGCCCGTAATACATAATAATAATACGGGAGCATGATCATAAGCACCCCGCACGTTATAGTAATGGTTATCAGCATAATGGCTTGTTTTATTGTCATCGCGCTTTTGATGCCACTAAAAAGAAAATGGAAAGATCAAAGGCGGAATAAGAAGAGCACAAGGTGCGTATAGTATACCGCCGCAGTATTCTCTGATACAATGCCTTGGGTAAGTGCAATAGTGCAATGATAATGCAATCATTTCATCCTTATGTGGCACCACTTTCTTTTTCTGTCCATGATCTGCTGCTGGTTTATGGATTGCAAAGTGATCAGATTATCATTCATATGGTGATACTAAAAAGGAATGAGAATCTAGTGGTGTGTATAAGTGCGCTCTTTATGGGTTGAACACAAAGTACGTGTTTTTTATTCTTTTTGTGTGTATGGATGGATAATCGAATATGTGAATCCTGAAAAAAATAGACAAAGTCCTTTCCATTCAGTTTCGCTCTCCGCCTTCTTTGGAGAGATGGTCTCTAAGGGCTTTTGACTTCTAAATTAGTTATGTGGATGATGGTGATGATAAGGCTTTTTGATTGTGATTTAAACTCAACTACAGAGAAGCTCCTTTCAAAATATATCCAGTAGAGTACACACAGGCTTTTGATTTTTACTCTTTCTTTGCTCCAATTTTTGGGATATATAGAAGCTGCGTAATCCACATGTGTCCAGTGGCAGTAGTATTAGCAGTGCGGTTGGTGGTGATACGATGTGAAGAGGCAAGGCAATAGTGAGTAAAGTGGATATTGAATGAATGGGCCGGTCCCCTTGTCAAAAAATTATATGAAGATAATGAAGATGGTGTGTGTTTTTAAGCCTATTATACATTTACAAGTTTTCATCAAACCGGGAGAGCATTACGGACCCAGATAATATTATTTATATTTATGCATGCAATAATGCAAACCCATTCCCTGGACTCATTTGGATAATTGTCAGAGACAATTTTTTTTATACATATTCCAGCATACATGAGAATGTGTGTGGAATAACGGCTAATACTCTAATATTTCCCTAGCCTTGCTCTTTGAATGACACCACGATCCCCTTTTGCTTTCATCATTGTCATTATATTAACGATCAAAAGCCAAAAGTACACACACCAAAACCGGTAATCTATTACGTGTTGGCTTAGCGTGATTTCACTACTGAGCTGGTGGACTATGGCCTTCTGCTGCTGCTGATCCTGACAAGTAAAAGGCTTGTGTGTCCTTTTTATATTTATCCCATGCCTCCAAAATCCAAAGCTTCCACCTATTCACCAAATTTTTATTTATTTCCTCTTTGTTTTTTGTCCTTCTGCTACTGCTGCTGCTGTTGTGTCGTTGATTTGAATGTTGACTAACGCTCTGCACTGTCAGATACAAATAGCTTATTACAAATTGAACGCAAAGGGAAAAATGCTGGGCTCATAAATCTATCCCACAATAAAAGGCAAGCACTTCAGAGTTTACTGCTACTACTGCTGTGAGTAGAGTAGTAGAGTAATCATTATAATACGGCACGTCCTTCCAAATACAATAAAGCAATGAAAAAATACACAGTGGATTCTTTTTTCCTAATCAACAGCTCATTAGATTACACTCCGCATACACACCCCATAACTAACTAATGAATGAACAAATGGAATGAATACGAAAAAATATAGATTTTTTTGTTTTTCTTGATTTACTTTTTTGAAACGCAGAAACAAAAACAAAATCTCTGGAATGGAATGGTTATTTGTTTGAAATCAAATAATATACTTTAGCTAAAGCTATAATTCATCTTCAGGATTTTTTTTACTTTTCGGTAGAAAAATCCTGTTTCGCAAATCAACTCTCTCTGGCAGTTCTATGTTTTTGTTTTTTCTTGTTCCCATTATTCCTAAAGTTTACTGCGTGTATATACTTTTTATCCCGTATTTCCTCTCATTATTATCATAATCATCATGATCATCGTCACTAATTTTGCTTTCTTTTGTTTTTACGTTTTTATTATTCAGCTCAGTGCTCAGTTATAAGCATTCGCACCGAAAAATTACACAATTACATTAGCTCTTTTGATTGTCAGAGAAGAGGGCTGTGTTGTGGATGAGAAGGAGATGAAGTTTGCTGATGATCAGATATTCAAAGAAAATTTGAAATCTGAGGCTGAATGAAATTCTAAAAAATAGCTTTACACACAGAGAGTTCCTTCTTTCTTCTACTTTTCCAAAAACAAAAAAATGAGATGAATAAAGAACGAAATTAATGGCAGCAAAATCATTTGGGTTGTTGGGTAGTGCGTTTGTCTACTGGCATTATTGTGGCATTTCCCATAATAATAATCATCATCAGAACAAAAATATTCTGAGAAGTAAAGTCACGTATATAGTTTATATATATGTGCCCACTACTACCCTTTTCGTCTGTTTCCTTTTTTTCCCAAACATGACATTAGAAAAGAAATCCCCTTCATTTCGTATTCTCCAGAGCTAATCCATCCCATTTCATTTGGTTAATTCAGATAAGTCCTTAACAAAAACAAGGCAAAAAATCTCTCTTTTCCCTTCATTCAATTCATTACTAGTTTTCTCATTCTTTCCAAAATACCCAGAGAGTTTGCTGTGAGCAGAGGAGGATGTTGAGGCTGACACAATGAGTGACGCTCATTCAAACACAAAAGCAACACTACCTACGCAGCACAACAAAGTGGAATTCTCTACTGGGATGCCTTTCAGATTTTAATATTATTAAGCCAACTTGCTAATGAAAGCAATAGAAAACCAACTCATTTTCTATCAATACTATTTCTGATTTTCTTTTCACGTTTTGTTTATCGTTTAATTATCCAAATTTTCTGTGCAGTAAAATCAAATTTGAGTAAGTCCCGAAAAACTTAACCTGAATTTAGCTAAGGCAAATCCAATCCTTTTTACTGAGCTTGTTTGCAATGCGGTCAAAAGAAAAAAGAAAATCAAAGTAGATGAAAAAACAAATAAACGCAAACAGCAGCGGTGATAAAGTAGCATTTTAAAAGTTGGTCTTTCCATCATTTTTGCTAAACCAACATTATATTTTCCATCGTCATTATTAATATCATTAGCCATTAGCCACTCTGTTTATAAACGTGAAAAAATGAAAAGAAACGCATCATAATCTAATGATCCCAGATGGGAACGCAGAAAAATTGTAGGACTTGCCGCAAACAGAAAATAAACAAGGCATTAGATTTCAAACACGAAAAATGAGTAAGCTTTGCAAATACGCTATAACATGTCGCATGTCGTCAGAATCCTTTTTTCCTCTGATAATTCATTACAGACGAATGACGAAAGTACACACGGATGATACACAGGACTTTTACTTAATTCAGTTGAAAAACGACAACAAAGTAAATCTATTTTAAAACGTTGAAAAAAGTGCCTAATTTCAAGCATTCGTTTTTTACCCTATAAACAAACAGAATACACAGAGTAGCGCGTGTAGTAGCAAAGGCACAGAAAAAACTTTCTCTTTCAAGTTTGAAAATTCCTGGTAAATCGGATTCAATTGGTAGAAGGTACTCGTACTACAGCTTCGCTTATATAGAAAATGGAACGAGCACAACCAGCAAATCATAATAATAATGATGATCTGAATCTCGGCATTACACATTTTGGAGCCTTTTATATTAAGAGACCAAATGTATGCTTAAGAAGCTCTAATGAAGAAAACCGAGTGGGAGCCTAGGAGAGCACATTGAGCCAGCTCGTTAAAGGAGAATTAAAGCATTTTTGGATCTGCTACACTGGAGCTTCAGTCAGTGCGTGTATTATGTAAGTGGGGAAAAAAGAAAATGGGGAAAAAGGAAAATATATATTTTATAAGAACCGTCATCATGATCATGATGATCATACTACCTCAATGAATCTCCAGAAGCATTAGACACATCCATTTCTTTCTTCATCCTTCCACATTATAAAATAGATGAATGGATAGATAATACCTTTTGGGCTTGCTGCTTGATTTGGCCAGAAGGAATAAAGGAAAGACATGAACAGGAAAGCAAAAATATTATAAAGAGAGAAAGGCAGCACACAGCACGTGGGTGAGATAGTATAGCGCGTACTGATGATGATCAACACACGACACTAATAATATAATGAGTGATATCTTATACCATTCCGTTTTTCTCTCTGTGAGTGAGTCATCCTCATCATTACACTTTTTATCAGCCAAAAAAGCTACAGCGAGAAATAATACAAGATGACGTTGCCGGGATTATACACTGGCTACACAACAGCTACATAATAATAATAACAACAACAACAATTCTGCTGCTGCACAACTATTAAATGTTACTATTATTATTAAAATGGGCTGTGGATGTATATAATGGGTAGAGTAAATGTGTACGTGCTTTGCCTTCTTTTGTTTTTAGAACAGTAATAGAGATGACAATGATGATGAGGCTTGGAAATACGGAAGACCATACCAAGCACCACCACCACCATAATCACAGGAGGATATCATTTTATTTCCGTTTCTTTCTTTTCCCATTCTCTTTTATAATCTCTTTACATTGGGAAAAACCTTGAGGATTTTATAAGAATTAAGTGAACATTATCTCCCTCTCCTTTTTCCTCTGCTCCAATCTCCTCTTCTGATTCTCTGTTTTTTTTGGAGAAAAAGCAGCAAAAAATGTATTCCCATTGCCTGCTAAGCTTTCCAAACACACACATTCAAGCAGTGTGTGCTCTGCTTCCAGAGAGAGTCTTCTCAGCTTCCACTTTCCTTTCTCGTTTTATTCCCCCTTTTTCTAGTTGATCTTAATTAAAGGGATTAACATTTTCTGACGAGTTAAATCGTAATGAGAATGAGAGAGACTCATCATCTCGTCCTCTCTCTCTCTCAAGCTGAGCATTAGTCCTGCTTTTATATTCTTTTTCTGTCGTATTTTTCCTATATAAGCTGGTAGACTTTAGATGTGCTCACGTTTCAGAAGCAAAAAACCCTTCAGTTTCAAGAGAACTAGATGCAGAGCTATATTGAAGCGGTTCATTATACAGATCCTTTTTCTCTACCGGTATAATTGTAACTGTAGCTGTATAGCGGTGGGAGTAATGCCACTTCAAATATATACTTTTTTCTAAAGAAAAGCTACACATTTTCAGTGAATCCATTAGAAAAAGCTTGTTAGTCTTTTGAAAGTATTGTTGTCTCTCTACTCTAGGTACACTGTAGACGGAAGTATCATATTTTGCTTATCCTACTCATTATAAAAGTATAATTTTCAGAATGTCTATAAAATCTGTGCACATTTAAATGTAAAACAAAACAAGAAACTTTTTGACTTTGGCTTCTTTCTGTCAACGAATAACTTGTTGTTCAGTAGTTTTTCCTACTTTTATGAATACTCATCTCGCTCCCTTTTCTTTTCACATTTTGCAGTCATTCATAAATAAACATATTTTATTTATGCATTCATCCATACATTCCTTATTAATGAAAAATTTACAACATTGAAATATATACAAAACTACACACTTGCTGAAATGAAGATAATGACAAGAGAGACGGTCTGATGAGGATAATGATATCACATCATCATCACGTCAAAAGTCGTGAGCTTTAGTGAAAGAGTGCCTTAGCTGCTGATTCTTGATTCTGTTAGCTTAAAGATTCACAATTAATAATAGAACACTAAGCCCCTCTCTCTCAGTAGAGGACATCGACAGTCCAAGAAAAAGAAACAACAAGAACAACAGAAAGAAAAAGAGAAAAGATATAAAAAAGTATTTCTATATGCTGTGCAGTGAAAGAAGCTTTCTTTCTTTCTTCTTTATCCTTAATACAGATTTTGATTTCATTTCAGCTCATTTCATATTTTATCCTTTTCTTCATATTCATATTCCTCAGCTTGTAATTCTCTGGGCTTATTCAGAAATACACACACGTCAAAAAACACCAAAATTCTCTTTTTGTAGCAACGCCTACAACTCTTCTTAAGTCTGAGTAGAAGTTGATCTCTTTTCATGTTCTCACCCGTCAGCAGTGGCTCTGTTGCCTTGAAAAAACCTTTTATTTTCCTTCTTTATTTATGATTCTGATAATTATAGCATTTAAAGCTAATATATTTTCCTTTTTTGTGTGTGCCATTGTTTGTGCTCTGATATATTTATATAATTTTATTATTTATACCATTGTCATTCTTTTCAGAGAAGAAGAAGTCCTTCTTCTCCTTTTGCTTTATAGCTTCACAAGAAGAAGAAGAATCTCTGGCTGACTGACAGAGATTTGGCTGGCAAACAGAGCACAGCAAAAAAAGCAAAGTCAAGTCATCATGATCATCATGTTCTTTTGATCCTCCTGCAGAAATCCTTGTAACTTTTTTAGTATAGAGAATTAAAGGAGAATGCTATCAGCAAATGCATTATCATCATCTTAAATCACATATTATATAGCTGCATATACATTCTTATTATCCTTTGCGCTTTTATATTGTGAAAAAGTGGCTGACGCAAAATGCTTAAATACTTTAAACAGATTAAATTTTAAATAGAATGAAGGAGTTGAGCTTGAAAAGTACAATGAAGGCATTTTGTGATAAATGAGCAACGATACTTTTAGAAGTACTAAAAACTAACCAACCAATATATAAAGTAGAATATGTAAACACATCTTCTTTTTCTGTACCCTGGGCTCTTCACAATATGTTTATAAGCTTATTCAGTCTCAGCTCAGCAGATAAATGAATATTAAAGCGGGCATGGATTGTGAAGGGCTTTTTGTACTAATTTAAGTGGCTTACTTGCTGCGCTGCTATATAATTCGGGCTACTTTTAAACGTTAAGGCATTAAGCTTTCAAGCCTTGAGCAGAAGAATAGCAGTAGTCAACTTGGTACAGAAGAAATTTTAGCTTTAACACACGCTTTACTCTCTGCATAGATATTATAATACCGTTTGTTCATTCCTTTTTTTCTTTATTTCCAATTTAATCCGATGATGATGGCGATGATACTCTCAAGAACTTTTTCTACAAGACTTTGTCTCCTCTTTTTATTCCCTAATTTCCGTTCTCCTTGTTCATTTCAACTTAATAGTTATCTGCGCCTATGCGCGCTCTGGCTTTTGACTAGAAAGAAAAAAGAGCTGAAAATGCGATAATACTTTTTATGCATGAATTACAATTTTTTACTAGAATAAGAATAAAAAGTCATTTGGTTCCATTTAGCAAACGATTAGTTAACTTTTATTCTCACTTGCAGCTTTTTGCTCAGTGGAGGGATTCATTTGAAATGGAGATCCTTGTCTTAATATAAAAAATTCTGTATTCTCATTCATCCTGTCTGTCTCTGCACACAGTTGAGAAATTGTACAAAAGAGTTTTTATGCGCGGGAATGAATCGTGCGGTAAAGTGATAGCAAAGTGATTTAATTTTTTGACAAAGATTTTTGCACACTCTAATCTGCACTTAAGAGTGTGTGTGCCGAGGTATAACCATTTTAGCAAGATTAAAGGACAAAAAAATCATGCATGCACAATGGACAGAGGGACAAGGATGATGAAATGAATGTATGAACCGCTTGAAAAATATTAGAGAGAGGAGATTTGAGATAAAGAAAAAACCTCGATTATCAAAAATGAACATTTAAGTTGGAAGAATATATCGTAGTTTGATGAGTATGAATGCACAAAACAGTTACATGTATCATCTTTAGACCGGAAGTTGTGTAAAGGGTTTACAACGAGAAACCACTTGTTAATGAGATGCATCATGCATGAAACTGGAATGCATACTTTCCAAGCAAATAAGAGAATGACAGTTCTTACCTAGTGACAGATTGTGTCCCGCAAGAAGACCTCCAGGATCCACAAAGTCCACCATTTCCAACGCTCCCGCCAATCCGGGATGATGATGCTGCGCCAAATGCTGAAACGCCGGATGATTATGCAATCCCTGAATCTTTTTTCCTCCAGCCAGCAGCCCCAATCCCAAACTGCCATTGGCCATAAAGGGTACCCCACCGCCGCCATTATTACTATTACTACCACCACCACCACTAATGTTACTGTTAGTCAAACCACTTTTAAGTCTTTTGCTTGGCGGTGACAAGTCCATTCCTCCTCCGCCGGCTCCCATTGCCAAAGCAGCAGAGCCCGGCATTCCTCCAATTAAACTAGTAATGCTAGCCGCAGCACTAGCCGCGGAATGATGATGCTGTTGCAAAAGTTTGCTTCCTGGTGGCGGAGGATAATCTAATCCAACCAAAGAAGCTCCGGGTCCACTAGCAATGACATTACTTGCTCCTGTAGCTCCCGGAGACACACTATTACTTCCAATTGCAGCTGCTGCAGCAGCAGCCGCTGCCGCTAGCAAGGCTGACTCACTTGCAGAATTGGAATGAACTGCAGCCGCAGAGGCAGCAGATGAAGACAATGTCGAGATTGCGTTTGTGGCAGTATTTGTATTAACAGCGGCCGAGCCAGAAGCGGACGAAGAAACAATGCCTCCACCGGCACCAGTTCCACTGCTTGAAGATGAAGAGTTGGATGAAGAACAAGAGCCAGCACCACCACCAACTACTCCTTTCCCCTGCAAAAGACAGAATAAACGTGAGTGGTCTTCCAGCACATAACTTATATAATATTCTCCAGATCAGAAGGAAAATATAGACACAAAGCCATCATAAAGGAAGCAGCATGCCAAATAAAAAGGGAAAAAGTGAAATATACATTTTGGCTTAGTAATAATCCCTCCATGCATGCATGCATACTACAGAGCTTACACCATACAGAGCTTTTTATATTATGGGCTTATCTCCAGTGCAATAGACGGATAGATTGGATGAAGATTAGAGCAAAAACAGTTTCCAGCTTAATCTCGACGGATATACTGCCTTTCTCTCTCGGAGAAAAAAAGAGGGATTTTCCTTTTGGTGCATTTCTCCTCTGTTCCCCTAGCATGCATACCAACGTAGTATGATCATCCTCATCAGATAATATGACTTATAATAGAAACCTCTTCTAATGGCCTTATATATACCTATATAGCCTTTTCAGTTATTTCCTACAACAAGAAAATATCTCCTTTATCTTTTTCCGTGTATTATCCTCTCATTTCTCTCTCATGGACGTATATTTTGCTCTCTCTCTCTCCCAGCAGCAGCTTAGCTTAGCAAGTTTTCATCTCTACAAAACTTCTTTTCGCTTGTGCTCTCCTCCTGTGATGCTCCTCTGCTACTTCTCTGGATTTAAATGGATGAAGGGAATGGAATGGATGCATTTAATTATACATCACTCAGCTCAGCAAGCAGACATTCATTCGTTCCACCACGCGGATGATGACGATGAGAAAAGCAGCATGCATGATGCCGGCACCACACCAAGCTATTTTACTATAAAGATTATTCATGTTAGGTATATACATACATACATGCTGCTCTGATGAAGATGATCATCCTCGTGGATAAAAAAACTACTTTCTATCCCAATGGCATTGCTTACTACATATTATACTACAACATTTCACTCAAGTCATTCACTTCACAACTCTCTCTTTCTCCGTGCGGAAGAAAAGAGCTCATTTTCCTCTTCTTTTACCAACTATCATCCATTTATACCACTTTTTGGTGGGTGGAACATAATAAAAAAGAAAGAAAGTGGAATTTATACACACTGGATAATACTGGATAGATCATCGTTTCATTGGACTCACTCAGAACGTCAAAATGTGCTGTGTGGATATTCAACCTCCTCTCTATTACACACGACAATGATGATGATGACGGTTTATCGGGTCAGGATCAGAGAAAACAGGGAAAAGAGTTAGCATTAAGCATTTCCTCCTTGGATATATTTCTCATCAGAAGCTATATTATGTCCTCGTGCCCCATGCAATCATCATCATTATTATCATCAGCAGAGAGAAGAAGCACAAAAAGTCCAAGTCCAACCCGGGGATTAATCTCTCTTTGAAATCCTTTTTCTCTCTCTATCCATTATCTATCCTTCTCATCCCATGCTCATCATCAACATCATCATCATGATCCCATCTTCATCCTTTCCCCGTCCGTACTTTTATTATTATATTCAGATGAACATGAGCATAGTAGCGCAGAAAAGGGAAATTCATTTTGTGCACTCACTCATTCCTTCAAAAGCAAAAAGGCTTGGCGTAATAATGATAATAACCAAAATAAGGAAGACTTATAACCTATTACGTGGACTCTTTTTTGCTCAGTCAGATATGCATGCATTCATCTCTCCCTGGGAAATCCGTCCATATCAGAAGAGAATCAGAAAGAGAGAAAAGCCCTTTTTCTACTATATATGCCAGCAGGATGATCGTCATATATTTCGTATGATCCAGGCATAACAACAACAACATAGAAGCGGTAGGAATAAAAGGAGTAAAATAAGCAATATCAAAAACTACTCTCATTTCACTCGCTCTGTCTCTCTAGTTGCCTGCCTGCCAGTCTTACGTCTGTATGTCCAGGAGGAGCAGATGAATTAAGAGAATAATATCATGTATATCCGGATCACATCAAGAGAGAGAGAAAAGGAATAATCTGCTCGGCTCTTGATGAATCTTTCTCTGTCTTTTATCCAGAGAAATCCGGAGAGAGAGAGGGAAACCTACGCAGTAGTGAGTTCTATCTCTCCTTTTCTTTTTTAGTTTACTGACTACTAAAATAGACCTGCTGCTAGGTATGCAGCATAAGGAGAAAAAAATACTACTCACTCAGACGTATTATCATGTTACGGCTAAAAGGCTTTTATGCAATAATAATAATGCCCGGGGAAAGATAGAGAACGCATAAAAGAGAGAAAAGGATATAAGAGCTTAAGGTTTAAAGCGAAAATCGGGATTAGTATTAGCACAGCATAGTATATTATTTACCTATAGAGAGAATACGTAACAGAATGTAAAAATAGTATAAAGTACATTCAAAATTCATATAGCGCATCAATAATAAGCATCTATACTACGTCTTACAAAAGGAGAAAGCTAGCAATTCACAATGCATTTTGTGAATTTCTTATTCATCTGCCTGTTATATACTCCCTCTGGAAAAGCCTAGCGGCGTATGATGATGATCAGGATGACGAAGAGGAAGAGAACAAGATATTCATTACGTTCTCTTCTTGGTGAGTAATGATACTTTTCATTCTTTCTCTGGCTACATTATAGCAAAGAAAATTGGACAGAGTTGCGAAGGTGGGAGCAATCTCAACTTCCAACTTTCTGCCTTTAGCTATGTAAAAGCTAAGAATAAAAGCAAGAGTTTAAAAGCTTTCTAAACTTCCCTTCCTGGAAAACACCTCCGCAACAAAACACCAAGAGAAAAGTAAAGTAACAGCACAGCCATGCCATTATAATCCTAAAACCTTCTTGTTATTCCTCTTCTTATGCGTCTTTTATTCTCCTTCTAAATCCTAATCTCTTTCCCCGGATAATGCCTCTTCCATTCTGCTCCTCTGCATTTTGGATGAAACAAGCTAAAACCCTGTGTGCTTTCTTCAGCCTAGCTATATGGATATAAGCCAGCCTCATCCTTTTCCTGCTTCACTTCCTTTCATTCTCTTAATTTCTTCACCAAGCTGTCCTCCTTTTCCTTTTCTTCGTCTACTACACAAATCCGTCTATCTTCTTCCCGCATTTCCCTGGCCCTATTATCATTTCGAAATGCACCCAGAGAGAAAAGCACAAGTTGTGTAATATTTTTGAAATATTGCGTCTTCTGCATAAAGTATGACGTGTAGGTCAGATCCAGCTTAATGCAAGCATAAAGAGAATAAAATGAAAGGAAACAATGCTTCATTTACATTTTAGCAAGTTTTGTGTGTCTGTCCGTCCTTTAACTTTTCATAACTTTTTAGTAAACTACATTTCAAAAAATTGGTAGCATCTAATTTTTAAATGGAAAAAGTGCATTATTCTATGCTCGATCCCTGATCTACTGATCCATTATGTATATGCCCACAACTTAAAAAATGCCCAAACATTCTTCATGCTCCTATGAACCTACCACCACCATAAAAAGACCAAAATTTGATCCTGTAATATCATGCAGTCACAACCCGGTGTACAAAATAAAACTCTCATATGCCAATCCACCAGAAAAAAAAGTAATGAATGATGCAGTACACGGCAGATATCTCCAGGATAAATATAGTAAACTCCAAGATCACCGCTGCTGGCAGTAGTAAAAAAGTGCCACAGAGAAGAAGTTTTTAAAGAGATACGGAAAAACTTCATAAATATGGGATTTGCATCAGATGGATTTTGTCAGAGAGGTTACGAGAATACGCGTCTGCTCTGCTCTTCCATTTTTTTTTAGCTAAACTACCACCTCTCTCTCCTTTAGGCTTTAGCTAATGCCTTTATCCCCTTCATATTATGCCATTCTTCTTTTATACACCAATAGAGAATTTACTGGATTTTCTCTCCAGCCAGCCAGTAGATAGATAGATCCCATATGTTTTTACAATGTATGCATATTAGACAAAAATCCTCTAAAAACTACACAATATGATGATGCTCCAGATGAGAAAAAAGCAGCAACACCACCACCAAGCACATAAGTACATACAGACCATCATCCTTTCAAACTGGCATTTTCTCTTAATCCCATTGATCCTCTATCCTTTATTCTCAATTTTATTTTCTGATGTGCTCTCTCAAGCCGTGTGAGTGTGTGTGAGCTGCAGTCTGTGACTCGGCTTAAGAGTGTAAAAAAATTCATAACACACGTTGCCCTATAACTTTGACATGCATATTGCCCATTTTAATAAAAGATTGTCTATGTAAAAACTTTTTCTAGTTTCCTCCGTGGACACAACACCGTTACTACTATATAATGTGCGTGGTCTTTTGTCCATACCAAATCATAAATAAGCAATTAAAAAATTTTAAAAATAGAGAAACATTTCTCTTTCTGCCTTGAACCAAACTCTCAAGCAAATATTTACTATGGGATGTAGTTCATGTTGAAATGTACATTGTCCCTCTCTATGCGCGGAAAATGTTTGGCAGTGGCTGGTATTACGGTGAGACAGAGTGCAGAAGAGAGCAAAGCATTTAGCAAATCCCATGCAGACGTCCTCAGATAATACCTTGGTCGTGTTGATGGGTACAAGCAGACAAAAATATATAAATTTTATGAGAATACGTACTACGCGCCTTTTGGATGTGTATGCAAGTGCAAAAGAATGGCATTAGAAACGATGATCGTCATCCTAGGTGCTGTTCTGGAATAAAATGGAATCTTTTTTTGCAGAAAAAAATATATAGCAAAAGTGGTGTGGTGTTGGCGGATAGGCAAGGGAAAAGAAGAGAGAGCAGAGAGGATAGTAGTAGTCCAACCAAAGTAATCCATAATACTTTGGGCAGCTATGGCTTAGCTTAAGCCCTGGCTTATACGTCCTTTTTATAACAAAAACAGAGAGGCAAAAACGCACACAAAAACTACATTTTACACGGACAGGCAAAAAAACACAGGGCTTTGGTACTGCTGAAAATCCATCCATCCGCGTGTTGATTCATCCATTCCAAAGAATTTTCAGAGTACCAGACCAAAAGAGTAGTAGTATTGTCGCTTTAATATATTTTTGGTATGTTTATGTACTACTGCAGTAGTAGCAGGAAAAAAATATAAGGGATGACGACGATGACGACGACGACGTACATGAAGGAAATCCAATTCGGGATTAGGAAGAAAATCCTAGAGACGAACAGCAGCAGCACAGCGTATTTGAGTAAAGCGTCATTCTGATCATCAACACCAGATCCCGGTTTGGTGTGATCAGTAGGTACATGCACAAGTTTGTGTGTGTGGCAAGCAAAAAAGAAGCAATAAAGACAGAAAGAAAAACAAAAATTGTAAAAATCCACACAGAAAAAAAACAACACTTTGTTTATATGTGTCAACGTATAAGCATCCTTTGCGTCATGATCATCATAATCATTAGTATTACCAGACACACAAAAAATGTAGGTAAAATGTATGCACTCTACTCTAGATACTAGTGTGCATGTTTATTTTGAAGTTGGAAAATAGTAGTTTTAGCAGCAGTTGTTGTGCGGGAGGAGGATACACGAAATAAAATAAATGTTGTTTGTCTCCTGTCTTGTCCCCTGCCTGTCCTCCTCTTGTCTTGCTTAACTCTCTCTCACTCTGCCTGTCTTTAAAATATCTTAAATCCGTCGAACGAAAAACAGAACAGGCCAGACGAACAAGAAGGAAAACAAGACAAGAAGAAGATGAAGATGTTTTTGTTGATAGAACAAGCTTATAAGATGAGAGAGGAACAACGTGAGCGTATATATTTTAAGAGCTTGGACACGAAGAAGAAAAAAGGAGACAGATCGAATTTTAAGTGGTCTCTGGATCTGTCGAAGCTCAAAACCTTGTGGATTACCTAGATTCCGGGCTGTGTGGGGTGGCGGAGGCGGAGGTGGTATTATTGGTTTGGGGTCGCAGGATAGTCACGAAACAGGAGAGAGAAGAGAGGCATGAGTTTTTGGGTTTTAATGGGTAAACAAGCAGTAAAAACAAAGTGTATCTTTGCCATACATTATTTGCGCATAAAAAAGTATAAAAAATGTACAACCAAAGCAAAACACAAAGATACACAAGATTTTTTCCCATGGTTCATTCATACCTCGTGTGCGTATGTCTAAAATGCGTGTATGCATTCATGTGCATTTTCCCGTCCGAAAAGAACTCGCCGTTTTTTGGCTACAGACTAAAAGTGAATGAATGGGAATGAAACGGGAGCAAAAAGAGCCGGATAGACAGAGAATCTGTCGCTCTTTTTGGTGATCTCTCTTTATTTTGGCAGAGGAGAAGAGAGCAGAGAGCTCTTTCTCCTGCAAGTGCTCAGGGATCACTGGATCTAGCTGAGCTTCGGAATACGCATTAATTCCTCGACAGAAGAGAAGCCTGTGTGTATGGCAAAAGGAAAAAGACGGATGCTTAGCTGGCTTTATCCCTTCTACTTTCCCCTTCTAAACCCTAAAAACTTCATTTGTGTGTGTGCATCTGGGCTATATGCTGTGTGTTATCCGTTTGCAAAGGAGAATGGAAATAACGATGATGATCATGATGATCCTACCACATGTTTTCTACTCTCAGTCCGGCGTTTTTTACTACTAGCTTACTACTTCTCAGCTGAGTACGCTTCAGATGCGATGAAAGTTCAGAGGAGATGCGTACATTCTATATTTTTGCCGGTTTATGTTTCATGAAACTTTATTATATCTACATGAAATGCTAGATTCAGAAATAATTGCAATGAATAAAAAAGCTAATGTGTTTTTAGGGAACATGTCCGGTGCTCACTCAACAAGGCAATTAATCCTTTAAATAATTAAAGCGTACATTACCTGTGGTCGAAACCGTTTGATTACCTTTCTCGACAGTAGAAAGCCATTCATTTTGAATGAGAATGAACAAATTAGGGCTTTAGTACACTTAATATACACTAACCGGAAGTTAGAAACTTTCCAACTTAAAAAAGATACTAAATTATTATAATGCGAGTATTTTGTGCGAGTGTGCAAACACTTTGTTTTCACTTGATCAACTGGTAAAATAATAATCCACCAATCTGACTCAGAAATAGATTGACGTGGGCCAAATTTGTTTTCAAATCCATGATTTTACGTCTGTACTAAACACTTACGTGAGTAGTGTAAAAAGAATGACGCGAGTCGCACAAAGGTACAAAACGTGCCAATGTAATTTAATGATTAAGTTGACAAATCAGTGCAGATTGATCAAGATGATCGGATTGCATAAAGCATAAAACGTACAATCTTTTCATGGCTGGTCAGGGATCCACTTGACAAAATCCACCCTATACCAAATTGACTATACCAAATCCAATAATAAAATGCATGCCTACGTAATTAAATTAATAATAACAATAGCGTTGTAAGTGTCAAAATAAGATTATCTTTTAGTCGAACTACATACATGCCGTGTTTTCTGATAAGCGACTAACTTTTTAAATAAAAAGATACATTTTCTGCTTTTCTGCTGCAATATTAAAATTTTATTAACGTATATAATATCAAATCCATCATCCAAGGAGAACACTGACCAAATTAGTATTGACAGGTTTCACCAAAAATTATGTGATAATTTCTAAACATGGTTAAAATAATGCTTCCATTAATAAATCACGGATAAAAATTAACAAGAACGAGTTGACCTTGAAGCAAAAAAGTTCATTTGGATATCATCAATCCTTTTGATTAGAAAAAATCTACACATTTAAAAAAGTCTTGATCGATTTGAGTGATGACTTGCGATTAATTATCAATTTTTATTACTTCTTTTGTCGGCACTTTTTTTGAGCTAACAACCAGCTAATCAGTAGCAGAAATGTAATTGAGCAGGGACATTGCATCCTGTTCCATTGAACACCAAGTCACAAGATTATCTTCACACAGGTTTAATCTTGCATATTAACGTAACAGCGGTATCATCATCGCACTGTCAAAAGTCAATGTTAATAATACAAGCTGATTTCACACCAGTTTTTATGGTATTGTTTATGTTATGTCATATTTTATTGATTTTTGTAAAAGTATTGACAGCTCCCACTAGTTTAAAGCATGTTGAAATCTAAATCCATATTTTGCCAGCCATATCAGTGGATAATACCCAGAGTATAGTATTTCATGCAGTTATTTATGTGTGGTGTGAAAACGTCCGACAGAATGCGATGAGGTAACACTTCTTTTCATGCTTTACATTTTAAAGATAAAAGTGGCTTGTGATAAATGACAAACTGATGATCTTGGGATCATGTTAAAATTGTACAAATCAATGCCAGTGTTTTAATAACGTATCGCTCATTGGAAAATTTTTGAGTTTTTGATAATATTTCAAAACTTTTGAACTGACTTTGTGTAAAACGTTGGAGGAAGAGGTACATGACCGTGAAAATATTTTAAACGTTTCCTGTCAATGCTATTACAGCTAATAGCTAATGCGTCTTAAAACAGGCGTCACTGCCATTCTACTGATAAAAGTGATGTGGGGAAATAAGATTTAAAATCAATAATCCAAAGTAGCTCAGTTTTAATACTTGCATGCATTTATATTATTACCACAAGTGCAGGCATAACTTGTATGTCTTCATGCATTGGCGCATTAACGGAAAATATCCCCCTTTACACCTATCACGGACTTTGGTATATCACATAAGCGGATTAAGATTTTCTAGGATTAAGTTAAACATCAAGTTTGTAATCTTAGCCATAAAATTGCAGGTTAGCGATAAGTTGCATTGCAGCAGCAAAGGTAATAAAACAGAGCACACCAGCGACCAGCACACACCCAACCAAAAATCCTTAATGCACACAATAACACAGCAGGATTTACACTCGAATAAATTGTCAATACTAAAACTATAATGCCGATATGCCCATGTTCCGTATAGGCGGTTTCATCATAAAACCACAAAATCCTAAATCCCTAGTACATGTTTAGAAAAGCTTAACACAAAACTATTTTCCACCTTTTTGTATTATGTTTTATACATATACTTTGTTATGTGTTTGCACTTTTTAAAAATTAGCCCAGGCGGATTACAGATTTTAAGGATTAAAAAACTGATAAAAAATGGGTACAGCATACATACCTGTGTTGTATTTATACCAGGCTTCCTTTTTTACACCAGGCTTATCTTTAGAAAACTACACGCACGGCAGCCTAAATATCTAATCCGCGTTGCATGCATTTTTTATAGCTTGTTAAGATTTTAAATCTTTTTTTACAATCTGGTAGAAAGTAGTTCAGTTCAATGAAATTTTGTTCTTGAGAGGACGAATCCTTTAAACAAAACCAAAATCCTTTTTTCAGATTCAGACAAAGTCTTCCGAGAAAATAAAACTCTGTTTTGTACGTTCTTTATACGATCAATAAAAATAATTGACTTGCTAATGGATTTGTCAGCAGATTAGTGTGTCCGGAAAAACTTATCAACAAAACATTTTTTTTTGATCATCATGATTCATGAAAAAAGAATTATTATTATTGGAGCATTGAAGGGGATAATGTGGTGATAAGAATAACACGAGGTTGATTTTCTGCAGAGAATGAATCTGTCCAAGATAATGCTAACGCACTAATCCTGTCATTTCTAATTGTCCCAATGCAATGCCTACAAAACTTACAAGCCAAAACCATATTGCATTGCACAATATCATGCCTCACCTTTCTCAGTATAATCAATCAGTTGGTTATTACTACGGGAATGAGAGAAGAATCTACCTCATAGTATGAGCGTATTAACTTGTATCAAAGATTAAACATAGTTCCAGCCAGCCAATGTAACGCTTATATAGTAGCCTATTTAGGTACAGCTTGAGTCTTATCTCATTTTTAAGGTATTTGCGGAACGATTACGATTAAATGGATACATCACGACACGAAATGACACTAAACCGAGTCAATAAGCTCACAAAAACTCCAAATCCTCTGTGTCCCGATAATTCCCTACTGACTTGGCCAAAGGTAAATATGACAAGATTCCTGGGAATAAGATAAACTCTAAGTCTTCTTTTAAGACTTTTATAGAATACTCAATCTGAATGCGTCATAATGTCTCAAGCATACCTATCTATTTAAAGAATGTAATTTAACTCTGTCCAAGTGAACCACATGGGAAGACTCAAATCTTCATTTTGTCATAAGCCATTTTAAGTTTAATAATCCTTGTATGAAATTTAGTAATGTGACACCTGGTCGTAACTGGAATGTAACTGGCTTAAAAATAATAATAAAAGTAAAGTATAACCTTGCATTTAGTATCCGCTTGTCAATATATCGTGCTTGTCGATAACATTGATCCGATAAATAAAATGAGCCATTGAAAAGTCCAAAAATTATTAGCCAATAATGCTGCAAGTCTTGTCATGAAACTATTTTTTGGATAAAATGGATAGATAATGGATGATCCGCGCTTATGCAATGCAAACATATATTTGGCCTATAAACAGACTGATAATTAAGGAAACTGATAAATCAGCTTAATTATTTCCACTTGGGTTTAAACAAGTTTAAACATGGCTTAATGCAATCCCCTGAAAAGTAAATGATAAAATGGATTTGGAAAAGGATAATCAATGGAAAAAGGGAGCATCGAAAATCCAGGTGCGTCAATCAATAAACAAGACAAACTTTTAACTTTTTTAAGCAAACAACAACAAGTCAGTTTGCTTGGTTTGACATGCGTTTCCTGATCAAATTTTTTAAAAAAATTGTTACAGCATTGAACAATAAGTTGTTATTGACCAATCCTACCTAGAAGTCAATCACGTATCCACATATTTATGAATGGGATCATGGTATGAAACCAAATTAATGCTGACAGACAGCTAAAGGCCGATAATATGATTTTGATAATGAACGGAATGATTTAATGCAAATCAGAAAAAATGCTGCATAGTTGAGTCCGTTGAAATTCACATAGCCCCGATATCCATTCACAGGAAACAACGTAAAAGCTCAAAAGCAAAAAGCTTTTTGCAAGTTTCTAAATTTTAGCCTAAAACCAGGCCACTGTGCTTACCAATTGCTGTTGAATCGCCGCCGCTGCCGCAGC
Source organism: Entomobrya proxima (assembly GCA_029691765.1). NCBI lineage: Eukaryota > Metazoa > Arthropoda > Collembola > Entomobryomorpha > Entomobryidae > Entomobrya > Entomobrya proxima. The sequence goes on from CM056168.1 coordinate 2,272,031, forward strand.
CAGGCTCATTTGTTCTGCTGCACTGGTTGCAACGCTAGTAGCCAAAGCGCCAACTAGAGGATGGTGAGGATGATGATGATTGCCCATAATGCTAGCTGCCGTGGTTCCAATGCTAGGACCTCCTGCCCCCGGAGAACAGGATGCTGAGCCCCCACTACTTGCTCCGCCACCTCCACCACCACCACCACCACCCAAAGCCAATTTCCCCGTGTTAGCTGCTACCCAAGCTTCCGCAAATGTTTCCATTGCACTTTGGAAGTCCATTTTTTCCAAAGGAAGGAGAAATTTTTCGTATCCTTCTATCTTTCTCTGAGTTGATTACACTAATTGATTTATTCCCTTTGTCTTCAACTCAGTTTAATTACTTTTTTGTTTCTTTTTCCCCGGAAAAATTGTATGCTGTCTATAGGGACATTTTTTATATGGGTTTCATTTGTTAAAAAACAGGAAACTGATTAGCAAAATGCAAAGTCAATGTCTACGCGTTCCTCATGGGAAACCAAGTTTGTACACTTTTTCCTGATGATAGTTTTTTAAATCATTAGTTTTTCAAGCGATTATCAACTCTTTTTCTCTCGTCCGACTAGCCTTTAAGAAGAAACTCAACAACAGCTCGGGTTTTTGTCTGGTTTTCCTCTAGTCCCCTCGGGTAAGAGTGAACTAGTCAGTATATTTTACTTTAGTGCGGAAGCATAGGCATTCATTGAAAATAATAATAGCAAAGTTCAGTGACACGACAGAGTTTACTACTTTTAAATGATGACGACACAGGTGATGATGATGATAACATAATGGTCTGGATTGGATTGAGAGTGTGAAGGAATCTGGAGTGTATGAAAATGAATGGTGACCAAAATATTACAGCTTTAAAAAGCGTCATATTGCTACTGCTGCTGTTTTTCCTGTAGAGACTGCTTGGGTGAATTGTGGATTGGAATGCTTGTCAACTTAAGTTCAAAGTTAAGAATGCTTCTTCATTCCACATTACAGTTCAATGCGAACGGTGGAATTGGGCAGACTACTTGATATACGTAATATTATTGCATGGAATTGGGAGTAAATGTTATATAGCCTGCTTCACTTTCAACTTTTGCCTTTTGGTACATAAAGCAAGCAACAGCTCTCTTATTTTTTGGCTGGAATGCGTAGGTAGCGGTATACTACTCCGTCTTACCTCGTCTTTTGATTTCGGATGATGTTCAGACTCCCTTCCTATAGCTGCTTGCGTGCTCAACAGTTCCGTACGCTTTAATTGCTGCGATAAGTAATACAATAAAAATAGGAATACCAAGAAGCATTAATGGATTCGTCATATTGAAAGGTTGTACAAGTGTATTATTGACATAGACAGTTTGACTCATCGTCTTAGACGTTTCAGCAAAAAATTGAATATGATCCGGGTTGACACACTTAAATTATGGCAGACGATGAGCACGACAATAAAATATTGTAATTTGCACTGTTCTTTACGGATATTACTGACAAACATTTATCAAAACCTTCAAGCATATCCGTACCTACCTCAATTCCAAATAATTCACGAGAAATTCACTAATGCTATTAAACTTTGACGATAAGATGCCGCTCAGCTACTCATGTCTCAAAGTCTACTCGTTCTCCGGCAATTTAGCCATTTATCATGTGCGCCGTGTTGATTCCAGGTATTTTGACTACTTCTAAAAATAAAACTTATGCATCTGCTACTATTTCCTTGTCTGGAAATGCTTTGTCTGCTTGCTAATCGTTTAAAATAAATGAATGCAATCATGTCATGTTGAAAAGTGGGGCATTGTGAAATTCCAAGAAAAATTCATTACAATTTATTGAACACAGCCTAAAGTACTTAATCAAGCTGCTTTGAAGCATTGAACCCCAACATATTTAAATTATTACCATTCTTGAAAACAAGCTTACGTCATCAATGTTTAATTTATTTAAAACTTTATATAAAATGTTCAGTAACTTGAGAGTCTCATAAAGCTTCCAGCATTATTTTAATTGGGTAAACTATAGGATTTAAACTTGCATCTTAAGTTTCACCTTCATGCTAAAACTAGAAGACAATTTCTAATCCGGATATTCCCATGATACAACTAGAATGCATGAAAGGCAAGTCTGCTAATTCCCCAGACTTTTAGCTGACTACACGGAATATGCCCAGAAGACAGAGAAGAAAAAGATAATCCGATCGACCGTTTCTTCATCATTGTCACCGTCATCAGCTTATTCGTCATCACATTTCCAACACTAACGCTCTGCTTTTAATCCCCTTTTCCTACTTTCAAGAAGATGTATACCTACTCAATACCCTGAACATACTTTGCCCGTCAACCTAACAAAAACGGCCGAAAATTACTGAGTGACACTTGCTATTGCTAGCCTATATTGCTTGTGCACAGAAATAGATTGGCTTTTACATTGGCACGAAAATGCACTTTAAGAATGGTCCAGTAAAAAAACATGAACTAAAACCTTGCCTCCATCTACCAACAAACTTTTCATGTGCAACATGCACCTAATCGACTGGTAAAAAATGCACCACAGCCTTGTATTAAAATAAGTTAAGTTGAAAGGTCAATTTTACTTACCTTTTGGTGTTTTGGTCACAAAAGCTGATTTTGTTGTTTGTACAGGTATCTAAGATTTCACAAATCACAGATTACTGTTTATGCACGTGTGAGACGTGTGGCATTAATGAACTTGTTTGGGGTAAAGTGAGACGGTTCAACTACTGCTTGGTGAAAGATGAACAAGTGTTTTATACAGGCTTTTACTGCTATTGTGTTGTTGTTGTTGTTGTTGTTGTTTTACGCTTTTCTCCCATGTCTCAGGTTTTTGTGGTAGGTTTTTAAAGGATGCTGTAAACTGTGTGGTTCGACTCAAGCTTCGGTTTAAAGAATGAAGCTTGGAGGGTAAAGTGGAGAAAGTTAAGTAGGAAATGAAGTGCTCTGGTGGATGGATGGATATGTGTGCTATGTACGATGATACTTGCGATGATACTTGTTCTTACTTGGCGTCTTGGTGGATACGGATGGATTCCCCATGGCATAATACTATACAGACTTTTCACTCACTCTCTTTCACCCACTTGCTTGCTTGCTCAAGCCAAAATACCAAGAGCGATGAGGAGGGTATATCACATCCATGTTAGTCCATTCCATGCTGCTTCATTCTGCATGTTTGTGTGTTTTTTAAAAGGTTACTCCAGTTGGATGGCTTGCTAGAAAGCTGGATGGGGATAGATTTCTAGCTTAGGTTTTTGGTTCATGTTTGGTTTGCTGCTTGGAGGTTGGCGTAAAGAGAAAGAAGCAGTTTTGGGGAAAGCGTATCTTTTCCTAGCTGCTACGGGGAAAGCAGCAGACAGCATAAGCGTCTGTTATTATGGAAAAAGGAAAATACGTGGGATGCTTTTATTGTGCCCTGACTCTCTGGTACTTACGTGTGTTGCAAGGGAATGCTTGCAGCAGCAGAAGGGCATATCAACTTCTAGCTCGCTTTTTGAAGAGATGATCATGAGTTTAGTGCGTATTCCAGCAATGCTAGAAAATATAGCTGGAAGAAGGGAGCTAGGTTCCATCCAGTTTCTCTGGTTGTGTGCAAGGCTTACAGTAATATTTTCTGGGAGGTCCTGGCGTATTATTTCCGTTAATCCCTGTTCCAAAGTGGGTCGGCTCAACAGAAGCAGCTAATGTTAGTTTAGTAAGGCCTTCCAAAAAATTTCCCCGCATGTGTGGTAGTGCGGGTGTAGTTTTGGCTCTAACTTGAACCACAAGCGAAGGTTGATTAAACCACACACATTTTGTGAACATTTTGACATAACCTGAAAAATAATTTTTATAACTTTTCATAAAATTGTCGTTTTTGCTTTTATGAGGTATTTCACACTCGATAACTTCCAGAAAATGACTTTTGACAAGTGAAGCGTTTTTCTATGGTGTGTGCAGTTCCGTCTGCTACCACACTCAAAAGCTTTCTTTTTTATCAGCCTGTTCACATGCCAAGCAGGGATTAAGCCAGATCTACTTTGAGCTGAGCATATCCTGATTTGGCTCAACCCATCCTAGATCCGCAGCGATTGTTAGCCCGCCTTCTACCATCTACGCCATGGCACACAGCAGTTTTCTCATTCGTAGAAGCAAGTTGATAGCCCACGCACATAACAGTTTATTATTATGGCTTTTCCTTGTCTTTTTCTTAAGAGGTTTTATATCCCTCTCTTGCGAGCATATTACAGCTTTTGAAGAAAAGTGTGGTTCACCGGAGAAAACCTCTCTGAAAGGATAATACCATTTTAGGGAAGGGTTTAGCTTTCGCCCCAAACCACATCCTCTTTCCATTTTTTCTTTATAAACCTTGTACAATGTACGTGTGTGGTTTTTGGCTGGAAGCGGAAGGATTGTGGATTTTGGAGGAGCATGCGACGGGGATGAATTTTGGGGAGGAATGGTCACTTGAGTTGCAAAGTTACACAATGCGAGATTTTTTCTGGTGTTTTTTGAAAAATGTGCCCGGATCTATGGAATTGTCTTTGGTACGTACGTGCCTTCACATTTTCCCAACAGGAAACGTTAGAAAGGAAAAATAATGGAGTTAATTTAAAAGTTTTGCAAGGAGAAGGGGACTTAAAAGTATTAAAATATTACCAACATATTATACATACCCATAGACCTCTAGGCTGCAAATGCAGCGCATACACACACAACCAATCTTTAATACAATGTCGTGTAATAATATATTAGGCTTTTGTTGTTAAAAGCGATACTGATGATGATGACGATTTCACAAGACTTGAGAAAGTTTATGCTCTTTTCTCCAAGTTTTTCTTTTATTTCCCTTGCTGTAGATTGGAGTTCGTGCTATTCCAAATTCTAACAGAAGAGAAGAATTATAAACAACGAGAAAATAAATGAAGCAAGAAAGCTGAGGAAATTAAACTGGGGTTATTTTTCTCTTTTCCAGTTAAATTAGAAATGCATATCATATCACAAGAAAAAGGTATTGTGTTAATAATAAGCAAAATAGAGAAGATCTTTTTTCTCTTCTTGTTTTAAAAAGTGAGTATATGATCATCATCTTCACACAAGACAGAGAAAATGATATATAATACTGCTGTTTGGGTGGTGGTGTTGGTGGGATGTTGTGCTGTTGATGAAGTAGTCCTTTACTTCGTTATGGAGTAAACTGAGGGATTTACGATGAACGTGCTGGTATCAAATATATCTGGCATTAAAATGGGCAACAACGTGTACTGCTTCTCTCTGAGAGAAGAAGATGAGGTAGCTTTTTCTCGCATTTTATTCTCTGCTTTTTGTTACAGACTTGCAGATGATGAAGAAAGCAGAGAAGAAGAAAATGTCGGAAAAATACATTTTAATCTCTGAGCTTGTAAGGGGTGATTAAAAGCACAGGCTTTTGTAGTACGTGAATATGGTGGTGCAAGACCAGCAGAGAGGGCAATAGGGCCACTGAGATTTTTTACCGATGCAATGCACACACCAGACCACACCACCAACCAAACAAAATGGAGTTTTCTACTTTTTCCATAATTTTCTTTTAATTCTTCTTCTTCTGTCTTGCTTGAAAGCTTTTACATATTATATACTCTTTTTAAATACCACCAGATAATAAATATGCTTTTGTGGAGAGAGATCCTCCACTCCACTTGAACTCGACAAACTCACTTAAGACATTGTGGAACAAGGAGAAAATGGTTAAGACAAGAGCAAGCTGGTGGTAATATCTTTGGAATTACTAGGCATTTTGAAGAGAAAATATCTGAAAGTAATTCTGATGATGATGATATTGTGATTGTAGATCCACTTGCTAGAGAGAGAGTAGAGTAGAGCAAATGTAGTTGTGTGATGAGTGTGTACGTGCAAAGCTTAGGAACGTCTTGCGATAAATTTTTGAGTATTTTAGTTTGTTACCTTGTACAGTTCAAGGGGTGTGTTCATGTAAAGCTTGGACCAAGAAACTAAATTATATTTTGTGTTTACCAAGTTGTAAAAAAGTGTGTGGAAATTGCTGAACAGTCCCATAGGTTTCAAAAGACTTAAGTAGGTGGCATATCGCTGGAATATTGTGGAATGATATGAAAAAGAGAAAATGCAATATTTAAGAAAGGACTTAGCATGTCTTGTACTCTCAGTCTAGTTTTCTTACTTTTTCTCATTTCTCTCAGGGTAAAAACTTCTTAAAGCTTTGAAGATGAAGTTTGAAAAGAAAGAGAGAATATTATTGTATGAGGATGTGACGATGATGGGAAAAATATTGTACCTTTGCTTTCCCACACAAAACGCTGAAAGAGTTAAGCAATCCAACTGGTTCAGTTTCAGTTACATACATATTAAAACACGCTACCATTTCTTTATGAATAAGCGTTTACAAAAAATTCTCCAGCAGTTACAGTGCATCTACCTTATTATCTATCTAAAGGCTACAAATAAATAGTAAGCAGGCCTTCAAATTACGCGGAGCACTTACTCTATGTACAATGACGTTTTGGTAATTTCCAAACAAATGGAAGACGGAGGAATATTGTAAGTTTTACTTAAGAATAAAAAGAAGAAGTGTTTTATAAAAGCGTTAATTATTATAAGAATGCGAATGTATATATTGTGTTTATTATGCTCACTGTAAAATATCTTTCCTTGGAATATTCTCCGAACTACTCCAGAATTCTGTCTGTCTGTTAGCCAAGTTTAAAAGTGGCATTTCACAGTTGGCAGCTCTCAAAACTTGCCAAAAGCTTTTTCTGGTAAAAAGGATAGCGGTGATGATAGTGGTGATCATCACATCAAAGTAAAGTCTGGAGAAGGAGAGAAGACAGCCAGAGTCAGTTTTTGATGATGATGATGATGAGTACGATGATCACAGGAAAATTTTCATGTTGTTGATGTGATATGATCAAGAAGATGAAATCTTATGATGATGCCACATGCCAGCTTATACCTACATTTCAAATTATGTAGTCAAATTGATAGAAATGTTGATGATATAAGACTCCACAATGCTCTCTGCCTCCACTACACCGCAATAGATCTGATTATTAGCTTCATTAATAATCTAAAAGCTAACCAGAATTAGAAGCAGAAGAGTATAGAGCAAAAGCAACTTCTAAAGGCTAACAAGTAGTAAAAGTATCTGTAAAATATAATGATTATTTATTTAGGTTAGTTCCATTACCTGCTGCTGCGTAGCACTTTGGAGAACAGTCAAGCACACACAGGCAAATAGCTTTTCTCTCTCCGACAAAAGCCCATTTTGCATTGGAATTTGGAATTCTCACAAGTTATAAGATTCTGTCTGTAGACCAGTGTTAAAGCACCACTTTTCCCACATAATCAGTTTTATATACTTTCATCATCTTCGTTTTCACGTTATATTATTATGATCATGTGCGTATCAGATCAAAACAGCTTTTGAAAAGAAGAGCAAAGGCAAAGAGAAGTGATGATTTTATCAATATCAATTATTGTACTATATCCAATTCCATCCGCCTTTACAAGTCATTTCCCAAAAACTTTTGGAAAGTTGGTAGGCGCAGAGAGAAAGTTGCTCAAAAGCAAAAGTAAGTATGCAAGCACTTTGTTAATTTCCTGTTCAACAAGCAGATTCAATGTAAAGTGTACCTGCTTCAGTTCAACATGCTTCAAGTTTATTAGCCGATCCAATCCTTTCTGAAAATGAGATGAGAAGTCCTTAATAATTTATACTTGCTAACATTTAGTCTTCTTGTTAGAGACTAGGACAGTCTATTAAACCCACTTTGCTTGAATTATTATTAAATTGCCTGTTTTTATCAGCGTTCCTTCATATCCGGTCCGGTCCTGACATGCTTTATAGAATTCGCAGAAAATAGCTTGAGTTAACTGAACCTAATTTCATTAATTTGCTTCTTCGATCAGACATATACTAAGGGTGGGGCGCTTAAATTGAATCACCTTTGCAAACTGGAGGGTAAATAGCAGAAATGGCAGTGTCTTTTGTAATAACTGTTTATTAATATTGTTAAGCAAACCCTTTTCTTCATTTTTGTGAAGTTTCATTGGATTATGCCAAAACACTTTTCAACAAATTGAATATTACGGAAGGCATGTAGAATTTTTTGAGTTACAAAACTTTTTTTCACAAAAACTGCCCTACAAGACCAAATTAATGCGTCAGCAAACTGCAAACAGTCCTGAAATGTGTAAAAGTTTTTAGTGAACACTACCCATAAAAGTTTTTTCATTTGACGACTTCTAAGAATTTGTTATTGATATATTTCAGAAAATTGAAACGTCCATTTGGAAACGGTTTTTGACTAGTATAGTCAACGCTGACGTGTATTTTTTTTTAAATTTACAAAACGTAGTAAAGGGGGCACCAAATTAAAGATAAAGAGTTAGGCTATCATGCTAGTTTGCCAGATTTCCCTAACAGCTTCTAGATTATGGAATACGGGCTTCAAAAATTGATTCAACTGGAGGGCCCCACCCTCTGTAATTGTAATAGTTTAGCAATTTAGCGTGTAGGATGACAAAAGCTTTAGCGAAATACATGAAGCCAAGGTTGGAACAAATGTCAGAATCACGTGAAAATGATCCCCGATCACGTTCTGTGTTGAAGTAGCATTATACACAGTTCCATTTCACAATTATTTTGCTCAAGAACATGTTCCTAGAAAAGCTTCATTGTCAGACTGAAAAGCTGAGATACGCTGAAACAGCTTATTCGCTTTGCTAAAAGATTCAAAGAAGAACACGCTAAATTGCTACAGACAATAGCTATTACCTTCAAAGTACATACTTGAAGCAGTGCATAGCTTCGTTAACCCAACTATGAGAATGCTTGGTCATGGTATGAAGAAATGTAGCAAAGTCAAGGAGAAAATTCCCAGAGATCTATTGTTGTTCTAAAGGCCCAAACAACTAGAGCGGATTCCTTTCACATACGATCAGCTATAGTTGCTTTCTCCGGGAAGGACGCTGACAATGATTGTACGTGATTTTCTCTGTGATTTGGTGTTAAGTAGCCTTACAGTACATGGAGCAGCGGACAAGGGCAATGTAAAAAAAATACAATATCGGTTGAACAGAGAGGGTGCAAGTAGAAAAAAGAAAGCTAGCAGTTCCCGTCTCAAATTACTTTACTCGTTTACTCAGCCTTGGACATTTAATGCTTTATGCCTCTTCATTTCTTTCTCAGTTTCTCAGTTCATTTATTTGATAAAGTAGAGATGTACAGGGAAAGTGCGGTACGGGCACACATAGCACAAATTATAAGCGGGACCAGCTAGACGAGTAATCTTGTTAGCTAAAAAGTTAAAAGCCGGCTTGTGATTCAATTATCTACTCTAGTATAATTGCTTGGCTAAAATGTATCTTAATTGTAGTTAACCAGAAGAAAATGGAAGTGGAAGCAGAGAGAGAAGTGGATAGAATCAAAGGCTGCCCGAGAGTCGAGTCGAGGAGACTTCTACTCGCGTATCGTTTTTCTAGAAAAAAAGGAAAATGACTGCTAATAAGACGAGATGAGACGAGAAGATGCTCTTGTGCCTTGTGAGAGTTGAAAGGTAGCAGTTGAGCTTTTCAAAGAAATCGTCAAAGAAATATGGAAAGGAATACATACATCCATGGTCCATGGCACTATAATATGATGAATAGGACTTTTGAGTGTTGATGGACAATCTTCAAAAGACTTTCTTACTAGCGCTTCTTCTAATATGAAGGTAAAAGGGAATAAAGTGATGAGGCTGAAAAATGATGAAATTAATGCTGCCCATGATGATCGTTACTAGAAAGCTTTTAGCAATTTACAAAATGGAGTATGGGTTACGCTCAATCTGGAATATTCATTAAAAATATCTAGGAAGTACGTTATACCGGTGAGTGTATTGTTAACACAAAGTATGTATATGTACCTAACCGTGAACCACAACAACCTAAGAAGTAAGGAAATATGCTTATATCCCCGAAATGTAATCCCTAACAATAAAGTACTACATAAATTTCAAAACACCTTTTTGTGAATTTACACAATTTTTGTACAAAGCAGAAATGTCATTCTGCTAATCACATTTAGTTTTTTATTGTTACAAGAAGTAATAACAGTTAATAATGAGAATGTTTGGTTCTTGGTAAGATTTAAGATATGAACAAGCTATTTAAAGCGGAACACATTTAATGGTAAAATTAGTAAATGTTAAGGTGCAGTAGAAACAGAGAAGTGTAAAATATGTAAGAAAGGTAACCTATGAGTCCTAGTTTAATTTTACCATCAATTCAGGTTCCTCTTGGGCACCTGAAACAAAGATTTTATCACAAAATTGAATATGAACTTCTCACATTTTACTCAATAGAAAACTATCCCCAATCCATCTAATAGAATCGAAGTCCCCTAAATCTAAAAGTAGCAAATTCATGGCGTTACTGTTACCACTTACCTGCAATGTCTCTCAACCACTTTGAAAACTTTGACACTTCCAAATACGCCGCAGGTGGATGACTAATTACCCCCGCGTCCGTGCATCTTCTGCCCCTCGTTTTGCACTCAATATCATAAATAAAGGACGTTACCTGAAAAACAACCCAATATTTTATTTCCAATATCCTATGTCATCAACATTCCAAAATGCAATAGTTTCTACTCACTCCACAGTGTAATGGTCTTCCTTTCTTATCCTCACAAAAAGCTGGACTACCCGAATCCCCACTACTTGCTGTAACTTCGGTACCCCCACCAATACAAAAATTCTGATTAAGTAGCCCCCACCGTTGAACCACCTGACGACAGTTTTCATCGTCAACTGTGTAAACGGTTGCTTTTCCCGCAAGCAAAGCTCCGGTGGAAACACCCGCGTCCGTTGTTCCATATCCTGCCAGCCACGCCATTCCTTTAGGCTTATACCCTTTTGGAGCTACACGTAAAGGCTTGACATACTTGGAATACTCAATTTCCCTGTCCACTTGAATCAAAGCAATGTCATTTTTTATAGGAACAAGGTATCTATAGCCTTGATGAACCACCAAACGCGTTCCAGTGTACGTTTGTCGTTTTGGAACAAGTTGCTTATTCAGCATGTGATTTAGTCCGACAAAAACTTTAATATTTTCTGGTCGTGCAATACGTTGCTCGCTATTGAGAAGGCAGTGAGCAGCGGTAATGATCCATCGACGGTTGTAAATGCTACCACCACAATTTCCACCAGAATCAAAACTTCCAGGAAAGAGTACGGACAAGTAGACAATATTGGGGAACTGATTTGGTCGGGCGGCATTGGCAGAAATGATATTTGCTGGAAAATACACGGTAAATATTTTAGACTTGTACTTACTCTGGAATATACGGGGCAATGTGATTATGCTCTTGCGTCTCACCGAATTCGGAGTTTTTCTGACAGCAGAAAATACTAACTCCTTCCCGTTCTCCAGCTCCCGCACGGGAGCCATCTTTTATGGGACAATAGTGACTGGTGGACTCTACCCAGTCGGCAAGATGATAGTTTGCCGTGTGATTCTTCAGAATGAGCTTGCAGCTAGCCCTTCGTCTTTCCACACACTGATCTACACCAACGCATTGTGGAAGGAAATCTGTTTCACTGGCTTCCAATTGATAAGCCACTAATACAAATGAGGAGATGAGTAATGCGGCAAAGAGGAACTGTAACATTTTTTGGAATTATTGCTGATTTTATTGTGCAGTGCAAAAGTGTGCAACGGAGACATAGGGAAGCTGAAGAACAAGTGAAGGTGGCACAAGCTAATTTGGAATGAGTGCCATTGCTCTGTTTTGAAATGAAAATTGCAAAAATGTTTAGAAATTCATAATTTGTTCATTTTTGGACAAGATGTATAGGTAATTGTATAACGTATTGTGTGCAACAATGTAATTCCCTTTGTTCAATAGGGCATGCCTAAACTTCTAAATAAAACGGAGTTCTATTTACAATTTTTTTTGCTAACCCAATTTTTTTACTTTGGTTGTTTTTTTGTGTGGAGACCACACACACCAACTCCTTCTCTGCTTGTTTTTGTGTGCTAGATAGCCTCATCGATTTTAAACAAAGACGAGCTTATCTTTGCTACCAACAACAATGGAGGTGCTCTCTGACTAAAAAGCTCTGATAAATAGATGTGATAATAAGTTGGGGTAAAAAATATAGAAGTTACAAAGCATGAGAAGATATTTTTGGGATTGCTCCAGCAGAACAACTTGGCAAAAACTTTGAAATTATCTGCCTAATTGCTATGCAGTGTGTAACTTATTTGCCACGATTTGGAGTGCTGAGTGCTCTGCGAGCTCTATATTATGAAAGATTCGTGCATTTCGTGGCTTGTGAGTTAGGTTTCCTTATTCTAAACTTGAAATGTGTTATTTTTGCCTTTGCATTTGCTATTCCAAAATGTGGCATGTTCTTTAAGCGTTTAATTAATCGCTTCCCATGAATTGAAAAGACAAGCCACAGTCAACACGGAGAGGTATCATTAAAATAATTTTAGAGTAGTAATCTGAAAATGATTATGAAACAAGGAAATGTGAAAGAGTTCACTTGACATGTTTCTTGTAGGATTCATGTTTCTGGAACATACACACTTTATCATAGTTTATTTGCATATTATAAGATTTCAAATTAAAAAATTCCAGGTTTCCACCATTAATTGCATAGTTGTTAGAAAGAAACCCAGGTTAAATGTTTTATGTAAGCTTAATCAACTTTGTAGTTTTAATTTAAAAGATTATGTAATCTTTTTTACAATTAAAAAAATTCCAGTGAGTTTAAGTGCAATGTTTCCCCAAGCACGCGTCGGCATTCTCGAGATAACTGCAAAGTAAATTTGTAAAACATGAGAAAACTAAACCAAGTTGTTTAATAAATTAAAGAAACATGCTATTTCATTAAGTACCGTGATTATATCAGATTTGATAGCAATGTTGGTCAGATTCTTCATTTGGCAAAGTGCAAGATATCCGGTAACTGCGGTTAGCAAAGAGGATGTACATCCGTCTATCCTCAATGTTTCCAGTTCTGTTAAATATTTTTTACAAGAGTCAACTTGAAACATGATATTAAAAGATAACGTATCATTTATATTTCGCTTACGAGTTAGATTACAAATTGCAGCTTCGGTTCTAATAATATCCAACGCATTCATAAGATCCACCTGAGAAAACAAATTCCTTTCTTGAATTCTCCGGCAAACCTGATCCGGAATGCCAGTCATCAACGAGTCTACATTCAAGTTATTCGGGCTCAAAAACAAGTAAAGCGTTTTAAGTCCAGTTAACTCTTTCCAAACTGCCTGGATCACAGAATCCGGTGCGTTGGCCAACTCCAGTGTTTTCAAATTGGGAAACATTTTTGCCGCAGAAATGACAAAGGGATCAATCAATCCATGGGATATTCTCATTGTGGTCAGTGTCAAGCAAGGACTTGGCGAGCACACAAAAACATCTTGAAAATAATGGGGTCCCGAAGGTTTTCCCGTTTCGTGTTCAAAACTCATCTCCTTCAATGCAGGCAGTTGTTCTGAATAATTCAGCGGATTGAATAAAACTTGTCGCTGGTCAGGAAAAAGAGGATCAACAAACTTTAAATGCTTTAATTCCTTCAGTACAGGAAGTCGAACAATCAACGGCAAGGAATTGGTCGTGGTACGCTTTTGATAGTCGCCCACAATCAAAGTTTCCAATGTTGGTCGATGCTTCGCCAAAATGGCTTCCAGCAGTATTGAGCTTACATTCACTGCAAAGTAGCTAAGTTGTAAGATTTTCAGTTTAAAATCCAAAGGAATCAGAGCCGTTAAATGTTCATCTGTAATAAAAGCGTCCAGATACAATTCTTCCAATTGATTTGTCACTTGTCGACATTCCTTATCATTCAGCGCAATGAGCACTCTGGTCACCACCTCTTTGGTATGGGTTTCCAAATAGAGTGACTTGAGATTAGGAGCCATTTTAAGAAGTTCCTTTACCACAGCCACGCTATACCCTCCAATATCAAGAGATGCATCCATTTGACGTAATTTTAAGGTAGTCAATTGAAAAAATGTAAATCGGCTTGGTCTAATATCCTCATAAATAGTTTGACGCTCGGTGATTTTCGTTGGCAGGCTAAGTTCTAGCTGCTGGACGGAAGTAACATGAGGTAAAAATACATTGCGAATTTCCTCTGCGTACAAAACCGCAGAGGTTTCTTGGTCGCAATGAACACTATAATGGGTTATTTCAGAACCATATTCCGTAAGAAAGGTTTCCAGTAGCTCGCGGTAAGTTTTGACCAGGAAATTAATTTCAATTTTAACTTTCCGAAAGAGAAACACATTTTTGGGAGTTGATGTTGAAAGGAGTTCCAACAGTTTTGGCATTTTATCAATATTATCCCGCGTTATGGTAAGAGGTTGTCGCTGCCTTAAAATGTAGGTAGCTTCTTGATACCAGAGACGGTTTACCAATCGACATTTTAAAAGTGTGACGGGGGACAAATATTTTAACACGTTTCCGAGCACCTTAGAAAGTAATACAAAACTTGTATAAAAATGATTGCATGTTTTACATAGGTTTTCTGTTAGGTAGTTTGTAAAATTTACAATATCGATCATAAGTGGGTTCTTCTCTTGTGCTAAAGTATCATCTTCCCCCGACTCGCTATCCAAAGCCCATCCAACAGATCTGAGCACATCCTTCACGTCCACTTCGTCCTCGTCGGATACTTCAACATCCTCCACGGAAGAAATACCTGCTTTTTTCGCAGTATCCATACGCTTTCTGCATTTGTGGCAGAGTTGTGGTTGCTGTTCTTCACTTTTACTGTCATTTGCATTGCCGTCCTCATCCATTTGCCGTACTTGAGACATAAAACCCTCCAAAATTTCCATTTTCTTCATTAAAATGTCAATCTGCAACTGAAGGATTTTGTTTTGCTTTTCACTGTCGCAAATCTGCATTTCCAGGAGACTGTTTTCAGTGCGGAGACGACCTATAGCCTATGCATATGAATTACTGTATAAAATGATGTGTGCTTTTTGCAAAAGCTACATTTTGACAAAAGTAGTGTAAATTTTTAAGT
Organism: Entomobrya proxima; assembly: GCA_029691765.1. Lineage (NCBI taxonomy): Eukaryota > Metazoa > Arthropoda > Collembola > Entomobryomorpha > Entomobryidae > Entomobrya > Entomobrya proxima. The sequence goes on from CM056168.1 coordinate 2,287,080, forward strand.
TACTTTTATTAACTGGGTAACAATACGAGTCTGTTCTCCAGTTGTATATTCCTCTGCTGCAGCAACAGCATCAGAGGAAGTGGGTCTTTCATCACCATTTTCATTTGGCTGAGACCCCTCAGTATGTTCAGCCTCATTGACTGACTCCACTGCAACGTGAGAACTGGAGGGTTCTTCCACTTCATTGTTTTCAGTTGGAACACTCGCCTCCTCATTTGTGCTGTTTTCTGGTATTGCATTACTGCTTGTTGATTCACTAACGGTTTCGTTTTCCATTTTGCTCAACTTACTAAGCAAGCTTTGAAATAAAAGTTTTAAACGTTAAAAATATTTTAACTTTTGCAAATTTAAGCACAGAACATGCTGATATGAATTGCGTGTTTCAAACGAAATTGTATTTAGCACCAAGCCGGAAGTGTGAATAACTTACTTGAGATTGAGATCATATAAGAGGATATGTAGGTACGGAAAATCCATGTAAACCCAAATGACTACTTTTTGTCAGTCTTTTCCCAAAAAAATATATTAGTGCATGATTGTATCGCTTAACTTATTGTAATGCTAACTCTATTTCATATGGTTTGTTTCCCATTCCCATCTGTTTACTGAGGAAAGGCAGTTGCAAATTGAATTTGATCTTCTTCATCAACTGCTCAACTCCTCCCACGTCTGTTTGCATGTAGCATACAGCAGAAGATAACATCTTATTATGCAGAGACATATCAACATCTTGGCTACATTTTCTTTCTAGGTTTACGAGCAAAGCTGCTTCTTTTTCATGCACGGCTGTTCCATTTTTTATTGCAGGTTTTGAAACCGAAATAGCCCACCAGTCCCACCAGTGCGCTATAAGTGAAGCAACTGTTGAGAAACGGCTGCTCTAAAAGATGCACCTCCACAACATCCCACTCTCAAAGTTGCATATTAGTTGAGTTATGAGAATATCTTTCAAGTAAGTGTGTTTCCAGCATATTACACTGGTACTGGTTTTACTAGGGAAAATATTAATACAAAAGGCAAGAATATTTGGAGTTTACATAAGGGTACAACTTGTACTACAGCTTTAGTAAATTAATTATGAGATATAAATGTGTAATGAAAGCCAAGAATGGCATTTTAGACAAGAGGTCAATTCGAGGCTTTGCTTCCAATCCGCATATATATGGAACAAAAACAAGACATTCTTTGAAGAACTGGAATATTTAATCTAATTAAATCCAACAGCATCATCTTGATCGTGAAGAAAGTTATTGCCTGAAGCCTCTTTGTCTGTACGACCAAATTCAATCAAAGGACATATATTAAGTCATAATTGCAGTCTTTGTGTAAGCAGCACGATTTTAGGCAAAATGAAAATATCGAGGAAGCCGAAATAAACAACTGATTAGGTCCATGGATATCTGTTAAAACTTTTAAGTACGTAATAAGCAACCTCCAAGCATCGTTAAACAAAACGTATTAGTTTCTGCTTGTTTGGAACTTCGGAATTCAAACACAAAAAAATCAAAATCATATCATGATCACATATTAGTTAATCCAAAAATACATTGAATACCAAGTTGAACAGAAACGACGCCCATAATCTGACTCTACTCCATATGTTAGATATCGATGTCTAGAAGATTCAACTGGATCCTGCATGATAGTACAGCAGGAATAAAATAGCGTCGGGGCTTCGATATAAGCATATAGCCCTCGTATAAACTATGATTGCATTCATATTAAACATTAAGTAGTAGATTTTCCTTTAATTATGTTGGAGATCTTACAACTTTCATGTAAATGTCCACATTTTCCGATTTATAATCGCTGCCTGTTTTTGTTTACGGTGCACAAAGCGACATTTTGTTTAAGCTCCCAGCTAAATAGGTAATAGGAATAGGTAATTACTTTTAATAAACGAACAAGCCATGCATGGATTTTGATTATGTATGCGTTTTTCTCTTCCATCAAAACCGTGTAACTCCTATAATTAACCGTAATTACTTTCCCCTGTTGTCGTCGTACCTGCTTTTAATCACTTCCTTTGTTAAGGGCTTTCCTTTCCTACTGCTAGAACAAAATATTAAATGCGTAGGTGGCATAAACACATTCATACTCAACTCCACACCAGTAAACAAGAAGGACGAGGAACGACAACCCGTAAACAAGTTTTATTAGTGCGACTACACGCAACAATAGCCCGAGAGAACTATTTCGTTTCATTTCATCACTATTTTCCCAGCATATGGAGAAAATTGCCTGAGCATATGCTACTGCTGCTCCTACTCAAAAACAGCACAGCGGCTTGGTTAATATTGCTTTGTTATGCATTTTAATGCTCATTTCTCTCGCTTTTCCAATTCTCTTTTCATTTTCTCCATCCATCCGAAATCCAACTGGTGGTGGTGATGTACATTCATTCTCTTGCCGCAACACCACATCCTCCTACTTTCTCCAATTCCACTTGACTACTTGAGTATTACAAAGTTTACCATGTACATATATTATACCCATCCATTTCTCAAGTACAAGCATGTTTTCTCCTCCGTGTCCGTGGAGGATGCTCCTTGTAAAATCAACTCTTTTGACATTCTCTCATTGTCGCTGATGCAAACACCGAAAATCCGTTCTGCAGAAGTACCATCATATCATCATGCCGCATAGTTTCTCCTTCCACAGCCAACAGAAAAGCAACATGTATCAAAAAAGAAAACTTTTCTCTTGGTTCGTTCCACAACTCTCTCCGCAATTTCCTCTGTCTCTCGATCCACCTCTGTTGCTGGTGCACGCACCGATACACACAAAAGCATGGCATAAACCACCACCAACCACCACCGTTGCTTTATGAAAAGGAAAACAAAACCAACTTGGTAGATGAAAAGATGAATAAGCATTTACGTAGATAGATTTATACAGGCAAAAACGTTCTTATTATTATTACATAAGCCAAATTGGAATGTAGTATTGAAGCATGCTTGCACGCTTTCCCAAAGGAGAAAATTCTTACAGGGTGGATAGATGGATGGATTGGATCTCTGTGTGTACAAGTGTTTTTCGGGGGCTTAGCTTTTTATAAGCCTCCTTCTTTCTCCTTTTTGTACTTTCACAGAGAGAAAATGTTATGATCATGTTGTTCTCATGCATGCTGTTGCTTTTTTACTGCTTTAGCTCCCACAACCTCTCTTTGAGACACAAGCACTGGTGTACATGTACAACTACTTGGAACTTGGAATATATCTATGTTTTTTGTACTTTGTACTCGTGTTTCCACTCCTCTTCTATTCCTTTTGCTAACTGGCTCCCTTTTTTTAGTAGGATTGTTGATGATGATGATATTATGACCATGCGTAACTCACTAGACGCGACCAGCTGCAGAGAAATTCATGAAAACCTTTTGATATCTTCCCACTTTCCATCATCAACATCATCCTACTCAAAATCCCTTTCTGACACACAGACTAAAAAAAGTCACCTCGTCCACCAGTCAGTAAGCTTTAAGCCAGTAAGCCAAGCCGGAGCTACCAGGGAAGCATAAGCAAAGAAGTGTGAACAATTGCAAATTATAATAGGTCATTAGTTTTCACCACACAAAAGAAAAAATATTTTCACAATTTCCACACAAGAGCCCAATTTATATATCAAAAAGATATCGCTCTAAATCACTCCAATTAAAGTTTGCAACGTTTTTGCCACTAATTTGTTCCAAATACCTGTGTGTGCCTCTCTATAAAAAAAGACAAACTTTCCAATTTTCCCTTTACATCCTTTTAACCAGTTATTGTGTTATTTTGTGGCTCTCTCTGCAAAACTACGAAAACAAGCCATTTCCCTATTCCGCAAGTTTGCCTCCTGTCATAAAACATTTTCATACAGCCCATTTGTCTCTGTGTATCCTTCGTCTCATCAAAATGTAATCATCTCTCTCTCTCTTCCTCGCCAAACTCCCATTTTATCACCATCATCCCATCAAATCCCATCATTTCCGTTTTTGCCAGTGCGTGTGCCACACTCATAAAAAGAAACGAGCATTTTATACCAAAACCGAGAATTTTTTCCCTTCTGGCTCTCACAGTTCTCCTGTTGCTCGCGCTTCCTGTGCATCATTCGTGTGCCCTGTCACCACACACATTCCAAAAAGTTGTCACATACTTTTACTCACACACACTCACCTAATCTTCTACACCGAGTCTCGTTTCACCGCAAAAAAAGCGTTTATGTGCTTTATCATTCCCATCACCATATAATTTACCTTATAATGCACCTATAAAAACAAAGTCAAAAGTAATCTACTCACACTCTCTGGTCTCATCACTCTTGTCTCTGAAAAATCTGCTCAAGTGCTAGTATCTCCGCCTCTGGAAAGTGGTGCAGCATACACAACATTATTTGTAGAACAAACAGTGCCGTTTACACCGTTATCATTTCCGTCCTCTGTAAAACATCTTCCTGAACAACCGTTACATTCTGATATACTTTTCACTGCAGTGGTGTCTCTTATTTCCCTCAAAGCTTTTTCCCGCAGAGAGAAAGAGTCAGCAACCGTTTTTCATGGAAATGGAACAACGGTCGCATCATCATCATCATCGTCATCGATAGCTTCCTTTTCAGCACATCACAAAGTCATCATCTTAAATTCATGCAACAACAAGAAGTCTCCTTCAAGCTTTTCTCTGCGGTTCTCTTCTGTGCCTTTGTCAAGTTTTCTCTATAAAATCGATCCTTGATTATAACAGCCTATTATATGTACATCTTCATGGCATAAAGTACATCATATCATCAGAAAACAAGAGGCGTCCTTTATTGGGCTGGGTCTCTTCTTGTTACATTTTACATAAGAACCGGCTTCGCTACTCGAATTGATCACATCATATTATTTATTCTGCCGTGTCAACACATAATTTTACATAGAGAAGCATATAGACTCTTGAGAGCTTTTTTAGGCAGCTTTTGCTTTTGTGTGTGTATCATGTACTCCTTCACTCGAAGAACATTTACCATTCCGACTTTGCCAGCGGCCAGCAGCACTTCGGCTGAAACAACGGCTTCAGTAGTAGCTATTAGAAAAGGAAAGAAAAACAAACTGAAAAGGGGCAAAATTCCTGGTGCTGGAGCAATTCCTTCTGCTGACAGCCTTGCTGGAGCTACTTGCTCAAACTGGATATATGCCTGTAGCTCGACTGCTGATCAGCAGTATTATCGGGACTACTACAAGCAGCTACAAGAGGCAGCTGCAGAACAAGAGGAACAAGACGACCAGCAGGATGATGATGATGAGGAGGACAGACAAGATGTAATTCCCTTTTTGGTTCTCTCGCCAGCCTATACCAAACCAAAGCAGAGGGAGGCTCAACGAGCTCCAGTTAGTTGAAAAACAAAACAAAAACATTATATTCATTAAACTAATTATATTTTTTTTAAATTAAAGCAAAATAAAAAACAAAGCGTAAAAAAGCAATAACATCTACACACACACTATGCAAAGCTATAGGGAAATTAGAATGGGAAGGATCGCAGGAGAAGTAGTACATAAACCAAGTTCCTTTTAGCACACAAAAATAATAATGCCTTGAATAATATGAGGCCTTAAAAGCTGTTCAAATAATAGTTTAGAATTTGTCATTTAGTCCAGTAATAGCACAATAATGCAGGAACAATACGTAGCAATACCAATACACTTATTATGATGTCTTAAATGCGTGCTACGGGATTATTGCAACCATCGACCTACTATAGAAATATTTACCGAAGTGGCTAAAAAAATCTCTTGTGGTATTAATCCCTACACATTTTTAGACCGCAATGGAATTCATTGAGCTTATCAAGGCTCCCCGAGTGGACAATGTGATTATGCGCAGGGCCCTGTTTAAAACAATAGAGGGTACCCTGTGCATCACCGGTCATCATTTGATCCTGTCATCCAGGAAGCAAGACGCTGAAGAGCTTTGGGTGAGTTGTGAGTTTTATTATAATTACGCGCACAGAAAACAAGTTCATCTTCACCGGAAAACAAAAGCCCATCAAAGGGATTCGCATTTCACACACAAATGAGTTGTGTGTGTAGGCGTTTTTATTATAGCGATGATGATGATGATATGTACCATGATGCTCATGTTGTTGTTCTTTCAGCTTCTTCACAGAAATATTGACGTGGTGGAAAGAAAGCCCTCAACCTTTGGCGGAGGCACTGTCGTTATAAAGTGTAAAGATTTTGCCGTGATAAATTTGGACATAAACACAACAGACGACTTTAATAACGTAGCAGATTCCTTAGATGACTTATCGAATATTAGTAAGCCGCTGGTCAAGTGAAGATGCACGCTTGGCAAACAAATTTTTAATTTCATTGTGGATGCCAATCAATAACACACTATTATTATGTTTTTAGACGTTCCTAGTCTTTCGTATCCATTCTTTTACCGTCCATTATTTCCCACTGTGGAGGATGGGTGGACTGCATTTTCCACAGAGGCAGAGTTTTCCAAGCTTGTTTTACAGTCGGAGGACTGGCGTATTAGCCAAGTTAATAAAGACTATGCGGTATATACATGCTCACTTTATAATAAAAAAGTTATTAAAAATATTTTTGCTAGAGGCAACTTTCTTTGATCTTCTATACACCTATTTATATATACCCTTACTCCAGGTTTGTAAATCTTACCCTGCCACAGTGGTCGTCCCAAAGTCCGTGCCTGACGAGGATATAGTCATAGCCTCCTCCTTCCGGCAAGGAGGTCGCTTTCCCATTTTATGCTACAGACATGAAAACGGAACCGTGTTACTTCGTAGTGGTCAACCTCTGGTAGGTCCCGCAGGACGAAGGTGCAAGGAGGATGAGCGTCTTATTAACGCTGTGTTGGGTCCAGGAAAACGAGGTTACATTATTGATACTCGAACCCAAACATTGGCTCAAACAGCTAAGGTATGTGTTTCAAAAAATTCCAATTTTTTTGGGAATTACCTTTATATTTTAAATTAGCACGCTTAATTTTAGTTTGCTTTTGAATTCATTTTCTGTTTTTATAATTTCTCAGTTTTAGACTGAATTCATAGTGTGTGCTCTCTTCATGTGTAGCATGAAAATATGTAGCGTTGTTTAAAAACTGTGATTTCAAAGGGCTTTCATTGTAGATGTTTCTCATGTTGTTCTATGAACATAAACTGTAAACCTTTCTCTATCTTCTCTTGTGCGTGGGAGTAGTGTATATTAAATTATATATGACGTGTGTCTATCTAGATAACCATATTAGTTGTGTGTAAAGTAGTCCGTTGTTTGATGTAGGCAGTTTAGTAGAAACCGACTTAGGTATTAACTCATCGTCAGTTTTCACTACCTCATGTGTCCTTTTTTATTATTACACAATGTTGACCAAAAATCCAAGTCAAAAAATTTACAACAAATCAAAATTTTGTTTCATTGTATTGTGGAGCAGATATATATATTCGGTATAAAGTTGGAAAATAACCCAGTTTGTTGGAAACATAAAAATGTATATTTGTTTATTAAGCTTTTTACAACTTTTTTAGTACTTTTCCCTTTCATTCCACAAATAAATAGTTTATTTGTGTTTTTTATTATTTCGTACACCTTTTCATTTTAAAAACAGTTTAGTATATTAAATGTTTTTGGAGAATGAACAAGCTTAATTGTAAATGAGAAGTGTACTTTTGTGTACAAAATATTTTTTGGCTGTCATGTTGGAAATAATTTTTGGAATGATTACTTATGTATTTATTATACGTATATATTTTTTGGAAAAGTTTATTTGAAAGTTTGAGAGATTCAAGCACAAAGAATGTTTTTATATAGAGCAACTTTTTCTCTATTCTCAACTTTACCATTTTTTTATTTCTCTCTCTGAAATTCTGAAAATGTGACATAAGAAGGTAGTGAGACCTGGTTGGTGGTAATACTAAAGTAGTGAACTTTTTATGGAATTGGATGTGCAATCAGGCTATATTTGATTGGCAGTCAAAGGGAGGTGGATTTGAGCTTGAGGTGTATTACCCGCAATGGCGAAGGGTGCACAAGCCCATAGACAGACACTTCAACCTTTTGGACTCGTTGGCCAAGTTGATGGAAGGTAATAAAAAGTGGAACAAAATGAAATTTTTTTCACTAAAAAGTAAATATACCTATATGGAATGCGTGGGCGTATCAAAAGTACAGTGTACTTTTGTCTGAAATTGAATACTTTTCTCCTTTTTGTGCAAATTCCTTTATACATCAAATAGCTTGTAACGATACGTCATGCACAATGGATAAGTGGCTTAGTCGACTGGAGAATAGTGGGTGGTTGGCGAACGTGGCGAGTGTGCTTAACTGTGCGGCTTTAATTGCTCAATCTTTAGTTCAGGTAAGTTCATATAAAAAATATGTATAAAATGCATGTATCTTTTTATTACCACCCATGAGACATCATCAATTTAATTCAATTTTGCAGGAAAATACTTCGGTTTTAGTTCATGGCTCGGATGGAACCGACACAACGCTCGCGGTAACGTCATTAACGCAAATCATACTCAATCCGGATTGTCGCAGCATTCGTGGGTTTGAGGTACAGATTGTCATAAAATGTAATCCTGTCTTTGAGCATGCCACGTGGGTATCTTCTTCTGACGTTTGATGTTCACAGGCTTTGATAGAGCGAGAATGGTTGCAAGGTGGATATCCCTTTGGAACCCGTCACTTTAAGTCAGCTTACGCTTACACTGCCTCATCAGCAAGGAATAATCCGAAGAAAGTGTACGCCCCCACATTCCTTCTATTTATGGACTGTGTTTATCAGCTTTTCACTCAGTTTCCGTGCAGCTTTGAGTTTACGGAAACATTTTTAATCAGCTTGGTGCAGCATTCCTATGCCTCGCAGTTTGGTAATAATAAATCAAATCACACAGACATACATTTTTCGGAGAATTAAAAAAAAGAAATCTGTGCAAAAATGACGTATTTGTATTTAGGCACATTTCTCTGCGACAGCGTTTGCGAGAGGGAAGAACTCGATCTCAAAAACAAAACGGTCAGCTTATGGTCTTATATCAACCGTCCAGACGCACTCCAATCTTACATGAATCCTGTGTACGAGCCCAATTCCAAAGTTATTTGGCCATCTGTAGCTCCCGTTAGTTTGGTAAAGCTGATTAAAAATGAATCATTTTACCTTGTCCTTCAATTTTCTTTCACAATTTCTAAGCATTTTGTTTCCTCTTCAGACCTTATGGTCGGGCATGTTTCTCCGCTGGGTAGTAGACCAATCTCCCACCAAGGACACCTGGACTACTATCACGGATCTTAAAGAAAGAGAACGGGAAATGAAAAGGGAAGCAATTAAACTACGGAAGCAGCTATTGGACATGGAGAAAGCCATTATTGCCAAGCGGTTTGCCGAACAGTCGATCAGCACACCAACCACAAACACTACAACAAATTCCTCATCGCCTTTATAAAATTAATTAAAACTCTTTCTATGCAAAGCAGCAACTTAAAATCACGAACTTTTCTTCGTATTAAAATATGAAACGCAAAGCAATAATTAATAATATGCTGGTTAAATAATATATCACTCAACAAAAAATGATGATCATAAACAAGGAAATATTACTGCGTTTTCAGGAAATTTCACGTTTATGAAAAAAATGCTCACATGAAAAAAAATGATATTGTTCCATTATAAACTGTTATAAAAATTGTTACTGTTACAATTACAAACTACATACCTATTATTCTACCCTAGAAAAAAATAAGCGTGTTTGTAAATACATTATGGTGCTTTATTTATTTATTTTCTACATATCCACCACCATCCAAGTTATAAAACATTTAGTATTACAGCTCTATTTTGTATTTTAACCTTTCAAATAATTGTTTGCCTGCTGGAAAGGCATTATCATCACCGTTTGTATCGATTTTTCTGGCTGCGTGGTCGGTCATGTGCTTTTCCTCATTTTTTTACACACGGCAACTACACTACTACTCTCTGTGATGATATTATGATATGATGTGTTATATTACATATTATTATGCTGGGCAATATTATGAAATGAAAGAAAGGTGTATAAATTATTGCTAATGCCGTGCGAAATAAAAGAAACCTTAAATATGTTCGTACTCCAATATATTCTCCACCGCAAACTATGCTTCTAATCACAATTATTTTCCATTTTAACCAAGAGTTCGTATCTAACTGTTGTGCAGACTGTAGTCACGTAAATGTTGAAGCTTGCTAATAATGCCAAAATATTATACGTTTCGATTTTTGTGTCATAATCCAGCATGCTTAATGCTTGCATGGCATAATGGTAAAAGTAAAGGCCAATTTCAGTTAGTTTTGCTAAGGATGCGTCATACGTTTAGTCAATTTTTCCTACGGAGAGTTTAATGGCTGTGTTTGAGTCTTGAAAGGACATTGACTTCAGCAAAAACCTTTTTGGCTGTTTAGTGTAAATTTTATATATACAAAGCTATTTATCCTGGTAGACACAAGATTATTACGCGGAAAATCCCCTGAATGAACTGTTATGATATTATGATATTACGTGCATTAAATACACTACATACAATAAAATGTCGAGTTTATTGCAATCCTGTAAAGAAAATGATGTCAACTTTGTGTGTTTTTACCGTTTACTTGTTTTCATACGTTTTTGAGAAAAATAGCAGATCTGAACTTAAAAAATATGACTGTCTTGATATTATTGTATTTACACTTCTGAGAATTGGAATTAAAAAAGAATATAAATTATTGTTGCTGGCATAAAAAAGTTTCTCACAAACTTGCTATAAAAGAGAATCATTTTAACGCATAAAAATTAAAGATTGGACTAGATGGACATTTTATCAAATCAATAGGTTATAATTTGTGAATTGGTGTCTTTCTTAGAATTCAATTTAACACTCTGGTATACAAACAGTTATGATTTTTATTTTTTCATTAGCAAAATAACTCGCTTCACTGAACTTATTATTTTCGCTTCCTTACTAACATGTCGTAAAATAATGATTACATTAATTCTACAAGCAATGAACAAAAGGTGGGTGCTTTTTAGGAGAGAATGGCTCGAATAATTTATTATGTTGATCATGATTCTGGATTTGCAATAGAGTGCAAAATGAAATAGTTACATGATTGCATATACATACTCCCAATAATAATCATCATCAAACATCTAACCAAACCAACATCATGAATCATGAATCACAAAGTTTTGTGATCCAAACTGGATTAAATTTGTCCTTGAAGTAGGTTTTTCAACTTGCATTATTGTGCACCTCTTCTATCATCATCATCGTGATCATTGCTTCTCTCAAGCTCCATCCATTCCAGACTAGAGCTCTATTTTCTGCTAAATATTTTTTAGCGTTGTAAGCACAGTATATAGTAAATCAGCAAACATATCACCTTTGCAAGTTAACCTTTTTATTACGTTAAGTTTTTTTTTACATTTTACGTACATTAAGTTTCAGTTTCCATTTTCTACAATATATTATCCAGCAGTTGTACAAAGTGAAGCAAGTTTAGCTGCATACCTGTTTTTGAAATCAACTTAGAAGAGCATTATAAATACACAAAAAGGCATTAACAAACTGTAATGATTCCAATCTGTTTTTTATGATGATATGCAAACCAGTTAGTACATGATAAATTTATTTTGCTGATGGCAAATTGGCATGTACAAGCGTTGTTTTTTTGCATATGGTTAATAATAACTATGTACAACGATATCACACGTTTTCTCTGCAATTTTTAATGCTTTTTTGTACATTTTAGCTTTTGCACTTGGATTTAGGGTTTGGAGTTGGAGTGTCGTTGCTCATTTGCGAATTGATCACGGTTGTACACTCTGTTTGCTGTTGTTTGTGTGTGGTGTGGGGTGACGCTAAAAAAACGTTTACAAGTTAACCTTCAAAAAGCAGCACATTAAAAGCAATAAAAAATTGTTTAACTAACTGACTGAGGAGGAGAGTAGGATAATGAATATTTCTAAATAATTTTTGGCTCTGTCTGTCTGTTGCTTTAATGCAAATGCCAAATGCTGCGTTAACTTCAGCGATGATGGCTTTTAGACTGTTAATTGTATTTAAGGTGGTGGTTCTGTTTCGGTAACACCCTTGCTGAATAATAATAGCTAAATGTATTCGTTCCGTCATTCTATCCATATTAGTCGTTTTCACATTTTTATCATGATCCATCATCATCATTGAATCCTTGTCTTTAACCTGCATACATTTTGCTGCTGCATTATAGATGGCATCTAAAACACAATCAACTATCAACAGCTTTGAAAATTTTCAATTTAGCTAATTCGTCATCATTACTTAATAATGACACGACTTGCACTGCCATTGTTGTTCAGATAGATAATGTGACGTTCAGGAAACAAAATAAATGGATACGATATCATTTCATTCTTTAGCTTTTTTAATACTGCACTCTACCGATGAAAATTATTGACAAAAGATATAACGTAACAGCTTTACATAGCACAACATAATATTTTATATGGAATAGCAGGACTGACAATCTGCCAAGCATGAAGCAGAGAGAAAAGGTACAATGACAAATTATCAATAGTTCAATAGAGTCAAGTGAGCTATGAAGAAAATGGATTTTTGTCAGATTTCGTGAGACAGCGTTTACAGGGATATGGATGGAGAATTTCCACGGAAAGAAGAAGAAGGCTTGCATAACATATGAACATTTGACAAACAAGTAAAGAGGCAAGTTAGTAAAGGAACTTGAAAATGCACACTGAGCAAAAGTAATAAAAAAGGTAAGAAAATATTTGCGGTTGATTTTTATGCTTTTTCTTTGGAGAATGTTACGTGTTAAGTTTAAAATATTTAAAAATTGTGCTTGCTAGTAAATAGGATTACCCGAATCGTAAGACGCTCAAACAAGCGAATGTTTTATCTTCATGTAAATAAATCCGCGCTTTGTGTAAAAATTTTGTTTTAGTCATTTTCCCGTGACAAAAGAAAACGCATGCTTTAATCTGTAACTTTTTACTTTATCTGTCTTAACTGGTAGTAGCACTAATTAAACAGAAACATTACTAATGTAACATTAGTATATTTTTTCTAATTTACCTTCATCTTTAGTTTAGTTTAAACCCTGAATACCCACTAGTATTGCGACAACATCATATACATTATGTAACATTAGTACAGCAACCGGTACTAACTACGTTTTAAATTTTTGATTTTATCATCATCCTGCTCAGCATACCATCATCATCACAAGACTTATACAATTGTACTCTTGTTCATTGAAATTCGAATGGTATTAAATATTATGCATGAATATATATACACTTGATATACTTAAAAGAAATGTTCCTTCTTCCATCATTTCAACTGTGTATTTTACTTAGACCAATATTATTATTTTAGGTATAGTCTAATCATTATGTTACATTGTTGAATGGAGCTCTCTGCGCTCTGTTGTGCCTCCGGGCAGTTTTGCACAAAAGATGAAACGTAATCAAAGGAATTTTTGTCTATGCATAACTCTTGCTCTTTACGTTTTTATATGTGCACTGGCTCATTACAATTTTATTATTGTAGTTTGGGTTTGAGTTGTAAAATATAAAAAACGAATTGTACAAATGCATTGGAGCAGACTTTTGTTCTAACTGACCATAATTTATACACAGAGAGCTATAAAACCTGTATAATTTTTGTAAACGTTATAACAGCTTCAGCAGCAGTTTCAATTTGAAAAAATTGAAAATTAATAAAAGTCCACACATCTAATGCAAATGCAAATGTGCTGAGTTCAATTGTTAGCCAAACAATAGAGCTCGATGATATAGTCGTGAAGAAAATGAACAATGGATAATGGAGCCAAAAGTATTTCATAATATTTTTAAGTCTTTCCATTTTACTAACTATAAAGTTGTGGCAATCATGGGATAAAAAAGGTTTTTAGAAACAATGAGAGCATGACGATTAGCCAAGACTTAAAATTGAACAGTATTAAATTTAGTGGACACTAAGACTAAAAGGAAGACAAAAAAGAATTAAAGCGGTTAATACACCACCAGAGCTAAATAAACTCGTGATATATTTAGTTTTGATCGCTAGATGTATTTTGAAATGCTAATTGTCACTGACTTCGTTTGGTATCTGTGCTCGAATATTATACCAAGCAGGTAGAATTTTTGCAATGAGCTGTTGAATTACAACCGAAACATGACATTCGTATTTGCATTTTGTTATAGGTACTACTACTTCTGCACATAAAACAAGATGTTTCTTTGTTGATAAAGGCAGTGTAATGTGGGAAGTGAGAAAATGTTGCAAAAAAAGGTATACAGATATTATGCTATGCGTGTGCAATGATGCTGCAAATATAGACGTAGCTAATGAATGGCTGAATGAATGGCCATTAAAGTATTTAGCGGAGAAAATCAACAAAAGAGCAATAATAAGAAGAAATGGAAAGAAGGTTATTGACTGATAAGATGATTACGTTGAAGGTGCTTTTAGTAAGCTGGTGTGATGATGGACGGGTTTGAATTGAAACTAATGGCAGATTTACCTGCAATTCCATAGAATGAAGCATGTATGCCTATAAAACCAGAAAGGTATGTAAGTAGATATTATTTTAATTGGTAAAAAATATTATAAAGCTAATGATACTAGCAAAGCAGGGAAAGCAAACAGGATATTATGGAGAATTTGCTAATGAGTTAGCGTGATTACGTTTGCGTTTGATAAGCTTCCACATGTCATGTTAGTCATGTAACTTATATCCCAGGTCTTTATTATGCAAACTATAAATAGGATTTAATCCGAACGTGGGTGTAATCTAATGAAACTAATGCTCATTAAATTCTACCGGAGAATAAAGCATTATAGTGTTTTATTTTCATCGTGGGTTACTAATTACATCTCAGAAAAAGATCAAGCTTCATGTAGTAAACACTTGCAACACAACGAACAAACTAAAGTTTTCATCAAAAACAAGATTTTCCAATGCTCATTATTTTACGTAGATGGCTCCAGTTGTAATGTACATTTTCTCTAACCCTAACATTTATACTAGCAGCACGCTCAAGGATCAAAGCATGCAGAGAAGAAAACAAGTGTGCATTAGAACTAACAACATAATACAATCCTCTAAAAGTACAAAAAGCCAAATGTTCACAAAATTCTAAACTTAACTTAATTTCACAGCATACTCTCTCTTCATCAAAAACAAAATCCCTAATTTCCTTCCTTCAGGCATCATTTGCTTTTGTCATTTAAAACCCGCTTTGAAGTTGTTCTAATGAGCCCATAAACACAAAATAGAATTGCCGGTTTTTTAAAAAGCAACTAAAACTAATAATGTATGTAAATACAATGTGCTAAGAAATCGTTTTATTGACTATACTAAAATATTAAATAAAATTTCCTCCAGCTTTTTCTATACGAACATTATACAATACTTCTCCCCTCCTTCACCATAGTCGTCATCGTCATTATCCACTCCTCAGGATTTTTCCGATAACTGTTAAATGCTAGTTTGAACCGAATAATAATATGTATTTTAGACATTAGCATTTTATTCCACACATAGAGAATAGAATAGAAAAGCACACATAATGTTTTAGTAGTTGAGTTACATTTACATTTACTATTTAGACCAGCCATTACATTTTAACACGCAGCACCGCAACTACTAAACTCTTCGGATATTTTACTCCCCTTCTTGTCGCTCCCTATTTTCTACTGCCAGCAAACAAACCATGCCAAGATCCTTTATGCATTTTCATTTCACATTTAGTTTTATTCCTCTTTTCTTCTTCCTTCTTTAGTTCGTGATCCGTCTCCGTCCGCTTTTATCGAACCACTTTCCAGAGCATAACTAAATACAAGCCTTGTTCTCTATATTTTCCATTGCATTTATTTTGTTGCTCTGATGCATATTACTATTTGATAAGTAATCCCTCTTTCTCACTCTGGCTTACCACCCGGTTACATTTTGGAAACACAGGAAAATGAAACCAGAGTTAGAAATGCGTGAGCTAACTATAATATAACTATTGTAAAACCAACTGTTATAAAATATTATGTAGGGGCTGCGTTGCGTTTATTAATCCCTCGAATTTATTTTTTTATTCTTACATGCTCGCGTTTGATAATATTTTCTTCCTGAGCTCCCTTTTTGTTTGCGTTTAATAGAACAAGGGTTCGGGTTTGGTAATACACAATAAAATCATAAAGGGAGATAGATACCAAGGCTAACCTGAGATGTGGAAGAGATGCAGCCGGCATTATGAATTTTATTTAGCTTCACACTTAACTACCCTGCTTATTATTATATTTGTTCCTCTCAAAATTTGTTATGTTGCGTTGATAAAAGTTAAAAACAAATTTAAAGTAGGATAAGAGGGTAAAACTGATCAAGGGAAAAGGACAGACTCTGTGCAATAACAAGTTTCAACCTTTATTTAAAAGGGACTTTACATTTTGGGTAAGCAACAAAGCATTTTAGAAAGCGTTTGGGTACGTATTTAAGTGTTCAATACTTTGCCGACTTTTTGTTATAATTTCTTCCTTTTACATTTACTTTAACTTGAATAACAACCTTTGACAAAAAAGGTTTCATTTTAACTATTATCATGGTTAAGTTTCAAATTGAACGAGAGAGACCCTTCTCTCTCTTTCTAAGGACAATAATAATTTGGCCTTCACATTCTTACTCTGTAGTAACCTGTCAATCATGGTTATAGTTAGCTGATATTATGTTTTTGGGTAGTTAAATTTCAGTTTGACGTTTATGTGTGCCCTTATCCGTGAACAAAGGCTGCATTTAAAACCAAACTAAATTATGACCCTAACAAGTGAATATTTTTCACTGTCAAAACTTTTGACTGAACACTTAAATATTTATTTTAGTACATTTGTTTAACAGGTTTGCTTGAAACTTAAAAGTGAACAGGGACAAAGGCACAGATTTTGTTGCCTGTAACAGAACATTTATAAATAAATGAAAGGTTATTGAATTGTTAAATAGGGACAACATTATAATTTCAATGAATCTTCTCTATGGCATAATAATCAAAGTCATGTTCGAAGAATCTACTATCGAAAATGTCTGCCTGCGTAATTCTATAAGTAATTTGGCATCCAAATTAAACTTATTCTTACCAAAATAACTTTGTCGTGTGTAGTCTTGTATTTTTAAATTTTCAAATCAATAAAAATGAGCCGCTATAGCCATAGCTTTATGCATTTTTATTTTGTTGTAGCTGAAAATCATTAATAATGCATTAGGATTATTCCCGTGTGCATTTAAAACCCTGATGCTTTCTGTAGATAGACCCATCAATAAAATCAGTTCATTTGAGAATTAATGCCATGCAAGCCACACATTCAATATGAATGACTCCTTTTTCAAAAAGCTCATCAATAAACGTGTAAAATTTAACGTGAAACTTGATGAGGGTAAACACACTGCATTTTATACACAACTTGTCCATTTTGAAGAAGGAGAGGTGGAAACAAGACGGTCCTTTGTTTGATCACTTAAAACTGTGCATTAAAAATGTATGTAAAAGCTTTTGACGCTACATGGAGCTTGCTGCTTAACTTATCTAACAGCATTTTAGTAATATTATGTCCTCGCATTGTTGTGTTCTTCTAATCCTCTTTTTTCATCAATGAAGCAGCCAAACTCCACCAACACACTCTCTTGTTTCTCAGAGGAAAATAAAAGGGAGAAACGAGAAAATACCTCTTTAAACAAACTCATCAAGCTGCTCCGGATCCCGATATGCACCAGGCTAAATCTACACATACCTTATTCTCAATTGTGCCTTCAAAACTTCAGCCTTTATTTATTTTCTTGTTGGAAAATAAGCGATGAATGATTAGCCCGCTTGCATATATTGCTGGCTGCACTCTCTTGTTTAACCAGCTTAAAATATTAACAGGACAAGCTGTACAAACTAACAGGGCATGTGTCTAGTCTACCTGCTAACGTTACGTACAAGATGTAATGCCAAAAATGCGTAATATAATTTCAAGTTGTCTGTGTTCATCATTATTCTTTATCATTTTATCATTGTTATCCTATCCAGCAAGCTAAAGCAGCGGCGGGGCAAATAGAATAAAGAAACAACATTGTTGTCTTTGAGCTTAACAAAGAAACTTTTAAGAATGGTCCATCGTCATAATGAGTTTGCGATTCTGGAGCCATTTTTAACCAGAATTCTAGCCTTGACTTTTTCCTCTTATCTTTTCCATTTTCATTAAGGTATCCCTGTGCTTAACATACAACTAGGTACACAGTTTACTAAAGGGATGCTCAATGTCCCGTCCATTTTTTCTGCAGAAAACCGTATTATTTAATAATGTGTTGAGGACGTCATGTTTCCTTTCCAGTTTTAACCATGCTCATGGTTCATAATGGTTCTTCTGAAAGTGTACTTTTCAAGTTTTACTGCTCTTGTTCTACTTGTTTTCCTGTCCTCAATAACTTTCTGTTTGAAATTCTCTTTAGCCTGCGGTAAACGTCTCTGTACTGTACGTACGCTAACCTGCTCTATAATTATAGCTACATTATTTAGCGTTTTTACGTGAACGTACAAAGGAAATGGGTAACAGAGCCCTCACACATTATTCATAAGGAACCCCACCGCAAGCCATAAGCAGTAGTATGAAAAAGCTTCATGTCTTTGTCTTCCCTATTTTCATGTTTGTGTACTTTCATGTGATGCTGGTGGTGAAGCCGGTGCTGCCTCCACCGGAAATTTAAGTTGGATGGAGCAGAAAACGTGAATGCGATGGTGATCATGGCATGGCATAATCAGTCTATTACACAGTATACCGTGTGTACACCAAACTTTATGTAGCATTACCAATATTATTTACAACAACATCAAGCTTAACTACCCATAAAGTCTAGAGATAATGCTAACAAACAGGACACAAATTATAGTGTCCATGTTCATTTGGCTGCATACATTTCTTAACCCAGAGAGCTTTTATGACAACATGATATGCCGTGGCTAATGCATACGAAGGGAACAGGAAAGAGCAAAAAAAAATAACTCAAGGTCTTGGTGTAATTCTCTCTTCTTGATTGTTTTTGGGACATAATAATAAGCGTATAGAGACACACGAGTTAAGAGTTAACTATGCAGCAAAATGGTTCTTGGGAAGGAAAATTATTTTTGAATAAGAACTTTGTTAGCTAGTGACTGGCGAGCATATGGCGTATACATTAACAGCATTTGGACAACCTTTCTTAATTAAAACTTTTAACCATGCAAAAAAGTTTATGCATAATTTTTGCTTAATTTGGACTGAAAAACAGAATTTTTGTTAATGGTACATAATAAGAAACGGCGGCATCAGTAAAAAACGTTGAATTAAGTTACATTGTATTTACAATTTAATTTATTGAGTGGGAGCCACAGTGCATGCGTTCTACATCTGTCTTTTATATGATGATCAGTCCGAAGAACCTGCAAAAAATGAGCATGCAATATTTTCGCTACTTACTGAAAATTTTCACAAAGCAGTAAACCTACTGTGATGTGAAGAAAGTGTACATTTTGTGCATGTTTATTAGTCAGCATTTATTTTAGAGTTTGGGCAACACATGGCTCCCAGCTTTTTTGCAAAAATTTATTACGCAAAGTGTGTATCAAATAGAACGCTTTTTGAGGCATGGAAAATTGAAACTTGAAGTTGAAACCGATGCTGGGGTTTTAGTAGCAAAAAAGGGAAGTTTGGTTTAATCTTAATCATGGTTAAGCTAAAAGCAGGGTAAATTTAGAAAAAATCCAAAGGGAATATAGTGTTAAGTAAAACCGGTGATGGGGGCAGCTGGGACAACATTGCCAACAACTGTGGCCCCACACTGAAATCGAATTAATATTCTGCTTGCTTTATCATATCACATTTGACAACGGGTCCCTATTCGTCGTCAGTATCATTAATATTATCATGAATCATTAGTTTTATTTAAAACTGACACAATGTGTATCCAGCAACGGCAAAAGATTACATTTTAGATAAATATATTAAAAATTATTAAGAAGCTCAGTGTTCATAAAATATTCTTCCGTATCCTATTTTAATCTGAAATTCTCTAAATGCACACTGTACTTGAAAAAAAGTTAAACAGCTAAAAAATCACGTATCATATCAACTTAATAAATGACTGAAAATCATGCCGGTTCCCCCATTCCATTTGCATGGAACTCTAAACTTAACCGAAATTCGGTGCAATGCCAACCTAAAAGTTATTTATCGGATCACATCACCTCATATGCATAGTATTTTTATACAGAAAGAGATGCCAATGCCAAGTGCAAACTACTTTTTTACGAATGAGTAATAAAACGTGTTCAAGTTAATATTTCACCAAGAATTTTCCTGTAACTCATACCACCACCACCACCATCAAAGCTTACTCACAGTGCAAACTCAGTTACATAAAATGGAATGATATAAAGTAGAGAAATGCATCATTAAAATGAAATAAGCACACATAAGAGAGATATACGTTACATAACATTAATAAAGGAAAAGCCTGGCTTACTTTAACATTGAATCATTTTCTTTCTCTGTCTTTCTGTTTGCTTTGCTGGTAGATTTTCACTTGGGTTCACCCACCCGTTCTCTTTCCTTTCCAATGTGTGCATACTCTTTTCTCGGCTCGGCACACACATGACAGTGACAGGCTTTTTTACTTCAGTCCAGCAGAACAACTAACTATTAGACTTTATTTAGGAAACAGTCATGCAAAATACATTTAACTAACGTTCAAAGTTAAGCCTATCTAAACGTAATGGAAAAGTTGAATGACGTGTTGGGCTAAATGATGATGGCAATGATGGTGAGTAATAATGCTGGCGTTTTTCTTTCTTTTGGGGGAGGCCATGAAACAATGGAATATTAAAATATTGCAATGCGCTATGAAAAAATGAAAATGCTAGTTTTCTATATTTTATTGCGGTGCTATATATGATGTATTGTAAATAAGCCTTGTTGGGTGCTATGCTGCTGCTGTCCCCCGCATTAGAAAGCCAAACTGGATTATGTTTTATTATTTGCCATTAACGTGGCAATGAGCATATTCGTTGGGATTTATGAGCATTATAGCAGTAATTAAATTCACGTACATGGGCACTGGGCACATGTTCCTTCTTAGCATTTTGCTTTATCTCTCTGTGTGAAATTAAATTAGTCATGTGTAATTCGTCCATTTCGTGTTATTTTGTGAATAAAGCAGTTTTATACTTCTGTTCTTTGATCAGTCGTTAAAGATGATTTTCTAGGGAAAAATTCGCACTATTTTATCTATTAAACATTTAATCTGCTGTGCTTGCAGGTTTTTTGTTGAGTGGTCAAAAACGTCACTTTCATCAATTTTGCTTGAAGCATATCAAAATAGTTTTTTGCAGAGCAAACGACATTTATACTCGATTGGACTGCAACGGAAGGAAACACTCGCCCGTTTTTCCCGTTCCGTGTTCTGTATGAAAACATGGGTTACTACCGCATTAAAAATCGAATGGATTATATTTTTGATGAAAGGGCTCCCCCTCCTCTCTCCAGAAATTTACATGATGTGTTCACAATCAACTCAGCTTTAACAATTTTCCTAGGCACGTATAGTCCACACGCGTGTGTGTATCTTCAGGCTTTTTACTTTAGCT
Organism: Entomobrya proxima; assembly: GCA_029691765.1. Classification (NCBI taxonomy): domain Eukaryota; kingdom Metazoa; phylum Arthropoda; class Collembola; order Entomobryomorpha; family Entomobryidae; genus Entomobrya; species Entomobrya proxima. Next base: position 2,308,719 of record CM056168.1, read on the forward strand.
TTATTGCTTCCAGCAGCACATTATTCTATTGCAATGCAAGTAGTTTGTCGTCCGTCATCAAACTCATTGTGTTTTATTCTTTTGCGGTGATGTCCAGTCCAGTTTGTTGTGCCACACTTTACTCTTCTCTCGTTTTGGTGACGACGATGAATATAGGCATAAGGATCATGAATCATGGCAATGGTTGAGTTGATGGAAAATGCTGATATTATATGATGATGTATTGCACACAAGCCAACAAAGAGAAATAAATTTTAGGAAAGGGCTACTACCACCACCACTTGTACAACTGCATAATGTACAGAATTGAATTGAGCACTGATGTGCAGCAGCTCCAACCCCTTCCAATTTTCAACCGATTGTTAGTTTGTCACTTATCCGCTTTTGTAGTATAGTAGTATGCTGGGTTATTTGATGAGTGTTGTATTTGATTTGCATAAAGAATAATACGTTGTTAGCTAGCTAGTTTCTGGTGAATAGAGATAGCACACTTTACATTTTGTACAAATTCTATATGATCATTGCGTGTGTGTGTGTACGTTCCTGATATTATTTCTACCGAAAAAAAGTTTTAATCCGCTAGATTTGCTAGCTATACGGTGGAATCGAATCGAACCATACCGCAGAAAAAGAGTAGGGATGGGAATTGGATGGAGAAAGGAAAGATGTGATTGAGATGAGTGATGACAAACCTGCCATCATGCTAGCGTGTATTACGTGACATCTTTACGAATCCTTCTTTATTACAATTTGTCTATTTAGCCAGCAGATTTTATTAAAAGTAGAAAAAAGGTGCGCTTTGAAAATTTTTGAAAATTATATGTTTCTTATGAATTTAATTCTGTAAAACTGTGCATTTTGAAACTTTATTGAATTGCGAGTAAAAGTCTTCACTTGTCATCTGTGCAACTAAGTTCTCCAGATTTGTACAAGCCTTTACTTTGCGGCTTCATCTTTCTACATTTTAGCCATGATCATATTTTCAACATCCCGATTATTATTTTCCATTCTTACAAACCCAACTAGCACAATAAAAGCTTCCAGGTTTGCATTGGTTTGGTAATAGTAATGTTCCCTTGTCCCCATCCCCACATCATATTGTGTACAACAAGAGCACACACACACACAGAAAATAAGTAAGCATTTCATTTTATTGATCGCTGTAAAGTATAAAGATGATGATGATGATGACGATGACGTACGTACATTTGTTAAGTTTTTTAGCTGATGGGCTTTTGGCTATATATGCTAGGCTAACCTAGCTCTACATTATTTTCCAACCTACCATTATATTTATAGCAGAAACATCTAGCAAAAAGAGTTGTGTGTGGGGGCTCCCATTCATATATATACCCTAATATAATGTTAGTTTACCCAGAACAAGATTTAGTTGTGGTTTGGTTTGCTTTTCCCGATTCGGGTTTAATAATTCTGCTCGGGCGAAAACTCGGGCTTCGCTGATGCTGCTTGCTGCTGCTTCTTCTAAAGATGAAACTGCACTGACTCATGATGATAATACTTACATCTTCCTCTACCTTCTCTTTTCAACATTTCTTCTGCTTGTGGGTATGATGATGATGATCATGGCTTTCTTTTCTTCTTTTCCCCTTTTTATAATAATATTCCGTTATGTCGCTATTTCGTTTGTTGCGCTCACAATCGTCAAATCTCCAAGTTAAATTCTATCAGAAAATAACTATTTCCACACAAAAGCATAGAATATATTTTATTTTCTGTGAAAACTGGAAATGCATAAGTTCCAGTTCTGTTCTCTGCAAACCATCACATCATCGCTGCCATAGGGTGTGATCACAAAAAGATGATCGTGTTTATGATAAACGTAAACCCGTACAATACGACAATATTCTAGTGTAAAAATATTTTATTTTATGATTATTATTTTGTGTAGAAAGTTTACTTTGTTGTTTTTGCTGTGTGTTTTGCGCTGTTGGGGCTTTCCCCAGTAAAATATTTTGTGTTTGACTCTCTCTCTGGCTCTCTTTCTATTTAAGTAGACTACATGGAGTAAAGTTACATTCAACATTTCCCGGAATAGTAAACAATAAAATGATAACAAAAAGAGAAAACTGTTCTTTTTTGCGCGTTTGTTTTCTAGGCTAGATGCGGAGTTAGTGAAAGGGCGCTTTCCGCCTTTCTGATTGTCTATACCTTTCTCCCTATTTTGCTCCATCGAATAAGCGCTTTCACGATTCACGGCTTTGGCGGTGGTAACTCTCAGGGATATGGAGTGTGACGGTGGGGAAAATGATGATGATATGGCACTGCTCTGCCTATATAACATCATCATGAGCTGTTCTGGATTGTCACAGATAGATGAGCCATTGTATTGGTATGCCTGGAAGATATGCACAAAAAAGGAACAGGCTGCGACGGTTCAGGAGGATGCGAGAATATAGCAGTGAGACATGATTTGGAGACAATGAAATATGGATGGAAACTGCAAATCTCGAATTTTAATCTGGATTCGGTTCATAGCACAGCATTCTATCATCAGTCAGCGTACTAGGATCATCATCATGAAATGTTACCTAACGTGTATTTCGATTCGTTCGATATTTTAACAATGCAGACATGGCCATACTGTTAAAGCGTACAGACGGCTGAAAATAGCCTGCTTTCTGAAAATTGTTGATAAGTGTAGAGAAACTGTGAAGGAGAAAAAAGGCTAAATGGAGAAATCAATGCCGATTTTTGGATGATTAATTTTTTAAAATAAAATATTCGGATTATGAAGGGAAGACTTTCACAACATTGAATGGCACCATATAAGGACGTATTCTATTTTCATATGATATACCAAAACACAATTATGTCAAATCAATCTACTTGAAATTTATTTCAGGGCACCATAAAACTAACTAAAGCGGACGTACAACTTTGTACAAAAATTCATGCACATTTATATAATTTCAATTTTTCTTGCTTAAATACAAATATTAAAGTACCATCAGCTTATAAACTAGTTCAGTATTTGATCTACACCACACCCACGCTATTTATACTGTGACTGTGCATTAACTTATTGAAATAATAAACAACACACGATATTATAATGATTCGTCATCCTTAACAAACCCAGCTACGATGACTCATAGTAAAAAACGTAAGCATAATATAAAACGTAACTCATTCATTACGCAACAGAAAAGTTCTAAATAAATAAACCAATAATCTGTGGACAGACTGTTCATAAAAGTTTGCATATCAAATTAAACTTTTAAAAATGTGAACAAACTCATAGCAAAATGCTAGAAGCTAATTTGAACAACCGAGAAAGCATCTAGACACAAGGTACAAGCTTTGCATTCAATTTTATTCAACCCAACATTTATTTCATTTCAAGTTAATACCGCACACGGCTTTGATTTGTAAAAGGTTCTGGGCTACTCAGTCTCCCACCACCATACAGCCTCTTCTCTCAGAGCTCGCCTTAGTCCTCCCAAAAAACTTTTTCCCTGTATCTACCGCCACCAACCACACACACGCTACATAATGCAGTCTCTAAACCAGTTATATTAACTTTTTTTTCTTCTTTAGGATTTAAACTAAAAATAATGTCTAGTTTGCTATATGTTCTCTAACGCGAGATTATAATGCTGCTTCAACAATAATAACTTTTAGCTCTCTCCCCGTCTGTCTGACTCCGAGCACATAAAGCCGAGCATTGTACATGTACCAAAGCGCGAGGGGAACCAAAAGTTTACCAAACCCGAGTAAAAAAATCAATGTGCAAGCAAACCAACTTTAATATAACTGCGATCCTGCTCTACTAACTATAATGAAATTTTTAGGGGTTGCCAAAAACTAAACTAAACTTGCTGCTATATGCTCAGCATACAAGAAGAAAATTTTTGGGGGAAACTATTTTCTTTTATTATAACTCAGCACTGAAGCTTCAACGCTGCTGCTCTGCTACATAGCTACTAACTACAATTTGCCTCCTGTGCCATTCGGCAACATCCGACAGTTTACGATTTTCTCCCCGAGAAATCCATTCGCCTTGCATGAGTGGCATGGCATCTCTTTGCTAGCTTTGCTTTTTTTACTCTCACTCTGCCTATCTGTCTGTTTACTTACCCACTCACTCTTACTTTTTATTCCTGTAGCAAATAATCCCAAAGTCAGTGCACACAGAGTGCATAGCACACACAGTGGAAACTTGATCCGATTCACAGGGAAAATGTAGCAAAGGCACCAGCTCTTTACTATCATCAGGCCTTTATGCTAGTTTACTTTACTTGCCATTTTACTTTACAGACTTTTAGCTGAGCTATAACTATAACTAACTTTTACAAAAAAAATGGGATTCAACTTCAAGTCTGTGAAGGCAAACGGAGTTTGTTTCTCAAGAGAGTACACCATCACCACCACTCCAGAGTCGACCACTTTAACTTTGACTGTACTTGACTCTCCCCACCACTACCAAAATCATCCTTCTGCTTCCACCTCCACTTTCCCCCTAGATTTTCCCCGTAATGTTTACTCATGCTATTTTCTCATAATATTTTACATCCTTATATGTACACATCCAAAGGTTTTAAAAAAGTGCCGTTAACACCACCACCATGCACCACGGCTGCCAAACCGAATTGCTTGAATTTTCATTAAACTTTTTTATTACAACGTCATTTCCATTTCCAAACGCTATTCAGTAAAAACTATGTAGACAGCTTAGTATTTTCAATGGAGATGCAGTCAGGAATAGAATAATAAACTGTTTTTCATGTTCATATTACTAAATCTCTGAAAAACTTTATTATTGCAGAGGTTTCATGATATGTTCCCATTACATCAACTAATATTAATGTCTGGCTTTTTAAATGTAGGCTTACATGCTTCTTACATTACTACGGTTCGGAGAATTTTGTGTGCGGTGGAGTTCGATCGGTTTGATTATAAATGTGGTGGTAAAGGCAAAAGAGAAATATGTAATAAATGGTGTATGATCGAGAGCATGCTGAACTGCAACGAGTTTACTTTTAATGCTCCTAAAGCAGATTATGATCAATGGTATATATTTCTCTATACAAAAGGAAAAATGGCAAAAAGGAGAAGTGAGAAGAGAGCAATATCATCTTTTTCTCAGAGGAGGATAGTGCAATGCACTGTCGTGTGTAACTTTGTACTAAAGGAAAAAAAACACAATCCGAAATGAAATATCATTTTGGATTAGAGATGAAATACTTCACGAAGTGATGATGATGAAAGGGAGATGATACATATATTATAACTATGATGAAATAAGTAGAGTTGATGTGATGTGGACAGAGATGATCCTATGATGGGTAATGGAAGATGTGTGTGTGATGTGATCTGGATTTTTTGCTATATGGTTTATGTATATACTCATGTGACAATTTTCGGAACAAGAAATAAATCTGAAAGCCAAATGGAAATGAAGTGTCTCTTTTCACTTGTATAACTCTGTGATGATCAGTGTGTGATTTTATAAAGGAGACTATATGCTTGTGTGGTTTGATGTTTGATTCGGTAGGATATGACATGACGTTTGGCGGATGCTCTGCTTTAATGTTTATGATTACTGATGCGTTTTGATCATCTTTTGGTCTCTGTGGTACATTCTAGAGCTTGTAAAATTATACACTTTACTAGACCGACATAATGATATAAAAATAGTTGATACTTGAAACACATCCGAATTCATTTTAGTGTCAAAGTACTTTCAATTAGTTTTATGCGTAGTTAGAATACAAAGTTTGGTGGAAGTGGAATAAAAAAAGTTGGGAATTTTGCTTTTAGTGATCTTTGCTCCTTGCTTATTATAATAGCTCAGTTGTTACACTCTGGGGAAGAAGAACAATTGTAACAAACCAACACATTGAATTTTATTCTTATGTTCACACGTGGGCTTGATTTCGTTTTTCCCAATTTCCTGGATAATTATGACACGCGTGCTGACTTTCCTAATTTCCAGATATAGACCTGCTAGTTTATAGAGGAAGCATGATTTTTTTACGTAAACATTCGGCAATGCAATGTCGGAAGGTTTTGAAATGATTTTATGATCTGTTGATACATTTATGTAAGTAAATACCTAGTATATACAGCTTACAATTTTATTTTAGTGTGGACTAATGAGTCATAAGAAAATTTGGTTTTTAGCACGTGAACGATGACCGTGTGTCACAGACAAGTGTAATGGGGATTTTTTACTTAAGTTTTTGCCGAATAAATTCGTATTTATGATTGGCTGTTTCGCTGCAAATTTTAATGCTGTAAAATTCTTTTTAAAAGTTTCCTGCGTAATGAATAAGGAAGATTCAGGTCCTGTTCTAACTTTACTTTTGTAATCTGGGTTAACATTAACTTTGCTACGGTTTTCATGTTCTTTATTTGTCCTGCAAGTAAAATTAATATGAAACCACTTAACTTTCTCTTTTTTCGTTAAAATATAATCCTACCACCATAAAGCAACATACATTTAGCATACAAGCGCTTGACGCTTATTCACTAATTCAAAATTAAGCCAACACAAACCTCAACCTATTTTATTCTCTTGGTTTAAATTTAAAATTGAGGAAGTATTAAACTAAAACCTTCTTTCTATGTAGGATTATCTTACATAATATTATTTTAAATTCACGCTTGTCCTCGTGTAAAATAAAAAAAAGATCTCAGCACATTAGTGAGTACTTTGTACCAAACAAAAGAAATGATTCACGTATCGCATCATCGATCACGACCACTTTTAGCTTTATACTCCCCAATCAAGTGACTCTCTGTCATTTACTCAGTCATCCAACAATTACCTCTGCATTGTTGTACATTACACAATAATGTCTTTAGTTTTAAATTACTACCTTTAAGTGTACTACGTATGCAAGCAAGATGACGAAGCCATGATTCAGCCAGAAATTTGATCACCAGCAGTGCAAACTGTAACAGAAGCTATTTTTTTACAAAGTTAGTCATCATTTTTAAATTTTTTAGTACAGTCAGCGTTGCAACTTTAACAACAGCAGCGTCGTCGGTTACACATTTTTTGTTTCATTTCCAGAATAAAAATACATATCATTATTTTGTTCACAAATTCAACTTCTGGTGAGAAAAATGCCATGCCACGATGAAATAATCTCGAGTACTTTAAAATGCCTATGCCTAAACACACCCTGCTGCTGCTTTGCTTAGCCCAAGTAATTCAATCGATACTATTGCGAGCATCTTTTTCTTCCCAACCGACCAAATATTTTATGTAACTTGACAAATTGTTCTTGGTCGAACAAAGAACACCTGCTTGTTCGCTTATGCTTTCTTGTTTTACCGCAAAAATTATTTTTCTTTTTATCTTCTGCCTCCTCATCATCATCAAGCCCAAATATCTGGTTAGCCTGAAGATGAAGAAGAAGTTGTAGGCACAATTATTATCCTCTCTACCTTTTATTATCTATTGTAGCATTCGACATCAGAGCCATCTCCACCCAAAAATTACTTTAAAACCATATCGTGTTTGCAAACCACGCTGCTTCTACTATGCTTCGTTTTCTTTAATTGAGATTTAGGGTCTTCAAACCAGTCCAAGGCCATACGTCATCACCGTCATGCACTGACTAACCATCCAGCAGTGTAAAAAAAGCTTAAAATGTTAACTCTACAACAATAATGCAAACCACCGTGAATAATGGTAATACGCTTCTTTATACATTTTTGTTATATTTTTATGCTTTTGACTTGATCATCATCAGTATCCTCTCTTGAAAAAGAGGTTCCAAGAAGAGCAGCGTCACATTAAATAAGAAAATAGAGTTCTATGGACTCTCTCAGAAAGTAACGACGGGGCTGATGCCTCATCAGGATTATTATTTTGATGTTTCTTAAACAATTAGCCATTATTACACATTTTTCTCCTGAGAATATACCTCAGCTTTTCTCATTTTGATTATTTATTCGTCATGATAAATAAATTCCTTTAGTCTATTCAACTTTTTAAGTCTTGGTCGTGTAGTAATCATCATCGACATTATGAATCACATTATTAGCATTAGCGTCCTCGTCGTCAACCCCCTGAAGAAAATATTGCCACCAGGCATATTAACATACCCCCACCAACCACCACCCTGAAATCTCCAATATGGAAAACCTTCCCCCAAAAAACATTCCCTCTTTGATTATATTAATGTTATGCATAACCACATTAAAACAGAGAAAATTATAAGCAGCATTAACTTTTCAAAAACATGGTAAAGATAACAGGGATATTTTTTACTCTTCTCCGAGACTCTAATTCTCTTCTTCTGGCAGCAGCGTAGAAAACCAGATAAATGGAAAGGTATGCAGCGTGTCGCGGTCTGGTACTGTGCTATAGAGCTTTTAAGGTATGCAATAAGCCTGCAAGCTCAGGAATATTATTTAAGTTACCAAACATCATCCCTCTCTAAGAAAAATATCTAATGATTATAATGGTGGTGGTGGGTGATGATGATGATGATCATGTAAGAAAGATGGACAACTTAAAAAAATTGTATTCAGTATTAAAAAAAGAAAAATGTGGGTATATTTAGTTAAAGTGTAGTATTAAAAGAGAGCGATGGACTGAGAGGACACAAGAAAAAAACAACTTTTATACCAATTGTATAATGTACTGTTTTGGACATGCATATTTTTAAGCTGCATCACAGCTCTATAAAGAAAGATGAGAAACGTGAGATGTGAGATGTTATTCTATTCAGCCAGAGACGCTACATTTTGTGATATATAATATTTTTTAAGTTTAATAGTAATGCTGGTATCGCTGATGCTGTGGTGCCTTCCACCATGTTCAAAAATTGAAGAATTGGAAGGATGAGTGGAGCACAGAGAGCGAGAGGAGGATGTATGGTTAGTTTAGTTAACAATAAATAAAATACGCTTACTGCTTAGTTAGTAGATAGTAGTAGCCGTTCCATTATAATCTATACCTTTTAATGTTAGGTACTGATTGTTACTGTAGCTGGTAATGTTAAAAAATGTATCTTGTTCATTGTACATTTTGAAGAAGGAGGGATAAACTATTTTTTAGATGATCAGCATTCAGCATCGCAGTAAAGGTAACTACAATATTTTGTGAACGCTGACTGTTCTAAAAAGTGTAAAATAGGTAGTGTATTTGCAGGTAAGATGTGTACTCAGTACACAAGCATTATTGCCTTAAGCCCACCTGCCTTCACTTTTGAATGGGGAAAAGGCACGCTATAATGTACAATGCAGCATTCTTGTCGTTGTTGTTCCATGATTATGATATGATGCTGCCTATACACATTTATAGTAAAGCATGGACTTTAGAAAAAAGGTATGGACAATTTTTGTAAGGAACGTTCTTAACTTTGAACGTTGTAGAATTTAACGTGGCTTGCTGTTAGCATACCTGTCTGCAGTAAAAAACGTCTGCCGCGTAGTTAACTATTTTTTACCAGTACCAGTGATGTAGGCAGTAGGCAGCTGCTGCTCTATGCCCTAACCATTTTTTTGAAACTGGCTTTATGCTTAACAGCTTAACAGCAAAATGGTTTAGACTTATGAACAATGATTATATTTTCAGAGAGGGAGAGAGAGGGGCAATGAAATGTATAGTTAGCTAGCAACTTTTTTAACTTGCTTTTTGATAAAACAATTTTATTTTATTCATAGACAGATAATATTACATGTTTAGCTAGCTTTTATAGAGTTTTCAAACCGCTCTGCTTTACATTTTTTGATGGTGCTGGCTGATAATAGCTTATGCAGCACAAAAAGGAGCAAAATGGTTGGTTGGTTTGGTACTGCTGCTGGTGGTGGGTTTTCGTTAAGTTAGTTATGCTGTTCATTCCTGGTTTTTTTTTCTGATAGATAATGCCATATCGCATATTCAACTTTTAATACTGGTTCCATAATAGTAATAATAATAAATGCGATGATAATATAATGATGGCGATGTTGACGATGATGATATTTTGTGTTCAATGTACCTTTCTGCTGCTAGCCATCCTCCTCCTTGACTCTCGCTCTTCTATGGCTTTGCTTGCAGTAATCATGATCATCATCCATGTTTCGTTAAAAACGTAAAAAGGTAGTTTTTTTCAAAGTAACTTTACATTTTTGAACGTACATTAACTTTAGTGTATGTTAAGTTTTGTAAAGGTATATACAAAGTAGATACATAATATTTCTACCTTTACCTTTAATCCAAAAGCTGGTTACTGGTTTGTTAGTTAAGTAAACTTTTAATGGCTGAACGAAAGAAGAGAGATGAATGCATTACATGCCCGCATGTTACATTAGTAGACTTACTACCTACGTACGACAATTTTTAATTCAAGTGTGTCTGCTGTCTATATGCTCCTTTCTGTGTAGTAGTTACATGTACATATCCGTTTGCTAATAATGATCGTAATCAACGTGATCATCGTCATGCATGTTATTTATTTAGTTAGTCGTTTTCAAGTTGCCAACAAATAACCTCCGTGTGCTTTTGCTCCCTTGCAGCAAGCAACTTAACTATACATTTTATTTTGGAGTTTTTCCATTATCATCACTGAACACTGAACTGTTTTAATGGCAATAATGCCAGCATTGTTAACCAACTTTGTGCAAAAATATTGTACGTGTGCTAGTGAACTTGTAAATGTGATTGTCATTTCAAATGTAATTATTTAGTTGAGTGTTTCCCACCTCTGTAAACTTGATTTCCTCCAAAATAAAATCCTTCCCATTTTGGTTGTCAGCAGAGAGCATTGTCATTGTCATCTATTACCAATTTGTGCGTACTTCCTTCCTCCCAACAAAGTATATAAAGTTGGATGTATGAACTTCAATTTTTGTAAGTTGTTATTTTGTTTGTCTTAAGCTTCCAATTTTCTATTTATGGATTATCCTTTTCGCTCAAGCTTATCGATTTTATAAAGTAATTTTACTTAAATATGTGTGTCCCCTACAACCTCGTGCTCGTGACAGTACGTTTGAATATTTGTACCTATTTGTATGTCTCTGTGCACCAATTTTTTTCTAAAGCAAGCGTGTAAAAACATATTTTCATAGGCAATAGGGCACATGGCACATCTCGTCCACTACACATTATACTCTGTGCACCTTTGTCCTCGCTCTTTTATACTAGGCCATAATAATATTATGAACAATCTATAATTAATTTCCTGGCGGGGCATATACTACCTATATAGGTATACAAAACATTAACTAATTTTTTACATTGGACGAGCAAAAATAATTAGACTTTTTTGTATCTGTACCTTATCCTCTTTTTGTCTTGTGTGTGCCTGCCAGGTAACTAAATGAGGGTCTCGTAGTGTTGTTGCGGGAGTGAAGATTTTCTCAGCCGAATGCTATGATATTCCTAATGAACTATGGTAGTTCAGATTTAGTAGTATAGTTTCTTAGGTTAGAAACGTTTTGGCATTCGGCAATTTTATTCCATGGCAGCACATGACGCTGGGGGTCATCCCTACATCACCGTAGCTAAATGAAAATCTGCATTTTTGTTTTTTGGAAAGGAAAAAAGTTGTGACGTGAACAATGAGACCCCATAAATCTTCACTCCCGCAACTACATTACAAATGCATTATTTAGTTACCTGGCAGAGTAGCCATAGGAAATATATTCCCTTTTATAATCCTTTTTAATTTGAACGTGTGAGCTTGTACTGTACTGTACACAGTGTATATACATGATCGTCGCTTTTTGTCTCATTGCATATTACCTGCAATACATTTATAACATTTTAATAACTGTAAAAAATGCTAACCACCCGTTGGCCCTGAGAGAAATATTATTTTGTGTGCACATGCTTATTTTTCAATGCTCTAAAATTGTATGCACAATTTTACTACTGGCTTATTTATGCGATTTGGTTTGGACTGATTGTAATTACTACTGTAATTTTATCTTGTCAAATAATTTTATTTAAAAAAGCGCAAAACCATGCAATTAGCTATAAAACGCATTCATATCTTTTGGTTACCAGCCTCCGCACTGTGTAGTTGCTAATTTTCTTTATAAATGTTTTGTTGTGAATTGTGAACGCTTTTTCATTTCGATGAATCAAAGGGGAAGGGAATATGAGTCATTGATTAATTAGTAGAGAGCGAGACAGGAACTATGACTAGTACCACAACTTAAACACGATTCGTTGCTCCCTCTCGAAAAGTTCACAGCTTAAAAAAGCAATAATGTTTAGCATTGTTGTTTTGAAGCTCTGTAAATTCTCTGAAAATCTTTGCGTCAACTTTTTGATATTAATAATGAGTCCAACTGAAGTAATGGCAAGAGAGCAAAGAAGTTTTTCACTGAACTTTTGGAGAGCTTGATGATCATGATCATACAGAGAGTAAGCTGCTTGAAGTGCTCTTCTTTTCTTTTCTGCTTACCTGCCTGGTCGTTTTCTGGTGCTGGTGGAGGTGGTGGGCTACTTACTACTACAGTTACAGTAGTAGTACTACCATTCATGCAATAATTCTCCTTTGTTCCTCATCTGCATCATCAGCACCACCATCACCGTTAGATATATTTTCATTGTTCATTTTTCATTGACTTGATGAAAAAGTAAAGCCAGAGAAAGAAAGAGCCGACTAGAGTAATAATGTTGCTTGCTAGATTCAATTGGAATGGACAGCAAAAGCAAAAGATCTTATTTATATTACACATTTACACAGCAGGCTTACAATACACAATGATGGGAAACACGGTGTGGACTTGGTGTGTTGCACTGCATGGAAGAGCGTGTGATTTTTAATGCAGACAAATTACACTTGATATATAACCATGTAATGTAATGCATAGAGCCAAAGGTATGTGTGAATTCCATGTATTCTCTCTGCAAAAGTTCATGGAAGAAAGAAATTCTTAGAAGTGGAATCTTGTTCCAGAGGTCCCTGGTTATGGGTTGATTGGACGGGTACGTCCGTGCCAACTGCCAATGTCAATGACAGTCTTATTGAGAAAAGGAAAGCTTTGTTGTAAGCTTTGTATGTAATAAAGCATGCTTGAGAAACGTACCACCGCACATTTTCACGTGGGTTGGAAAAGTAATTAGTAGTAAACGAGGTTAATACAGAATTAAGAACTGCCAATATTGCAAAGGGATGTATAAGCTACAATCTATAAGAATTACAAGTAAATGTTCAATTACATTAAACCTATGAATGATGCATGGCAGGCGTGTTGATAGGTTGAATTTCTTAGGAGAAAACTGCTTTCTTGAAGAATTGTTACAGAAGATAGAAGCAAAAATAGGCTGTAAGCTAAAACGCCATAGTACAGGTTTTAATTTACAACGACGCTTCATTCCAGTCCAGATTGAATCTATCGTAATGATGAAGGGTTCGTTTGAAAAAAAAATTCAATCAGACCAAATCTATGTACGTTTTGCTAACAATAATTATTTTGCCTTTAATAAAATTTTCTCATGACTCAAGCAAAAAGATTTTACTCTGCCCAATTAAAATCAGCCAGAGCACGAAAATCTCTGCAAAAATGCCATTTCCAATAAAATCATTACATGATCAATTTCATCATAATAATTGATAATAGTCCTAGCTTACTATAACATACATGATCTCAGCACAAAATTCTCCACATAGTATATTATAGCCAGTGCCAAAAAACCCAAAAGAATTATTATGTCTGCAATGATTTCTCTGTAAGGAAAACTATACAGCACAAGAATTACAGCCAGCAAAAAAAGTAAACTGTTGTGGAGTTAGCTACTCTACTCTAGCGCTATATTTTTATTTTGCCAGGATCTCCACTACTCAGAAATCTTTTTAGTGTGAATGTACGTTAAGTTAAATGCACACATGAAACTACCATCATCATCCTAACAAACTAACATTCAACTCTTCTGGGTAAGGTAAGCACTAGTAGTAGAAAAATGTGCAGTAGTGTACTTTGACTTTGCCAAGAAACATTATTTAATGTATAGTTCTCTCCGGCAAAGCTTTTTATTGCTAGAAGCCAAAATAATGGAGCACTATTGGCTAAAATGTACATTAATTCCACTACGCCCGCGCGTGAACCTCCATAGTCATCATCATCAACATCAATATCGTCGTCATATAATCATCATCGTCTTCTGTCTTCATTTGCCCTTTAAGTTTTCCTGCATTGCCAGTTAAGACACACAAGCTTGCAAGTGTACTAATAACGTTACTGCTTTTTTTACTCCACTCCAAAAAATCATTATTAACGTTTTGCAGAAGAGAAACTATAATGATTGCAAGTTATGTTATGTTTGTGTTCCTCCTTCTGCTGAGCTGTTATTCAAAAACAAGTTATTTTTCTTAAAGGTTTCAATAGTTAAATATGGAGGTGAGCTCATAAATATCTTATAAGTAGGATGACTACATTTTAGTTTTAAGCCATGTTAGTTAGCTTGTACGTATTATTACGTGAAGAACGTTGAATGGATTAAACAGGACAAAAAGAGGATGATGAAATAACTGAGTAAATGAAAGAGAGCCACGTAATTTGTTTAATTAAATTATATACACAGATACCAGGCATTATTGCTGCTGGAGCAAAGATAAAAAATTGAATTTGAATTTCAACAAAAGGAAATGCTATGTTTAGTTTACTGCATCATTTATTAAAAAAGAGTAATGAGTAATGATTGAAAGCTTGACTAAAATAAAATTTGTTATCAAAAATGTCCTCTACAACCGTTTCTTCCAAATACGAGTAATGAGTTTTTGCATTTTTTAAAATTTATCTTTGTACCTTGGCTCATGTCAAGTTAAATTAAACCAAAGTTAAATTACTTTGAGAAAAAGGAATCTACGTAAGACGAAGCTCATACAAAAAGTATTTATTTTACCAAGCAAAAAATTAAGAAGAACATGCCGTCATGTTAATCACGTTTACAACCCCAAATATTTAAGTGATCACGATGAAACTTTATGTCTGCGTGTGTGCATAATATACCAAAAACCTATGACAGAATAGATTATGAATATAATTATAATATATAGTCAGCAAACCTATTGGATATTTTGTGAAAAAAACAGCCAACGGAACCGCTTCCTTCAAAGATGATCATGTTTACTGATCAGCGTCTATTCTCGCATTTATTTCTATGAATTTTTAACACACAGTTGTGTACATACTTGAAAAACAAATGCAAAGACTGTCTTTTACATTTTCATCATCAACGTTTCTTTTTTAACTCTTGTGAGGTAATAATGCTTTAACAACTTGTATAGCAAATATCATACCTATTCAAAAAAGTCCAAGAAAAATATACTATTGCCACACACAAGATTATTATACATACTCATAATAATAAGTATGCTACTACGAGAGTAGTTTAGTAGTTGTAAAAATACAAGTTCTTTTTCTTTTTACTTTTCTTCAAAACTTTTTTTATTGCTGAAGAAGAAGATGGAAGAAGAGAGCCCAGCTCCTCCGGCAAGGCATCTTCTTTTCTACTATATCCCTTTGCAGAGATCTTCTCTTCTTTTTTCTGAAGTACAAAAGACCAAGGAGGAAAAAAGTTACACTTAAATAACTATTGATAATGATAAAGTTCCTCCGTGAGTCCGCCGCCGCGCAGGAACCAGCCATAATGTTAAAGTACATTTAACTCATATATATTTTTACGCTTGTGCTATGCATAGTTAAAAGTTAATAGCAGAGTCAGTCAATGTAAAAGCGCTTTTTTTCTCTTCTTCATCATCTTCTTCTTCAGCATGGATAATAATGCAAAAGCCAAGAACATCATCGCAGCATCCGCTCTGCACAAGCAAAACATACAAAAATGATCATCATCTTTGCGTCTTTGCATCTTCTCTCACAACACAAAAGCCTCTTTTTACTTTAACTCCACGCTTTTCAAGCCAATCTTGCTCCGTTCACAAACAAAAACGGATACGGACACGGAGCAGAAAGAGATGAGGATTTTTGTAAAGTTTTTTTTTGTATATTAAGTGCAAAGCCAAAAGCAAAAGCAGACACCAGAGAAGAGAGCTTCACAGAAGAGTGGAGTCTTTTTCAAAAGGTATACCTACTTTACTATCTACACGCCAAATAAAGACCTTATACCTATCAATAAAGAAAAATCATGTTTTCAAACATAAACTGAGAAGGTGTGATGTACATACATATCCGAATATAAAGTAGGTAGTCGTCAATTATATAACTTTATGTTGTAATACTGCATCTGTCTGAGTTTCATCGGTGTGTATGTCTCCCCGTCTTTCAGACTACACAATAGAAAATCCCCTATAAAGCCTGTGTATTATAAAAGCATGCCTATTTTGATATGATGCTGAGTTCAGCCAGTCAACTAAAAAGAAGGGAAATAGAAAGAAAAAGGATCCCTATATACCAAAAGAGAATTTCTATATTTTCATGGTACTACGTCCGTCAGGATATGGGAAAAGGATGTTGGAGCTCTAGAGAACCTCACACTAGTTTACTAGCATGTGTGTCTGACATGACGGGTTAAACTACAAACTAGCTTATGTGTGTGTACTTTTATTACAATAACTTTACTAGTTGCCAACATTTTTGCTTACTTTACTACTCGTAAAGGCATTTTCATTTCCCTTTACATTTTACTAACGTGTAGTCAAGTTAGCAGTGGCACTGGCTCAAATATTCGAGAGCTCCTTGTTCCAGCACGGGTGGAGAGGTAATGGCAACAGACAGCGTGTAGAAATACAGCCAAACTCTCTGTTTTCTGAACTTCACTGAGCTTGGAGAGCTGGTTGGTGTGTGTGTTATTGTGTGAGTGCTCCCTCTAATAAACTGTGATCATGTTCAGCTTTAGAAAAGGCTTGCTCCCTTTAATGTTAGTAAAATAACAGAGCCTCGAATGCCTTGCCTTTTACACTAAGTGTGCAAAGTGCAGCAAGGCAAGAGCAGTTAGCCAGCAAAAACAGCTCAGAGCTTTGCTTAGTTCTCTATATAAAGTTAGTAGTGACGCGAAGAGAGATTGAAAGAGAAAAAAAATTAATAATAACGCAGCGCAGAAGAGAGGGAGAGCAGAGACCCTTGCTTTTAGTTTAGTTGTGGATTGGAGTTTAACTCTGGTAGACATACACATAGAGAAAAAAATCGGGCTACTATGAGTTCCCAGTCTCTACTCAACTGAGCTATTATGTATTAACGTGAAACGTTCTAACGTTAACATTTCAAGTTATTTTTATTGCCATTATATTAAACAACAGAGAGCGCAGTAGCAGCAACAGCAGAAGCAGAAGCACCAGTGGTGGTTCCTGATTCATTTTTGTAGTCTGCATCACAACAGCATCACATCATCATCGTCGTTAGAACTCTGTTAATCCTTAAAAAGTTAAAGGAACAGTGTCATCATCGTTATCATCATCACAAGAAGAAGAAGGAAAATTACAGCGTGGTTATATTATAAATGTAATAATAAATTATAGCCAACATATATTTCTCTTAAAGTATTAAAGCATTATATATATTTTTTATATTGCTACTACCATTAAGAAAAAAGTTACACAAGTATACAGCTAAAAGCTCTGAAAAAGTTTTTTAGCAGCAGCAGTTGTTTTATTTTCTTCTGTATGTGCAGCAGCGCTTTTGCTAATGTCGTTGTTCGGTTTTCTCGGTGGAGAAGTTTCGTTACTAGTGTAAGGAGAGAGCTCTAAGTTACTTATGCTACCATTATCATTATCCCTGAATGCGGAATATGAAAGAATGGTTTTGAATGCGTTTTTACTAGTATACTACCAACCAGAGAGAGAGTACTAGTGTGCTAGTATTAAAGCTGAACAGCATTTAAAGATAAATAATATCATGGTTGTTGTTGATGGTGCAAGTTGTTCGGGTGGTGTGCAGTAGTTTTCTACTAAATTGTGTGCACTAGACAAGGTTTGCATTTAGAAAGAGAGTCAGAGTGTTTTGGGGAGCGCTTTAGAGATTAACATTTTTGTCCACATCAACAGCGCAGCATTGCCTAAAAATCATCATCTTATTGCCAACATTTTTCATCGCCATTTTTAATTCGGTTCTTTTTCCTGGTTGATAATCCAAAAGCAGTAGAGTGTGCATTGTGCAAAGTGGACTTTCTAAATTGAAAAAGAGAAAGGTTCAATTTTTTGGAAAGAGAAAGAAAAAGGAAATATATTTTTTCTAGTAAGATTTCCCATTTCTCTAGTCACTTTCACTTTTGCGCTCTAAAAGTGAAAATTCCCTTTTTGAGGAAAGCAAAGCCAAAGAGAAAATAATTTTCACTATTCAATCAATTCATTATAATTTCTCTAGTGTAAAAAAAGTGTGTTGTTCGTCACATATCACTACTCTTGTACGTGCAACACCGTAAAGGTATACAAAAAATATATATTTTGTCAAGCAATTGATTGTGTCCGTGTGGAGGAGTCTATGACCTCTTATCAACCTTTGCATTGCGAAAAAAGTTCAAGGTGGGTTTTTGTTTGCATTTCCTGTTTGCACTTATGCTCTTCCATAGAGGTGAACCTATATAGCACAACAAACCACCAAAAAATTCTATATCAATTCATAAAAACATAATTTCATATACAGCAGTACAATGCTATCACTCATCCGTCATAATATTAAATTGAGTAAATTGCGTACTCATCCCAATCTACTTGGTATAGTGAATTATGCATACTATAGCAGCTTGCAAAAAAGTTGATGGTTTTTGCATGTAGTAATAGTGTGTGTCACGTTGTTTATCTAATAATTTCCTCCATGTCTTGCCTTTCTCCGTTGAACTTTAGTTTTTTTTGTAGAACCGCATAGTAATATTATCAATACTATTATTTTTTCGGTTGATTGCCAGAAAATACACACACGCTGTCTTTTTGTCTGCTTAGTTGAATGGCATGGTATAAAGCTTATCGATTTTTCTTATCATTGAAAATTATGCGATATTGCTATTACATTTTTCTTTCATTTTCAAGTATAACTTTTACTTTAACAGAATGAAAAAGCAGAAAAATAGATAAGAAGAATTTCTAGATGTTTGTGTTTGCTCTCACCTTACAAACAAGCATTGCGGCATTTTATGTGACTTGTGTAAAGTGTCGTCTGTGTGTGTGGAGGACAATGTACCGACAAGATCCAAGTGTTGTGGCTTATGTATCAACATATCAAAAATCAAGCTGTGGAAGTGTTTAATAAATTATGTGTGTAATTTCCAGAGTTGTTAGCAGTGCACACTTGCATTACATCGGTCTTATCGGTCAAATCCTCTTTTTTTATGAATGCGTGCTCTGTTTGTGTCCGTATTCCACATTATCCATGTCCCGCGTTTTGATATATATTACATGCAATAAATTAATGTGCTGTTGGATCTTTGTCGTGTGGACAAACTCAATATTGATAGCAGCTAGTACAATGATTTTCTTGTAAGAAAAAAGAATGAAAAACCACTTGGCTTCCCTTTTTCAGTAGTACCATTTTCTGCTAAGGTTTAAAAAAGCCATTTTATGTCTTTCTTTGTCTTTGTTTTTTCTCTAATGAATGGTTTATGCCTTTTTGTATATTGAACCAGTTTATCAAGCCGCGCAACGGAATGAGCATAATACCTAAATACCTTAGAAGTAGACAGAAGAGAACGTGGGAACGGACCAAAACCTCATATTTACTTTCAACTTTAAAATATTTTTATGTACAACATTGACATTGAGAAAAGTTCTGCTACAAATTATATTCTTGTCGTAATAATAATGGCACTAGCAGCGTCCCCTTTTTCTCCACTTTTTGACTATTGCAAAGGCAGTCATTATTTATTTTACAAGTAGTTATAACTTATCATTGTACAAATGCGTTACCACCACCATGTGTACAATTTTTGGTACGCATGTAGTACTTACGTAGCATATATATAATGTCGCCATTATTATCACGGTGGAGTCCTGAGATATATTGTTAAAGTTAAGGTTGGTTGTTAGTTACATGAAAAAGGGGGACAAAAAATTTCAGAAGTTTTTTTGCTGCTGCTTCTGTGGTGCTTTTGGAAAGAGGATATTATGAGTGTACATGATATTTCAAGGTTGGGTCCTCTGTGGTAGTTCATGGCATGGTTCTTTGTTCCGTCTAGCGTGAAAAATAGGGATTTGAAAGTGCAATGGATATTATGGATATAGGGATACTCTGGATTTAATAGATGAGGGATAAGGTGATAGGTAGGCAGAGAGTTTTGTAAAATCTTGCACTAAATAATTTTTGGGGGTTACGCTTACAACACACTCGGTGTGTGGAATATAAGCATGCATGCTATTATTGCTGTAATAATGTTCAGTTTTGTTACAATTTTATATTTAGCCAAAGCAATAAAACTGCATCTTGCTTGTTCCCCAATAACCTGAAATTACTGCCTAAATCTTCTGTCTATGCATTTTGTAATAAAGTTACGGTTAGTAACTTAGTACACGTGAAATATTCATGCATTTTTGTGGTGAATGCGCCATTGTTTGGAAACTGAACAAAGAGGTTCTGGCGCACTAGGCGTCATCATATCCACACCGCGTGGTGTCCACACTTCCTATAGCGTTAAATTATTTGACAATTTTTGATTTGTAAGCACTTTTTTGCTGACGTTTTTTTGTTTAAAATAATTAACATTTTGCTTCAGTTGCTCATAATTACTTTGAATTTAGTTTGAATTGCTGCTTCTGTCTCTTTGTAAGGTTATCAAAACCACCATTAATATTTCGTTTCATGTGACAACTATCTTGAAAACCCACACAGCAATTAAAATTTTACCACGTAGCATAATATTTAACAAGTAATTATCAAAGTATGAAAGATAATCTTTGCCTCTGTGAATTGAAAATATAATATCCTGGCAAACCGTAAATACGTAAATTATTATTGTAATAGCTGCTGCTCTGCTACTTGTCACTGGTGCTTAGCATTTCATTAAGATTATTATAATGACACCATATTATAATGGCAAACTTTACAGTGGTAATAATTGTGCTGGATAACATGAGATAACTGAGAAAGATG
The DNA here is from genome assembly GCA_029691765.1 of Entomobrya proxima. Taxonomy (NCBI): domain Eukaryota; kingdom Metazoa; phylum Arthropoda; class Collembola; order Entomobryomorpha; family Entomobryidae; genus Entomobrya; species Entomobrya proxima. The sequence continues at coordinate 2,329,668 of CM056168.1, forward strand.
GAAATGAAACCAAACCACAAACTATTATCTATCTTTCTGCTTGCATTACAATATACCAACAGACTACTGTGTGTGCTGAGTATGAACATGAAACCTAACAAATTTATAAATATAAAAAAGAATTAAACCTTGCCATTTACCGTTACCAGTCATCATGAAATAATTTGTCGTTTAGTTTGTGGCCAGCAGAAGAAAAAAGTTAACTAAAGTGCTACCAAGCAAACTAATCCTTTTTGCAAATGTAAAGCTTAATTAACTAAACAGGAAAAACGTAAAAAATGGAAGCTACCAACAAGCAAGGGCAATTATTATTTGGTAGTAACTTGTCAACTGAGTAAATAAGCCCAATCTAAAAAGCAGACATAAAAAAATGTTAACACAATTTCCAGCTTAATATATTTACCAAGAACAACAGCAGCGCCACCACACACACAGACTCAAACAGGATGTCGAGTTATTTGATATTTATTTATTTATTTTAACTAACTTCGACTCCAATGATTATGCCTGTCTGGCCTGCAAAATCCATATTAATATAGTCATATAGCCAATTCCAGAAAGCCTTTTACACACACGACAGAGTTAGAGATGAATGATACTGCATGCAAAAAGCCCAATAGCTTTGAACATGAGATCCGTACAGAAAGGCGTTTTTTTCAACCACCATTAAATAAACTGACAAACAAACAACAGACTTAACTAACTAAAAAAGCTAATAGCTAACGAATAATAAAAAACAGCCATACTCTCTGCATATTATACACAGAGATGTTATAACCAACATTATTTAACTAACTGCAAAGTATAAAGCCTGTCCACAAACTTCACAAACAGTTTATTTCAACCTCCACATTTATAACAGTTAAGCATATTTTTTGTATTAGCTCATAGCTCTGCGATCATGGAGAAGCAGAAGAAAAGAGTTTAGCTAGCTAGTTGGCTAGTTGGAATATACATTAAGCTTTTGGAAGGATAATTTTTTTTGTAAGCTCCAAAAAAACGAAACACTTTGTTCGTCATCATTATCATCATGATCATCACAGCATTTTGCCACCACCACCACTACTACTAAACTTAACTGCTATTAGCATTAGCACTAGCAACAGCATCATCATCTCTCCCACCACCACCGCCATTATCTCAAATCACAATACATTTTAATGTAGCATTTATCGTCACGCTTTTTTAAATATAACTTAACACTCCTTCTCATCTTCATCATCCGAAAATATTGCTGAGCATCAGACCATGCACAAGAGCTTGCGTTTGTTATTATTACAGCATGCATGGAAATATGGCAAACCGAATATTATAACAAGAGAGAGAGAAAAAAACGCAAAGAATTATTATTGTTCATTAAATCTTATGTACATTTAAGGTACAACTGGTCGTGTCTCTATCGTCAGAGCCACAAGCCACATCACTCTCACTGCTGACTAGAGTGAAGAGTATTTAATATTTAACTGCACACACCATTATCTTCGTCATTATCCTCTCTTGTTGCTTGTTGCCTCCTCGCCGCGCATAAATGAAATGAAAAATATATTATATATAGTTTTTAATGTACGACGCATATTATGCGGAGAGACCCACCAACTTTTTATTTATATACCCTTATTAATATTTACTTTGCCATAATCTGAGTAACCGATATCCTCGTGTAAAAGTAAATACTACATTATATTATCCACACACATAATTTATTTTTACAGAGGTTTAATCATCATCGCCATTATCATCGTCATCATCATCTTACTTAACTCTGGTTCGGCGTAAATGAAAATATATCTGTGTTACAAATTTTTTTGTCGTTATTAACTAAATGCTAATGCAGACGTAGATTTTTTTGGCAAGCCATTATTATTTTAACCAAGAAGTAATGATAGCAGCAGCATGTTTTGTGCTACTAAACAAGGAGCGGCGCGACAAGAACAAGAGGTGTGATTTGGAATATTGGATTTGGATATCGGAATAATTATCTTGTAATTGGAATACATTCAAAAAGTTTTGTGATGTGCGTCATTATCAAAACGAAAGGGCAGACGAAGATGTGTGCAATTTTCTTCGGAAAATGAAATAAGATAACTTTTATTTTGTTGCATAATAGTCAGGTATAGTATAAAGTTTGTATAGTAAAAAGTGTAAGTTTTTTTAGAAGGAAACGTGTAGGTGTGCTCCAGAGACAGGGATTGTGCAAGGAACAAGGACAGTTTTTTATTATTGGCAGTTTTTTATTTCATCCAAGCTGCGTAGTATTTCCAGAAAGAGGATTTTTTGGAATGCGACAATCTGGAAGTGACAGGCGGAATATGTTGAATAGCTAGATAGAGGTATTTTTTTTTACACAAGTTGATCAATTAAGGTACCCAGGCTGGATGCTGGAGATGGCATTTGGCAATAAGCTTTCGTCATCGGTATGCTATGGTTTATGACTTTACAGGCAATTTGACAGGATCTTCATTTTCATTTCCAATGACATCTCACATCTCTCTCAGCACGTTCCAATGACACGGTTCAAGTTCTTGGAAACGACATAGATCCAAAAGTTGAACGTTTTTGGCATGAAATTATTTTAGGGTTGAAGGTAAAATGGGCTTATTTTCTGGAGACAGGGCTAAACGTGTGGAATTAATTTGTGTAGGATTCAACATGATTTTATTTGAAAAAAAAACGCGATGAATTGAGTATTAAGTGAAGCCAGTAATGGTGAATGGAATAATATGGAACATTTTATGATTCATGACCTAGTCTAGTAGACCAATGCATTAGTAGACTAATGGCAGTCATTCCACTATTAAAATACACAATTTGCATTTCCAAGATAGTACATTGTACATTAAATTCCTCGCTAAATTTTTCCAAGAAGGTAAAGCATGCAAATTAACTGGCAATTTGCATGAAATATTGAATAATTTAGGTCTTATCAACTTATCCATTTCCTGCGTTTCATTGAACATTTATACAAAACCACAGAACGTACATGCTCGTTCCAAATCTAAAGTTAATGATTCTCAGTTTTCTGTTAGCTGCCAAGAAGCTCAGTAAAACTTAAACCAAATTATTTGTTTCATTCAGTATCTCAGCTAAACTACAGACAATTAGTCGCATTTTGTCAATTGAAGGATAATCATTGTAACGTAAAGTCAGTATTTAAAGTGGTTTCACATTGAAACACAGTAGGAATCTTACCGCGTCAAAGGTCAACTCCGTGTGTCTTCGTCGCAATTAAAAGAAAAGGTCAGTAGCCCGCAAAATAATTTAATTGTATTTTACTTACCCGCGTTCGTTCAGCGTTCAAGGTCATTGAACACCAATTCAGCAATCTAAACTTGCTAATAGAGAAAGCGGATCAACCGTCAACCAACTAACTAAGGCTTTCCTCCTTGCCATTCAATCAGTTATTAAATTCGTCTAGCAATTAAATTACAAAAACTTACTAAATAATTAGCTATTTACGTAAATGGCCCAATAATACATGAGAAAGATAGCAAGTTTAAGCACACACGCGGTACGCAAGTCTCAAGTACACGTGCACCAGCGCTAACAAAATGTGACGTTTCATCACAATAGTTCAGCACCCAACCCAACTTGACTAACATTTTCCAAGTTGACTGTCAATACTTAAATTTGAGGTTGCTCTAATAATCAAGTTCACAGCAGATGAATGCGGGAATTAAGAAATGACCCACGTTAAATTTTCAGCCGCTTTCAAAAAGTTTATTGCTCTCTTTTTGCCTTTTACTTCGCTTTTTACTTTGCCACTTTGCGCTTGTGTGTCATCATTTAACTTTAAAGTTCGTTAAACGTTAATTTATCCTTCTTTTAGTAACGTCCAGTTCCAAGAACTTTTGTTCAAGTAGGTCGATTAGTCTACAGCGCGGAACGTATAATTAGCTTGGCAATTTATTAAAAATTGTTTTGTCATTTGTGTAATGAGTCATTACTATTACCATTGTCGCTTTATTCAGTGCGTTTAATTATGTTGGAATTGGGCCACCGAGATAATAACAAGTTTGCGAACCGGACCGTTTGTGATAATAAAATAAAGTGTAAAGAGACGATTTTTAGATTGAAGATTGGAGTGGTTATTTGATATTTATTTAATTGTTGTGTGGTTAACTGGTTAACTAGAAGTTAAAGATTAGCTGCGAATTTAAGAGGAGTAAGGTTTACAAGGAACGTACGCGTGAGGTAAGAAGTTTAAAATTAATTTTTAAGGTAGAAAGCATAACGAAAGCGGAAGTAACGGTGAAGGTAGATCGGCAAGGTTGGGGGAATGGGGAAATTTGTCTTTGTTCATGTACGTCATAAAGAGCGTTGGCGAAGAGACGAAGATTTCACAAGGTTTCGTCTGTGATAAGCTTTAAATATATTCCATTTAGAATGTCGTTCACATTTAGAAATGATAAATTGCCTAAATCCTTAGCTAGTTCCAAAATAAGCCTAGTTGGAGTTCTCCTGAAGAAAGAAGGGAAAGTTGATGAAAATTTGTGCAATGGCATTGTTAAAAGTTAGTCCATTTACTGATGGATAGACTCCCTGCTGAATGGTAATTAGCTTAGTACACTAAACTAATCGATACGAATGACGCAAGCAGCAGAGTAAAACAGGCAGGTGGAACTTTTTTTAAGCGGATGATATATAGCAGTTAAAGGCGTCTCCTTTTCCTACTTTATATATAACATAACGGCTTATTTGTGCCGTTAGAGTTTCGTTAGGAATTAGGCCTTGTACTACTGTGATTGGTCGATAAATTGTAATTAGACTTGACTCTGTGGTCGCTTTGGTCTCTACAGGGCTGGTATTTACGGGATTACTAAAGAGGATATCATATCATAACGGTTCTGTAATGTAAAAAGGATTAACTTTGAATTTGAAGGCTTTTCTGGCTAAAAAAATGAAGTATTGCTTTAACCGTTGGTTATAATAATAATAGGGAAAGGTAAAATATGTCGACATGTAAAAATCCATAATCTCGCGTCATTACCAGTAAAAAACTTTAGTGTGTTTTAAAGATCCAAGCTATTTTATCGATTTTTCGACATCTCTGTACTCTGTACCAGGTTTCAATATGATATGATTTACTACAATAAGCGTACTATCTCTTTTAGAGAAAGTAAAATTATCTGATCAGCCCAATAATACATGTCTCATCTTTTTATCGCTATATCGCTTCTCTCTGAACTTTCTTCATTGTTCGTGCTTTCACTCGGTGCTGAGTAGGTACATCCATTTTACAATTTTACTTTCTTCTTCACTTTTTAAGTGTGGTGGAGCACATAGACCCTTTCTCATCTACATACTTGCTGCTGCCTCCCATCGTCGTGAGAGTGAGCAGTTAACGAGAGAAAGTCACTTTAAGTAGAGAAGTATGAACAATCGCACGTTTCTCATGGTCTTGGTAGTAGTGGAGAAAGCGAAATACATAGGTGGTTTCAGGTTTCAATTCCCGGAGTTCGCTTTGATTCGGAGAAAACGAGGAGAAAGGAAATGATATTAAAAGTACATGCTACTCATGAAGTTATAGCACGGGAATTTAAATTTAGTTTGGTATAGCCTAAAAAGCTGCTGAAAATCCATCTATTATAAATCATGGTGCTAGATTTTCTAGCTGCTGTTGTGACATGAATAGAATTTTACATGAAATATGCACACATTTTTTAAAACTATTGAACATAAGATCAATATATTATTGTATTTATGCTTATAAAACATTAGTTTTTAGTATTTATCTATCTATATCGCTGTGATTTCTTAGAATTATTGTTACTTAGTTATAAAGATTTTACTTTAATTTCCAATTTTTTTGTTTTGTTTTTTTGTAGTTGTTGGATGGAATTTTATTTTGAGCTGATCCAGTAGACGTAACCCGAATAATCCTAGTGGCCAATTTGACATTTGCTTTAAAAGTGCTGTCCTTGTACCTCACGCGCAGTTCAAGAGTGCTGTAACCGTTTAAAAAAAGCTACATGAGTACATCCTGAGCGAGTGTACCACGTACAGATTTTTACAGATAAAAAGGCCAAGCCAATAGAAATTATGTACGTAATTGGATACAGAAAGCTACATGGCTTATTGATGATTTGTGGAAATTATGATTGATCACGTTCCATGAGAAAATATAATTGAATGTATGCTTGTTATTGTTTTCAGGCCGTATGTACATGAAGATCAAGGGCAAGACTCTGTCTCGTTAAACCAAGCAGAGGACTCTGAGGAGTATTACGAGGAGCAGGAAGAGGATTATCACCAGGAACCTCGCAGATCCGTCGGTCTCGTCGTGCAGCGCGGAAGCAGCAACCCCGTTCGAACCTACTCCGTGGTTAGCGGCAGCCCCTCCACGGCTACCACAGCCAGCCAGCTCGCCCTTTTGCAAAGAAGGGCAGCCCAAAGAAAACTCCAAATGGCTAAAATGCTGGGTAATGGAGGCATGGCCTCCAACATGAACTTTCACCGCGTGGTGGCTCAGCACACCACCCAAGCCGCTAATGAGGCACGTCACGAGCAAAACGACGCCATGTACGTAGCCTCCAGACGCGCCAGAAGCAATAACTTCACCTTAAAAGAAACCTTTGACCTGTTGAAAATCTGGGCCAGTCCGGAAATGCAGTGGCAGATGAAGCACAACTTTAGAAACTTTCGAGTGTGGGAAGCCATCTCATACTCGATGCACGAGATGGGTCATGATCGAACGGCGATTCAGTGCAAAAACCGTATTCAGAACTTGACATCCATTTTCTACCGCATAAAAAAGAGCAAGCAGGACTATCGCAGCTTTAACTTCCCCTATTACAAACTTATTGGAGAGGTGCTGGATGGCAAGAAGAATGGGACAGCGGCCATGGGAGCAATTGAGCTCAGCCCAGCATTGGCCAAGTTTGCTACTAACTACACTGGCAGCGGCAGCAATGGAATGATGAGCAATTCTCACAACAACACCAACTCTAACTCAGGGTATGCTTTTAACACATGTTGAATTTGGTATATCTACTTAATGTACTATGCACAACTGTCATAAAAATAATCCAATGATGTACTACTGACAGTAGTCTACTGTCTGTACCTTCTATTTCTCCACGTTAGCCTCTATCTTAATCGGAAGGTCTAACTTTTTTTTAAAAGTGTTCTGTTTAAGGTACCATTTATAAATTATTATGTAACGTGTAATCCTTTTCTGTTTTTTGTCCAGTATCGCGGGTCATATGGCATTGGTAGAGGAATATCAGCATTTTATTAATGGAAATCCAGAAACTAACATTACATCCTTTACAGAGCGCAACAGTTCAAGCAACGGTAGCTCGAGTATGAACGTCTTATCACCCGAAGTTAGTTTGAGTGAAGGCAACTCACCCATAAGAATGGAGGCTCAAGCGTCGGGATCTCGGTCTTCCGCGAAACCTAACCAAAACGCGTCGCCCAGTAATCCTAAAGCCAATGGTGGTAAGGGTAAAGATAATACAAAAATATTTAAACATTTTTATTGTAGATTTGTGAAGCAAGTTTGTACTGATTATGTCCATTTTTGTGGAAAATAGGAACTACCATGTCTTTCGTGAGCCGTAATGGTGGTAACAGTACAACACACGCTGTGAAATTAGATGAAGACAATGTGACGATCACCGTAGAGGAGGGGTCACTTCCGGACGAAAATGAGCAGGATATTGAGGCTTCAGATTACGATGAATATATGGGTGCTGAATCTCCCAGGTTGGTTGAAACTCAAAGGATTATAGTTTAGTAGTGACGTAATCATTTTCAATTTACCAAATAATGTGTTCTGTGTTCATTTTGCAGTGGCCGAAACGGCGGACTTCCAGGTGTGAGGGGCGTAAAACGCGCATTTTCTTCAAGCTTTAATCCCTACGGTAAAACTGAGTACTCTCGCGGAGGTGGTGTGGTAGTTGGAAACGCTGCCAAACGTCCCCGAGTAGCTTCAACCGCCACAAACGCCTCCTCCAATCAAATGGACGACCCCATTGGTCAATACCTTGCCGAGATGGTGGACATTGAAAGACAATGGCTTGAAATGGAAAGGGAGCGAGCAGAAAACGAGCGCGCCATGATGATGTACATGATGCAAATCCTCCAGGCCATTGTGTGTCCCACGCAGTCTCAGGAAGAGGAAGCAGACGGAGAGGAGGAAGCCAATGAAACGGAAAACGACAGAGAAGGCACCGAAACCGAGTTTGCGGAAACGGAGCAGGAAACAGAGGATAATGAAATTCGGCAGATGATTGAGGATCAGGAAGAAGATCAGAACCAGTTGCCGAACGGTGAACCGGAAAATGATTAAAAAAGCATTTTTCTCACCGAAAACTAAACAGATTCTGTATTATACTAACTATTATATAGTGGAAACCGAATCTTCTCCTTCACTACTTGCGTGTAATTCGATAAGGTTTATTATGTAAAATTAAGCTTGTAAATATTACAGTTAAGTATTTTTAGGTTAACTTTTAATTACTCAGATATAGATCATGGAACTACTCTACCAAGTGAATAACTTTATGAGATGTCAAACGTGTGTATTTTATTTGTATATAGTTAGCTATTAAGATAATTTAGCAGGTTAAAAGTAAGTAATTAAGCTAGTTCTTCGTGGCGATCAGTTACGTTAAAATCGTGACGTTAAAAATGTTTTATAAAAAATCAATCTCTCGTATAGATAGTCAGAAATAAAGAAGATTAGTTTTTAAAACAAACTACTAAAGTACTTTGTATAAAAATAATTAGAACGATTTCCTACTCTATAACATGTTATTAATATTATTTAACTGTTCTTCCGAAGTTCGAAATCTTAAAAAACTGTAGTAGAGTGTAGCCTACTGTTGTTGGTATACGCAAAAAAATATGGAAATTACTTGTTGAATGACACATGTATAGTCTGTTTAACAAGCTAGAAAAATAGTATTGGTAAATTGGTATAGTCTGCAGAAATTAGCCTTTTTAGAGCCTTGTAGTACAACGAACACACTTCTAAATCACTTTTCTGAAAAAAATCTTTAGAATTTTTGCTATCTCTTCTCTGTCTAGACTCTAGTGAACAAATATTGGCGTGCCTCATAGATAATTATACACTCTCTTGAGTTTAAACTGTTAAATAGGTACCTTATACACTATTTGCAATAAGTTATTTTTCACTTTTACGTCAACGAAACCAGTTGCATTTATTTTGACTGAAAGAATGAGGAGAGGAGCGTGCGCGTGCGAATATAAGTTTAAGATTACTAGATAGAATATACCATTAGTTCATGGATTTTTTTGTATCAATTGATATTACTCCAACCATACGTTTAAAAAAACTATTTACAATAGTTTGTCTTAATAATTATTATATGCGTTGTCTTCTTTAAATATTTTATTCCACTTTTACGTTTTAGCCCGGAAACGCCAATTTATCAGCTCTCTTTTAACTTTATACAAAGCTGAGGTTGTCAAACTTGGTTTGATTAATTTATTAACACAAGTTATTATTGTTTTTTTTTACAAATCACTCTTGAATAGTTTACTTTTCGATCTCAAATCAAAAACGTATGAACGCTGCACACTATCGCTGCTGCATAAGTTGTGTTATCCGAAACAATATGAAATTCAACTTTGGCCTTGAAATCACTTTTAGTGAGTATTCCTCTATATAAGATTGGTTGAAAATAGCACTTGGTTTATACCATTTGGCAATAACTAGAAGTACTGACCTATACAAATTATAATTCTGTGTCTGCTCTCAGTAGCACAGCTTCTTCTTTGCCTTTTTAATTCTAGAAATTTTTTATACCAAAAATAAAACTAACAAGTAATTATTGTAAACCTGTTTAAAACAAACAATTAGTCGCAGTAGTGTAAAAAAATACACCCAAAAACTAACTAACTGATTAAAAATAATAGAAAATCTGTCTGTCTATATATCTATGTGTCATGTATATAATTACCATATTATATTATATGTACTTATATATATTTGGTATAACTAAACATGTAAACTATTAAGTATACATTTTATTCTTAGAATTTCGAGTTTATATACTTGACCGTAAGTTTATATAAGCTTGATAAAAAACGGCATCCCGCATCAGTATATAAATAAATACACAGTGTATAATTATCATTGTTATGTATCAAAACTTTACATAGAGTTAACACTTTTTACAACTTTTTTTGGTCTTCATTGTTGTCAAAGTCCTTTTTTGTGTTGCTTGTTAAAAACCTACCTACCCAAGCATATAATAATAATTCCATGTGTGATTTCAAAACATTTTTGAGGGGTTTTGCAACATTTTAAAAAGGAGTGTGTATAGTTTACTAATGTATCTTGTTCTTTTTGCAGAAAAAATACCTCTGTAAATATAATACATACGCAGAAATTATTGTTTTTAGACATTATTTGTATAGTAAACCGTTGTTATCATTTATTTGATTTAGATCTACTTAAAAACCAAGCCTTCAGTTTCTCAGTATTATAATTAATCAGTGTTTTTTTGTCATTTATGTAACTGTACAATATTAAAAAATGCCACTTCCCGAGTATGATTGTTTCTAGTTCAAAAAAACTAATTAATAATTTTTTAGAGAAAAAGTGAGAACACGTTGGGTACTATAAACACTAACACGTACTTAATTTCCTTAAGCTAATAAGATTCACATTATTACTGTTTAAAGCATTTTCTACCTTACTTTATGATTTGTTACTACTTTATGTTGTTGTTGTTTGTTAACTGATGAAGATAATGATGAAAATACACACACATGGTACGAATTCATGAAAAGATAAACTAAGATTATTTTGTAGACTAATGATTAAGTAGGGTTTACTTTTTCTACATTCATTTTTTTACTCTTTGAATTAATTTTACAAGAATAGATTTCACCAATTCATGCATTTACATAATTCGCATAGCCCATTGTTTCATGCAAAAAACCTAATCGGCACACTTTCCAAAAGCTTCCATTTAATAAGTTATTCATTCAATTTCTTCATCTCTACAAGATCATCTTACTCACACGTCACACTGGTACGTACAACTTATTGTTAAGAACGGATTCATTATGACATTTTTGTACAAGATTAAATAAGCAACCTTACATGACATGACACTTGCGGGGTGAATCCTATAAAAAGTGAAAACTAACTATGCATGCAAACCAAAGTAATAAACTATTTTAAACCCTGATTACAATGCAATAATTATTGTGCCAATGGAGCGGCCGCTAAAATACAGTTAAGCACGTGTACATAGTTAGAGTAAACATAGGTATGCCGACAGCCGAAGGCATTTTCTATGATATATCAACAACTTAAGTTTAAGAAGAATGCCTACTTTTAAAAAGGAAATGATTCATCGTGAAAAAGTGATAATTTATAACTGCGCCATTATACATGACAAATATAAAAATACTTAGAAATAAATCAGAACATGCCTCAACCGCATAGATATAAATAATTAGGTATGTACTTTGGTTTATCAGTAGCTTGTGGTCTTATAAGAACATAGATGGATTGGAATTGTAATTCGTACGGCAATTAAAATATGAGATAATGAACATTATGTTTTAAGTTTATAATGATATTGTGCAAAAAACCCATTCGTTAAAATTTCTTTCGTCTTAAACTATACTTTCGTACGAGAAGTTAGCCAAACCTATGTACTAACAAGAAATCCCCTTCTTGTGTAGCATAAGCAAGTTATTTCACTGAAGTTGTACAAGCATCAAAATTATATTCTCGAAAAGCGACGATGACGAAGAATCCACGTGTATTAAAGTGTAAAACCTTAAGATTGTTGTAATTATTGATATATAACAGTTTGTCCTTTATCATCCAGACCTTTTGTCCATTGTCGCGTAGCCCAAAAAACTAAAATTGTTATATTATCCAGGAAAAAAATGAATAAAAAATGTATTTAAAAAAGTACTCCTTGTCTAAATTTGAAATAGTTATGTTTGCCATTAATTACATGCCATATGCCATTAATCAAATGAACTACACACAAAAATATCCATTTCATATTTTCACGCGAAGAATCTGTATTTAATTTTTTTTATTCAAACGTCTTTCTCCTTTCTTTACGCAGTAGTAGTTTCGACAAATGAAATTCTTACATAGACATTATAATAATTATTAGTTATCTTAGTTAATTCCAGTAATTAAACCATGTAGTATAATAGCTAAATACACATTTTTCTTACTTTTCTAGTTACATTTTTATATAATAATCAGTCCATGGCCTAGTATGTATATATTTTTACTTTATAATAATAATATAGAACAAATATTTCCAACTAGTTTACTTAATATAATAATTTTACTCAATATATAAAAAAAACTTGTTTAAACGGACCATTTGATTCTCTCTCCTATTTACCTATATAACTTATTTCAATAGTAAATACTTTTCTCTATAGTTCATTTGGTATTTACAAACAGTTACATAACATATAAATCAAAACCTGGTAATAGTTTATTTTTCTGGATGATTGATTTCATTTTTTTTCTCTGAAACAACTACTTTGTATATTTTTTTGTGATTTTTGTTTGAAAGAATTTGATTAATTTTCTAAATAGTACCAAAACGATTATATAATGAGTTGAGGTTGAGGCACATTTATTGACTTTATCATTTTTGACAAATGTTTTTTCCTACTTTCTACATTACATTTTTGTTTCCTTTTTTAAAAAAGTTTTCTTTTTACTTTATAATAAGTAGTATATAAATTAGCAATAAACTTAAATATATATTTTTAGTAATGCTATAAGAAATGAGCAAGCTGACCATTTTATTCTGTAAGGAATGTCAGTTCTGTGTTCTGTTTACATATCTCCAAAAAATTGTACATTTTAGATGGTGTAGGCTTTTAGGAACTCGGGCAGAAAGAGGTATTTTTTTAACCACGAATTCCTAAGCAAAACTTTAAAATGTACACAGATTTTTAAACATAATCATTATACGCTATACATTAGTGGAATTCAGCCAAGTCCAGATCCATAATTTGCAGTTTAGTAACTTTGCAGAGAGAATATCTTTTAATTGGATAATTTTTTACAGTTATGTAATAATTAGCAGTCAGTTTATTTTGAAAGGTTTAGCCCATGAAAACCAACTTGTTTCTCCAGTTGTACAATTGTACCAAAAAACATTTTCGTCCTTAGATAATTTTTTAAGTTTAAAAAAGATTAACCTGAAGAGTACAGCGAGATGAACTCTGATTAAAAAATGGCAACGTTTTATACTGATTTTACATTTTTATGATACAAGTACAAAGAGTATAGGTAAAATCTAAACGAATATTATAACGACTGTTAGCACTCTGTGACGGATTAGAGTATCAATATTATATCATCATTGAATTCAGTAGTAAGTAATCAACGCTATACATGCATATTATTACTAATTATATTTTTAGATGAAAGCTCTGTTTCGTATTTTTTCTTTCGGAACATGCATCTAGATTTTAGAGAATTATTGGTAAAAAACACTGACAATTGTATTCAGATTATTTTTATGATCTCCTTTTTTATAAAATAACAGAACTGTTTCATTTGACATTAAAAAGGAAAGAGCATAAACATTTTGTTTCGAAAAACTGAACTGAAATACAATTATCCTTTTACTAAATAACATGCATATATAATAATAATTGCTTGTTGATTATCAAGATCCAGAACCTCGGTCCAGTGCAGCAAATGTGCGATGATGCACTGTCACCACCAGCAAACCACAGAGAGAAAGGAAGTCAAAATAATTTATTATTGTGTGCTCCACATGCGTCAGAAGAAGCGGTAGACAACGGACTCTTGTTTTTGTAGCGAATCACAAAATCCCGTTGGTGAAATATTGAAAACGGTCGTACAATGTTGTGGTCAGCGAGTTGAGAGCTTGGTTTACCAGATCATTGACAAGGGACTGTAACTGCTCTTCTGTCATGCTCATGTGAAACCTGCTCTTCAAAGATGTCACGGTTGACACGCCAGATTTGAAGCACGGAAGTTGGCATCCTGTTTACAAAAAAGAGTGAACATTATAACAAACCGTGTTAATCTATTCAGAGAGAAACATTGTGTTTTATGATAATTACCTGATCGCATGATTTCAACTAAATGAATAATTTTGTCAGAGTATTTTCTAGCCGCTACGAGACCCTGTAAAACCCAAATTATAACAGTTATTAGCAAGGCGTTTACACTTTTGTCGATTTGGTTGTAATTGCGATTTTTAATGTACCTGGAGCATCAAAATTTTAAAATATTCAAACATGTCAGATCCAGTTCCTCCCATAACTTGTACAAATTCTTCAGTCAATTTGAAAGGTGAGTTTTCAAACCCAAGATTCTTGGGGGATGCGGAGAGGATGAATCCAAAGTCAATATGAATTAAATGGCCTTCGCTATCCAAGAGAATGTTCCCGTTGTGTCTAAAAACGCAATTAAAATGTTAAAAGATAATTCATTAGTAATTCCAAGCTTTACAAACAAATAAAGCAATTTGCTATTTTCTTACCTGTCTTTTACTTGAATCAAGTAACAAATCAAACAATACGCAGCCACACTCTCCACAAAATTCTTTTGAGCAGTTAAAAATCCTTCAGACTTCTCAGATCCAAACTCCTGAAGAAAGTATTCCAAGAGAGACATTTTACTGTGCTTCTTTATCTGATGCAGGGATACTGTGTTTACTGCAGGTTCAATCATTCCGCTATCACTGGATAAGACGAATATCCTACACACAAAATTAAAAACAATTAGTTATAAAAACGCAACATTTTCCAACTTAATTAACATTTTAATAATGAATATTTACAAACCTGCAAGGTCGCACCCATAAAGGCACTCTTTCCTCCTCCCAAATATCTCGCAGCAGGGCAAGTAACTGATACGCTAAAAGCTCTTGTCGTAAATCGTCACCACACTTGACAATGCATGGCAGTAACTTCCATCCCTGAAGGTGGCCATATGGACTGCTATTTTTTATTCTTTGTTCCTGTTTAAGTAAACACAATTAGCTACGATTCTAAAGAACCCGTTACATATATAATTGTAAAGTTCATAAAGAATTCTTACTTTTAACTGAAACGGTTCTTTCAGCACCGAAGCACTGGGGTCTTCTGGATCCCTCTGAAACGTATTCTTCGGAGCGTTAATGGATTCAGACAGTCTTCTTCGGATATCAATAGCGGAAACAAAAACGGGTTCGCGAGAATCGCACGAATCTTGACTCATTTGCGAAATGGTGTCACGATCACAACGTTTTGACTTCATTTGGAGGTACTGTTCAAAAAACGTAAATGATGATTAGATAAGTTTAAAATATTGTTTGTACTTGTTTTCTGAAGTAACCTACCTGTAGGGAGATTTCATCATCCTCCTGAGACCAACAATCCGAACCTAGATGCAAGTCCATAGAACTATTATTAGTTGTAGAAGGTAAATTCGATGCAGACGAAGACGGTGGGGGTGACTCCACAGAAAGACCGATTTCAACCCGTGTACTGGTTGTTGTGGGGGGATGGTTGCTTATCTCTCCTTCCACAATATTCTCCTCCGATCTCGAATGTCGCAACATGTTATTTATCGAAGGTTTTGCGGGTATTCTAGCAGACTGAATATTTTCCACTAATAATACCTCAGCGTATATCATGTAAGGAGTCTGCAAACAACAAAAACAATTTAAATTAACAAACCTTGTCTTCTTTTTGGAAAAAACGCATGAAAACAGCTAAAATAGAAAGTTAAGGTTACCTTATCCTTTGAGTTAAGCACAGTTGCATCTTGTGGAGGGATTCGTAAAATTATGTGAGGCATATGCCCGTAAACTGGTAGCCAGACACGAGCAGGCAGGTTTAAATTCACTAAATTCAGTTCTGCAATAAGTTTGGGTGTTTTATCATCCTTATTCACCACAGCAGACAGATTCTTTCCAATTTGAATCAGAGAATTCATTAGTTCCAGTTGTGGACATAACCGGGCAGCCTGAAAGTAGCAAAAACAAGTTAATTATTAACTCATTCATTCCAAACTCACTATTTTGAATATTAAGCATGTTGAATACTCTTGTCTTCTTGACTTACCCCACAAACACAGTCATCTGGACTAGGTTTCAGTTCCGTAAACATGGGCTCAAAGCACATGCATCCGTTATCAAACGCATGACCTGATGTCAAATCACCGAGACAATTTCTTGGAAGCCCATAGGATCCCACGCGTTTGTGACTACCTTTACCCGCAATGTTGGTTTCACTAAAGCCTAGTCTCATTGCTGGAGCATCGGACAAGCTTCTCTGATGCGTTTTGGGTTTAGTGGGATGGGGAGGAACAAAAGTTCCTTGTTCAGGCACTACTCGCTCAGCGGTGGAAGTGGAAGGGAAGGAAGGTGGGCCACTGGTAGGACTTGTTGGAGAATAAACTGCTGCCAACTTGCGAAAAGACTTGTTTTCTTTGGGTGGCCGGAGGGAATCACTTAAAATTAGGTTTTTCAGTTTTGTTCCATGCGACTTCTTTCTGGATTGAGTATGACAATCTACAGAGTAGGCATCCAACAGCCAGGCACATTGAAGACTAAAGTTGACGGAATTGCGACATCTGAAATTATAAAGATGGCTTAGCAAGACCTTTCAAATTTGAACCTGGAATTTTTTTGCATTGATTATTGTACAAACCTGGACATTAAATATGGATGGAGGACTTCAGCAACATCATGCATTTGGATATACATGGTCACTAGTTGAGGCAAATAAAAGTCTACCTCACCTTCAGGAAAGGCAAACATTCGATTCACTGGAAGAATTACAAAAGTCCGAAATTAAAACCTGCTCCACCTTAAAAATGTCAAGCTAATAATAAGCTAACTTACCAATATACTGTTGTACTCCAGGTTCCTTCGAAGTAAACAAATAGCCAATGGCATACGACATGTTGAACACTTGACTTTCAAAAAATCTGAGGAGCCAGGATTTGGGTTTTGCAGTTTGGCTAACTTGTGTACACGTGTTTGGCTCTTCGCTGGTAGTATTATCAGCTAATTCATCCGAAGCCTTTTTCTCCTCATCCACCACAATACTACAAGAATTACTACTAGAATTGGCACTTGTTCCCGCAACACTCTCAATTACAGCTACTGCGGTTCCCGTAGGCGTTTTTGGAGTTTCTGTAGCTTCAGCTACTACTGGAGTTGTGGTTGTGGCATTATTGGCGCCGCTTTGCTGCTTCGTTTTTTCCTTTCCCTTTCCAAAATTCAGTCTTAACTTATTGCGCACTCCGGCAGCAATATTGCTTCCAGTGCTGGTTGTTGTAGGGGTTGGAGTAGCAGCAGGAGTACTGCTGGAATTATTAGCAGCACTCCCATTATTCCCACTTGTTCCCGGAGTCGAAGAATTATTGTTCTTGTTTCCTCGAGCATTCACTCGGATTCTACTGAGAAGGCTGCCTCCACCTGAACTTGGTGTGGGTGTAGTTCCAGCCGTATTGCTGGGAGTTGTGGAACTTCCAGGAGCATCCACAACGGTTTCGGGCAACGTCACTCCAGTGTCATCAGCACCAATCTCACTACTACCACCACCACCCTCCTTTTCCTGCTGTGGTTCTTGTTGATCCATTTCTCCAAAAGTTGCACCAGCTGGAGAACCGCTACTTGCGTCAAGCAAAGTTGATATGGGAACTTGTCCAATTCCAGCAGAAGCAGTAGAAGAAGCACAGGGTGTACTAACTTCGTCATTTATCAAAGTCAGATCTAAATCCCCCTCAGGGTCAGCTCCATCACAAGTGTCCTGTGGTTGGAGGGTTACAGTCTCAGAGTCGCAACTTGCACTAAGCCTCCGTATGCCCAGACATTTGCTCAGTACCACAGTGTCCAACGAGGTTTCTAACGCATCCTCGCTATCCTCATGTTGCTCTCCTTCTACATCAACGTCTTCATCTTCCTGGTCGTGATCATCAGTCAAAACAGCGGAGTCAAAGCTCAGTCTTGGGCTGCCAGCAGAAGAGTCTCCAGCCTTGTCTACCACGTCATCATCGTCATCGTCATAAGTATCACAAGCAACACTACAGTTTAAATCGTCCGTTTCCGAGCCCGTTGTCCCACTCGCACCTGAACAAATTCCCGAGTCGTCTGAACTGGCAGCACAAGTACACTTTAGCTTTCCAGTTGTGGGAGGCAGATCGTGATGATGATGGTGATGATGATGATGATTTAGAGATTCACCGGCAACACTTCTAAAATCGTGGTAAAGGCAACAATGCTGCTGTCTCATGCTCAGTATCCTATCGTTTACTAAAACACTAGGGGAGTTTGACTTGCTGGACAGGGCGTCATGGGGCAGGGTCACAGGACTTCCCAACTCGCTCCCAGCTTCCGCGTGGTGAAAACAAGAGAGCACTTGGGCACTATCTAAGCTTCTGTTACGACTATGTTGCCTATAGTACGCCTTCCCGGGCAGTTTACAAAGGCTGGACTCTGATGTGGGCGATGATGAGTTTGTCTGATGATCTTCAAACTCCGTCGAGATTTCGGCAGCCAATTTGAGATTCATTACGCCCATCCCTGGGCGCTCACCGGTTAACTGAGCCTCTTTCCTCAGGATTTGTCTGCAATAAAGGAAAACAAAACAGAAGATCGTTAGATTAACAACGAACAACCATTTAATTCACAATTCCACAAAAATTCTCTTGAATAGTTTACTAACGGACAATAATTGAAACATGCTGCTGGCTGGCAAGTGACAGAAGTGACAATATTGTTAATTTGATGATGTTGACACTTTTCTTTTTCAAAACCCTTCGTTATAAAACACTCTCAAGTAAACAGTACAATTTAACTACAGAACACAGTTACTGTGTTACTATATCCAACTATCTTCAATTTTCAAATAACGTGACCATTGACCAAAGCTTATTTTAATCTACAAAGTCACGTAATCACAAATGACATCACAAATTTACACCAAGTTTATACCCAGTCATCCGATCACACTTTATGACGAAATGACACTTTCTTCTTTTGATTATGTACTTTACAGTCAGAGTCTCAACACCAAAAGTCAATGATTAATGTACATTTTTAATGAAGATATGAACTTATCAACAGGATGATGCTTATCATTTCATTATAGAACTTATAGACCTTACCTCTTGTCATTGTCATCATCTACTCTATCTATATTACTATCACTTTTACACTTTTCCATAATAATTGCTTATCTTAACTGCTTATCTTACCAAACTTATCTTTCTATCTGTTTATATAAACATGCTAAATAAATTACGCTGTAACACAAACACAGTTGAATAAATCACCGTTAAATTGTCCGTTAAGTTTGAAGTCAGCTTTGCACACGAAGTGAACAGTGAAGTGAACGTGAACAACAGGTTGTCTATGAATTTGTTTGCGGGGGCGGATCGAGAATCAGCTGACAGCCGACGTTTCAACATGACGATGACACATTATGAAGCTTTGCTAAGTAAAGCCGTTGGTTTTTAACGGTTAACGGCTTTTGGAATTTACTTAAATTAATTTAATTGCTCTCCCCAAGATGCTGGTTAGCCCTGCCTCCCCTTCCCGCATTAACGTTACGAATGGGAACCAGCCTTGGAGGTCCCCCATAACGGTCACCGTTATCATCCGAGCTGGTTTCATCCTCCTCATCTGCCCATTCCACCGCCTCCTCCTCTTCCTCAAGTTCCATCTCCTCGTCATCCTCCTCCTCCTCACTGCTGTTAACACTGGAGCCTAGTTCATCCTGCCCCTCCATGAGGGACTCAAGCTCTTCGTCAGCGGCCGAGTCATGAAGGCCATAGGTGCCTGCGGGTGGCCAATGATCCCCGTATTTTTCAATGCACTTGGCTTCGTCCATTAACTCTTGCTCCAGAAGCTCTAGCTCCGTGTTCTCGTCTTCCACGCTGTTCGTAAAGTTAAACCAGGGGGATTGAATGTCCCCGGTGGCACGGGCAAAGTCGGGGAATATTTTGCCGGTGAGTGGTCGCTGGCCCATTTTAAATGGCAGTTTAGTAATAAATCAGGAAGGGAAAAATAACTTGGAGTGTTGGAAAGGTGGTCAACCTTTTATAAAGTATTTATTGTACATAAGAAGCCTTCAGTAGAAACAATAGGACAATTGACACCATTCCATTGAATTTATAAAGAGTTTCATATCATTTCTACTGATCTTGTACTCTCTAGAAGCTTCATAAAATATGACCGTTTTTCACTATCTTTTTCATCCGTTTTCCTAGTCCAAAATTTCAATTCCCAAAAGTTACCCGACTACTCCAAAACAGAAGATTCGTTTACAATTCTCCCCTCATGAAAGTTATATTTTAAGCCGCTTCTTTATAGCTTATATAAGAACACTGGCTTTACTTTAGACCCAGTGAAAATTTCGTGGAATTTATCGTTGACAATTTTTTTGGTGGTCTATCTCTATCTCTTCCAGGACTTTGTTGGGAATTGAGAGTGGAGAGTCGGGAGCAGTGACTCCAAAAAAGGAATGGAATGTTAGGTACCGCAGAGCCCAAGATTTACAACGCGGCCTGTGTCCACAAAAGCTGAACGAACACAGCGTTCTTTTGGCCTGGTAATGACACTAGATACACAAGCCACTTTCACCCTTTTCGCCGTTATTACCGCAACACTTGCTTCACAACGACAAACCAAACTTCGTTTCTTTATGAAAAGTTTCCCAAGTCTAAAACACCGAAAGCCAGAGAAATGTGCCGTTAGAAACAGATCTCTCTGTAGATCTACACACGACCTTGCTTAAAAACCCGGGTATATGTAATTTCAGCAACGGAACTGGGCACAGGCTAAAGGACAAGCCTGATAATTTTCCTTGTTCCACCGAGAATAACCACAGTGTTCCAAGCTGTTAACTTTTTGGTTCTACTTGAGTTACTTTGGTTGTTAGTGACTGTACTTATAAGACTGTAGATATCGGACCAAAATTGTCTACATGGCCAGAAAAAAATTATTGTGTAGTTAACTGTTGTTGCCACATAATAATCGTAATTCATGACCTTTTTTTATGGACCCATTTCTTTCTTTGAATTGAAATTACATGTAAGAACAATTGACAATGGATGTAAAATGGTAATATAAATATTTTTCTTAGAAGGACAATTTCTCAGTGCCCTTTTGGCTTCTTGAGCTTAAAGTTTGAACTGAAAAAGTTTCAACTTGTGTTTAAGCAGGGATTTCCAAGATTCCCTCGGCTTTTGGTTCTTATCTCTTCACAGAATAATTTTAGACGCAAAGTAAAAAGTTATGATTTCCTGCGTTGGATACTAATATGCTAACAGACTTGTTGGAAGAGTAAGGACGCGTGTGGATTGTGGACGAATCACAAATTCACTACAAGATGGCATATATAAATGCATAGGAGGTTGTATATTTTTCGATGGAACTGATTATGATTAAAATTTTAAGCCGAATGTAAAATGCAGAATGAAAAGCGTAGCAAAGTACGCACTCGGTATATTTTTATCGGTCATGGACCGTTGTTCCCAAAACTTTGACTGGGACAGAATAGCAGTAGTCACGCATTCATTCCATTGAGAATGAATCATAAAGTTTATGATTTTTTGTCTTGAAGTTGATAAGAGCTTGGATGTAGTTTGATGCTTGTCACATACTCATGCATCTCAAAAAAGCTTTATCGCATTTACAATACAAAGCCAAAATATAAAAATCAAATTTTGTCTTATCCATGCATTGTACATGTGACATTATACAAATGTATATCAAGTATTGATTGAGAAGACGCACATGAAACATTACCAAAGTAGTAGTAATTCTCTGAATCCCGAATGAACAAGCATGTCAATAACTTCAACTTAAAATGGCTTCCTTTTTCAGTTCAATAATTGAGAAAGTGTATGTTCATGTAAAAGTAGCAGCTTGTGTTATTAGTGTCGTCTCAAATTACATTACCAACTTACTTCATCGTGCTCTTTGGTTCTTAAAGTAGTCATTAATGTTTTGAGTGTTTCCTCTATTGCCAATTGCAAATGAACACTTTTTTTATCGTTCACGTTCAGAAGCTACTAAAAAAGAACGTCAGGAAAGCCTTTGCCTTCGTTTTTATTCCTTTCCTGCATGTTCAATATAATGTGACCTATGAACACTTCGCGTAATTGCCATTCACTTCAATAAAATTACTACTATATTTTAACCCAACTGCGGATTCTATTAACTGCTTGTTAGTTATCACCACAAGTGAGAAAAATATGGCCAAAAAGTGTCTCACTTTTTACCACTGAGCTAGAAAAGCATATAAAGCCATTTACTACCGCAGTGGGTCGTTTTAGTTCAATTGAAACCAGTTTACTGTTTCATTTTGCCCCTTCTTTCTGGGTCTCTGGACTTATTGACAACTGAACAGTGTGAACAGTTACAAACAACAGGACTTACATTGAATATTAAAAGTTTACTATTTTTACAAGGGTAAAAACAAGCTGGTTTAGATAAAACGAGGACTGAAAAATATTCGCATAAAATTTATGTACGTGAAGAGACAACTTACAGCTTTAAAAATTAGTCACAGATGCGACAAGAAACCAGAGCAGAATATTATAAATTGATATTCTAGTGTCGTAGTAGCAGCATGCGTTTAATATTCAATAAAAACTGAAAGGGGTAAGTGGAGCATGGGGAGTGCAAAGACGCAGAAACAGACAGATAGACAACACACTGAGAGAAAAAATTGGGAAAATGAAACTACTTCTGCAAAAAAAATCCTAAAAGTTAAAAACTAGCAGTCTGTTCATTTGGTTGTAAAGCGGTAACATTCATGAAAGCATTATTGGACACATATTTCATGTAACTCTGTTCTTATTAGCTTTGCTGCACCATCTTGCCGGAATTTTCCCCAGCTTTATTGCCCATAATCACCAGCAGAGTATATAAATGATGAGTCATCAGAACAGAAGGATGGTGACGATGTGTTCTAAATGACGGTAGTTTTTCTCTAGAAACGCTATACCACCACCACCGGCACCTTATCCTAGTCAAGGCTGTCAGGCTTTGAAAAATGCAATGCCCAAATGGCAAAAAATAATCCAATCAGCGGTTTTTTTGCAAAAAATAAGGAAAAGTAGTTCTTTTGCAATTTTGCGTTTTTTGTAGGAATTCATTTTTGTAGCATTTTTGCTTTCATTGTAAACATCTTTTTTTGCGAATGATTCAGCAGTGTTTTGCGGATTTGACGTTTACGCAATTTATTTTCATCGAAATATTGCTGCAGGCTGTTTCATTGTGTGCATTTTGCACAAGACTAGCATTTTTCTATTGAAAGCGTACATCGTACAAGTGACATATTACATGCTGCGGAGGAGTTGAGTTGCAGCTACAAGACAGCCAATGTGACATTTGAAAAGAACCAAAGAAAAGTCTATCATGCTTACACGTTGATAAAATGTGCTTATTTTGCTACTGCAAAAATACAGTCTAGTACCAGGGGGTGAAATTTCACCCCCCTAGGAGGTGAAATTTCACCCCCCTAGTGGGTGAAATTTCACCCCCCTACGAAGGGGGTGAAATTTCACCCCCTAAATCAAAGAAGGGGGTGAAATTTCACCCCCTAGGTGGGTGAAATTTCACCCCCCTTACCTAATTAATTATTTTCCAGAAAATTAACGAAGGAATGATTTTTCTCTAAATAGACCAAACAAATCTGATAAATACTAATTCGATGCAGAAAAAATTGCAAATTTTTTAGTCATAATTTCAAATAAATAGCACGTGTCGTAACGGAGTTATGGATAATTTAATATTAAAATTTTCGAAATTCGATAACTCAAAAATCTCGAATTACACGGTTTCGCCAATTGGCCAGGAAAATAGCGGATTTTTTGTAGATTTAGATGGTGGGAATCACACGGCTGGCATTTTAAATTGTGAACTCCAAAATTTCAAAAATATGTAAAAATCGAGTAAAATTTGTAGTTTTTATTTTTTGTTGCTTGCGTTTAAAAAACGCCAGCCGTGTGATTCCCACCATCTAAATCTACAAAAAATCCGCTATTTTCCTGGCCAATTGGCGAAACCGTGTAATTCGAGATTTTTGAGTTATCGAATTTCGAAAATTTTAATATTAAATTATCCATAACTCCGTTACGACACGTGCTATTTATTTGAAATTATGACTAAAAAATTTGCAATTTTTTTCTGCATCGAATTAGTATTTATCAGATTTGTTTGGTCTATTTAGAGAAAAATCATTCCTTCGTTAATTTTCTGGAAAATAATTAATTAGGTAAGGGGGGTGAAATTTCACCCACCTAGGGGGTGAAATTTCACCCCCTTCTTTGATTTAGGGGGTGAAATTTCACCCCCTTCGTAGGGGGGTGAAATTTCACCCCCTGGTACTAGACTGAAATATACGCACTAAATTACTATAATTTCATTTTAAATGCGCTGACAAGAATAATAATAATTCTAAGAATGCTGTTTCTTTCAATTCAGCTTAAAGCTTTCACTTTTTAATTGTCTTATTTTTTGAGTGACAATTTGACAATAAAAATACATTCATGCTTTTTGATAATCTGTCATTTACTAATTAACTGCATTCAACGTTAGCAATGACCTGTGCCAAAAAGAATGAGGAAAGATGATGAACCATTTTTTTGCTTTAAATTTAAGCTGCTGCATTTTAAAATAAAAGCTTTTTACTACGAATTTCGTATTCACAAGCCAAATAAAAGAAGCAGGTATTTGCTCATCAAATATATGCTCCTGTTTTTATGTTAGTTTTTTTAGTTAATCAATATGTTTTATATGTTGGTATATTAAATGCCTGCACACAGAACTTTGGCCAACTTGCCAATTCACGATTTAAACAAAGGTATTCATTGACTTACGTCAATTGTGTGAGTGTGTGATGCAGCATAAGGAAATTACCACACAAAGGGAATCGTTGCACTGACATTGCCATCGTCTCGTCATCATAAATTCTAAACTACTAAACTACCTACTTATTTTGGTATTTTACTTTTTGTGTTTTATACAAAGTTTGCACAATATCGCGTCATTATCAAAAGAGCAGACCTTGAATCACTCCAACGTACGAGGGTTCTATCAGTAAGTAGGGAATGCTCTTATGCGAGTTGTATATTTGAGCAAACATTTTAGTTATGCAATAAGACAAACTTACACATTGCATCCATGCTTTTAAATCTTTTGGTTTTATTTCAATCATCCAAAAATTGTCTGTGATTTCAGCTCAGTGCAAACTGCAAACCTCAAGCCCTTTCCTTTTTATTTCTTTGTGCAGCAAACAATAATGACGCTAGTCATGTTTAATATTAATCATTTATAAGATTCCAAATGCCAACTCCATTCCAAACTAGTGCTCTATATTATGGTTCAGACTCAGACAACAAACTTTACCAAACTAAGAAGGAGGATAAGAACAAGAGCTAAGTTTGAAAGGAATATTTATTACTTGGATGAAATAATAATTTAATATTTCTCATGTGTCCGGTATCTTCTAGTAAAACTGTGCACGCAAGCATTGCTTATTAATTTAGCTTGCTAGCTATATATTGGGAATATTCTTTGAAGAATATGTAATTACGTCAGTCAGTCGTGCTTGTATAGTCAGTTGGTTTAGATGAGTTTTCCCAGGACGCTTAAAGTTTTTATATTAAAAATGTTTGTACACAAGTCAGCAAACATTGAGCCACCCACGACATGATTTATATGGTAGATGAGCTATGCTTTTTTAACGTAAACCTTTTTTGTACTCTTTATGCTTTGCATTGTTGCATTTTTTTGCATTGAAACAAACAAACAGCTTAAAATGTCCATGTTGGTAATGCTGATGACGCTGGCACAAAAAAACCTCAAACTTTGTTGGGATTTAGGAAATCATTTTTCTGCCATGACTTTCATTCTGACCTTGCCATTGCACTTACCATTTTTAAATTGTGAAACTACACTTTGTTGATTCATTGAACTTGTGCTCTTGACAAGTTTTTCAAAAGCCTAAAGTGTATTTTAGACTATAATTCACAGAGAATTTAGAGTAGCAATTGGCTAAAGCGTTTTACAACTTTTAAAGAGTGCCGATTCGGTAATAAGCAATGAATAAAAAATGTTAATGCAACATTAAAAAAGAATTTTCCATTGCTAATCTAGTGTAAATATTTTAACAATAATAAAACTTTTAAAGCTTTTTGTGGTTTTACTGTATTCCCGTGTAAGTTATAAATCTTTTTACTACAAAATTATCACTATTGCATTGCCCCATTTTCACAAAACCAAACATTCCATTTCAATCCAGAATATAATTTCAACTTTTGATGTTTATCATTGCGGTCTTTGAAAGGATCAAACTAGGAAAGTATTTTGCATATTGTCATTGTTTGTTGTTTTTGTACTAAAAACCACACTCATATTTCCTTACAGCTTTCAAAGTAAAATTGCTAATGTTCTGCAAAATACCCATTTTCCTTTTGCATCTTGTTAAACTTTATTCAAAATGTAAAACTATTCGCATTACTAGAATCATCGCTTTAAAGTACATTTTGCTACTTGATATCAATTATAAATTGTGAAGAAACCACTGCACCAAATCCAATTCCACACCACAAGCTCATACCCCACCTCACTATATTTTATTGTTACCCCAGTAAACTACCAAAGTTCTACACAGTTCATCATTTGCCCGACAACTTGTTAGCTGTGCTGTGGTTCAAGAAAATGTGTGAACTTAAGATGAAGAAGAACAACATGTGCCAAAAAAAACTTTAGTCCTAATGGTCTAAACACCATTTTACCACGTGTCATTTTGGTGGTACAGACTACACACAACTTTATATAAAAAATCTCAAAGTACTAAAGCCAATTATTTATTGGGTTCATATGTGCGGTAAAAAGAAAGCAAACCGAAACGGAACAAATTTTCATTATGTACACTTGTCTTTTCATGTAACAAGTTAGTTAAATAAAATGTACAGATCTATACAACGCTGCTACTACTTCTTTTCAATTTATATCTTGCTGATCTAGCCCAAGAAAAAAGGGCTTGTTTTATTACACGCTCTCAACTCAAGGCATTCTCATTTTATAGTCCATAATCTGAAAGTAATTCCGCACACATTCTTTAACCATTTTGTCTTTTGGCAAACCACATGTTCTCCCAATAAAACGTCCCAAAAAATCCAAGAAGTCTAGCAGAAGAAGACAAAATTAATTTCGTTAGGGGTTTAAAGCTCTTATCAGATAACATCGGATTATTTTGTGAGCCCTGCTACTATTTTGTTAACAGGCACATATCTAGAAATGCTTTTTGCTTTCTTTGAACTACTTCAAAGAAAATACTTGTTAAGTTCATTTCATATAGCAAGAAATCCGTAGACGTTACTGTCACCGATTCTACAATTGAAGATAAACCAACCGACATCCCAAAAAATGATTATGAGCCTACAACTGGAACATTTGTCTTTGACTTCTGAACATTACCATTAAATAGTAGCCTCCAAAAATGATAACTAGATGACAAGCCAGGACATAGAGTGACATACCACAACTTTTCGGACCACACCCATCCATAACTCAAAACAAGTCATCATAATAATCCTTCCTCAACTCAACCTTTTCCACATGATTTTACTTTACATGAACTATTTCGGACACGCCTAACATGATCATCCTACCCGCAATATAAATGATTATGTGATGATCATGATGTAATACCATTTACTTCAGGAACATAACCTTTAACTACACAAGATACAATTTTGTTTAATCTGATGTCCCTGAGGCAGCAAGATCTTGTTAGTACAGCTTATACTTTCTTTTGTAGAAAAAAACTATCCATTTGCCAAAAAATATCTGTAACAGATAAGCTGGTTGAAGTTACATAAAGGCTAAATAGCTTAGGTAGATAATATAATAGGATAAAGTAGATTTTGTATTGTGTACAACTTTCCTTTCCTTTCCACGCCATAATGCTTAAAAATCTAGTTCTCCGGTTCCGGCTACAGGGAAAAGCAGAAAAAAATATCATGCATGCAGGCCAAGGAGAAAGTAGGAAGCAGATTTTCTTTCTTTTCATCTTCTCAATTCTTTCTGGAGTTTTCTTTTCCTTTTTAGACTCGAGGCAAAAACTCTGAGGAGTATAGAGTTCATAAAAAGCATTCATGTAAAATGTATTGTTAGCTTTAAATAATATTTATTTATGCTTATGTAAAAACCATTCAAGCCTTTCAATACCACCATTTGCCTGTCATAAAAATAAAATTCATGTGTTGTGTAACAACCTTATGAGTTCCGCGTAGCGAATCTGGACCAGTATACAATTTACAAAACAAAGCATGAGAGGAAAACAACATCAAAATTCAGTTCAGCTAACTTTAAAAGTATAATTTAGATCTGGGATCGTGCATTATGGCTTGTGTACTCCGTAACTTATGAGTCATTTTTATTTCCTGGTAAATTGCTACAGTTTATGACACACAGGCTTACTCGATAAACTGCTTTGTGATTGCGAGTGTGTATGGTTTGTTCACTTATTTTTAACAGAAACAAGCCAAAAACGATCACAAGCAATTCCAAGAGAAAAACCCATAGAAAAGTGGTTTAAAACAAGTCAAGATAAGAAAAAGTCAAAGTATGAAATATATACGCACATGGCACATCTGAGTCATTAAATTGTCGCGTAATATCCTATTCATAGCCAAAATATCAAGTAAAATAAAAAGTTACGAATTTTGTAGGGCACAAATATTTTGTTTTAAACTTTTTTGCGACAATTTTCTTGAGAATTGAGTTTTCTTCGGCAAGTTAATAATAGCAAGTTATCATCGTTATATTTTTCAGACATTTTTGGCATCGACTCGTATCGAATATTACAACCTTCTTGTTAACTTCACCATTCAAAGACATCAATTAAATGATGTTCTGGCTACCAACGAGATTATAAAATCGTTTTGCTTTGCTTCATTGCACATGATCCTGCGTCATTTTCCTTTTGCATAAGAAAATATGCTTGGCCGCACTCCGCATAGCTTGGACAAAAAAAGTCAAGCCAAAGGCACATGTCTCATCAATTACCGATCCACTTAAAGCGTTTTGATAACGGAGATTTCTTTTTTAAGCCCATTAACAACCACATCAATTTTCATTGACATTCGCGTCATTACTATATAGCAATTTTGGTATTGGTGATCTCTGCTCTGTATCTTTTTCACAATTTAGATGGCATTTCGCATTAACCACTTAAGAAGCCCTTTTACACAAGCGGTTACAATATTAAAGCACCAGTCTAGCCCCAAAATAGCCCAAAGAAATGGTTTCCACTCACTTCCCAGACGTAACTTCTCTTCCGGCTATACAGGAAAGTCGTTTGGCTTTCGCCGCAGTAGCGCTGGTTTGTACGCTGCGATAACTGCAGCCGGCATTAGCGGCGGATATTTATTGTGGAACAATCAAGGAGGCAGCTTTGAAGCTGAAAACGCTGCAGAAGCATCCAAACCCAGATACTGTGCTAAATATCAGCGAGTTTACAACGCAATTGCCAAGTTAATTGAAGATCCCGAATATGAAGAAGGGGATGGTTCATACGGACCTATTTTTGTACGTTTAGCGTGGCACGCTTCCGGTACCTATTGTCTGTTAATGAATAACGGTGGCAGTTATAAAGCCACCATGCGCTTTGAGCCAGAGAGTAAGCACGAAGCGAATAGGGGATTAGAGGTGGCTCGGGATAGGCTGGAGGAGATAAAGGTGCAATTTCCGTGGGTTTCTTATGGGGACATATGGACACTGGCAGGAGTGTGTGGAGGTGGGTTCCAACGACCAAAAGAGTCCTTTTTTAAATTTTCATAATGATAAATTATCATATTATCATTCAGTTCAAGAAATGGGTGGCCCACAAATCCCCTGGCGTCCTGGACGCATAGATGGTTGTCCCGAAGACTGTCCACCTGACGGTAGACTCCCCGACGGAACCAAAGGCACTCCCCAGCATCCCCGAGAAATATTTTACAGAATGGGTTTCAACGATCAAGAAATCGTTGCCTTAGTTGGGGCTCACACACTTGGAAGGTGTCATGAAGACCGTTCTGGATTTGATGGTAGATGGACTGAATCTACTACCTCATTTTCAAACTTATTCTTTGTGGATCTTCTGGGTAAAAAATGGGTAGAGAGAAAGTGGCGAGGTAACAAACAGTTCCAGGACGAGGAGACTGGCGAACTTATGATGTTACCCACGGACATGGCCTTTTTACAAGACTGCAAGTTTAAAAAGTGGGTAAACATTTATGCAAAAGATGAGAAAAGATTCTTTCAAGATTTTGCCAGGGCGTATCAGAAACTAGTGGAGCTGGGAGTGCCCTATCCACCCAACAGACAAGAGTTTATTTTCAAAACGCTGGAACAACAGGAAGAGTCCTGAAAAACATATTGTTTGTCTATTTTATAAATAGTTTTATAGATGAATCTGCGCATTTACATGATCAAAATTCTATTTTCCGGTTTGAATAAAACGACTTGGCTACCGTTAACACCTAAAATTTTCACTCAATTTGCTAGAAGCAAAACGGAATAACAATTTTAGCCTCAGACAACTTCCGCTCATGTTTCCTATTTCTGTTACGTCATCCATTTCTACAATTTACACCAATTACTCTCACTTCCCTTGTAAGAAGGTGTGTCAAGGTACACATTTAGTCTGCACCAAAAGCCCAAAAATAGTGAACTTCACATTCCGCTACACGCCCTTCGCATGTTACGTCATTTTATACATAATTTTTACTGCTGAACAAAAAACCTGGTATTTTTAGCATATATGCCTAAATTCCTACTATCATTATCTTGTCTCTCTGACCTCTTCAGCGGAAACATTCTGATAAAAAATGGGCAAAGCAATAAAAGTGAAACCACAAAAATCCTCCCGAATCTTTGGAATCCGGAATGTGCCGCGTGTTTCTGTGCTAAAAGCAAAAGGCATGCAAAGGATCCGCCTATCCTTTTTTATGCGTTTTTTATCATCACCACCTAAAACCACACCAGCCGTATGTCATTTTCTCCCCGAAACAAGAATGAAGGCCTAGAGGTGTACACACATGCACAACTATATATTTAGGCCAATTTGTTTGCACGCTTAGAAAAAAATAGCACACCTTTCCTTTCCTCCAAATCCCTCCACACAACGTTGGCGTTTCTTTTTTCCTGCTAACTAAGTAAATAGAGCAACAGAACAAGAAACAGCTTTGGTATTTGGTTCACACCATGGCTAACTAGCTTGCGTGTGATGATCATGATGATGCAGTGTAGTGGAAACAAGGTAAAAGGATGTTTTCATGCATACATGATTTTTATACTTTTGTACTTCCTCTGCACAACACAAAAAAGACAATTCACCGAAATTGTAATCTTTTTTTGTGTGTAGGTATACCTGCCTATTACTTTTACTTTTCTCTACACAGCGAATTTGAGTGCCTCTCTACTTCTTCAATAATCCCACCTTTAACAAAACTCTGCACAAAATAAAAGTGGCACGAGGTACTAAGTTGTAAGTCAGTTTATAATAAGCCGACACGTAAAAGCCCAGAGAAGATAAAAAAGCTGCGAGCAAAACCATTATAAATCCTGAAAGAATGCACAATGCTTTCAAGTAGACACATTCATTCTGATTACTTTATCAATCCCCAGAGTAGTGCCCACACACAACACACGCCTGGATAAGTGCACATCCTTTTTTCCACCTGGCCAAAAATATGATGCCAAACCAACCGCAACAACCAAGTAGGCCAGTGCCGGCCATCTCAAAAAAGCAATTTTCCCTGATGTTATATATATATTTTGCACACGCCGGTTATGCATAAGTTATTTTTCTCTCTGAAAAAACAGCATTCATGATCAAATTGACTTCATAAAAACTTATCTTAATTGCTGTACTAAAAGTAATTTAGCAGACTATGACGTTCGCTATATAACAAGAGTATATTGCCAAATGCACAAAACCAATTTAGCCAACGAAAAACATTCATGCAGGCTTGTAATTGGCAATGCTCTCGGAAAACAGGCACAGGAAAGTCATAATATGCATCGTACATGAAATATGTAGATTAATCGGGATACCATCATCCCACCTTTAGTACAACTTTTCATTTCAACCCTTTTTTTCTGTACAAGAAGGCATTTGGGTGAAAGTGAAAATCCGGAAGGTATTCTTAGGCGCGACAATTCCACGTAAGGTAAACATACAGACATTTATTACCACCGGCATTGCTCAGGATATACAATACAGCACCAACCATGCATACACATTTATTTATAGAAATCCAACGTGGCCTA
This sequence comes from Entomobrya proxima, assembly GCA_029691765.1. Lineage (NCBI taxonomy): Eukaryota > Metazoa > Arthropoda > Collembola > Entomobryomorpha > Entomobryidae > Entomobrya > Entomobrya proxima. Next base: position 2,361,950 of record CM056168.1, read on the forward strand.
ATTTTCATTTTAGTTTCCGCGTACAAACTATAAAGCCATTTTCCTCTAAACTACCCCAACCCTTTCTGGCTTAAGTGAAGCGTGACGACAATCACTTCGTAGAATATTCCTTAACAATCTAGTACGCAGTAGAAAATCTCATATGCATTCAAAAGTAAGGCAGCCAGTTTGTTTTCCTTTTTTCATCATTTTTTCCCAGAAAAGGGTTTTATTTACAAAACAACACCGTTTTTCACAGCCTAAAGTATTCATAAGATTGTCAAATTACCTGTGTGTTAATACCAGCGGAAAATGCTAGTTAAACTTTGCACACACGCTCTCATCCAATTTACCACCAAACTTCGTTCAATCTTTTGTATCTGCTCAGATTTCTTATATTTTCTGGCAAAAGCACTCTGCGCTCCCATTTCCATCCTTTTTTCGGGGAAAATCAGACTCTCTGCCAGAAGCCATTTCTATAAAACAATTCAAGCTCCCCTTCTTCAAGGCTGTTTGATGTCGTGTGTGTATTGTTTATACAAAACAACATAAAAGACTGTCTAGAATGTTGTAACCGGATTGTCTTGTAAAATAAGTCAACTCTCTATCTGTCATATAATAAAATAGCAGCTTAAAACAAAAGGATTTCAAGTAGTTTCCAACTTTCACTTTGGCTTTGAAATTAAAATCCCTTTCCGTTCCAAATTCCCAAAAACAAAATGATTTCTTGCTCTAAGTTATCATGATTAAGTAACGTTTTCATTAGCAAACACCACACAGCTCTCGCTTACATCCTTTTATTGTGTGTAGTTTCGGGTTTCACACGCTATTTTCTTTCTTTCACAGAAATTAATTATTTTTCGCTATAGTCAATAGTATACCTCTCTACCTCTAAGTGTTTTTCTTTCCTTTGAACAAAATTGCATTGCTTACTATTTACATCAAACGGTTACTATACAAAAAAGCTTTGTGCTAAAAAGCCTCCAAAGAATATTACTTTTTTCTCACACTTTTTCTCCAGAGACTTGGCAATAAAGTGAGTTTGCAAAACAGCCCGGAAAAGTCCATGATGTTTATAGCGGAATAAGTGTATGCTGCTTTTTTGGAAGCCCCAACAAAAGAGGAAGAAGGGACTATATAGATGAAAAAATATCAGCAGCGATCAACGAACTTTTACCATTCAACCAACCATACTCTCTTCAACCATTGTGCTTTTTCTTACGCCAAGTCCGCATTGTTGTATTGTATCTACTTCTACTTCCATTTTTCTTCTTTTCCTATTTCCTAGAACTGTTCCAACTTTCCATTATATTGAATGAAGCCATACATTCAAGTCTGAAAAACCTACAATGTAAGCTTGTTTTGTACATGACGGGCATTCTTACAAACCAAGCTGAGAAAAAAATATGAAGAAGTGGAAAAGGAAACAACATGCCAGCAAAGTAGTTTAGTGGAAAACATACAAGACTATGCCTAGTGCTTATAAGCACCAACAACAAAACCACATAAACATAATAATACACACACGCTTTTCCTACTTTTCTTCCTTTTTTATTTCCTTCCTTTTGCTTTGTCCATGTACAACTTTAATCCAATCCTAACATAAGTCCACACCGTCCCCTTTTCCGTATGGTTCCAAGCTTGTTGTAGAAGTGATTATGTCACAAAATTGAAACAACTTTAACAAAGTCTATTGTATGTCGGATTCGTAGTCTATTTATTGTCAATTTTCCGGAAACTAGGAGTAAAGCGTGTTTTATAATTTTATTTACTGGTTTTGTACCTTATGTTCAGGTTTTAAGCATTTATTTCAAACAGTCAATATGTTCACTATGTTCTCATGCTGCAAAACCAATCGCAAGAGTGCTGTAGTCATCATTTATAGTTTATTTGGCCCAGGGTTAGAAGGGGAATAAAAAGGAGGAAGTGTTGTTTTCACTTAACCCCGTAATGAAACCCAGGATAACATGGGAGCAGGGGATTTTGTGCAGTTTTGTGTGTTAGAACTCCACACTTCATCCATTTGCCAGCTAAATACCCTTACCATCTGGACAACAACTCAACACACACTAGTATTTTTCATGTGGTAGTGCTAGTGCACAAAACCTCATCATCATTTTGTACGGGAAAGTGTAATCGAAGAAGCAGAGAAGCCAAAACACAGTAAAAGGAAGGAAAAAGATGCTCTTCTCTCTGATCGAGCCCGTAAAGTTCACACAACTCATGTCATCAGAAAATTAACTGGAAAGAAAGAAAGCCTAAAACCCAAGCCGTGTAACACGCTCTCCATAATAATAAAAACCACAACGGATAGGATTCACAGTTGTGCCATTATTTTCCCTTTGCCCATTTCACCTATCTTTCTATACACTCAACAAAATGATGGCTTTTTGCAGCAGGAGAAGAATATAACCTCAAACCAATACTCAATCCTTATGAGATTTTACTAGTGGAACAGTACAAATGTGTGGAACAGATGAAAAGATGATGATAATACAGCATTTTCCTTTTGTGCTTATCTATCATTTGCTTCCATTTGTTTTATCTGTATAATTCCATTCCAAGTAACCAATTGCAGTTGTCTATATTAGTCAGTGTGCAAATGGCTTTTTCCCTTCTCCCTTTTGGCTGCTCTGGGCGTGTGGGATTGGGATATGAACATACAATCTCTTAATGAGCTTCAAGAGAGAGAAGAAGAAAGCGGTGTATTCTTTTAGCTTGGTAAAGTAGATAGATAGACAGAGAAGATATAACTTTTCCAAACAGCTTGTGAAGTATTTATGGCTAAATGAAATGAACGAAGGAAGGCAAAAGAAATTTGGACGGAATGCAAAAGTAGAAGTGTGTAAAGCCATACATCAGGTTTGCTATTTTAGTACCGTGCTGATAACACGGTGACAGCATATCTGTACAGTGGAGAAATATGGCGGAACGTAATATATCTTGATATTTTCATTCATTTAATTAATTACACCGTCTTCTTGAGCTTCTCTTTTCTTTAAGAAAATCTTCACACAAACGGCACGGTACAAAGGCTTCCCTTTCATAAAATCTTAATGGTATATTGTAAAGCATGCAAACGTCCTTTAGCTTGAAAAGGCTTAAAAGTGTACTAATGAGATGAATTATTATCATTAGCTTGACAAGAAAGGAATATCAAAATGTTGTCTACTTTTGCTTTCTGACGACGTGCCATTAGAGCTGATAATGGCAATGGTAAATATTAGTTCCTCTCTTATTCCGCTGCTGTCTTTTAATCTTATCTTCTGTGTCTGCAGTCTGCAGTAAACTTCCACAGGATATAATGACAAGCTGTGGCGGAGTACTTCAAAAGAAATGTGCGACAATGGTAATTTGCTTGATAATTTAATTTACACCTGTGCTTCTTTTAATAATTTGACAATTCGCTTGTCACCTTATATGAAAAATCATACATACCAACCTATACGTACAAAGTTATCTTATTGGTGCATTTTCTCCAGAAAATCATAATAAGCTATACAGGTTTTGTGGTCACTATCTTGTAAAGCGATTTTAATGGTTGCCGTCATCAAATCATTTATGCTTTTAATGCAGTGGTCATCAACCACACAAACCATCTACCTGAGAAAGGGTATAGAAATTAAAATTGCACATGTCACAGCACGTGTCTTGCTGTGGTGACTGGTGAGTATACACGCATTACATTAGTGGACAACGTCAGCAATCAGAGCAACAAAAAACAAGTCAGCCGAAAATACTAAAAATGCAATAAAAACTCAGTATAACAGAATTTGCACACGCAAATCTTCAATTTCTACGTAGTGCAGAGTCACAGAAGCCGTGCTACTGGTTGACAGGCAAATAAAAACAATTTTAATCGCGTCAGTCACAAAAGTGCTTGCGTTTGGTCAGTAAACAACAATATCACCAAATATCACACCAGTTAGTAGTAAGGTTCTGATCATTGCTTTTGCGCATAATTTACAATAAAAACAAAAATACAAACAAGCAGAGAATTCATTGCCCTTTCACCTGTCCACTCTGTCCTTCACTTGCAGAGTACTGTACGCAGTGGCAACACAAATAACAAAGCAACTTTTCAACAACAACAACTTTGACTCCCCAAGTTGCCAGCAAGAAGAGTAGAACACAATTTCAATTGTTGTTGTAACTGACCTCTCCTTCATTTGCCATAAATGGTGAAAGGATCATATTATATCGCTTCAAAAGAACTGCATTGTACTAGTTGTAGATGCAGAAAATGTGTTTGTTGGCAAGCCCCAGAGCTCAATGATGAGCAAAATTGAATTTCTATAATGACATCATTGATTCAAAACTGTGATACCTCATTCATGTGTTGAATGATATTTTTTGCCAAGTGCAAATGCCACAAATTCTGTTTCTGAATAACACGCGAGTAATTTCAAGTACAGATATACAGGTATACAGAATGTGAAAATAAAAATTGCACATTATGAAGTTAAGATTCAGGAATTCCCGGAATATTATAGAGTTATATTATAATTACTTGCTTAACACTCCCTCTCCCACGCATAAACTTGGCTATTAATATTTCTTATTTATTAATCAAAGATGCACTTAGCCATTAGCAAAGCTTGCTATTACTCACAGTTGCATAGAGTAGTAGTAATTAGCATGCAATTTTATCCTATAATTATAATTGATTAAAAATATTTTGTACAGAGCACGTATGAGTCACAGCCATATTTGCATAAAATCTCTTAATATTTTATCTTAAGTCTAGAAATAGAATATATACACCTTAGTCAAGCCAAAATGCTTCATCTTCATCCGACTGTAAAAGCAACCTTTCCTATTATAAATATTACATGGAGCTTTACCTTTAATTAGCCAGCATCCATACAGGTAGGTATATGCACTCAAGTGCACACACTGACAATGAGACAGAGTGTCACGTTAAATTATGCACACAGGCACATGATCCCGTCTAGACATACCAGTTGCTATCCTCATGAAACCATACTAAAAACACCCAGTCCTGTACATTAAAGCAGATCACATTTTGTAACACACGACATTGCAATACAAAATGACAAACTCCGTCAATCATTAAACCCGTTTCCAGTATGCTTTTTCAATTCTAGAAGGAATATATGACATGATGGAACATTATAAAAGGTTATTGTTATTCCCCTTTTTACTTTCAACGCTAAAGTAAAGTCCATTAGCTGTTCACATATTTACCAATTTGGTTTTAGTCGACAGGCTGTCATGTGCATTGTGTGCACGCCTCTGCATCTGACACTAATACATTCCACCATTGCAAATCAATATCGTGGTTATAAAAATATAAAATATTACTTTGCTGCTGGTAGAGAATCTGATGAAAAATACTATTCCATTACATTCCACATCAGTATTCAATGCAAGCAGTGTATGCATAATTTATTGTAAAATTTAAAGCAAAATTGTGCGCACACGTGATTTTATACCTACTTACGTATTATGCTGCGTGTGAAAACTTATTACTTTATACAGGTAAACGACTGGGAAAGGAAATACAATTCATTTTTGTGCAGAACGGTTCTGATAATTTTTTATTTGTTCGTGGTACAAATATGCATGTTATGTTACCTCCGCTGCATGTGGTGATGGATGACAATGAAAAGGTTATGGAACGAAGTAAACAGTAAAGCGGTGAAGGACACCCCTGAACTATGTATTATCGTTTCTTCCTCATTTCCCTTTGCTGCGGTATTAGTTCTGTATTACAGCAAAAGGCAACGAATAACCTTCAACTTTTAGCGTTTCTTGGTGTTTTGATGAAATACCAATTTAGGTACCGTATTGCTACTGTCACCTAAAATGCTTTCTCAATAATAATGTTTTGTTTCCCATGTTTTGTATGTTTGCTATGTTTTGTTTCCCGTGAAGTTTTAATGGTTTTAACATAAACTGTCATTAAAATTATTAATCCATTATTGGAAAGGGATGTGGATTTTTAAGCAATTTCCTTTTCGTGCTTTTAAATGTGTTTTTGACAGCCACTGTCATTCTGTACTCTGCACGAATAAATGAACAACATACTTTCAAAAAAAAAAACAATTTACATTCCATAGGTCCATGTTTCATGTGTATCATGTTTTATTACAGGGTATAAAAATCCACTAATGATTTTTACTATCAATCAATCGCTTTCATGTTTATTTTCCAAAATACGCATTATTTTGCGCTTCAGTGAAGCGTAATGTACCTAATAATATGTGACGTTAGCCATAACACTAATCATCACACATAACATACAGAATCAAGTCAGCTTGGGATTTGATTCCCGTCAATGTAAACACCATTGGATTATTAAAGTAAAATATGTATACATACAACATATTATCATAATTATTATGAAGAGTACTATATAGACAAGCACTTAATGTGTCAGATTCTGTTCTATGGGATTGCCATAAGTAGCCGTACTTTAAAAGAGCTCCCATCAAAACATATTATGTACAGTGAGTTGTCTCTCAAGTAAAGTATTACAACCGCTGGACATGCAATAATAGGCATGATGGCATTTACAATGACAGCAAATCCCTCTACACAAGCTTTATATACCACTCTCAGATATAAGCTTGTTCTGTACCATGTCACGACAATGTAGCATCGCGGTTGGCGATGATGATCATGATTCTCGTCTTTTTTATACTAAATACCACTGCTGACCTCGACTCCGACTTTTTAGTCAAGGGGGTGGCCACCATGGTCAAAGCGCAACAAACCCAAAAAAAGGAATGGAATGTGGCATAATCGCTGAGGAATTTTGTTGATACTTTCTATGAAAAAAGACATTGCTCATATTATCAAAACCTACTTATCGTTCATTTTATTTTTATGATTGCCTTTTTCTACTACGCATTTTTTACCATCAAACCGCCTTTGGTTTCTATCTGTGTCAGCAAACCTACAAACATACAAACTTTAAAATACAAACAAAAATACTCTTTCTTTTCACAAAAACTCTGCCTTTTTCTTTAATAAAGCATTATTACAAAAAAATCCTCTATATGATCATGTGTGCTGATGTTGCTTTTGTATGTGTGTTTGTAATTGACCATGTGGTCACTCCGTGCTCAGTGGTTGTTCCATTTTCATTTTTAATAAAACTTTTTATTAAACCAACTTTCATGTAGCTGCTAAACCAGAAAATGCCGTTTGCCACTTCACAGACAGTTTTTTGCTTGTCCAGCGTAACTACTTTTTATTCTCTGCATCTTCTTCTTGATGCTACTTGTATACCAAAATAGACTCATCATCATCACATCAATTCCTCGTTCGCATCAATTCTCCATTTCTTACAATGACTCTATACTTAACGTCACTTTGTACAAGCCACACAAGCATTAAAATACCAGTCAGTTATCATCATCTCGTTATCATCAGCCATGCACGTGTTTGTGGCAATTTGCATGCGCATGCATGTATTTGCTTGCGGCCAACCAAACTGCATACAGAATACAGAGAGATGTTCATTTAATTGCTTGTATATTTTCTTATCACGTCATTTGATACTCCAAACGTTTTTCTTTTAATAAAAGCATCCTCCCCCAACCAATATTTGCACTCGTTCGTTCTGATTATTACCAAAGCCCAAAAATCTAATAATAGCTTGATCAACTCTAATCATTACTAACGAGCTAACGTGAAAATTTTATTAACGGTTATAACGACTTGGATAATGATGACAGTGTATACTAAGGGCTCCTTGCAGCGTCACGCTATTTATAAAACTTCTTTTTTATAGCCAGAAAACTTGGGACAAAAGCTTTAACAAATTTGACCTTGTTGTTATTCAAGTGTACACGACAGACACGACGAGACCAACAATCTTAATAATTTCTTACGTGCGTTTTTTACTAACCTTCTCAGTCTCAATTTAAGATGATGATGAACTCTGCGGTGGAGGTCGTGGTAAGAATAGTAATCTAGTAGAAGGGGAAGCTGTATACCAAGTATACAACATAGCCAATGTAATGCGATGACATTACCCTTTCTCAGAAAAAATGAAATGTGTCATAAAAAGAAACTTCATTATGAAAAGAGCCTTCTGTGTTCCAGACTCTAGACTATATTCCTTATTCATATTTTTAACTCAACCTGAAGTAGACACTACACATGAACCATACCCTTGCGTTGTTGTAACTTTTTTATGAACCTCATGAGAAATTTACTTATGGCAGACATATGTGCATTGTCGTTAGGTCTGGATGGTCCTTTTCTGTCCATAGTCATAGTTCTCCTTCTTGTGCATTCAATGATGCAAGATAAACATAGAGCCAGAAACAAGGAAGTTTTCTTTGCTTTTTCTACATCTTTTTTGAGTAAAGCAGTAAAGGGGCAAACAAGCTTTAAGATATATTCTTGCCAGCAGAACGGATCCCGGAAAATATCTTCGGTCTCAAGAAGAAAAGTTTCTTGTGCTTGCAACTTCAACTCTCCAAAGAACCCTACCTTCCTGTTCGACAAAGGTTTGCATCATCAACAACCATTCTCACTTGAAGTGACTCCCTTCTTCCTTCTCGGCTTTCTGGCAAGGAAAATGATGGGAAGGGTATTAACATGTAAACGAAGAGTTCAAAAGGTTTCCAGTTACAGTTTGAGCAACCTAAACACCTTCAGCTATCGACTCTGATGATAGTGTACCCCATATCCTACATAGATTCGTCGATCATATTAGTGTATTTTGATATATGTTAACTATTCAGCACGCAAAAGTAGCTTAGTAGCTTGTTATGAATCAGTCTTCAGTCTCAAAAATCTGTTTATGAAAGCCAAGTCATGTCAGTTCAGTCTTGCTCTCCGAAGTCGGGGTCAACCAACCATTGAGACCATAATCAGTTCCTTGTTCTTTTCCAGCCAACTTCTCCATCAAGCAGTCACTTTTGCCCTTTTACTGTGGCTTGGTTGATGTTTAATGCAAAGCGATCAATGTTTCTATACTGCTTGCTTAAAGCTTAAACCTCCACACAATTAGTAAAGTTTTTAATAAAAAAGTTTAAAAAACTCCGACGTTAAAAGCCACTCGGTGTTCTACGTCAAAATAAAAGTAAATCTGTTTCAAGTGACGGTACCGCTCTTGACTCTTATCGCATCAAACCAGGCAGATTATGACAAAGCCCCATTTTATTTTTTCCACGCTGCTATTTTTCTCCTTAAAAAGATCAAGATAAAAAAAATCCAAATCCTTTGAGCACTTTAGGTTCTCACGTTTTAAAAAGCTGGGAACACGATATGTTTTCCTTTTATCCTTGTTCCATTTTTGCTCACAGAAAAATAAAGCATAACATGCCATTATTCCTATTTTGCTAACAAAACACCCTGCTTTTGCTTTGAATTGAAAAGACTCATTGACATAACAGCCCAGGCGACACGTTGACAAATCGGAGACGTAGAGAATCATTTTTCCACTTCTTAGAATCCTTTTGTTTTCCTTGTCAAGCTTCATACCAAATGGATCCAGAAGGATGGAGTTTCCAAATGAAATAAATTGTAATGCGCACTTCATGCTAAAAATTTGAGTTACAAAGGAATTGCGTGTCTATGATCTCTCGCCAGAGATCCAGGTCGAATTTCGAATACGAACGTGTGCAGAGAAAAAAACTAAGCCTAAAGGCTAGCAATTCAAGTAGGATATATAGTGTTTTACCAGTTGGTATTAGTCTATCCTTTGGGGACACAAGAGTCAAATGCGTCATCATATTGAATTTTCTTCTTTTCCTACTAAAAAAATCGAGTAGCGCACCAAGTCAATATATACTCAAAGGATAGGTGAGAACCGATAGCCGTGTGATCTTGCATTCTAATCGCGTCTTTTGTCACGCATATCCTTGGTGTACGGTAGTTAGCTCAAAAGACGTTAGTTACACCGGACTCTAGTTCCAATTTTTTAGCTCCACTTTTTTTAGTTACACCCGGTCTTTACCTCCAAAAATATTTTAGCTACAATTTTTTTAGCTCCACCATTTTTAGTTCCACTATTGATATGGGCTTACATGAATATGAATATGCTAGTTTTAAACCTGAAATGACAATGTGCAAATTTCTTGATACCAAACTTCTCAAATTTTTCTTTTATCAAAGTTCCATTGCATTTTTAACCAGCAAGAATTTCATCTAGTGGAATCATAAATGACTTCAAGTATAAAAATTGAATTTATTGAAACGTGTCTTTGAAATATTTACTAGGCACTGGTGGCGAAAGTTTTCCAGTACTATTGCAAAGTACTTACGCTTGCAACAAAAGTTTTGATTGGTTAGCCGATTTGTTATACTATTTTGAAAATGAGAATATAGCAGCATCGCAAATATTTATTACATTATCATAATACAGCCACATTTAAATCACATTATTTAAATCACATTTCAAATCGAGAATGAATGGCAATACTAATTCTGATAGCAGTTAAAATAAATCATTCAATCAAGCAATTAAGCAAAACATGAACTGATTGCCCTTGCAAAACAGGATGAAGTACAGTTTCAAATACTAACCAAATATGTGAATGCAACATTCAAGATGAATTTTGTGTCCTATTAAAGCACTCTAGTTTTAAAGAGCATGTATTCGTGGGCCCAAAAGCTTCTACGAAGCGATTACAAACACGAAGCCTTCAGATCTGTTTTACGAGCTCCAAGTGTGCTTGAATGCGGAGTTCTTTGCGACATATGAATGACAAAACAGGTTTGGTTACCACTGATTTTCCAATTTAGTTAATTTCAATTAAAGTAAATTTTACAATGAAAACTTTTGGAAGTAAAGGCGGTGGAGCTAAAAAATGGGTGGAACTAAAGTCCATTGGAACTTTAAAAAGTGGAGGTAAAAGCCAAGTGGAGCTAGCGTCCTTGTAGCTAAATGTAGGTGTAGCTAAAAAATTGGAGCTAACTACCTAGGACCATATCCTTCCATCTGGAATTTTTTGTTCTTTTTAAGAAAGTTGGTTTATGGAGTAGCGTGTTCAAAGACAAAAAGCCTCCATCTTGCCACTAAATCTTCAATTCAAGAGGTGTTCCTTAACTTAATCTAGTTTTTTGTACTTAAAACTACCAGTAATAATGCAAATGAATCCAATTTTTATTCAAATGTCAACTCTAAATGCTTCAAACAAAAAGGTTTTTATTCACCTTTCTCCACTCTTTTAATTTTCTACCATTTCAAATGTAAATTTTCCCCACCCACGCTAAACCCTAAATGCTTCGAAGCAGGAATACAACTTTGTTTCAAAAACCTACACAAAAATCCCTATCCACACCCATAAGCAAACTAGATAAATTAAAAAGATATTTTGTTCATATTTTTTTTCAAAGGTTTGCTTTGTAAAGTAACAACGCGGGGCTTGTCAAGGTTTACCTAGAAAACTGAAATGATTATGACAGGCAGGATGTACATTGAAGTTTTCACCTTGTGTTTACCCACGCTTCCTTTTTACTTAGCTTACATGACAGCTTTCTTGTTTGGTTCTAAAAACTCAAGATAAAAACCGGAGAAAAGCTGATTTTTTTTGAAGATTTTCATTACATGTTCAGCTTGTGTCAGCAATCCAAATTGCTTTTTCTGATCTCATTTTTTAGAGGATGTGTCTCTTGACATTTTGCCTAATGTACAAACAGCAAAATGACATGTGAGACAACAAAGCAAATCCTACTATCTTGTGTGTCATCTTCTATCTTACCTTAACTAAATGGATTTAGAAAAAATTGGGAAACATCTGACTGAGTATAAATTCAAAATACAATAGGTAATTAATATGGCCTTCCTCCACTGCTCACGTTTTCAGAACGCACCTTTCCACTTCAGTTCAAAACTAGTAAAAAATATTTTATCAAGAGGAAACCCTACATCCTCATTTGCAATTTGACTTTTATTATATGAATATGAATCTCATCAAATTAAATGAAAGTCAAGCGTGCTGTTTTTTTAGTACACACGCTCAACTTTCACCGCCTGCTGCTAATAATGCGCTGGAGGTATTTTGTTTAAATTAGAAATGCTACTACTGACGCAACTCTACAAAGTGTAATGATTTGAGACTTGTGTAGGGCAAATATATAGGCACTTCACCTTACTTTCACTCGCTCGGTTTTCTGTAAATTGAGCATCGCCCACGTGTAGGGAAAGTGGGTAGAATTTTGTACAAGCACAGCAGAGGCTTCACCATATTTGCACCGGTGAGCTAATATTAATGTTAATTGAACTTGATGCAAAAGGTAAATATTCCCAGGTTTTGAAAAGAGACTCCAAGGCTGTGGCTATGTTAATATACCTAACGTGTGTGCTACCAAGAATCTGAAAATATAATTTTCGATACTACTCGTGTGTGTGTGTGTGTACACGTCTCTTGTAATAACTTTTCACCTATTCATTTCTCAACCTATTCATCTTTCACAGGCAAGCTGAGAGAGAAAAGCTTTCTAGGAAAATTTCATTTCATTGCGTTTCAATTTATTTAGGTAATATGTCAACTACTCCGATTCCTACTAGCTCTCTCTCATGTCGTCTTCAATTTCATCTGAAAAAACCGGAGACGACAAAGGATCCATTTCATTTTCTGACAACGTGTGGAAAAGCATGAATACGTGGAAAAGGTGAGTGAGTGATGAGTGATGATGATCATATAACGTAATAAATTTATACTCGGGAGTAACAATATATTTTATTCAATGTTGTTTACAGGAAGTCATGTAATATCACATCACAAGAACTACATGGTTGTCGGTCATAATACATTATGCGCGAGACGGGAGGGAGATGAGATGTGGTTCTGTTTTTGCGATGCTGGTAAAAGTACAAGTGGTGGGAACTGGGAACATGAGAGCTTTTTGGTTTCCACTTGTTCAAGTAAACAAGCTTTACGCAACAAGACAGCCAATCATATTAAATAAAAGAAAGAAAATAGATTTATTTCTAAATATAGCTAAAAATATTCTCTCTTGTTTGCATGTTTGCTACCAAAAAATGAAAAACAGTTCCAAGAATTTGTCATAAATTCGTAAGCGACAACATGACAGTATAAAAACATGCTTGTGTGCGTTCTGTACAAATACTACATGACAAAATGTGAAAGGCTTGACAAATTGTTAGGCAAACAATGAAAATTGTGAAAAAATCTATATTTCTTGTCCACCTATGAAAAATGAATGAGCGCACCTATTACCAATGTAGGTATGTACTCCAGCGTACAATAAATAGACTTCCTCCTTGCTTTTAAGAGGGAAAAGACCTCAAGTAGCATTTTTGCATTTTGCATTAGTTTAACCCATAGCATAAATATAGGCAATACGGAAACGTGGAAATTGTGTTTACACGTTTTTCTAAGTGTGTACCTAATAATCCACCAAAAAAGATATATGCCCCACTCACGCTAATGCTCTACCATGTCTTTATCTACGTTGCTGTTTGTTATTACCACTTTTAAGTAAATGCTACTACTACTGGGGTCATGTAAAATCAAGAAATTCTTCAACCAACCAAAAATATATCCATTAGACAAGCTCGAAAATGCAGTACTTACAGTAGTAGCACATAATGGCTTTATGTGGCATTGTAGTAGCAAAAAGCAAACGTCTCTTTTGTGTAATAAATTAGTTGAAAACGGAAGGAAAGAGGAAACCAGTGCATTGAATACTTTACGTACAAATGTACACTTGGTTCATGTGTCTTGTGGTACCTCTAAAGCCATTAAAGCTGCGAGTACTGAATACTGTCAATGTTTAAAGTGGTGCATTGTGCACTAGTGTAAAATCAACCCAATGACCATCCCACAGATACTACTACTACAAGTACTATAGTCCTGTGTAAACAACCCACCCAGAATACAAACAAGCTATTCGTTACTTTGCGTGAACTCAATTGAATAGTCCATTTGTGTTTAACTGGCTTTTGTACTATGAATGCGAAATACACTTGTCAAAGAAAACACTAATTTGACCAATCTGTTCGTGGTAAGAAATCAGAAAATTTTAACAAAAAATATATACGTCGCAATTATTGCAATTGATTTCCCACCTTTATTCTCCCAACACTTTTACTGCACAATCAAATAGTTGGGACAATTCCATATTTCAAACTTGTGACGCTCTTAGCTTATTAAATTTACAACGTACTCCAACACTCCAGCTTTTACTTCTTAAACGAAGCCATTAAATACTGCACATAAGTTTACAACTTCATGGAAATATGTTTGACATTTGACATTTTCCGGCTTGGGTTCAAAGAGTGTAAGATGCAACCCAGCATTTTTTATCAACATGTTTACTAAGCCCTCACATCACACATTATGTCATTTTAATGTTTAGCTGACACAAAAGACTGAGCATAATATCAACCCGCATCAGATTGTAGTTTCATCACGGAACAAAGCTTAGCAGTGCTTTAACCAAATGGTAAACAGAAACCATACTCTCAGAGTCTGTAAACTGAGCGTAATTCTGGAAAGGAGAGCAGTCATCAAGCCTTACAGGCATATAATTTCTTTTATAGTATTTTAACCATTTAACTTTTAGAGTTGAATCTGAGAACAAAAGGTTTTGGTGTGCGTCATAACAAAAAGCTTTCCAGATAGTTTTGGAGTCAACACTATTTACATAGGTTTTCCCTGTGATCCCTGTAACAAAACCCATTATGCCAAATGCCAAACAAATACAAATGTACAGTGAACCCAGCCAACAGTCATTCTTTTTGCCAGCCAGCAACATTAGCATCCGATGACAGTTTTTTTCAGGCAGGAATTTAAGCTTCTTCCTTTCATTTCGAGCCTGTCACTAAACCGTCATAACTTCCGGACGTTTGGCACGGAAGCAACAAAAAACTTGTGAAACTTAAGCTCAAAAGTGAAATAAGGCTTACCCTATGTCCAAACTGCGATTCCGTTGATGGCCACCTCTTCCATTGCTGCTTTTTAGCAGGTCTGTTGCTCTGCCGGCAGAGTGGACCCCGGGCAGCGGAAATTCCGCAAGCGGAGGCACCTTCCTCCGCTCCATTATCGTGTTTCTTGTGGGACTTTCACTGCAAAAAAATTATAGAAATATTTGAAACATAAATAAACATTTTTTGTATTAAAAAGCTTTTATTAGAAAGCATGCAAACGATAAAAATAGACATTAGACGCCCTTCCTTCCACCAACTACCAATATGACTTGCAAAAAACCGTGTGTGCGTCTAAACACGTCGCCCCAAGTCAGAGTCTGTTTTCTTTCAACCATTTCCGTTCATCATGATTACTCAAATTGTTAGCCATTTTACTACCACTCTCTGACATTTACTTTTTGTAGGTCTGTTTATTTTCAATTTTCCCATTTACAATCCACCCGCTAATGAACATACACTCTTTCGTATGGCTCATTTGCCTACTGATCACCCAAAGAAAAATCCTTTTAAAAAGTCTCAAGTGGAATTATGTGTTCATTTTCCTGTGTGTGGTAATTACTGGCATCCATCAACCCTCCAAAAGTAAGTTTATCAATGAATGACACCAATTATTTACGCTTCTTGGCAATTCATCTTTTGCCAGTTTGCCACCCACGAAACTAGGTATAAACACCAAATTTCGGGATGGTATCAATAGACCATAGACCACATAAGAGTCTGTTGGACTTTTGGAGCTGAACCAGAGAGAGACAGTTCATTTCAGTCAATAAAGAGAACTGCCTAACAATGTCTGTTCAAAATTATAGCAAATTTTCTATTTGCAATGGCTTAGCTGCCAAAATCGTAACGATGAAGCAATGTTAACAGGAAGATTATTCATATTCCCTGTAACGAGCTCACAACGAAGCCTCAGCGATATCCTCTACAATTGTAGAAGCCTGTCTTAAATAAGCTATTTAGTATTAAGATCCCTCATTATTTATTACACAACCTATAGCTCACAAATAGGCTATAAAATTACTCAAAATTATTTCATTTATTTTTATTTTCTCCTTGCTCCTTGACTCTACACACTTATCTGTGAAAAACGATTAAAGTTATATAACCATTATATATTTTAACAAGATGTTATTTCCACTTGTTTCGTCTGCAATTTAAAGTAAACTGAGACTTGAGTGTGCTTCATATATTTCATATAGAAAGTAAATAGAGCACTGAACTTGCTTAACTATCATCATAAATGCTTTGACTACTTTACTAGTGCAACCTACAAGCTAAAAGCTGGTCAAGGATATGGAGCAACTGTTTTCTGAAGCTGTGCAATATTTTGGCTATTTGCTTTTTGTAGTGCGTTGTTACTACAAACTATATAGCTTTGTTTGCACATTTTTACGGCTTTTGCGTAGGAGGACCCATTACAAACAGGAGGGCCCTCGGGTACGTTCAAGCATTACGTAAACTCTAGTGCGTCAATTTTTTGGTATACACAATTACATAGTTACAAACTTCAGACTGGCATATCTACATGTAGTAATAATTCGGATCACAAAAACCTTTAACTCACGTGGCGTGAAAACATGGTCATGATCCGAAACACGAAATTATATTGCCGGATATTTTTATAAAACGCCGATACGAGAAATAGAAATTGCAGGAAGCATTATCAGCACTACTCAGATTTGGTTAACTTGCTGTTGCTAATATAGTTATATAGCCATCTATTCAAAATTTCTAATTATGGATTATTGACAGGACATTGCTGAGTCATGCAAATTGACAACTGTTTTGTTACAAAAATGAATATTCAGATCATAAGTAATAAAATATACGTATAGCAAAAGTATTTGTGCATGCTTGCACATTGTAACAGTTTTGTCTTCTAGGCTGTTTAGTAATGGTGCTAATTTCATTCCTATAGTTCTGGAATCCATTAGCAAACTCAACTTATGAATAATAATATTATTATGACTTGAGTAACATTGTGCATCACATTTTTTAGGTATGCACACATTACCCAATACCACACAATGACCTTGCACTGCAATAAAAAAATCTTTTGTCATTCCGCGTCATTATCATTACTCATTACGCTGTACTGATTGCTGATCATCATAATCTTAATATTATTGTTCTCTGACTGATATGGTTCAAATTGGTAGCATGCCGATAGTTTGATTGGCACTTGACAGACATTTGATTGCATTCACTACTGTTTTGGTAGTCGGCAAACCTTTTGTTTTTGCAATTAGTCAACTGGAGCAGTGAATCAGAGGCTATTTCATAACAATACTGTCTGCCCTTTAAAAATAAAGGTCGTTCTAAATCTCTAAAAAAGCATAATCTGTGTAATGCCACTAAAGAAAAGCGGTTTTGCCTGAAAAACCATTTTATTTCTTTCCCAACAGCATAACAGAACATTACATTAGAACTTGTCTGTTTTTGAAAGATATCATTATTTTCACCCTAGGTCCTTTTGAATGAGAATGCCAAGTTGTTAAAATAAAATCTCTGGAGATCAAGATCAACTATTAAACCCAGGGAGGATAAGCTTACATAAAACAACCCAGTATTTCCCTTGTGTCTTTGCAGTGTTCAGTGAAGGAAGAAAACACTCTAAAATGTTTAGATTTTTGTGATGATAGTACTGCTCGTGTGCAAACAATAACAACATGAAAAACAATAAGCCAGAGAGAAACAGAAAGATGATCATGATTCATAGTAATAGTGGCTATGATGAGAATGTAATGTGGACTCTGTGTGTAATGTTATGGCACGGCATACTACAAAACAGATGCACTATCACTCACTCCCAGACTACGTCTCGAGCTTCTGTGTGTAGTCTCCTCTGCCAACTCATAAAATATTCATAAGATTTCATTCATTTAAATACTAGTCCGTTACACAAAAGCACTAATATTCCTTCTCGCATGTGTGCATTTTTGGTTATGCGGCTGCTGCCACTCGTTTTTTGTTCTCTACTTCTCATTCTCATACATTTTGACATTGACTATGATATGCGTGCGCTTATTACTACACTTTATTCGCTGCCTTACAGCCGTATTATTATTGCGATAACAAAAAGACCATCAAGTTGTAATAATGCTGTTACGTTGTAGAGTAGTAATTTTCCCAAATTTATCAGAAAGACAAGAGCGCAGAGATATAATTTTACCATGATCATTATTACAACAAGCGTTATGGAATATGAAATAGATGCGATACCTATTGCCATTGCCTATCTCTCTGCATTCTCCGCATTTTATTCCCTAACCAAAAACCAACTGCCTCTAACGCGCTCCATGCATTATGCATAAAACCAACCAAGAACATAATGGATGCGAAAAGTTCTCATTTTTTGGAATGTTTTTGCCTTGCTCAAGCCCATATGTATCATCTTCAACCATCAACGTTGGGCTAGCTTCTCTCCAAGAAGCCGAATATCCTTTGCTAGTAGGAAATGATAACAAATGGCACATTTGGGCTGTATGTGTGGCTTATTAAATTGATATTCATTGTGTATTGTTGCTCTTTGCCTTTCCTACTAATAATATTATCGTGGTGTACTACTAATAAACTCAAGTTGGTTGAAAGGTGGAAGTAGGTAGTATATCTAGCAAACTGCATTCCAGCTAAGATCATGCACAATAAACACAAAAGAAGTGAACTACTATAAGCATTTCATTTTCCAAAGTGCATGGATTGTAGTCATTGTAGTATAGCGTAATGTAAAAACGACGGCGACGCCATGAGCAAGGTCACAGACATTCCGCAATGTAATTCCATAAGTTCCTATCCGACTCCTACTATGTTGCATGAAACCAAGTATGGAATATTCCAAAAACTTCCTTCCTACTTCCAACGTCTACGCAGACAGTTAAAAGTCATAGGAAATGTAAGCTCACGTATTTGTACAGAACGTTTGGAACGTCTAGAAAAACCCACTTGAAAAGTATAGCAGGAAGTGGAATGCAAGATTTTTGTGTGCTTAGCTTGCAGCGGAATGGCTAGGGTGTAAATTTATTAAATCGATAAAATGTGACTGCCGACTGCCTTAATTGGACTGTGCCACGTTCTAAGACAAACGCTTGATTAGACATTCCTCAGAGTTTGTGTGGAAAATGCTTAAATATTTTAATGAACAGCCTCACCCTTTCCATTTCTATCCAGTTTCTTTAGGTATGCGGTGTGCATATGCATGAAAATTTCGTGATCTATTGAAGAGCAGACAAAAGACCACTAACATGCCGGAATGTTTAACCGATCTGCTGCTTTTCTTAAATATACATCAGAGGTAGAAAAATCTTAAGCGCAACGCAAACATGTAAAAATACATTTTCTTAAAGTCTACTTTAAAAAATTGCAATTAACTTTTAATGTTCTTCATTAGCATCCAATGTGACGGAAGTGAATTGCAAAACTGCACTATTACAAAAAAAACGTACGTGTTTTCATAACACTCCCTAGAATATTTTTTGCATAGGTTTACAACAATAAGCAGTCCAACGTCTCACTTTTTACATTGTCAACCCAATTTTTTCTTTCTTAATTTTTACTTTTTGTTGCATGCGACATGTAAGAAAAATCTTTAAAAATGCAATTTTCACTCCTTTCAGTACTATTTGCACGCATGCAACTTAAGTAAAAGGAAAACCCAGAGTTCAATGTTACACGACATCTTACTCAAAATAATATAAAGTGGCTCAAGCTGCACCGCTGCACGCATTCACCTAAACATTTTACTCGAGACTTTGTAACAAGCTAACAATAAATACCCTCAACATTTACAATTTTCACGCTAGACCTCAATAAAAATAAAACGAAAAGAAATTCTTTTTAAAACATGTAGCACCTCATGATGTTTGACTCGCGTCGCCAGAATACATTTTAAGCAACTTGAAATTTGCATGCTGCGACCAACAACAGAGAATAACAGCGAAGCAATCAATACTTCATTTTTCATTGGGGCACTCAATACAAATTTTATTACAATGAGAGTGCAGTACAGTGCATAGAGAGTGTGTTCCTACCTTTCTTGTAAAAAATAATGACTAACCAACCAACTAACTAAGCACCACCTGTAGACATTTTGTTCTCACCTGGCCACCAGCAAACCCACCCACCATCACTTTTGCCATTTTATATTCTCACCCATGAGCAAGTACATATTATGCACAGAGGATAAAGCCCAAAACACGCTCTGTAGTAAAACAGTGGCTGCAATTTATTTTACTATTTTGTACAAAAATCTTACACGATCGAAATGTCACGATTTGCATTGTAACAAAAACACGAAGAAGGAGTTGTCATTCTGTTTCATTTTTTTGACTTGGTGATAACTTTATGAATTGGAAAGACGTGTTACTATCAATAACAAGCTTTGAATCTACTAATATATAAAAACATGCTGGCAAATGCTATCTGCTATTGGTTAAAATTGTCCATTTTTTGTGTGTATTATTGAACGACAACAATATAGAACACATAAATGAAAATGCTAAGTTGTGCCTGATGATGATGAGATGATGCCGATGGACCTTAATTGGGTCAATGGGCACGAATTTTGTGCACAGAAAACAGATACTTCTCTGCTAAACTACATGCTTTATGCTGTATACAATATTGTAACTTGAAAAGCAATTTTAGGTAACACCAACAATAATAAAGGCGGTGATTACCTTCCCCACCACCACAAATGCCACTAATGTATCTTTATCCTTATGGCATTTTCATTCATCACCAGTAATAATATATGCAGTAGATAAAGTAGATATGTGACTGAACACAAGACGGCACCAACTAACAAAGTCGCGAATAAATATACCTTCTAAGCAATAAAGCTATAGACAGAATGTGTTTTTCCTAATGGTTAACTTGGTTAGTAAGGTGGTGGTAAGAGTAGTAGGAAAAGTGAGCCATCAGCGTCATCGTCATGATTATCATCATTAATGCATTTGTAAGTTGTCTTGTGACAAAAAAGCGGAAAACCTTTTTTAGCAATCACACTGCATCCATATATCATCAGCAACAGTGTTGGGTTTTGCTTTCATTTCGTTTGTACATTGTTTGAATACACAAGTTACCTAACTAGCTGCAGCTGCAATTGTCAACAAACTGCAATTCTGAATCTTAATGCTCGCATAAGTTCCATTTTGGTTCGAGGCCGTTGATAGTGAAAACGGTGAACAGAGCAGGTGCAGGTGTGCATAGCACCGTAGATAAATTCTAAAGATTTGTATCATTTTTTGCATTGTCGTTGTTCACCCCTTAACACATTAAGCATTGGGATGAGGTTTTGGGGGAATGAATATCTTGATGGACTTATTAAGAAGATGCCACTGACCATGCCGATTAGAACACTGTTAGATTGAACGAAAGTAGCAACTAATAGCAGAGCTTATCTCCTGCTAGAAGTAATCCCTGAATGCACAGTGCAGACATATGATGTCGTATAAAAATGCCAACAAAGTCCAAAATCAATATAGGTACTTGGTACAACAACCCCCAAAGCCAAGCGCCAACCCCATATTAATTAAATATTAGAACATCCCCTTAGAAAAGACTAGCGGATGAATTAAGCCCATTGTGGATTTACGCTTTAACAAGCACAAAAGCACTTTAATTGCGGTATTGCGTATTAACCTTTTACTAGAAGGGACATGATTAATAGCATGACATGACACGCAATTATACAAATGTTACTGATCCTATCACACTATAGCCCTTAATATAAGTTGATCATAGGCTCACAGCTTATAAAATCAACATTTCCTACAACACACAATTTGATTCACGTTTAAACCACACAACAGCAACTGAAGATACTTCTAAGTTTAAACTATTGTTCAGTTAAAAGTGTACAGTGTACACTTTTGTTTTGTTACAGTTGATGCTCCCTTTAATTAACTTTAAAAAACAGTAGAGCAGTGTGTGACTGGGCAATCAAATTATGATATTATGAAATAACTTTTAGATTTAAGCACAGCATGAAACATTAATCCATTATATCCCTTCTCTTTTTATAGCTGAATAAAAAACTGCATGTGTGCATTGTTATATAACTTTAATTGAATTGTTTGATCAATAGCTCTGCATTTAAAAGGGAGGGATTATTAGAAGGTGAGTATGTTTGTTTGTTTGCGTCTGTGTTTGAAGTGCCAACCTTTGCCAGAATGCCAAAACAGCTTCAGGGGATCTTTAAAGGTATTCAGGTAAACTGCTACTAGTTTTCTTCACGTATAGGTATTTTGAATAAACCATGCGAGAATAAGCCTATGTATCAATTTCAGTGTAATTTGCAAAAGGTGGTAATATACCAGTAGAATGCAGGCTAATGGCACAACTCTCAAACAACAAATAAGAACAAAGAAAGGTTAAAATTTTGCTTAAATAATAATATGTGCACCCACACACGTTATCGCGGCGGATTGTATGGTGGATTTATAGGTTGTTGCAAGATAGTTAAAATTACTCATTCAGCCATTCATCCATTCATCACCAATACTAATCTTGCACCTCATTCATCTTTGTTGCGACTTTGTAATTACAATTTACAATGCAAACTGATATTTTCTTTTTATCTTCCAAAAGTATTTGGTTTGTTGTTGCATAAAAAAGACAAAGCATTTTTTCAGGTGCAAACGCACATCATCGAGACAAACAGATCAATGGGATCTCTCTCATATATGTAGGAACAAAGAAACAAAAAAGCAATAAAAATTATCGAATTCATTCATTCCACCCATATGTCTACGTAACTTGACTTCTTGTGAGATCAAAGTCCAAATTGCACGTTTCACTCACAACTTACTACTCACCTTCGACAAAATTATGTTTGCAAACTAATTTCAAACAGTAATGATGCATAATGACTAGCAAATAATGCCAAACAAAAAAACGTATGTACTGCGCAGGTGAGTGCAGTAGTGCAAACTTGCAAATATGCTTTCATAGATTTTTTATATATCAACCGTGTATCCATATATCCACTCTTCAAACAATTTCGTATATTATGAAGGCTGACAGATTGATTATTGTTATTACTCCAAAACTGTAATGGTAAAACTTGAGATTGAGATAAGTTTTCAGACTAATAATTTCCAATACCTAATTTTTTTCTGCGCACACCGGGTTATACGTTTTGCTTTCATAGGCCAAGAAACAAGTTCAGGAAGAAAATAATGTAGACTAGCCCATAGGCAATGATTTTCATTTTATTTTAACATTATCCCAAGAATGAAGATTCATAGCAGCATAAAATGTAAATCAAAAGAAAAAAAGGTTAGTCAAAACAGTTTTTAAAAAAATTCAATGCACCTGCAACGCTGCAAAAAACTGACCATTTGACTGATTGATAACTGCCACAATTTCAAGAGGTTTTTGGTTATGCGCTAAAAATTACATGGTTTGTGCACAAAACAAAAATTAATGACTGCATTTTTCAGATCAGTGTTCATTTTTTAAAAGTCTGACGTAATTTTAAAATAAATCAAATTCATAGAAAAAAAAACTCAGTTCGAAAGCCGACTAGTTCGACTCCGAATTTCCAAATGAAGTAGATGCATATCTGCAAGATACTTAAGTGCAGACTGTATCATGATGGTCAGTGTATGGTGTCTTCATTCACCAAAAGTGCACCAATCCTGTTTCCTGTTTTCATTTCATACAAAACCCAAACCCTTCCCAAAAGCAGTGCTAAATCTTCGTGCAAAATTTCCGCAAGGTGTTTAGCGTTCCATGGTACGATTCCCGCTTTCATCGATTTATTTTTCAGGTATTTTCCACGCTGCCTCTGCCTTTCGCCTCCTCGTTTAAACCAACTTAATAAAGTGTTTCTGCAAAAACTACTTTTCTCGAGGTCACGTCACTTATAATTTGGCCACAGTAAACCTTCAATGAAACTACACACACATGGAAAACGTGGGCTTTAATAGCACTCTAGTGAAAGCTATAGTTTTTATTTTCTCCGGAGAGTCCGGAGGTGGATCAATGTCGGGGTTTGGTAAATTGTATGCCTTGTCATGTGTCGTGTGTGCAACCATAAAACCTTTTGCCTGTGTATTTTTCCACATTATCAATGACAAGCTCTGGAATTATAAAAAGTGTGGCGAAAAGAGACAGAGTGGAAACGGGTGTAAATGGCAAAATAAATCGAAGAAAATGTTTCTCGCTTGGCTTCATTTAGGTATTAGCTTTACACACATTCTATCTATCTCTTCTTATAAGCCATGATACTATTGATGACGACAACTGAACTCCATTCGAGCCATTTATCATTCATTTAGAAAGCTTACCTACACATTTTCCAATACAAAATATTATATCAGTTTAGCGTGCTGACCTATAGGCTTATATTTTTATGGGTTTGATATTGGACTGTACCAGATAAAAATATATGGAATGAGTGCAACTCGCGCGAGTCAATGACAATGATGTCACCAAGCTCAGAAATGAAAGCAGGCATTCAGTATTGCTTTTGAACCTTTTTTTCGTATTCATTCGTCATAGTTGTTATTTTGCATGTATCCCAAATTCATTACATTTTCTTCATGCTATTCATTATTCATCACGCTCGTATAATGACAATATTGAGAAAATGAGTATTTCAAGTTGATAAAATAGCCCATTAACACTACACGAATAATATGACGTATTTATAAACATTATGACCAAATGTATGAGTCACCTTAGTTTACTTGAATTTAATGGCTAAGTTAAAAATGACCTTTTGTGTATTTGTCTTCATTTTTCTGTGAAGTTCATTCAGCAGAAGCACCAGACCTATTTAATGTTGTATCATTTTGACCACAAAAAGCATTTTGTAATATTTTGTTTGGAAATGTGCCTTGGGCTAATATTGAATGAGTTGCAATGCTTGAAATGCGTACCACAATTGTGGGTTCCAAAAAATGAATACGAACTTTGTTCACTGGAAATGTGCTAACTCTTTTGTAAATCTGTTAGCCAATCCATAAGCTCCCACTACTGTACATTTCCGCGATAAAAGTGTTAATGCACGCAAAACGCTAATCCTAATCCTCTTCACTTTAAAAAGCTCCAACAAGGACCAAATTAGTTCAGAAGATAAGTTTAGACATCGACAAAAATAGTACAGAAACAGGTTTTTACAAAAAACTTGAACAAAATTATTACAGCCGGTAAGCCAGATAACCTCTATCACTGTCATTGGATTTTGTAGCCACTTCTTCAGAATTCATGGTGGAATGTTTTGCCTCGTGTGCTGCAATTCAATTCACACACAAGTTTATATGCATGCGAATTTTATGCCTTTCTGCAAAGTTGTACATGGATGTTGTCTGCATGCTGAATCATTGATTAGCATGTTTTATTACCAGGTCGTAAAAGAGAGCTTTAAAAAGACGAGTTGTCAGAAAGGTACAAAGTGCATTGCATCCCGGCAATGGAACATCAACACACGAAGCAATAGTGTACAGCTTCTTGCAAGAAGATATTTTTGACGTGTGTGTGATGTGAAGTTAGTGAAGTGAGCATATTTGTGTACCTGTTGACCATGACGTAAAGCTTCCAAACAATTTTTTGCGAAAAGATGGAATATCGTAAAAGACGGAAGATGCAAAATATTTAGGTACTAAGTCGTAAAGGAATTTTACCAATTGATCTAGTATCATCTAGTTAATCTGGATGACTAATTCCACAAAATTTTTATTTTGAGATTATTCAATGCAATCTAATTCAAAGTAAAAATAAGTCGTTGGTACATAAGTAAATAATTTATTAAATTCTACAATTGCTTTATTGTGAAGATGTCTGGATATTAAATGGACAGCAATTTAGGCTAACAAGCATTTTATCCAAATGAATAGCTAAAAGGCAATCCCAATCCATTTTCTGGTAACAAGTTTTCGTTGTTACTGTGCTTGTTACAAAGTTCATAGAACCTTTTCAATTAAGCTTAATAGCATTTAAAGAATTAACTGCTGCTGTGTACACTTCTTAAATGCTACACAGAGATAAGTTATCAGGTTAAGTTGACAACTTTTCAAGTTACAAGCCCGGATTATAGACTGTCAGCTTAATCAGTCAATTATCAAGCTTGCCACTTTTGCTCTTTTAAAACCAGAACGTGGACAGATACAAAAAAAATACTAGCATAGTTCTTGATTTATGTTTAAAGTACATTTTAAAGTCATTCCACTTACCTCATGACATGATATTCCAACTACATAGAAGTTAATGTGCTTACACAAGCAATAATTATGATTAAGTTGTTGCCTCCAACTTTCTGGATGAAAATTTAAAAAATTCCAAAATCACTTATTCACTTTTTGCACTTGTTTTTCTAAACTCTAGAAAATATTTTTTAAGAAGTTGGTTTCATCAACATTTTAATTTTTTGTTTCCTTCCTTGTGGAAAGATAAAAAATGGTATGAAATGAACAAAGGCAAAATTAAATTGCCTTACTCTAAACACTCAAAAGTGTACAGAGAGATAAACTAATACTTTTCCTTATATTTTTCTCGCTTCCAATTAGATATTTCTTTTTAAATTCCAGACACAATCTGGGAATTCCGCAAATTATTCTTTTCAAGCAATCACTTTGCTCAAAACCAAACCATTAAAAAATATTATTTCGTTTGTTTGTTGTTCCAATCATTTGAAAATTTGAATGTTTCAATCCAGTTGATGTTTACACTATTTTTTCTTTCAAATAAATTGTAAATTATTGAAATCTAAATTTTAATCCGCAACAATCATTTATTTTCATGGGCGATTTTTTCAATAAAATTATTTAAAACATTTGCAATTGCTGCAGATTAATTTTTACTATTTTATACCGCGCACACAACACAAACTCATCAAAATTAGCATTTAATTACTGTATTTTGTCTAAGACTCTAAAGTTTATACACAGAAAGTTATAAACTTGAATCTAAAACATGAGTTTTTTTACTGAGCACTTTATATTTAAATGTTTATCCCTAATTTGTATTTTTACAAATAAACCACCAAGAGAGCCCAGATAGTAGTTCAACTACTACAAAGCTACTACTTTACTGGACATTGGAGACGGAAGTGGGAAATGTTTTTGTGGCTCTAAAATAATGTGTATGTGTGTTGGTTGTGGATTGCAACTTGCAACTTGACTCTGTTTTTCCTCAGATGTTGTGTAAAATAATTTATTTACATTGAACCTAAAACCAAAGACACATTACTTGAGTTTGACTGCTGTGTTGGGATACTACTCTAGTATCCTTTTCTCAATTGAGTATCATAGCCCAACACTCTGCTGATTCTGTAGAGTAGTACGTAAAGTAG
This sequence comes from Entomobrya proxima, assembly GCA_029691765.1. NCBI lineage: Eukaryota > Metazoa > Arthropoda > Collembola > Entomobryomorpha > Entomobryidae > Entomobrya > Entomobrya proxima. The sequence goes on from CM056168.1 coordinate 2,389,105, forward strand.
TATGAGTAGCTCTATATGTCTTTTTACTACTCACCTTGCCACCAAAACTTGACTTGATAGTATTTTACCGTGAATTGAAGTAGTGCTGGTTGCTGGTAACGTTATAATGCAATACGGTACAAAGTTGTACGAATGTACAACAGATAGATAGAGACGTACACAATCAAAAAGCAATGCACTCTCTCTGTTCTGTTCTTCTATCCAATGCTTTTTAAATGCTGTGTGGTAAATAATTGCAGAGTGAAACGCGGAGTTCTGTGAGTTGAGTAGCGTATTGTTGAACAGACGGACTGTGACTGACTCAGAAAAGGATTGAAACTCCCTGCAACAGTCACACAGGCAGACACACACAAGCAAGCTTTTAGTATTACTTTTTTGTGTGTGGTGCGTGTGTACATTTTTGTGGCATATTCTGATTCTGGGGGAAAAACTCGCATTGTGAAACATCGCAACGGTCAAACTCAAACAGACACAAGCATTTTTGTTGGCTTTTAGCATTATAGCGTATTTTTATATATATGCAACCATGTAGCTTCATGTGTGTTGGAGATTCTTCTCACATTTTCTCACGTTTGTATGTATCGGTATTTCATTTCAAGCTTGTCGGTCTTTGCTTTTTTTTCTATTAAGCTAAACTATAATGCGATATACAATGCAAAAAAATGAACTGTATCAAAACATATATGAAGTATACATAGTAAGCTATTTAGTATAAAATGTTATAACAGGGTATCCATTTAATATTATGAACGTGCTGAAACTTTGAAGTGCTTGCTTTTTTGATACTGATGATGATGATAATGCAAAGCCAAAGCTTTTATTGGAGAATACATAACAAAATAGAAAAGTTTTTCATTGTATGGTAATTCCTCTGTTGTAAAAGCTTACGTATATTCTGTTGTGTTGGCTGATAATGACATATGAACAGTGAAGATCAAAAAGGACAGAAACATGCACGTTTTTGGCTTGTTGTTCATGAAAAAGATAAAGGAAGATTGGTGTAGCGGTAGCTTAGAGAGTAAAAGCTCACGTACCGAAAGATATGGATATGTCAGTTTTCTGAGAAGTGACAATAATGCTTCTCCGCTGCTGGCATGAGATATTCTTTGAGTTACTTGGTTCGGTTTGGCTGACAAAGGATTAGGGGAATGTTGATGATGACTTTTTGGAAGGAGGATATTCAGCGGTTTTGTTACAAGTTGTGTGGTGGTGAAAGCCTGGGGGATCATGTTTCAGGGAAATGTTTTTGTGGAATGCTTTAAAATGTCAAATTTTGAAATATGAAAACGCTCGGAAATAATTTAAAGAAAATATGGTGGAATTTTTCTCCAGTAGATATTAGGTCGAGATTGTGATAGATAGTATCATTAAGCAATATGTCCATCAAGTTGCAACCATAGATTGTTTCTTTTTTAATTTCTTTTAAATTGTTGGCTAACCAAACGGGTTCTTCTTTCTAATTCTTTAATTAATTTTATGTCAGAATAGTAGCTGGACAAAATTATAGCAAAGAAACTAGTATAAAATTGTGCAGATCTTGGAACAAAGAGTTACCCATTGTCATCGCGTTACTTTTCATTAATGGAGGTATGTAGCCATCTAGTGGCAACACGAAGTGGAATTATGGTATAAATTCGTACATTCAGCATAACAGACCATAAGAATCATAGATGTCCTTGTTATCATAATCATTAAAGTTTGGATTTGCAAGCTGTCTCAAATGTCAAAGTGGAATAAATTTTTCGAATGCATTAATTTATAAACGAAACTGTTGCATCCTGGCTAAAAATACAATAGTGTACCTATGGAGCTTCGTAATGGATATGTGGAAAGTGGTCACCAGAAATTGGATTCAATTTTTCTCTGAAAATGGTAAAGGATGAATGGTGAATCTTTCGTATTCCGTCGTAAGTTTACAGGGAATATTTTGATACGTTTGAAAACGGATAATAGATGACCATGACGTACACGGAGCTTGATGTTCAAGAGGACGATTCTACACTTCCGAAACTTCACGTTTTCGTGAAAGAACTTTTAAATTGGCTTGGAGTACTAAAACAATACATTTTCTTAATCTTTTATGCAAATCTTTGATGAATATATATTATAATGCATAGTGTAAATTTTATCTATAGTTGGCAGCTATTTGCTTGTTTGTAATTTACGGAATTTTGTACATTGTCTACGAGGTGGCTTTGGATTTAACTCATGTTCGCTGGGCTTTTACCGGTTTTTTGATTTGTTGTGCTGTTGACGTGATTTCCTATTGGATTTGCAGATATGCCGTTTCAGATGCAAGCGGAAGTGAAGAAATCTTAATTTATATTGTAATGGATGATTTTTATAGGTTTTTAAAATTTTATGAATGTTAAGAATGCATTCAAAACTTAGATTTTTAATTTTGTTCTAGGTGCTTGTCATACAAATTGTCACAGGCTTGTTTTATTTCCTTGCCCCGATCATAGTTCTAGCTACCTATAGATTCAGCCCAGAAAAGTCAATGATAGCTGGCGAACATATTTTGGAAGATAATCAGGAAAAATTGGCTCACACTTTGGAGGACTATGTGGATCCGGATCCATGTCATGAATTGAAAGATGATTATAAAAGGGAGCCGCTGGTAATCATAATTTCCCTAACTTTCCATACAACATAATGCACGGTACATAATGAATTTGCAACCTTTTTTAAGTGGCAATGTGGATACGTAAAATCCATAAAAACAGCAGCATGGTGCATGTGGATCTCATTGGTACCAAAACCGCTGGTCTGCTATCTTCTCATTCGCATTTTGCAAAGTTTGCGCAAAGCCAGAAAACAAAGGACTGGAAACCGAGTAATGTAACATCTTATGATGCGATGCGATCGGATAAATAGCCAGATATGTATAAAATATAATGATTCAAGTGTTCATGTTTATTATTTTTTAAATAAAAATGTCCAAGCATCCTCACGCGTTTTCATCTTTTTGCGATTTTTCTTTTATTACGCGACTTTTTTTTACATTGTATGAAAATTTACACCGTGAAAATAGTATAACATTATGCTGTAATGCAAAATTACAATAGAACTCTATAATCTATCACATTTTACAGTAGAGCATTTTTAACAATGTATAATGCAATTAGTAAACCGAAGCTACTGGTAACACCAGACGCACTAGCTTCAGTTGTGGTTTCCTCTGTGGAACCGCCAGCTCCAGTGGAGGACCCAGTGACTCCAGGACCTTCAGAGGAGGATCCAGTGACTCCAGGACCTTCAGAGGAGGATCCAGTGACACCAGGACCTTCAGAGGAGGATCCAGTGACTCCAGGACCTTCAGAGGAGGACCCAGTGACGCCAGGACCTTCAGAGGAGGACCCAGTAACAACTGGAGGTTCACTAGAGGTTGAACCAGTAACCTCCGGGGGATCAGCCGTTGTTGAACTGGGATCGTCTGTGAAAAGATTAGATTCAGCATTTTCTTCTTCCACTTCGGCATTATTAAAGAGTTCGAGATCGTCAATCATAACTTTCCAGGAGCCTATATTACCACATAATCAAAGCAATGTAATTTTTTAAATAACTTTTAATATCTTTCCTTGTAACGATTTAATTTTCGTACCATCCTCCTCTGGAATTACTCCGCAGCTAGTAAAAGCCACAAGAGAGGAAAGGGCTACAATCGCAAATAAAAACTTCATTTTGATTCCTTATATATTTCGTCCTGCGAAAAATGTAAAAGTGAAAGCACAAGAGAAACTTATAGGGTCTTCAGTCTAAGCGCGAACTAATACTGATTTGTATGGTGGTTCCCGTTGGACTCCCAGTAGAAAAGTGAACTTGTACCAGTTAATACTCTTCTTTTTATCTGGCCAACTGATAACTAGCTTTAGGGATTTAATTTAGGTGGTACTACTATTCCAAACAGTTTGATTTTTATCGATCGCACAATGCTAATCACGTATCTATGATTGGGTTTGAATGGGAAACATGAAACCCTAAAAAATACTCGCATTATATGCTTGAATTAAGTGTTTATGGAGGAAACCGGCGAGCGTCAGTCCAAATCAAACTAAAGTACGTATGTCCGCCTTCCAAAGAGCGTCAAATTATCATTATCTGTTCCATGATGATAAGACCTTTTGATGAGTCGCCTTGTTTGCTGTAGGTTGTAGCTAATATGATGCTCTTACAACAAAACAACTGATGACAATTTGCGTAATTAATATTTTTTCCTTATCTTGTATCATCATCACACTGCAAAAATTCTGCTCTTTTTCTCATGCTCTTAACGAATGCAAAACGGTTGTTTGATGACATATTACCCAAAACGTTTCATATTTATTATTAAAGTCTGAGAGTGTCTGCTTTACGGGGAAACCTGTATGATTGAGTGACAGAGAGAGAAATCGTCAAGTCGCGCAAACTTAAGCTTTTGCACAAGGACAAATGTTAATTGTAATAAATTCTCTGTTTAGTTGTTCACAAGCCACTTGCCACTTGCCGATCAGGCATTGATAACAACCGGGTTAAAATATAGTGAGTTTGACATAATCGGACAGTTTCGTATTTCATGGTATTATGTCTATGTATTTTCCATATCTGAACAATTATTGACGAGAGAATTAAATTTCGGTTTTATCCCAGATCACACAGATGCTTATCTTTTGTGGAATTGTTTGGTTTGGAAAACACGCAGGCTTCAAGTTCACTGCTGCAACTTCCCAGAATGCATTACCTGTTGGAAGGTGACATTAAAACAAGTGCTAAGGTTGCGTGTACCCATAAAACCCTAATAATTATGAAATGCTTTTCCATAAAATATGAAATTCTATTTGCAAAAAATGCAATCAGAAATGTTGTGCATTTGTTTTATTTACTAGTAAAACGTTTTATTACAGGGAAACGTTTAAAAAAATAAATGCTGTTATGTAAATGCCGAATGAGTCATCAGGCAGACAGATGCAGTTAAAACTTAATGGTTATGAACGTAATACAAATAGTTATTTGTAAGAGTCATTTAGTTAAAAATAGTAGAGATCAGCTATCAGCTATAACAAAGGATAAGTATCAACTTGTTGATGACTAATAACTTGACAATTGAATTACATCACGTTTTTGATTGTACATTTTGTTTTTACAAAAGTTTCAAAAGCTATCGCGTCAATATTCTGTTAAAACAAATATAAAAAACCAAGTGGGTGACATAAAACTTGATGATGGGTATTTTGAGCGTGTTAATTTTTTATCTGATCAAATTAACCAGTGCCCAGTGGTATGTCGAACTTTAGTCTTCATCATACACAGAATGATAGAATAGAATAGTTATTTCACGTGTCATTCATGAAAAGAAAGAGTGATTAGCGAGACAAAAGCTGTTTGTTCCTTAATTCATCGTACTGTTATGTAAGGCAAGATGTTATTGATCTATTAATTGTGTTTATTTTATGAATGAATCATAAATTATTTAGGTATGTAGGTAGGCCGTGATTTATCAGCAATTACAAATTATAGAGCAATGCGTTTTACAACTTATCAATCACTTGATAAACACAAGTTAAGTGAGAGCATAAATGAACTTGGTACGAATAATCTACGCCAGTTAAGGTGTGCAGGACATGTAGATGAACACTATTCGACGTGTAAATAGCTGGAAGTAATAAAGAGTGATGAAATTAACGTTTTTATTCGACACAGGTAATACGAGAAATGCGTTTAAAATTATAACTCAGAGCTTACTAAATAAGATAATGAATTATTGCGATAAACTAAATTATGAAGAATAATACATTTCCAACTCACTCCAACTCCAACAACGTACAAAAATACAAAAATCTCAGCTATTTCAAAATACAGAAATTTTGAAGTCTAATTAAGCTTTATAAACTAAATCATAATGGTGGGGGTAGACTGCAGCATTGCACGTCCAAATTGTTTAGTGCTGTATCGTCTCCACCTATTAGAGTAAAAAGAACGTATTTTTATGATTTTTAGCAAATATTTTTTTTGCAAAATGCAAGATTACTTTTTATAATAACTTACTATGCCCCTTTGCATTCTCCACTTGCGTTCTTATCCCACACATTGCTTTCCCATAACTGCACAACTGCGGCTCTGTCCACTCTCCCCAACTTAGCCCACTACCTTCCAAATAGCTAACATTATTGATAACCGAATTAGAACAAAAGATTCTCAGGTTATTAGCCGCCGTGTCATCATGAGTCTTTTGACTTTGCTCCGAACGCAATTGAAATCCCACTGCGTAGCTATCCGGGCATTCATAACTCACTCCATAAGTTCCCCATTTGCCCACCAAACTTTGTATTTGTCTGGAGGTGCTGTGCAAAACCTTTTGAGGCTCTCCGATAAGCCCGCACATAAATGAAACTCCGTTTAACGCCGTGTCATCTCCGGGACCTTGAGCTGGCTCGGTTTTAAGGCGCATGCCCCTAACATACGTGTTATCTGGACAGAGTTCAAAGTCTCCCCATTCGCCCCAGTCGGTTACCCTTGGGCTGTACAATATTTCAATGGATGATGATGACGAGGTTGGTGTAGATGCTTCAGTTGAAGATGGAATTGTTGCACCATTTACTTTTAAAAGGGAAATTTGGTACAGTAGGGTAACCAACAGGAAATAGGGACGAAGGTTTAAGAAACTTTCACTTGAAACCATTTTGAAATATCCACTGAGGAACAGCTTGATATTCGCATCTACTATTCGATTTAATTCACGTAAACTATGAACAAATCCAAAACGGCGTCTGCAACTCAACTTGTAAATTAAGTAGTTTGACTGGAAATTTTTCCTGGTCTGAGTCTCAACAAAACAAAAAATGTCTCAACATTTACCTCTCGTTTGTTTATTTATATTTACGCGTAGTTTACATCAAAGATCAGTTTTTACTACAAAGCTGTGCATGTAGTACACGTCAATTAAGGAATAAATTCTTTGAAAAGTTGCCTTATTGCCTGTTACGAGTGTTACGTATTTCATGGCTTATCAACACAGTATGTACTTTTCCATGAAAAGTGCTCATTCTTAATAACGTGTAATGCGAACTCTGACTTTCTTGGTGGTTATAAAATGTTTAGCCCTAGTTTCAGATAAAAATGAATTTGATATGAAATACAGTGAAATATTGCGATTTAAATATAAAGATCCAGTTCATACATAACAGCAAATTATGGTTATCATAATGTTAATTGGCTGTACTATATTACCACTGCGCTATATTCATTTCTGCGCGTTTTTAATAATGGCCTGACTTTTAATCAATTGTAAAGTAAACTTTAAACTTTTATTTAAGTAATAGGTGCGTCATTTGGAGTCACCAGTTAACTAGTTTTAATCATCATCACTTTGCATGAAAGATGAAACCGCGCATAATTACCGAACATCTATTTCTATTTTCAGTGATACAATTCATTCATTTAACCAGTCACTTTTACACGCTGTCGTGTTGCAATAATCTTTATAGCTTTTTTATTAGTTACATATTACAACAAATTATTACATGTTTCTATAATGGTTAGTTATACATATAGTCTACTAATTAGCTTAATTTATTTTTGGATTTATCATGAACTCAGCGAATGCAAGAAAGCCTTGCCTTTTTGCCTTTGTCAATTTTTTTATATCAATGAATTTAAATGTAACATAAGATATTATATGGATAGAGTGACAACCTTCAACCTTCAGCTATCGGACGTTTTTAGTGTGACATCCTTTAGAAACTGCTGTGTGTGTAAATATTATGTACGCCATTTTTTCGGACTTTAAATGGCAATTTGTAGCATTTATCCAGTTGACATGCAATATATGTACACATTGTCATAGGCTGTTGGGTTAGGACATGGGTGTTGGGATTGGAATGATATCGAGAATAGGTATTAGGTATTATGACATGATGACGTTTTTATGTTTTACAAGCTTTAAGGTTTAATATGTCATTTGCTAATATTTGCAGGAATGTTTGCAAATGATTTATAACCCCCGAACTTTTATTGCTTTGAATTTTAATGCATAAAAAAGCTTGTCCCAAAGCGATACCATTTTAGTTTTTAAACTTAAACAGTACAGTTCGGAGCTTGTAATAATTGACTAAAAACTGCATTGTGTAAAATGTTGTCAAATGACAATCTTCACAATACTGCGTAGCGTTTGCCTTGAGTTAAAGATTGGCAAACCAAGTTCATGGTAAAAGGTCATCTTTGTCCAAATCTTAAATAACGATTAGTGAATAAGCGTCTATTTAAGTAAATTTTGTATTTACTCACACAAAATTGACAAAATGAAACTTTGACAAGCTCAACGCTACAAACGAGATGAACAATTTAAGTTGTATTTTTAATGCATGCTAGATTATTTGAGAAAAACTGTGTCAGAGTATATATCAACACTACCTTACCTCAAATGGAAAATTCTAGTTTATACTTTATGAATACATAACCTCGAAGCTCCTTTTTCCAGACAAGCAAAATTCATTGTATAGCATTGTATTTTGCTTTTGCATTTGCACTTTGTTCCTGTCCTCTCCAACACGTGCAACTTTGAACATTGCAAAATTGATTCATTGATACCTTATTAAAATAGCCATAACAAGGACGCTCGCACATCATTGATCGCATTGATGCTGAACGCAGTCGCAGTCGCTGAAAACCCACGGTCGATATGTCAACAGATATTGACAATGGATGTATGTCATGTTTACAATGGATTTGCAATTCAATTCAAATCGAGATAATAAAATTGACTCCCTAATCCACATTTCAAAAGCAAATTGCACCAACTTTTGCAGATTTTTAGATAAAACCTGTCGTCATTTTTCGAACCGAATTCGGAACCCCAATTTTTTATATTCGGACAATACACACCAACTCAAACATTTTCTCACAATGCCCCTGTGCGTAGGTAAATGTCCAGTACCATGGCCCAATATTATGAACAACAAGTCATGCATAGTGCAACCGGAAATTCCAGAGGACTTTGTGCGACTTCGTTGTGACCCTTTTGTGCGTCTCATTTGCTTTCCCACAAAAAGCTTTCTGGCCAAACGCTGCGATAATCCTTGTGCGCCCAAGGTATGAAATAAGCTTTGCATAAAGATAATACGCAAATCTCAATTGACTTAAAATTATGCAACTTTTTTTTCACCAGGATCATCTTGACATTGCGCTCAGTGCATGTTATGATCACCATCGACAGTGGTGGGCTCCTACTGCACAGACCGTGATGCAGTGCGAAACATACAGGCTATTTCCCTGGGGAAGGTAACGAATGAACCAAATATATTGGAAATATTCTGTCAAAGCCGGTATTATAATCATGATCTGTATTTTTCTAGGGCACAACGAAGAGTGTGTCGTCTCAAGTGCCTGCCTGACGAACCTTGTTGCGATCCATGCATTGCGGCCACACAAGACCAGTACATGGTCAACCACGAGCCTTATCGGCAGGACGTCAATCATCGAAACGATCTGGACACTGGAATCCCATCTCCACACATTTCCAATACTAATCGGGGATATGCACGAGCCATTGATGGACTCTTTTTCAATTCTTAATTGTATTTTTGCTTTGGTCTGCAACAACTGGAATTAATCTTCGTATCTGAGCATTTTTATCATCAAAATTAACCAGTATTCAATAATGATTCATTGAACGTTTGTCTACGATATGCCAAAATTTGTAAATTTATTGTCTCCTCCAAAAAAAACTTCAAAATTATTAATAAAACTTCTGCTTTATGAATGCAAAATGAATTTTCAACTTGATGACATTGGCATTGATATGATTATCGCAACTTGCACGAATTTCAAGTGTTTTGCTATTTATGCAGAATTAAGTTTTATAAAAGCACGTTAAATATATATTTTATTGAGATTCCACGTTGTACACGTTCAGTACTTAAAATAGCTTATTGGTTAGATCATTAATCACATTCTTATCACCTCTTATGATGCACTAGTTAATCGAACAAAGGCTTGATTTATGTCAATTCTCCCATTTCCGGCCACGTCATTGGGGTAAGCGTTCTCCGCATTATTTCCGCACTTTGACCCGGTTGCACCCAAATTGCGATTTGTGGTTGGAAACAGAAGTTGTTCCATTTGCTCCAAAGTAAGATTTGGGTTTCTGGAGAGTAAAAGTGCTCCAGCGCCTGCGGCAAGGGGAGTGGCCATTGATGTGCCAGACATGACTTGGTAGCCGTTATCACTAAGATGATGCGCAGAATTGATATCTTGTCCAGGGGCGACAATCAATGGAGCTACGTTTCCATCAGGAACTTTCTTTGGACCCCGGCTGGAATAAGAGGAAACGGTATCGTTGATGTCTGTGCTGCCAACGGAAATTACTCCGGGTTGGTCACCGGGAGAGCCAGCAGTGGCGCAGTTGGGTCCCTATTTTTTAAAACAAGGCACATAATTAGCATGAATAACGAAAACGAAAGCTGAATTAAATGAAATCTCACATCATTGCCAATTGCGAAAAACCCAATGATTCCCGCAGCATTCCACGCCTTGATCACATCATTAAACCAAGTTTGACCACTACCGCCTCCCCACGAATTGGAGACAATGTGAGGGGCTTTGCTACAATCTGAATTTCTTCCTTGAGGGTCAGTAGGACAGAGTACCCATTGTCCACAAGAAAGTAGTGCGTGTTGCGGACATCCTATATTATGGTACACACACAATTATACTTTTTTAGCATGATACAGTTGAAAAAATCGTGACAAACTTGTCTAATTTCGTTTACCAGTATTGTCGCATCCACGACAAGCCATCCACTTGGCAGAGGGAGCTACACCAATCCCGTTATTTCCACAGACGGTGCCAGTACAATGGGTTCCGTGACTGGGGAAAAAATGCAATTAAATGTTTTTCATAAATGCTACTGCAAATTGCATGCAAGTTTGTCATGTATTAAGCATACCCATGATTGTCGGTTGGTGACGGAAGTCGGAAAATTGGGTCGTACCATCCTTTGTTAGCGTCCCCAACATAGTTATCCCTCAGCGCAGTATGACTCCTTCTTACTCCCGTGTCTATCACAGCCACAACCACACCCTCCCCTTTTGTCTGCTTCCAAACTTCTTCCGCTCCAATTTTTCGCACATTCCACTCCGTTCCATTGGGTGGTGTACCAATGCTGGGGTTTAAAATGGGCATTATTGGAAGAATAAGTTCCTGTGCAATACTTTTCAAAATGCCCAATCCCCTTAATGCTGCGATAACCATTGGATTTGCATTCTTTACAAAAATTTGGTTGGTAACCCAGTAGGATTCGGTTTCCACATTGAAAGGTCGTAGAGCTGCTAGCACGGGGGCTTGCCAAGCTGTGGTAGAGTCTTTTAAGGCTTTGGTCATTGCCTGAAGACGGGCACTTCGAGATGGGAAGCTTTGCTGTTTAAACCTTTGTAAAATGGGATCTACGGGATTGTTTAGGGTTAAAATAAGGTTTGAATTTTGAGAAGTATCCCGTTTGAAAACTAGGCCGCTGCTACGCAGAAACGGTAACTGAGCGTTGGTGCAAACTGCCGCGGCGAGGCAGAAGGCAATTACGGAGATTCGGAAGGAAAACATTTTCGAAACTTTTCGAAGCACTTGTTACTCTCTCCGCTAATACTGGTGATTTGATGTTTCATGGGTGCATGTCCAGTAGTATTTATACAGCGACAGGAACTGCGTCATCATTATCATCAAGGAAAATGTATTTAGAGTCGAAAGAAAGGAAAATATTATGAGATGAAAAACACGAACACCTTCATTCCATCCGGAAATCAAGTTTTCATTCTGCGAAATGTGCATACGCATTTGCAAATGTAACAAAACACAAACAAATTAACATGACTCAATATTATATATTTTGGGTAGGTAGCTATTTTATAATTTAAAGCGACGAAGGTGAAACATGAAAAGTTGGTTGTATGAAAATTAAACTGAATGCTAAAAAGCGGTAACATGAAATATAATATAAGCTATATAAGCCAGAACAAAAGTAAGAGACAGGTTTGCATTTTGTGTATCATTTTGGTACATGGTACTACGATATCAGCGGTCAAGTGGTCACACATGGCTGAAAAAAGTGGCGATTCAGGTTAAAATCCTGATCTTTCCAGCATCTTTCTTAAGAGAAGTGTTAAGCTGAGCTACATAAATTACATCTTTATTTTGCACACTGCCGTGATTCATACTTTTTAAAGCTTGCATATATGATATATGTAATGTACCTATTTTTATCATTTGACCGTGTGATTTTCTTAGAAAAATGACATGGACATGATACTCCGGTCACGGTTACTGAGTTGATAAGACACAACTCTATAAAACATTGCTCATTACAGATTTCACACATTTCCTGTTTGTCCATCATCACCTTATGTAAAAGAAGAAGCTTTTGATGACTTCTCTTGATTTTTGTAGATTTATGGACTAGCAAGTCAAGATTTGCCTTCAGCGTTTGTACTTCGTTTGCATACAGAAGTTTATATACGTAGTAGAAGATTGTCGACAGAAGATAGTTTCAGAAAATTCAGAGACGTCACTTGATTTGACTAATCCCAGGCATAGGCAGGTGCAAAACTGCACCATAAAAAAAGATGGAAACCTAAAAAACCAGAAATAGAGTTGCGTGATTTGCAAGAACATTAATACACGTGCAAACGAACATGCATCCATTTTTGCGCAGAGAGGTTAAAAGACAATAGACGTCAGAGACAACAACTTTATCGTTTAAAAACAATACAACAACATTAATGATTCAAACACATACAACCTGCTAGATAGATAAACCTCACAATAGTTTTGAAAACATCATTGGCAATATCAGCAGGATAGATTATATGATTCTTATATGGATAGATGAATCTTGCCTATCAATTTTAGAATTACTGTTGCGAGAGGGAAAAAAGTTCGAAATTAAATTCTTGGATCAGTTTGAAATGATGTTTTCGTGTTAATTAGTTATGTCCGCTTTATACTTCATTTTATTACATCACTTAAGTCTCTAGTAATTTGTTTAGAAAACAGAGAGCAAGCATGTTGCAATTGAAACAAAGTGTGAATTACTTGAGAAATGCCGGATGCCTTTGAGCTTTTGAAAATGAATTTGTACCCAAACTACAAAAATAAATGCTGACCTAATCATTTTCACTATTCAGACCTTGGTGCGAAACTGATTTCATTAAATACATACAATTCAAAATCTCGATCGGTTCTCTCACGAAATGGCCAGGATCAGTTTCGGATCTCCGTTCAGTATCCAACTTGTGCACTTTTCATAAATTAAAAAATGGTTAAATTTCCGCACATTGATATTGGCCCAATACAAATAAATTTTGTTGCATTACAGATCAATAAACATTCAATAACATATATCCTATCAACTTTAACCTTTCGTTAACCCCAACCCAATTCGATTTTCTGAGAAAAGGAAAACACATACTTGATAAAAACATGTTTACACGCATCATCATGCAATTTAATGTACTGACAGTTTGTGCAAACTTTCCTTCCTCTCGGCACACTAGGTTGAGGCTGGTTGGAAAAGTACGCTGCAAAGTGCAATAATTCGCAATGCACAACAAAATGCAATAAAAAACCAACAAATCAAAAAAAGAAATTTTTGTCAACAGAAACTTTTACAATATCTTGTTGATCAGATTTAAAATGACATTTTGTTCCTTTTTATTAACCCATCATAATCTTTTCAATTTAACCTGAGATAAAATACAGTTTACATTTAACAAAGACAACTGCCATAAAGAAAGATGTTACCTGAATTACATTTGAACAAAATGAAGCCATCATCGCTTGCTTTTGGCTTTGTACAAAAACCACTTTTCAAATTCACATTTCAAGTATTGATGCCTATAAATGTGCATGGCAAACAAACAATGAAGTTTGAAATTTTTGTACAAAAACCGTACACACCCATCTTCACTAGCATTTTTTGCCCTGTGTGTGCATTACTTTACCTCAGGTAAAAATTCGATTAGATTCGTATTCGTAGCTTTTTCTTTGTGAATTACTGCTCTGCTCTAGCACTAGCATACAGGTTTCATACCCATCTAATCAGGTTTTCAGCCCCATTCCTTCCATCAATGTCACTTTATTGTCAAATAAATTCATCCACTTTCAAAATAAACTCGACAAGGTTTATTCTTAAACCGTGATCATTAAGAAGTTTATGAGTTTTTAAATGTGTTCGGTATATTTTTATGCGCTAACCTTTGTTAACCCTTTAACAGTTATAACTACATGCACATCTTACATGGTAAAAATCCATTTTGTGTATTAAAAAGGAAAAGAAATCTAAAATGAAACTGTTTTCTTCACGAATGTCATTGTCAATTTAAATTCTGAATTTAGAAAATGCCCAAAGTATATAAAAAGAATCCAGTTTTCAGCTCATCGGTTTCAGTCCCATTTTTACCCCTGACACAAGTGCATGAGTGTGAAAAAATAGCATGATGAAGTGGTTCCTTGTTAGCGTTTGTCTAGTCGCCGGCCACGTTTATGGCAATCCGGTGGTCCGAAATCCGGAGCTGTTAACAGCGCCCAGCTCCGAGATTATGATTTCCTTACGGGAATCTGTAGCCCCAATTTTGCGGGATTTGGCTCAAAGATCCTATCAAAATCGAGCTGCAAAACTAACCACAATTACAAACACGCTAAAGGCTGCTACTGCGCTTAGTCAAGCACCCATTATTGCTGCGTTGAAACCTTTTAAGGTGGAATACCAAGCGTTTTGGATAAGCAACAAGATTTTTATTAAGAATGCCAACCCGGCACTAGTCAAGTTGCTTGAGACGTTTGATCAAATAAAGGAAATTAGAAAGCCGAAGTTGCCCTCATTTCCTCCGCTAAATCCTATTGAGGGCACGCCGCCAGATGTACGTATTGAAATTCAACAATAATTTAGTTTTTTCTATATGATTTATTCACAAAAAGCTTATGTCTCTTATTATTTTTACAGGGAACTGAATGGAATGTGAAAATCATTAAGGCACCAGAGGTTTGGCAAATGGGAACCGATGGAGCTGGAATTGTAGTTCTTGGTAAGTTGGTTTCAAGAAATGGGATGAAAATACCGTGTGGGTGGATTTTACATGAAAAGTTATTTTGTAGGTATTGACACCGGTGTCCGTGCTTCCCACAACGCCATCAAGGAAGGCTGGGTTGGAAAGGAAAACAAAGGATGGTAAGCATGACAGATCATAAATCCTTGCATTTTTCAAAGTATCAAACTTTGAAACAAGTTTGTAAAGACAAATAATCATTTTTGCTATGAAAAATTACAGGTTTGACCCATGGTATCGTCAATCCAGTCCCTCTGACATAAACGGCCACGGAACACACACGGTAATTAAGAATTTCCTTGAAAACTAAGCGTTTCAAGTTTTGTTACAATTTACTAGAAATATGAAATCGATTTTTTTCTTGAAATTGTTTTTCAGATTGCAACTGTGTTGGGGCGAACTGGTAAGTTTTCTTTGAAACTAGAAACCTTTTTGTTTCTTCTAGAATTTATGCGTGATCATTTTCCTTACAAAATTTTACAGGAACTGGCGTGGCTCCTGGTGCCAAATGGGTAATTTATTACGCCTACACACTCTCATGCTGTGTTGAAAATTGTGTCTTGTTAAAAATACATTTGAAATGCATTTTTGTAACACTTTTCATCTAACAAATTGTTAAACTGTTCTGATTTTTTATGCAGATGGCCTGCCGTGCTTGTGACACCCAAGGTATGTTTGATTTACAGAGATTGGTTCCGAATGATTGTTATTGTTTGAATTTGATTGATTGATTCCTGTCACCTAAAAACTTACTTTCTCATATAACTTGAATAGGATGCCCTGAGCCACATCTTCTGGCTTGCGCTCAATATGGAGTGTGTCCTACAGACCCTGATGGCCGTAACAGTGACTGCGCATTGGCCCCGAATATTGTAACAAACAGTTGGGGAGGTGGACAGGGTGAAGATTTCTTTGACGATGCAATTCAAGGTTAGTATAGGTTAATAATTTGTAATTGATTGAAATTGAATAATCTTAGCACATTACAATCACTGTTTTCCTTGCTTTAGCTTTTAACACCGCCGGAATTGTCACAATTTTTGCTATTGGAAATGACGGACCAAAATGCAACACAGCAGCATCTCCCGGAGACAGAGATGGGTAATTGCTCATATCTTTTAACCTATCACAATGCAAACTTGAATTTCAATCAATTTACATTTTTCTCTGCTTTCCAGTGTTCTTGCCGTTGGAGCCAGTGACAAGGACGACAAGATTGCCAAGTTTAGTAGTCGCGGACCAAGGAAAACCAGTGGTGGCGAACAAGAAGGAGTCTACAAGCCACAAGTGGTAGCCCCAGGTCATAAGGTCAAGTCTGCATTCAGTGTGACCGATAATGCTTATAGGGAACTTTCTGGAACTAGTATGGCTTGGTAAGCAAAATTGTTAAAATTATAAAATATCTCGCTATTTTTGCCATTTTAATTAATATTCATTTACTTTTTAAACAGCCCTGCCGTGGCTGGAGCTGCAGCCTTGCTTATGTCTAGAAATCATAACATGACCACCGAAGATGCTATCAGAATCTTCACCGCCACCTGCGACACTGACAGTCTCAAACCCGCTGGAGTTTCCTGCGGAAACAATGCGGATGGTACGTACCCCAACGAAGTCTACGGTTTTGGAAGAATTAACGTCCAAAGGGCTTATGAATTCATGCTGAATGAAATGGGACAACCCAGTGAGCCAACTATTAAGTCCACCATTGTCAATCCATAATTTTAATCTCTGCATTTAAATAATTTATTTGAAAATATTATTTATTTTTTATAAGTCAGAATATTATCCTGTTTATTTCCAAAGAAAGAATAAATTAGCCATTGTTCCAGTTTTGATAATGATTCAAATGCGGATATAAAGTAGGCAAAACATTGTTAACCAATTAGCCTACAAATTATTTATTTTAAAGCGAGACCAAGGACAATCTCCCAATTACACCCACTTTGTACACAGAAATCATTTTGAAATAAAACAATAGGCAATTGATGACATCATACAAAAATATCGATTGAAAACGTCATAGATGCATTTGCATACTTACTTTCTTACAAGATAATACACCTCCGCAACTATTCAGGAATGACGATGTCGTCATTGTCATTCCTTTCCATTTTGCATTGCAACTTGCAACAATCCCTCGATCGTTTATCGTTCAACAAACGTACTTCATTATCCATTTAGCAGATGATAATATAAAGTGCAAACACAAACCAGTGCAAAACAAAATGTGGGCCGATTTTTGAAGTGGCTTCTTTACTTGTTATTGTTGTGGGGGTAAAAGGTTCTGAGTACAAGAAAAAATGCCTACACATTTTGCCCCATAATTGATAATGATGAAACCTTATAGATTTGTACCTACTTTAATTATGGCAATAAGTACACAGTTTTCTCACTTGAGTTAAGTGCTTTCCGCGGATTTTAACCGTATGAGTAGTTGGTCACAAGAACAATTAAAGGACATGACATGAGAATTAATGCAAAAGAAATTTGAAAATCTTCTAAACTTGATGCCCATGATGATGTTGATGACGATGAGATCATCATCCCAATCTGTCACTCAAGTGTCTTCTCTTTTTCATCCTGTTTCAGAATCCTGGTTTGCTTTTTGACTGTGACAACTTTTTCCTTGTATGTCTTTGCCTTTAATAAACTGGACACGAGTCTATCAACCATTTTCCCTTTCGAATTTAACAATAAGAAAATAGAGTGTGTAGCCAATTCAATTTGCACCCAAAGTTAATGTTGCAACTGGCAAACAATGACAAATTATATGAATAAAGGGTAATCGATAGGAGTTGCTTGCTGAATACAAATTAGCCATAAGTCAATGGTGAAGCCATACGCAGTAAAATGAGCAAGTGACGTGATTTTCGGTATTTAAACGCACGGATCTGACGCTGACACGCTTGACGCAGCTTTTCATGAAAATCTTTTAGCTTAACCCACAAAAAGGGAAACGCGGGGGTTTGGCCTTTTACCTTTCCGTCATCATTACCATCCTCCGTATCCACCTTCACAATTCATATTTCTGGGTGAGAACGAACTGCATTTTACAAAGTACAAACCATGACATAAAATCTTTACGCTGCTAGCACGTAAAACTATGACGTTATGGATAAAGGATATAGGATTACTAATTTTCGCAAATAGCTTTTTCTATTCATTCATTCATAAAACCTATCCCTATTGACCATGCGTAATAGTATAGCATATTAAATTGAAAACAATACAAAATCCTAAACATAATTTGCATAATTGTGAATGGATTTTTTGGGAGAGCGATTATGATTATGCGTCAAAAAAGAAGGAAAACCCGAATTTGCATTAACTACTGGCAAATGAACGCTTTTTACCACCAAAAGGTATGCCGACGTGAGTTGCAGGTGCATCTAAAAATGTAATTACAATTTACTTGTCAGTGTGGTAGACTTGATGGCTACAAAAAATGTTGTCTTAGGTCTCGCCACACAACAATCAATGACGATGATACCTGTACATTTTTAAGGTGTGTTGGACACTTTTAATTTAAACAAAATGATGGATTTTTACACACTTGCGTGCGATGCTGAAAGCAAAACTTTTAATACAGGAATATAAATTCGTACACTAGTCAAGATTTCGTAACCAACTACCTGTCGGGAAAATATATGCTACATTCAATCTCAAAAATAATATTCAACTTGCTAATCTGTGCATTATGCAAAATGGCTTATATCATCGCGTTTTTTTCTTGGTCGCTCCCCAATTTTAAAATTCATTAACTTGATTCGGTTCATATTTTTTTATACTTGAGAATATATATCTTTTGTTGTGGTCCGCTTCGACCTAGTAAATAATCTTTAATTTGCAAGTTTAATAGTGATGATGATTTCATAGCACAGTAGAAACCGTACACTTTTGATCTCTCAAAATGAAAACAAAGGTGAATTGCAAAAATGGCATTACTGTTTTGTTTGCTTGTTGAATTGAGTGAGAAGTGTGAGCACGCATCTTATCATCTCATTTGTTACGTGATAAAAAGTGTTTTACAAACTGCATTTACAATTTATTTAAAAGCTACAAATAAAAATGACAAACCGACAAATAAAGTTTCCTCCACACTCAGCTCAGTCGGCAAAATGATGGTATCATCATCATCACTAGAAAAATTAATTTGCATGTAAAAAGGTTTGATATGAAATGTACACAAGATGAGAATGGCGATAAATAATGAAAATTAAGTATTAAAACTGGTATAATCATTTTACCCATTAAACTTTCCCATTTTTAGTAAAGCAAAAAATAAAAATTGAATGGCTGAGTCAATCAAGCGTAAAAGTACAAAGTTATGTTAAACAATAGAAAAATCACGCTTGTACATTTTCAGTTTTTCATTCATTTCGTATTTGTACTACTTGAACTTGAAACTTGGTGATGGTGACGATGATGTAATATGGCCAACGGATTAAGGAAAAATGTTTAAACTGGACTGGTGGAAAGATTCCTATTCTACTCATTGTAAAATGCAGTCACACGGTACATAAATCAACAAGCAAAAATGCTGCTGGTGCTTGTGCTGATTCATTTCAACATTTTTTACAACGATCGATAAACAATAAGCACAAATTGCAAATCACTTCTAGAAATCTCGTGGTATCTTATTCTGTCATCATGTGCTCACTTCAACTTCAAACGGGTCCAAACTGAACATCCTCCCTATCCTGACACCATACAAGGATGACACACACCGTTGGATTACGTTGCAGATTTTTTTGTAAAAAAGATGTACAGCAAGCACGAAGTAACGTTACGTTACATTGTTTCAGTAGGTGACAAAAAGGAAATGCATCATAAAAACGCAAACGTAAAAAGTAGTAAATTCAAACGTACTCCACACTTTTGTCGTAAAGAATACCTTGTTCAGGTAACAGCCAAAGAAATCTGGAGGCGGTTTTAAGTTGCGGAGGTAGCAATTTGCCTAAAGATTTGCATGAACTTCAGTGTAAGATGAGGTGAGGATGATTAAGACAAGCACACCGGCTAAAAAGTCGTTAAACTGTAGTTTGTTTCAATTCAATAATTTGATCTGAATACAAAACGGTGAAAAAGGAAGTAGCTCTGTGCAATCTGCTATCTGCATAATTGAATGCACAAATCTGCTGGTGTCAAATTTTTATATGCAACTCCGCACACCCACGTTCACAATTCTATATAATTTCAGCATTTGATTTTGCACCTACTTATTATCTGCAATTCCAATTTACTTTAAGTGCACCTTTTGTACACTGTTCGGGTAAAAAATCTACAGCCAAAAGCATAAGCAGTGCTCACAAGGTAAATCAATTAGGAAAAGAGAGGGCGGATAAATGCATCGATGACATCATCAGATTATAATGATGACTGTTGTAGCTTTGCCCACCACTCTCTCATATCTCAGCATTAACACTTTTAAGGGACATGATCAACTACCTGAAATCAACCATTTTAATCTGATCATTGACTTGAAACTTGAATGCATAGACCACGTGTACATTGGCTTATAGCACACAAGACAAGAAGTCCCCTACTGATATGAAAGGTATTTACTTTGCAATACGCACTCTGCAAACTTTGTTTTAAAAAATGTAAAAAAGGTCCTGCATAAATTCTACCTACTCAATATAATAAGCTGCAGAAATATTAATGAGGTGTGTGTGTAAGCATGTAAGTATACTAGTATGAATCATTTTTACTACGACATGCCCAGCTTTGCCCAGTGAATATTTTTCTTATTCATTCATTCATGATTTCTTTCTGTGTGCCTTGCCCACAAAAACGGACAGAGAAAAAACGGTTGGTGTAATATAAAAAGAAGAGGAGATCCTACCTGGGCATCTCATTCATTGAGCAGTGGTCTAGCAAAGAACAATTCAGAATGTCTACCTGTCAGATACAAATCGTTCACTGATAACAGAGATAACATTTTCAGGAAGACAAAGTGTGCAAATGTAAGCTTTGCTATAAAACCAAACATTTCGTCCGTTTTTCTTGTTCAAAGTTCCAAAAACCAAGTGCAGTTAAATTAATAACTTTATTTTCTGTTTTTTTTTGTGCAGATTGTCTATAATTTGTGGTTATCACTAAAAAATTGGTGTTTTTTGGAGTTCACTGTTTATCAACCCGACATCATGTCACTTTTAACCAAATCCTTTTACTTGGGCCTATGCGTCATGGTGGTGCTAGCAGTAATACTGGAAAATGCTGAGGAAGTAGACGCAGCTCCAGCTAGAGGACCACCCTCTTACATTAGACACCGAAGGAAGTGTCCCTCAGGTCAGAAGAAAGGCATGGATGGAATTTGCCGAAAGAAGAATCAGCAAAAGAGCTACAGCGACTACAATGCGTACAGAAGGCGATTCCGGTACAGGACATAAAAACGGAAATTATTATAGTACATCTTGTGTGGTGTATGGCGTAAATATAAAAAAAAACAGTCAATTTTAATCTCATTTAATTACAAGCGCTTTAAAAAAGCTTGTGACAAAAAAACAAATGCATTTTCAGACTGGGAAATATTTTTAAGAAACTTCAAAGTATTTTGTACATAAAGTATTTATTTTACTTTTTTATACGTCATTATGCCACTAACTTGTAATTATAAAGGATAATAAGTATAAACAAAGCTATATTATTGTTTGTTTGTATAAACTGTACATACATTTTGTATGAAAAAAATACTCCGTTAAATGTCCCTGACCGTTTGGTTGGCTAAATATTATGACGAGGCGACTCAAGAAGTTCGTTTGAAAAATAAAGTCAACATTTTAAAATAAAGCAATGACTAAGCACAACATTCATGGTTTTGGCATCTCCAATTTGTCAACGTATTTCTTGGCAATCTTCAAATAATTTTTGACCGCTTCTTCCTACAAATTTGCACAAGAATTAAATGAATGAAAAATATTTTTGATATATAGTCCGTTTGGCTATATACCTTTGACATTTTCCCCAAACTTTTCCATCGTTTCCAGTAATCCAATTCCTGAAAGCCACACTCTTTCCCTTTCCCTAAACACATGGGTTCAGTGGGTTCAGGTTCGTCACACGGCCCATTAGTAGCTTGCATGTAAAGCGCAGAAAGTTCTGTTAAGTCTTCATCCGACAAAGTTACAAACAAAAGTTTGTAAGCCATGTTGTCCAGTTCATCTAAAAGCTCATCCGGGTAGTTTGAGCCAGCATCTCTGGAGCTAGTCAGTGTTGTCGAGGAAGTAGAAAATGGTTTGAAAAAGGAAAGGGGAAGATTTTGGAAGGGTATGACAGTTCCGGGGGAAACCTTTGCAAGTAGTTGATCCTCACTACAAGTTTGATAGAGTATGCTTAATTCTTCGGGATATTGCCTTTTGGAGTAGTTCCGGGTGAGAAGAGTGTTCCAATTGTGAATCCAGTAATTGACGCGGCGACGTATAACCGGAAGCATGGCTATGGCTAGTTACGACTTTGTCTGAAATTTGAAATCCGACTCAAGCGTATCTTTACAAAACGGTCACAAAATATTTTTGACAGGTCGTTACAAATTCTGAAGCTGGGTCGATTTGGGTAGCCATCTCATGACACATCTGAAGGATATCCATAGCGAAGGCTTGGCATCATTCTTTCACAGTTTCTAAACCGTTTTACACTGAAATCTAGCATTCCAGTAAATGAACAATGAACCCCGATTTCAAAATTCGCAACCATCAAAATGGCCGACCGACCAATAAATTCCTTCAACACCCTACAAGAAGTCGAAGCTGAAATAAACAGACTGGAAGAAGAGGTTGGCGAAACCAGGCTGCTACACGAGAATCTCTTGTTTGTCCAAGGCCTGGCCCGTGACATATTGCAGCACCTGCAAAACTGCAGACGAGCTCCCACCGCTTACCAAAACCAGCAATCCCAAACTTCTCAGGGTCAAGGTTGCAACCAAGGAGGCAGGTCAAGACCCTGTGCTTGTTCCCCTAATCAAAATCAACCCTGCAGACAGGTCTGCGTGTCACCCCAACAGTACCAGCACCTTATGCAGTACGGTTCACCCTCTGGTTCTGGACCTGCGAGTAGCTCCAATACTGGCAGCCGAACAAACACCACAGCCACTTCGGGTTCAAATTCCAACTCGTCAGGATCAACGGTAGCCGAGTTTCGGGTTAACATGCCAATAGACCCCAGCACAAGTGGCAGTTGTGCACATCCAAATAGCACATACGCAAATTCACCGAATTCGGTTCCACAGTCCCAGTTTTCCCAGCCCAGCAGTATGCAGTTCCGGTATCAGCAGCAACCTCTGCACTACATTGGTCCCGTGGGATATGCAAATAACACAATCTAGCTCTAAAATTACATGAAACTTTGAAACATTTTGTAAATTTCAAGTTATCTAAATCAGTTCGGGGCCAAACGTGTTCTCAATTAAGTTAAAAATAAATGATTTGTCCATTTGTCTATTTCATTGCGTCTTGTCTCATCGCTGCGTTTTTATTGTAACGCTTTATTTTACAAGCGTCATGAAATGGCTAAGTGCCGACGTTTCGTCTTTGTTCATGCACCAGGCACACGTGTTATTGGTCTTGTTTGTCAACATGTCCAGATGATTCCGCAGGTTGTCTCAAGCAGACGGAGAGCTAGAATCTTGTGTTCTGTGCCGATTTTAATTAACTTTACTAATTAAATAGCTTAATTTAGCGGTTGTAAGTGGTGCTGGAAGTGGTGACTGGTGGCCACAATGGATTTGGAATTTGACATTGAAGAGAAACTTGCGCCACCCGAAGGGGACCAGAATTCCAAGCGGTTGGTGGGATTGCTCAGTAATTATGAGGTAATTTATTAGTTGTGCGATTAATTAAGGTGGGCACTTGTCAGTTAATTGGTCATGGTCATATTAATGAATGGTTTGTCATTATGTTTTTCTTTACCAGGTTTATCAGTTCTTTAAGGAAAACAAGGAGGGTAACTCCCGTGGAGGAAAGCAAGCAAATAAGTGGAAATTCAATACTCATTTAAACACGGTGACCTACGAAGTGCTTCAGTATCTCCAGCAAACGCCCAGTGTTAACCAGAGTCCTGAAATTATCGAAGAGTTTCTTACAAAATTGCATCCCTATAATTTAACCAAGGCTGAAAGACTAACTATGTTAAATACGGTGAGTAGGGTTATTTGTGATGATATTTTTGATGTGTTGGTTAGTTAGTTTTTAAACAGTGATTGATAATTAGGATTGCTTGTCCATTTTCAGAGACCCACTCAACCTGTTGACATTCAAGCCATTGTTGAGGAAAGCGAGGAGAGGCTGAGTGAAAGTCAAATTGAAGAGATTCTTGACATTGTTGATTCAACGTTGCCGTCTTTGACTCCACCTGAAGAGGATAGAAATGAAGGGCCTCAAGAATAGTTTAGGAAAACACTTTAAAGTACTTTAATTTTGATAATAAACAGAGAAATAAGTAGGTACAGACACAGAGTTTGTATGTGCCAATTGACATGTTTTGTACACACTCTAATTTTTAAGGTTACTACTTTCTTGTTGACATACTTTTTGTGGTTTGCGAATTTTGATAGGAAAAGTAAATGTATTGAAACCTTGCAACCTTAAGTGCTTGAGAGCTGCGTAAACTTAAGTTTTAAAGTTAAGGACCCATGTTCAGATTTATTGCGATTGGCAATTGAACTCGGTGATTGTGATGATTTTATTTGATTTTGTGAGAATTTATCAGTGCACAAAAAAGGATGTAATTTGCTAAACCAAATAAGCATCAAGAATTCAGTCTTTGGACTGAAGCCACGAGCTTGTCTAGGTCAAGTACTAAAATAAAAGTGGTTGCCGACAAAAAAGGCTAATTAAGTACATCCGCTTTTTAAGTTAGTTTAAAACTTAAGACTTTCGGATCCTCTTATTCAGATAGCCTTCAGATGCAATTTAAATGTCACTAGTTTATACTCAAAATCGAAAATTTGTGTTTTAAACTTAAGGGTAGCGATTTTCCGTTCTTCTGTGCAAATGCCTGAGTAGTTGTAGTTTTTTGGGGCATTATGAATTATTAATAATTTGTAAAGAAAGTAAAATCCTGGAGATGACTCATTCATATTGGTATTCGTCATAAAATTCTAAACCAATTAATGCTGATGTTAAGGTTTTTTATATAAACATGCTTATCACTTGGAATTTACATGTTTTTGAAGTAGGTAGATTAATTAATAATATCTGGACTGGACATAAGTGAGTCATACTGCATGCATCATACAAAAATGTTTCTGCACAGAGTTCTTTTTATGGACAATGACTCCTGACGAGACAAAATATCTTAATTAATGTCTTTGCAACGTTAGTCATCATCCCCATTTCATGTTATCATTCATTGTGGTCATTACCTCATATCCCATTCTTGATTCTATCAACTAGGCGGGCACTAATTGTAAAATAAATACCAAAACGGAAGACTCAATTCCACAGTCAAGAATTTCATCAAGGTTTATCATGTTTCAGTAGGAAATATCCTCTTCATATTTAAGGTCTAGATAAATATTGAATATGATTTAGGTATCTACTTGATCTTGAATTTGAATGCACTCAGAATTTTCTTCCCGGTGCATGCATGCTATTGCACCCTGCACCCAGTATTTCATTTCTATTCTAACCCAGCAAATAAACCCACAACAGGGCCAGGGTGTCAAAGATAAGAGGGCATTTTTTGTCACTTGGAAAATACAGAAGAAAAACAAAAGACGCCTTTGTTTTCTTTAGGTAGTTCCCAGCAGATTATTTCACAACTCAACAAACATCACATCACCAAACGTTTACCTCTCATGAAAAAGTAAACCGTTCATTTATATTGCTACCCCATTCATAAGCCTATGCACAATTATTCTAGCAATTTTTATGACTCAAAACAACAAACGCAAACCCGACTTCATGCTTATTGCTGTGTCACCCAGATTATTTTTAGACCTTTATAGTTAGCGTGAATATGAATGCATTTTTACTTTGCGGATGTGCATGCCAGGAATACATGATGTGTCCAGCAGACAGACATCATCGTCCCAGCCAGAGACTTTCAAACCCTGTTTTTCATGCTGAGTAAATAATATAGTGCGACAATTGATAGAGCTGTTCCGATCCCTGAGAATGACTGAAAATCATGCGTGTCGATTCTTACTGGAGACATCAAGACATCATTAAATAAACTCTTTCACTCGTAAATGGCGACAATAAGACCACCACCAAGCTTCTGTCATCTATGGACTTGTCTATCTTTTAATTCAATTTTTCATATGAACATGACACAACCCTTCATTTTGCTGGCTACGGAAATAACTTCCTCAAAAACTCGTCATGTTTTACTATTTCACAATTAATGCGTTTGCCTTTTAACCTTTTTCTTAAACTGAACTTAAGATAACAGCAACAGCTTTTCAATTTCTCCTAGAGAGTACTCACCCAATCCAGTATTTAAACTGGTTTTGCTTCTATTTCCACGCGTTTTTCTCTACATAACGTTTTGTTTCTTTTAAAGATTATTATTACATGCATGTTTAAACCTATTTTATTGCTTCTCGTATCGTCCTCTAGTATTCAATTGCCAGTTATTGCCAGTAAAAAATGTAATAAAAAACTTTACAGATATTTTTAATCGGAGAGTATAATTTTATTTTTATAACGTGGGTGGATGCATAACTGCATAACTAGCATTTTTAGTACAATTAAGTAACAAACGGTTAAGTAATAATTGTAATTGGATAGATAGGCTACCGCACTTGATGATGATGACGATGATACCACATCAAGTTGACTATGACAAGTACTGACAATAAAAAAATCGCCCAATCACCCTACTGTCATATTATGCATTCCTTCTGCTTATTCATACAATTTTTTTTTTGAGAAAGTATGATTTTCAGTTTAGTCAGTTTAAATAGAGCATTTAACAACTCTCTTTTTCTCAGCCTACCATATAAATACCTATAAAACCTCACGTTTTGGTTTGTTAGTTGAGCTTGCATATAAAAAAATTTAATGCTGACTCAATTATCAGTTACGCTCAAAAGTTATTACATTTTAATGCATGTTCTCATGTCTGTCTGTATCATCCTCCCCAATCGTTATCATTATCAGCCATAAGAACAAAAAAGGTCTAAAGGAAAAAAAATAACGCTGAATAAGTTAATGTCTATGTTCAGAGCTTTTGCAGAGGGTACGTTGCTATCTTCAAAGCTTCTTCTATCTTTAGCCAAGCTTCCCTATGTACATTTTCCACCAGAGTTTTAAACCATTTTTAAAGCCTTGTTCATTGTACAAAGTTGTGTAGTCTACTTGTGGCGTTCATTGCCTTTACATTTATAAGTAAATGCTCACATAATCATAATCTTTGGTTGAGTTACTTCATTTCATTCATTATTTTATACTGGCTTGCAAAGGGGATCTACAGAGCAAACTTTCATTTTAAGTACTCTGAATGAATTTCTTCTGTTTCCTATTTACTCTTATCGTTCAATTTTCAAGTTTATTAAAAGCACTTGGCTTGCCAACATCAACTCAAGACAATAGAGATAAAAACCATGTTGGATAATAGTTAGTGTGTGAGAACCAGTTAAAAAACGGTTGACAAGTTGACAGTTGATTATTTTCAAGTGTCATTTTGCGTTTATATTGCTGTGCAGAAGAAGGGCAATTAGAAACTGTTTCTAGCTTCCATTTAGTTTTTAAACCTGAAGTTGTAAAGCTTTCCCTTTGACTTTTATAAAAAAATGGAGCTACTTTTCAAGAAATCGTTATTTTTGATATGGTGTCAACTTCAAATCCTAACTTTGTGCAATGGAATCCCTTACGGAAACCGGGATCACTTTATCGAGTCTCCAAAGATGAGTCGATGGGGCGACTGGGGCAAACTGGAACACTGTCCCAGTGACCAAGTAGTTATTGGGATGAAGCTCAAGGTTCATGAAAACCAAGGCATGAAAGATGACACGGGTTTAAACGCGGTGAAATTTTACTGTCAAAACCCATACAGCTTATCAGAGTATTCAGAAGATGTGGTGGGGATTACCAGTTTGGTGGGACATAACGGGGAATGGAAAAAGGATCACTTTTGCCCTCCTGCGGCTCCAGGAAGTCCGGAAAGTAAATTGATTGCTGTGGGCTTCCAGCTAAGGTCGGAAACTAGCCACGGGGTTAAGGACGACACTGCGGGGAACAATTTGAAGTTGGTCTGTTCCGATTTGTATCAAAAGCAAGGCTATACTTATCTGGAGGGGGATGGCACCAAGAAAGGAGAATGGACTGAAAGACAATTGTGCTGGCCGGGGTATGCAATTTGTGGACTGCAAACGCAAGTGGAAATTACAGCAGCAAGTAAGTTTGCTTAAGAATGCATTTGAAAATTGAATGAAAATATTTCTAAGTATGATTATTTTACTTTTTGCAGTTGATACCACGGGACTGAATAATTTGAAGGTGAGATGTTGCAGAGTGGAAAGTGGAGTAAACATTTTAACGGCCACTGTAAATGAGACGCAACATGCCCATGTCCACCATTCGGGTGACAGTGGCAGTGTCAGTTCTCAGGAGAGTGGGGAAGGCAGTGGGTCCACTGAAAAAGATAACAATGGACAAATAATTAATCATGGCACATTCGGCGAGGGAATAAACCGTTCTGGAGAAAGCCAAGAGTATCCGGAAGAACAAGAACTAACGGCAATCGTGGATCCCGAACCTTCTGCAGAAACGGAGACCGTAATTACAAATCATACGGAAGTGCATTCTCCTTCATCTTCAGAATCTCACGAGGTTAACCGTGAACACAATTCCGCTTCGGATGAAAATGATGATGACAACAGCCTGCCTGAAGAAATTGCACAAATTGACCAAGTGGACAATTCTGAAGCGCATAATGACCAGGATGAAAACATATCAACGGCTACGGATTCCCAACAGATTCCAGAAGAGGTTGTAAATGCCCTTGAAGACGCAGATAGTGCGGATACCTCTTCAAATGACCATGAATCTCGCTTCCCACATCATTTCAGTGACAATACATTCCATTGGGGTACCGAACTAACGGATTCAAGTAAAATTGCAGAGAGTAATGAACATCAAGAAGGAAGCAATGCACTTGACGATGAGGAACCCCAATCCAGCCCTTCAGCAGCAGTTCAAGAAGTTTCAAATCAAGCTACTAGTCACGTTAGCCACTTTAGCTTAATGATTGTTGGGCCCGTGACCTTACTGTACATTACAAATCTATTTTAATCATTTTACTTCAATTTTGGCTATTTCTCAAAAAATGCTCCTTTATCTTGCCAACGTCTTTCAATTTCCTTATTTCTATCTTAACTTATTTTGTATTTATTTTTAAAAAATGCCGATTTTTTATAGTAGGTTATTATAGTCAAGAAGGCTTGCAATATTCTTTAAAAAAGAAGCATTTACCAAAGCTATTGAACAAGAAGTCTGTAAGTAAAGTTGTAAATGCCCAGGGGCAATAAGATACACAAAGCTAAATTGATATTATCTGTCAGCAGAAGTTTATAAATTGAGCTTATAAATTTTAATCATAAACTGTTCCACTTTTTGTATTGTCTGTTGTAAGTTGTAAGCCATGCTAGTTTGTAAGTCAATTAAAGACTGAAAAAGTGTTAACCAAGTAGTAATTCTGTTTTGTTAAAAAATTATTATATGTTGAGTGTGCTTCTTGTTAAAAATAATTTGTTATAATTGACAACCTAACTGTTAGAATGATTTTGGTCTGTTTTAAACCAGCTTATAAAAAACAGTATGCATTTCCGACTCCAGCGACCTTCGGCCGAGCTATTAAGTTAATTTACTTTTATGAATGGTCTGTAAATAAATTTAATCAAACAATTGTTGTACTTAACCTACATTGTTAACTGTGTTTGATCTGATCTATGATATTTTACGGTTAATAAATTAACTTTTAACGGTAATTTTTATGAAAGTTCATATCGCCCCGATGATTTATTTTAGCTTTAAGATGACATGACGTAAAAAGCATGTGCATTGACGAAGTGCATTGAGCGTTCTCAGAGTGCCCTGAGGTGAAGCCGCATGGCGTACTTTCAGGTGTCCAAACAAGATATCATGCTTAAAGTAAACGTGACTCTTGTGACGATGAAGGCTTGTTGGTTTGCAGTTGTTTCATTTAAAATTTAATTAAAGTTGGTTAATTGTGGGTGGAATTGTCATTGACAAGTTTTAAGTGACCATTTTGAAGGGTCAGTCATGGGAAAGCAGCGCAAGGACCCCAGCAAGCGACAGCAGGACGCTCCAGATCCTGCGGAGGATGATGTGGGCGGTGGAGGGGATAATGAGTTGGATGAAATGGACGATTTTGATAACTTCCTGAGAACCATTGACGATAGCAGTGATTCGGATGAAGAAGAGGATGAAGCAGATCCTTCGGAGGATGATGATCAAAATGAGGACAATGGTGATGAGGAGGATGACGACGATGAGGATGATGAAGGAGTGGAACCCGAGGAGGATGAGGATCTGAATGAGGATGAAGAGGAACCGGAGACAGGGGAAGAGGATGATCAGGAGGAGGAGTCTACTTCGGAGGATCAGGGAGTAGAAGAGGGTGAGGAAGGGGTGCCGGTTACTCAGAATGGAATTGGGAATAGTGAGGAGGACAATAGTGCCATGTCAAGTGACGATGATGATGAAGGGGCTGGTTCGGCTGTAACGGCAAAAAAGCACAAAATGGATCTTCAGAAGTTGCAGGAAACGGATCCCGAGTTTTTTGCGTTTTTGAAGCAAAATGATAAGGAGCTTTTGGATTTTGATGATTCGGATGAGGGGGAGGATAGTGACGATGACAGTGATGAGGAGGAAGCGCTACACAAGCCACCAGAGGCTTTAGAGGTAACGTCAGGCGTAAACTTTCTTAAAGGTGACTTAATTGACATGTTGACCATTAAGTAAACTTTCTGGTTTTCTTTTTAGGAAGCGTCCGATTCAGAAGCGGAGGAGGAACGCTTGGACGACACCTCTGACGAGCACAAACGAAAAGTGGAGAAATATTTAAAGAAGGGAGTTGTGGACATCAATGTCATAACTTATTGGCAAACCCAACTGTCTCAGACAAAGGAAATCACCGTACTTACCAATGTGGTTGAAGCACTTCAATGCGCTGTGGTCGCCCTTTCCCAAGGAGAAACGGAAGGATTAAAATGGCGAGTTGATGGATCCGCTAATTTTAATGCACTATTGCGCTTGTGTATTAAAGAAGTTAAAGGATTTTGTGTCCGCTTTCTCTGTGGAAATAATACTGCCGTGTCGGAAAACCGATTTGACCAGAAGCCATTTGACGTAAGGGACAGATCCAAACAGAAATGGGTGAGGTTGCGACCTAAAATCAAAACGTACATGGAAATCATGGTTCAGGTAATTAAATCTAGTAATCAAGTGATTAAAATGATTGGCTAGTCATGATGGCTAATTTGGTGTTTTATTTAATTAGCTATTTAAGTGCATGGGAAATCCTGACGCTATCGCCTCAGTACTTCGTCACTGTCTTCGCATGAGTGGATTTTGGGCGTTGATGGCCACAAAAAGTTACAAGTTGATGCGAGCCCTAGTTAATATTTGGTCACAGGGAGAGGATTCCTGCAGAGTGATAGCTTTCTTAACAATAATTCGCATTACAAATTACAGCAAGGATGTATTCCTTCTTCACATGTTTAAGGTAACTTTTTCGGACATGTCATTTTACCAAATTTAAAAATCCAATGAATTCTGGAACTAAAATCTTGTACTTTTGATTTATTGTAGCAAATGTACATTGCCTACGTGGCCAACTGCAAGTTTACCTCAGTCAACACCTGGCCTGCCATTAACTTCATGCGAAGCAGTTTGGTGGAGCTGTACCTTCTGGACACAGGATTAGCCTACTCTGTTGCATTTCCGTTTATTCGACAATTAGCCATTCATTTACGTAATGCACTTTCTCCAAATACTGTACAGCAAAATGAGGGCAAGCAAAAGAAATCAGAAGCCTCCAGGGTGGTTTATTCTTGGCAGTTTGTACACTCCCTGCATTTATGGGCTGATGTACTGGCGCAGGCTGGAGCTACCCAGGATGAAAATTTGAAGCTTTTAGTTTATCCAGTGGTGCAAATTTGTATGGGAACTATTAAGTTAATTCCGACGAAGAAGTTTATTCCGATTCGGTTTCACATTGTGCGCATGTTAATCAAATTGCAAGATAAGGCGTGTGTGTTTGTTCCTGTGCTGCCGATAATCACTGAGGTTAGCTTAACCTTTCTATTAATTTAATAGATAATCTAATATAAAGTCTAAATCACCAAATATTTTTGTTTTGACAGGTTCTACGATTAACCGATTTCTCCAACAAATCCGCATCAAAGTTCTCCGTCAGACCAATCGATCTATCTTGCTGTCTGAAAGCGGATGCTTCTGAAACTGGATACCTGAAAGCTGTCTCGGATAACGTTTTTGAAACAATTTTACTTTATTGCAAGGCCATTGGCACGGATTTAGGATTTCCAGAAATTGTAACACCAACTGCGATGTTTCTTAGAGGGTTTTTAAAAAAGAGCTGTAAAAACATGGAGGTTAACAAAAGGTTCAAGACGCTTTTGGAAAAGGTAATTTAACCCTTTTGTAATTTTAACTTAAATATTTGCTGATCATTTGATTAATCAATGCCAATGCATATTAATTATTTTACAGATTGACGCCAACTCCAAGTACATCAGCGAAAGGAGAAACAAAGCTCTGGAAAACGGCACCGTCACCCTCGCAGACAAAAAGTCTCACAGAATCCTCCAAGTTCAAATGCAAACCAGTAAGCCACCTCCTCCAATCCTTGCCTACGCCACAGACTACTTCAAACTCAATCAAAAGGCGCAAGTAAAAGCCCGTCGACCTCCAATGGAAACCCGAGAGGAGCGTCTAATCCCCAAACCTTCCGCCAAAAAGCAGCAAAACGAATCCACCTCAAAAAAATCCTCCAAAATCCCCTCCTTCTCCAAGCCCATGTTCATGGACTCCCACTCCGACAACTCCGACGAGGAAGATTCCCACTTTACCACAAAACTAGACAGCGTGTCCGAAGAACAAGGCAATAAAAAGAAAAAGAAGCTTCAAAAGAAACGCAAACTTCAAGAAGCCGACTCGGACGAAGAAGATGAAGATAACCTTGAGGAAGATAGCACTACAAAACCGGAAAAGAAGAAGAAAAAGAAAGACAAGCTTGGAAAAGGCAAGAAGAAGAAAGTCAGCAAGAATATTTCTCTTGACTTTGATAACGATGTTCAGGATGAGCTGGTGGATTTTGAACTTTCTGATTAAATCAGAAAATAAAATCATTTATGTTTCTTTTTATAAAAATTTTAGTTGCGTTATTAATAGTTATAAAAGTTGAGAATAATGTAGCGCTAGATTACTTGTCTAAAAAGACAATAAACTATCAAAAAACGTTACAAATCATTAAGCTAATTAATTAACTAATCATTAAAATCATCCGCATGCATTGTGCATTTTTAGCTTTATAGCTTGTGCAACATGCATCTCGTCAGAGTCATAGAGTGTTAAAGAATGTCGCACCTTGCCCCACCTTCAATGGCGGCCAGGACCAATTCCATTCAAAATTCCGTTGTGGCTGCTGCTATTGGTCATGGCATCTCTGTTGTTTTTGTATAGGGAAAAGGGAACAGTTGTGTTTGTATTTTTTGTGGATGCATCCGTCTTCCTTTTTCGGTCAAGTCTCGGGCTAAGCCACTTTCCAAAAAGTAAACTATTCATAACCAAATTAGCTAACTGCTCTCCAAAAAATCACTTCTTTTTGTATTCAAATTGCTTATCTTTCCTTCTCTTTTTAAGTTAGCTTGTCTTTTAGACAAGACTGCTGAAGCTCGGGGCTTGTCCAAGGATTCCGACGGTGTAGTGGTGAATAAATGCACAAAATTAAGCTATTTTAAAGCTGCTTTTTGGGGGGATTTTAATGAAGCAGCGGTGTAAAGTGCAGCTTTGCATTTTTAATTGGTGAAGTGAACAACTTTGAATAATTTTTAGACAATCGGTTAAATCTCCGGCTTTTTGTAAGACTGGACGGTTGAGTGCTTTTAGTGGTTTGATGAGTGCATTGATGTTATGTTATCCCAGTGAAGATTTTCTTGAGGAAATGCGGAGATAAGTGATTATGGAAATGTGGGGATAATGACAAGGATGACAAGGATTCTGTGGATGGACAGAGCATGATAAGGTACCTTTGAGCCAACTTGTCAAGAAAAGCTTGTACCATTTACCGTTTTAAATGCAAATTGATTGTTGAACTAGAACCAGGGTTTTTTGGATAGTTTTGGGTTGAAATGTGGAGGGATTACTGACAAAGAATCTCCTTTGTTTGATGATTAGAATTATCTAAAATTAGTGACTTGTTCTTTTTTGCTGGATTTCTAGATAGCATGGAAGTGTAATCCTGCTAACATATTAAGTGTTGTGAGAGAAGAGCAGTTCCATAATTCCGTAAAAGGTCTACTTAAACTTCAGTCTCTTTTCTGGGAGCGAAGGAACCCGAGGGTGATTTTCTGAGCTGCGTGTGTAGAGTCGAGTTGGAGTGGTGCTATTTTACTTGAACGCTGAAGAAAGGGATTCTTAACTAATTTAACATCTTTTAAAGTAACTGTTTCTTTGAGACTTTCTACCGAAAATGGTAAGTAGTGATTATCGATGATAATCAAGTAGATTGCTTGATTGCTGCAGTTTGTGCTGTATTTAACCTTTTGATTTATTTTCCTTTGTTTAGTCTGGCAATTCTGGTGACCAGTTCCAGCAAGGTCAGCAACAACAGGCTACCTCCCAACAGCAACAGAACCAACAAGGGAACCAGTCAAACTACGTGGGCCCATCACAAATCCCCCAGGCAGTGGACAGAGAAAAGATCTACCAGTGGATTTCAGAGTTGTCTAATCCTGCAACACGGGAAAATGCACTTTTGGAACTGTCGTAAGTTGATTGAGTTTTATTACTTAAAAGTTTAATTTAATTTTCAAAATCAAAATATTAAATTGTTTATGTTTGATTGTGCTTATTTACAGCAAAAAGCGTGAAGTTGTCCTTGACTTGGCACCCCTGCTCTGGTTCTCTTTTGGAACTATGGCCAGTCTTCTCCAAGAAATTGTGTCCATCTACCCATACATAAATCCCACCACTCTAACCGCTCATCAATCAAATCGAGTAAGTTTAATTAAATTATGCCAATAATGTTCAAATATTTCAAAGGGACATTGTTAACCAATCTTTTTTGTCCACTTAGGTCTGCAATGCATTAGCATTGCTTCAGTGTGTGGCGTCTCATGCAGAAACTAGATCCATGTTTCTGCAGGCCCACATCCCGCTCTTTCTTTACCCATTCCTTCACACCACTTCCAAGACCCGCCCATTTGAGTACCTACGACTAACCAGTTTGGGTGTTATTGGAGCACTCGTCAAGGTACGTTCACAATCAGTTATAATTACATTAGTACGTTTTTACAGGATAAAACTGAGTTGAAATACGTTTCATTATTTTTTTACAGAATGACGAGGTGGAAGTAATCACGTTCCTTTTGACTACTGAAATCATCCCACTCTGCCTTCGAATCATGGAGTCTGGAAATGAACTCTCCAAAACGGTGGCGACTTTCATTCTTCAAAAAATTCTTTTGGATGAATCCGGGCTCAATTATATTTGTCAGACATATGATCGCTTCTCCCATGTTGCGATGATTCTTGGTAAAATGGTTCTTAGCTTGGCAAAGGAACCCAGCGCAAGACTTTTGAAGCACGTGGTGCGCTGTTATTTGCGTCTATCGGATAATGCCAGGTAATAAAAAATAACGTACCTAATTTCTAACTAATCATAAACTACTCATGCTTCATTTAAAAAATAATAATAATGTACACAATCTTGCTTCTTTCTTTTCTCAGAGCTCGTGAAGCCCTTAGACAATGCCTACCAGACCAGTTGAAGGACTCCACTTTCTCCAAATGTCTCAAGGATGACAAATCAACCAAGCATTGGTTGGCACAATTACTCAAGAACGTGGAAACTTCCCCTCCAGCATCAGCACAATCTAACGGACCTGACCTTTCCGCTCCTGTCAATTGACAGACGGGGTTAGCATCATCATTTAGCAGGAAGGAACTTTGATTTTGAAACGGAAAGCGTTACAAACTACGTCTCGATGTGTTTACTCAAAAACTAAATGCATTTTTGAACCAAGCGTGCTTACGGAAAGGGCTTTTTGATGATGATGATATTTTGTGTGTATTCAAATTAACTGAATGAAACAGACTGAAAGGATGATGCTGATGAAACTGTAGAAGTAGACTAGATAGTTCTGTTCTTGGAAAAAAACGAAGGATAACGAAAAATTACTTTTTGATCCGAGTCATTTCAGTTCAACTCATGAATGAGCAGCGGCTTTACTATAGCCAAAGCTCTTTAAACTTTTTCTTTTTATTAAGTTGGTAATAAGTATAATATATAACAGTGTGTATATCATGTAATAGTAAACCGTATAATATTTAACGAGGATTTATAGTAGTGGACAATTGGCAATGTCAATATAATTTATTAAACTGATGATAACAATATATCAGGTAACTAAAACAAAAAAAGTTGTGACAAATGAACTCTGTCTAATAGTTCATTCCTTTAAAGTAAACTTTTTACTCTTATAAAAACCTACTCATTTAAACAAAATCCAAAAATTCTATGAAGCTTCTTTTTTGTTTTATAGCTAATTTGTAAAAGTCAGTTGTAAAAACTAAAAATGTAATTTAAATTGGTAATATATAATTAATAATATATTTAAGTAGACAAGAGTGTCTAGTTTTGCGAACAAAATAAACTCTTAAATATGTATTACGTTTCAACCGAAATAAAACCAATGATATCAAAATCTCGAGTGACATCGACAATTTATGTGTAATAAATGCTAAAAATAATTACAAAGAAAATTGACAACATGTTTACCTGTTAATTCCAATTTCATTCCAATTAAATGTAATTTACACTCAGTACGCTGGTTATTTGGCTACCTTATTCTTTGGCTTTCCATTCAATCTCTCAATTCAAAGTCTTCATTTCAACCAACTTCACACAACGCAGCATAATTAAAACACAGAAAAAGTTAATATAGCACCAGTTTTTTAGACATTTCTTCAAATTTAAAGCTAAAATGTTTAGTAACGACACAGTATTCGATAACAAATAGAATTAAAGTGCGTTTTTATACCATAAAGAAGCAGTATTCGCTTTTTTAAACTTATGACTTATTGGCAGCAGCAGAAGAAGAAGGCTCTTCTGTTGAGCTTGTCTTTTGTTTTAACAACTTGTTAAATTCCTCTTCCCATCCTAAGGCTTTGGCCAGTTTCCTTACACCATCGTCGCAATCCCCAAGAATGGCAATGTCCCGATTTCTCTCCGACTTGAAGTTCATCCCCTTCGCAAACAAGTGAGGGGCCGTACCTAAGTCAAAATCGGAATGAACTCCTAGTTTTTCTAATAAACCGATATAATCTGACTCTTCAACCGTACCCACAAGCTCGCGATTGATAAGGAGTCGTGGACAATCATCGGGAACTCTAAAAAAAATGACACAGAAATAAAACTGCTCATTTTATCCCTGAATCTATGGAAAGTGATTTTTTACAAATAAATGTACCTATCAACCAAATGGGCAAAGGGCTGAACCACCAAGCTAGTGCCCATAATAATTAGCAAGTCACACTCTGGAAAGTCTTTGCTCATGCAATCAAAAAATCTTGCGGGTAGATTTTCCCCAAAGAAGACCACATCCGGTTTGACCACTGTATCGCACTGATTGCACTTTGGAAGGGTTTCCGAAAATATCTTTTCTTTCATCCAGTCAAAGCTAAACTCTTTGCGGCAGGAAGTATTCATACAATGTGACGTGTGGAAGGAGCCATGAGCTTCCACAATTTTCCCTCCTGGTATTCCAGCAAGCCGTTCCAAGCCATCAATATTCTAAAGCAGAAAAAAGTTTCCCAATCTTTCCAAAATTAATTTTCAATGAATATCAATCTATTATAAAAACTTACTTGCGTGTAGTGCCTAAGAAGATAGCCCTTGTTGTGCAAAAGTCGGACAAAATGGTGGCTTGGTGTTGGTTGTAGCTCCTCAGGAAACAGTTCCTTGGCCAAGGAATAAAAGGGCTCGGGATGCTTTTTGAAGAAACCGATTTCAAACATAACTTGTGGATCGGGAAGCTGATACTTTCTCATTATGTTGGCGTATAGTCCACTGCCAGGACTTCGAAAATCGGGTATTCCAGCAGCTACGAAAAAACCGTAAAAACTTCTTAAAAACATAATATTACTCAGAAATTATTACTTTAGTAGGTTATCTTACATGTAGAAATACCAGCTCCAGCCATTACAATAATATTTTTGCACTTGTCTGACTGTATGAATCGGACCACTGCATCAATATCATTTCCATCCAGTACCTAAAAAACCGGAAGTCCACCACCACATTTTAAACACTCATCTAATTTCCAGCCACTTTAAAGATTATTGCTAACTTTCCCCACCTTTGTCTTTGGCTGGGAAACATTCAACTTTGCAAAAAGACTTGTCATAAATCCTGTCAGCTTGTCTACCGGACTGCTACCCCTTCTAGGCCCGGAGGAGGCTCCAGCTCCATCCTGCTCTTCGGTGGAGCTTTGTCTACTGGTCTTGTTTTTAGTGTCCTTTTCCCCAGGTTGGGGAGGGGAATCGGGTTCTGAAAAAAAGAGTTCAGAATTACCGTTAAATTAACGCTCCTTAAAAACAACCAACCCAACTCCAAATCTTCAGTAATTTTTTAACTGACACACTTACCTTTCTTATCGCTCATTTTAGTCTATAAATTTTGGTCTGGAACACTGGAACAAACTGAATTGAAGGAAAGAACAGGATATCCAGCAGACTTAGAACTGAACTGTGTGCCTTTGGGAACTTTCTCTATGGAAGCTGGACAGCTTTGGACTTGGACTCTGTCGTCAGCTGGTAGCCACCTACCATCCGTCCGTGTCCGTAGCACGCTGCTGTACGCTGTTTTGGTTGATTCTGCTGAGCTTAAAGCGTCTGCATGTACAATGTACATGGGCATGTGCACTGTGACAAGCCGGTAATCTGACTAAATTCCTGACAAGTTAAAATTTAATTTAAAGTGACAGTTTTCTGGGTTTAATCCGAAGGGTACATGTTCCGAACTTGCTTTATCGGAGGAAAACTACCCTGCTTTCACCGTTCCCTTAATTCACCGCTAATTTTTCCAAGAATAATATTCCCTGCTGCTTGGAAAAAGATTTCTGAGGACGATTTCCGTAGATTTGCAGGTACAATGAGTCAGGACGCCACTTCCGTGGAAAAGGGGACCCTTGTCTTTGTCACCGGGAATAAAAATAAGTTAAGGGAAGTGCAGCAGATTCTGGGAGAAAGTTTTCCGTACAAGGTAATTAAACTGTTCTTATGAATTTCATCTGTTTAATTGTATGATTTTTTATGAAGAGTTATCATTTTTATTCATTAACGTTTTTAGATAGTCACTCAAGACATTGATCTACCCGAGTACCAGGGAGAGCCTGATGAAGTGAGTAGGTTGAAATGTCGGTCTGCTTTTGAAATTGTGAAGGCCCCTGTGATTGTGGAGGATACCTGCTTGTGTTTCAATGCCTTGGGAGGCTTACCAGGACCTTATATCAAATGGTTTTTGAAGAAAGTTGGACCGGAAGGGCTATTCAAAATGCTAAAAGGCTTTGATGACCATTCTGCTGAGGCAATGGCCACGTTTGCGTTCTGTGATGGGGATCCTAATGGGATCAAGCTATTTAAGGTTAGGTGACTTGTCATTTCATTTTTCATGTATGTTTTATTAGTTTAAGTTTAGAATGATTAGTAATAATGCCATGATTGAATTTTACAGGGAATTACTTCTGGAAAGATTGTAAGCCCACGAGGAGCTGGAGGCTTTGGATGGGACGTTTGTTTCCAACCTGATGGCTATGAAATCACGTATGCAGAAATGAGTGCGGAGGAAAAGAATAGTATATCTCATCGAAAAAGGGCCGTGGAAGCTATGAAGCAGTACTTTATCTGATGACTTAAAAGCTTAACAATATAAAACAGTTAATTTTAAACTTGTTTTTAATAAAAACCAATTTTTATTTTGGTTTGCAAGTGTTCAACTATAAGGTTTTAAGTTATTAAAGATCTATATAAGTGAAGCCATTGATTGCTGACACTTAATCTAATAATATCGGTTATTTTAGCTATTTACATCATCAATCATACAGAAAATACAACAAATCAAACAAAAGCTTAGCGTGATGCACTAGTTTGTACTGTTACAAAAACGGTTATACCAACCTAAACCTTTAACTATCTTTCAAATAATTTCACAACCTGCATGAAACTACTTATCGATAAGTGTGCCCCTAACACGACTCTTTTTAGCTTCCATTTCTTGCTGGGCTTGCTCGATAAGCTTGCGTTTGTTCATTCCCTTTCTTACTAGCTGTTTCTCAATAATACGAGCATTGTTCGCATAAGAATCTGCAATTTCTCTCTGCAAAATTATAACAAATTAATTATTAGTTACTTCATTCAGAAATGAAATACAAATTAGCGATTATTTCACATACCGCTTCAATTTCATCCTCCTCCTCGTCGATTGTGGACACCGTGACAGAACTGAACTTGCCCATATTTTTCGTATGCTTGGTCACCATAATGGGTTTGTGGTCCACCGCCTCGGTTGCCACCTGCTTGTAAATGTTTCCCATCGGACCCTCCCCCGTGCTTGTTAAGGCTCCACGAACAATAAACACCACATTTCCAACCACGTTATGCATGTAATACAGCAACAGACCACATCTAAACGAAAATTAATAAAATCACCATTTACTTTTTAACCCTAGAACGCAATATTTTAGGCTAATTGTTGTCCAGCACCGTTACCTTTTACACTTGAGCCTGTGCTGCTTCTCAATTCCATCTGGGCGCTTGAGAAACACGGTTTCGTCAGGATCTGAGGTGATTTTGTGAGCGTGTTTGGAACCGTCAATCACTCTAGCACCGTCACGTTTCCTTAGCGGAAGATTTTCCAACGCACAATCTGCAAAGTAGAAAAGCACCTGCATTTTAAAACCTGTGGTCAACCAGGCAATTTAATTAAATAAAGATCATCATGTCCTTTCAAAAGCCTTACCTATAATCAGTGTCATTTGTCCACACAAACAGTAATACGTCAGCAGGGGCTTATCCCCCGAGTACTCCTCCTGATCCCGGGTGTCCGAACACACAATACTTCGCGACACCACTTTTGGCATTTTGGAAGCACTGATTAATACACAATTAGTTAAAAAACTATTTTATTAACTTTAAACAATCGTCAGTGTCACGTGTCACACTCAACTGTCAACGGAGACAAAATCTAGCTTAAACGTTAGGCAGTATAATGTCAACCGGAAACACATTCAAGGTTGTCACTTGACCTGGACAAGTTGATCAGTTGGAGATGATAAGGTCACTTTTACTTGGGAAAGTGTCCAAAAAAACTGCTGAAGTTGAATTAGACATCAAAACATATTTAGAGATGGCTTTGGTGTTCGCGCAAACAACAGAATTTGTCCCGTAATGCCCCATCTTTTTGATGATCCAAAAAGGAACAACCAAGTCAAATCTTTGGCGTTAGTGGAACAAAGACAAGTTTGCGTTTGCTTTAACGGCTGGAAGTCTCCAGAGCCGCTGTATTCTTGACATTTTGACTTGCCACCACCAACATTGCTGCCACTTCGGCATATAAGTGACCTGCTAAAGTAAACACTGCTCGGGCTAGTCTCGTGTTTCCAAAATAAATGGCCAATTTGTAGGAAAGAATACGCTCCTTGTATGTTTCGTAAAGATAATGAAAATCCTTTCGGTATAAAAAACCAGTTTGAAAAGACGTTAATAAAAGTGCCCAGTATTAGTACCGCCACGTGAGTGTCCAGTAACCGAGTTTTATGCTGGATTTGGAAACGGCTATCGTACTTTTCAATGGCGTGGATTAAATGTACTAGGCGTTTGGTTATCAGAATGGAAATCTGTCTGTGGAGCGTAGTGGCATTCCAGAATCTGGAATCCAGATTGCACTTGTTGGTTATAGGTAATAGGTTGAAGGAGTATGGCGGAAGTTGCACAGACCACAAGTAAGCTGTAAAGTAGGGGAATGCTAAAACGCTTATATCTTAGGTTTCGCCTTCCAGAAGAAAACGCATTTGTTAGTATTAAATCAAGCGTCTTTAGTAGCTACCTATCAATTTAAATAGTCCGTAATGCAGCCTAAACCTCAACAATGAACCTACTTAACACCAATTGTGTGACCACGGTTCATACAAATTTGTGTCGGTGTTCTCGCATATCTTTGATTAATGAAGGAAGCAATGGCCATACCAGTGACACCGGTCAGTCCACATCTTATGAATATTGAATAATGATAACAAAGACGTTTTGTTAAATTTGCATAATATTTTAGTTATCTGGCAAACGCTGTATCCATACAACGCTGTTAGTTCTTCCTAATCCCTATCAGCATCCTTTTGATAAAGTAGATTTGATGATTGGATCGGTGGTAACTTTTGAATCAATCCAACACTCAATTGTATCTCCAATCACTTGCAACAAGTTTTCAAATTTTTAATTAATGCTAAATTAGAATTTATTTAAGAGTTATTCGCTGGAAATCTAAAAGCAACGTTACATGAGTTACATTACACATCACTATAATAATATAGTATGTAATAATTTAGTTTGCATACTTGCAAATTAAATTATATTCTGGAATATTCTAGAAGTTTTAGCAATCCGACATTGGAAAAATATTTTTTAAACGTGGAGTAGATCATAATGGCTTACATTCAAATATATGGTCGCTTGTTATAAATGTCACGTAGGAAGTCCAAGTATATACTATGTACTTATACTTTAGATCAAGTTCATGCAACTTTTGACAAGGCGAGAACAAAGCACATGCCCACTTAAAAGTTTGCATAAATTATAGCGCATTTAATAATAGTCAATTGTAAAATCGCTATCAAATAAAAACAGTGAAGCAGTACAGCAGTACTCCAGCAAAACTGTATACGGCCTTATACGCACGTACGTATGGTCATCGTTAATTGTTCAAACTTCAATGTTCATTTACAATCAACAGTTTTAAGGCTTTCGCAAAAACTCAAAACTTGC
The DNA here is from genome assembly GCA_029691765.1 of Entomobrya proxima. NCBI lineage: Eukaryota > Metazoa > Arthropoda > Collembola > Entomobryomorpha > Entomobryidae > Entomobrya > Entomobrya proxima. The sequence goes on from CM056168.1 coordinate 2,432,417, forward strand.
TACACACTTGTCATACCCCCTTTTTGCACACAAATAAAAATACGAAGGGCAAGGCGAGCAAGCGCAAGCCAACTTTTTAGTACGATGCATTCTGCAACAATGAATTTTTAACAAGTTTTCGTAATAACTGCTTTATAATCTTAAAAATGAAATGATAGTCAAGTAGTCGCCGGCAATGAAATGAATAATTTTATATACCTTTAGTGTTAAGACATACACTTCATGGAAGAAGGTAACACAATGAAACTCGTTACTTTCGATGTAACTGACTCAATGCGTTACCTATTTGGAAATGCGTCAGTTACATCGTACGCTTAACGGTGAACGGAGGCAACTCCATTTTTAGCCTAAAGCAGTGTGTAGTCTTTGTGATTTCTCTGCTTTTGCTACCGTGTTTCTTGTGCAGTTCCATTTTCAGTTTTTTAAAAACGTAAGGATGGACACTGAGCAAGGAAACACGGAATTTGTCTCCAGAAAGAACTGGCAACAGTTTGAGGAGTCCATTGCACATTTAGCTGAAGATGTGCGAAGTATTTTGCAAGGTAAGTGTAATGGCTGGAGTTATAAATCCGTAATAATAACCGTACTTGTTTTTATTGCAAATGTCTCACTATTCCCCAGAAACATACCAGCTCTGTATTCCTCCCGAATGTTACGGTTTTCTCCACCGTTGTCTACGTGTCAAGGACTACAACGTTGAAAAAGCTGCCAAGCTGGTGAAAAACGTGGCCAGATCCACCCAATCCCTTCAAGACATGATGGACAAATTCAGACCAAAGTTTTACGAGGAGCTGTATTTCAGTGGAACGATTACCTTGCTCCGTTCCAGGGATTTGATGGGAAGACAAGTACTCCTTTCCAGAATTGGGAAATGCGACCCAAAAGAGTTTGACTTTGACGAGTTTGCCGCAGCTCAAATTCTAGTTTTTAGTTTGGCCGTAGCCTGGTCCCCGGAAACGCAGAGAAATGGCGTGGTCTTCCTTTTCGACTTGTCGGGTTTTGGGATAAAGCATTTAAAAGTGATGAAGCCTAGTAGGCTTTTGCAACTGGTTAGCATGATGCAGGTACTTAATTAAAAGTTAACTAATTTTCTGTTTCAAAGGTTTTCTTATGATAAAAAGTTTCCCCATTTAAAAAAACAGAATGCATCTCCAGCACGTATCAAAGCTGTGCATTTGGTTTTCCATCCCCGGGTGTTTGGCCTGGTGTACAATAAATTGGTTAGACCAATATTTACCGAAAAGCTAATTCAGCGAGTGCACTTTCACGGGGATGACCTCAGCTCACTACATAAATTTGTTGGAACTGACATCCTGCCGGTGAGTTTGGGAGGATTTAAATCCGAGTCGGAAGCGTTTGACGTCGCATTTCTTAAGAAGCTTATTAGGGAGGACACTATTCACACAGGTAACTAACTGTCAGCATTCCAATATAGATATCATAACTAATTCTGATTTAACGATGAGCATTTTTATTTTATTATTTTGCAGAAATGAAAAGATTTGGCCTACCAACTAGTTAAAAGCTACAAACGCTTCTAATCTATTATTTTTGCAAGTTATTTGTATAATAATTTTATTTCTTAAGCTTAAAATAAATGTTAATTATTTTTATAAATGAAATTAATGCCATTTTAGTGAATGCGCTGCTGTTGGTGTTAGTAAGCCTTTGCTACTGCCTCCGTCCCGTCAGCGTGTCTAAACTGACCCAGTACCACAGTAAATGTGACAACCGCTTCTAGGATCTTCAAATAGAAAATACTTATTTTAGCACACTAGTCAAAGTAATCATTTTGATTTAAGTATTATCGACTTACAGAAGGTATTACGCTCTTTTTCATTACGAAATAGCCCTGGCAGTCAAATGAAAAGTCGAGACATTGACTTACTCTCTGTAAATAGGACAGCTCACTTTTCCTTTCGCATTTTAAGGGATTGGCCAAAATAATCTGGCGTTGTAATGACATGCCCTGAAAGCAAATTTGTTTATGTAAGATTTTATAATTTTTTAAATAGTTCAAGCTGGAACTTTACTAACCGACTTGGCGAAATTTTCCCCACATTGCACAAACGCCATTAGCCGAAAGGAAGAAAGAAGTACGACAGACAGCAGGGAAATAAATTCGTGATTTAGTATCCAGTGGACATGCGTTCTTTGGAAAATGGCTAATGAAATCAGGGTATAAAAAGTGGTCACTAGAATCACGGTGGAAAACGCCACGTAAAGGACCATCAACGTGCCAAAAATTTGTTGGAAGTCTTGCTTCAATCCATGCAGCGCTTTAATCTTTTTTATGGTCATTCTAACAACTTCCTTTGAAATTTGAGGGTCGTCAGTAGAATCAATACTCTCTTGGCTTTGTTTTTCCATTTGGAAACTTATATAAATTTCGTCAATTCGTTTTCTAATGGCCCGTCCAAAGAACAGCGTGGTGCTGGTTAAAAACACTAAACCCAACTCTCCATAAAATCCCCCAGAAAAAGCGTGCAAAAATTCTAGCACCGGACTTTTCACTCCCAAAAGACGAAACATGGTTGGAAATTGGTCTTCTTTGTAGGCCGTGTACATAACGGGCCATGACACGTACGTGTTTGACACGGCGTTTATCACAGAGCCAAGAATCAGTATGGAAAATGTCAGATTGACAAATCCGGAGGAAATCTGAAGTCCAAAGGTTTTATCGTAACGGGCTATCCGTTGACAAAGAAGTGCAATGGATTTAGCTCGTCGGAGACAAAATAGAGGGGCAATAGCTCGGGAAATGAGCAACGAGGAAAGAAAGCATTTTAAGGCAAAACTGTCTGTGGAAGTGATGGGGAGATTTTCCACGGTTCGAAATTGCTTGAGGTAGAGAAGCAGGGCGAAGATGGAACCGGTGACGGAGGAAATGTAGAGAATCACGCTGACAAATGTGGGGATGAGAAGGTAGTGGGGAGCAATTTGTTTGGGGTGATCTTTGACAACAACCGAGGAACAGGGAAATAGACCAAGACAATGGGCCAGTACGGCAGCACGACGAAAGGTTTTGTCAATGGTTTCTGGAGGAGGATTAGGGCTTTTCATTAAAGGCTCCATGGGTTCCTGTGCTGGAGCCTTTGAAATTTTGTCGGGAAATTCTTCGGGGACCATTTTTTGTTGGGTAGACTTGCAAGGAAGATTAAGGATGAGGTTTTGAGAGTGTGTAATCGATCTGTATTGATTTTTTTAGTGGTTAGACCATTTGTCAAGTAGGTAGGTAGGTTATGGAAAAGAGCTAGTAATTTAATTAGCTGATTAGCATAGTATTGTGTAGGTTTGTTTATTTGTGATAAGCCTCATTACGCGTGCAATTTATGCAGAAAGCTTTGTCTTGTTTTTTTGTTTGATTAGTTTATTGATTTGCAGATAAAACAACTTGATTCATAAGTGACTTTGTTCCTCCATTCTCATTTCGTTCGGCTACTATCTGTTGTTACATCAGATTCCCACTACAGTTCTATTTCTCAATTTCACCTTTATGATTTAGCAAATTGCAGAATAACAATAAGGTAGGCTGCCAGTTGGCTGAAAAATGCTAGCAAAAGACGCTTATTCAGAGTGAACATGTTTCCCACCCGGATTTTTACAGGATCTTTGTTAATCATGTCACAAATGAGTTTCATCTAAAACAAGAAATTATTTAAATGAACATTTTAAAAAGCTTTGTATTTTGAAAATTAATGTAAATTTTGTAAAGACCTCCACTCGAGCTTCGTAGTTGTCATCCCGAGTGTCCATTTCAATCAGTTCTTCCGCGATTGCATCTTCCTACAAAATAATCACATTAACACGTGCATTTCAAAGTTAACTTAAAATTGTATTTTTAAAGTATTTCCTACCGCTACAGTAATCTGCTCAGCCAGCCTGGTTTTCCAATACAACGAAGCTGTAAAGAAAGCCGTGTAGATTAGCGTGTAAGGCAGAAAGTTTGCCCCATTTCCCTGCAGCGCATTATTCATAAAGAGAAATATGACCATGGACAGCATCAAAAGTAGGGAAGTGAAAACCTCGAAAATTGCCCAAAGATTTGGCAAGCTTATATAACTTTCCACGCGAGACACTTGTTTCCGCACAAAAGTAATTAGGTCCAGCCACGCTGTCACTTGTGTCTTGGAAATACTTTCTCCGCATTTTCTATACTGAGCCTGCATTCCCAAAAGAATTTCTTGATACGCTCGGCTCAGCGTTCTTAAGAGCATCATGTCCCTTAAATAGGAAAGCCCACGTGTTCCCACCATAAACAAAATTTGGGCGTAGCCAAATAAATAGCCCAGTGTGGGGTTCCAATACTTAAAATAGTTGATGGGTTTTACAGAAAAAAGCAGGATAAAAACGGGAGTTGTCCAAATCACTGAAAAGATGATAAAACGTAGTTTCAAAGCTTTGTAAAAGGTGTGGGTGTAGTAGGAACCGAAAGCAACTTCGTAGTCTCGGAGAAAGATTGTCCAGTCATTTAGAAATAGGCAAAAAGAGGAAATATCAGAGGGCTGTAAAATAAACAGTACACAGGCTCCGAAAGGAAGGGAAAGTTTGGTGAGTTTGTTCACTGTGGAAATCACTTCCGAGCTGTTAATCAAACTTTCACTGATCCAGTTTTGTCTTTGGTCAACAATTTTAAAGCTGGGGTGAAATGAGATATTCAATTAGACATGCATGAAAACTAGCAGCTAATAAATTAATGTTTTTACATTCGTAAGCCAAACGGTCCATCCAAATCCAGCAAAGTGTTGAACGTCCAATAAGTTAAAATTACAATGTTAAATATGATGAATGCAAAAGTGTACAAAAAGTTGAGAGAAAAATAGCCTTGAAAATTATAGTTGATTAGGGCATGTTCTTTCTCTACCGCAGTTTTTGTAATTTTTACGGGGAAAATCCCTACAACTTTTCCTACTTTAACAAGCGGGTAGAAAAGTTGTGAAATTATATAGTGTCTGGGGCAAACTGCATGTTTCTCCTGTTCCTGATGGGTAATTATTGGCAATGGGTGAGATAATTGCGAGGATATTTTATAATCAAGCGTAGCTTCAGGTGGAAATATCCTTCGTGGTGGCTTTCTGGGTAAAATAGAATGTCGGGTTTTGTGGATAATGTGTCCGAAATCACGTTCAAAAAGGGTATCCACTGGTGTCATTTTTTTTAAAAAGAGAGCTTGTTTAGGTGCTAAGTTTAGAAGCAACTGAATCATTCAGTTTTTGAGCAGATTGCCAAACTTCAATTAGCTAATAATGCAATTTATAAACCAAGCCCAAACCTCACCAAGCACATTATTGCAAAATTAGCCATAAAGCAAACACATTGATAAGATCGCTTTTTAAATAATGAATGCATAAATATAATTATTAATGTCGGTGTAAACAATTTTTTGGCATTTGAACAATAATATGCAAAAAAACAACGTTAGGTTTCTTTACATTGTCGTAGCTTGAAGTTTCAAACATTTCGCAGACGTAAATGGCCGATTGGTAAAGTATCAGATCATGTTCATTGGACTCTACATAATGAGAGTTAGATGGTAACAATTTAAATATGGCTTTCCATAATCTAATGTCACTCAATTTCACACTTATTTATTTATTCTGATGGATCCCTTCCGTGAATATTTTGAAATGACGATCCAAATTTGGCATCCACTTCAACTTTACAAGCACGTGTCGAAAATCTTTTGTTACTGCAGACCCAAACAAACAAAACATGAATATCAAGCATCGCCAGGCATATTCAACTGGATAATTGCCAATGTTAATTAAATTAATTCATTATTACTTTCGCATTAAAACTGTAATAAATCATACTAAATTACATCATCAGACACAAACATCAAAACAGTAATGTATTCACTTTAATAATTAGCTTCCCCAAAAAATGATATAATGCATCTTCAATTACATTTTAAGCACTTATTACATTACATCAGTGACCCAAAAGACCTCCCTGACTTCAGCTCTTCACCAACATCACTCTGACGCGTGTGCCCTGTTCATTTTAATCAAATTAAATATGACTTTTTCAAAAGCTGTACTGCAATAAAAAAAGACAAGTCAAATGGCATACTTGACTCTTGACTTGACTTGAAGTATGAATAAGCGAAAAGGAAAATGAATGAGAAACAAGTAATAAAAAAGAGTATTGAGGAAATAGCACATAAATATTAGGCAGAGATTATTATTACAACATAACAAGAAGTATGTACATCTTCTTTTTTATAACATGAGTCATATAAGTACATTTAGTGAAGACAGGAATAAGAATGGTCATTTTTATTGTAGTGTGCAGTGTAATTGTCGTGTTGTCGGCATGTCAAGTGTCATCTGTCATTTTTGTTGCAAAGTGCATTTAAAAATGGAAAATGATAAATGATGAGTTGGCCTGTGCGTTAATAGCCTGTTCCTTACTTTTCCGTCAAAGCCAATTAGATCCGTGCCACCTACCACCATGATAAACCCCAGCATTTAAAAAATATTTAAATGTAATTACATACTTGTTTAAAATAACACGCTATTTTTATGCGGCTTTGTGCATTCAGTGCAAAATTCAAAATTGCACCACACAACTTATTTCTCAGGATATTTTTTGTAATGCGAGATGCGAGATCCTTTGATCACCAAAAATCTTGTTTGGACTATTTAGTGTAAAGTCCAAATGACAAAATAGCGTGTGAAACCGTATTAGCTGTCGATAATCAGCGTAAAGCGTGACATTTTCTATTTAAAAATGTGAGCAAATTGGGATTTTGTCCCCAATCTACAAGAACAAAGCGATATATTGTTAAATAGCATTTAAATAGGCTTGCCAAAAAGGAAAGTAAGGAGATCAAACGGAAAAAAGTTGTTTGAATTGTGCTTAACGATGCGCAGTAAACAAAAATTAATGAGGGATTTTGTACTCAACGTACGTTCGTGTCCGTGTGTATCATGGCAAACTGGCTGCCGGCACATTTGTCTCTGAAGTGCTAAATTTGTCAAAATGTGTAACTGTAACACTAACAAACAGCTTAAGAAAGACAGACAAGGGACGCTTGAACGCTTGCAGCGTTGCAGTGTACATTTGCATGTTGTCTGTGTCTGAAGGAACGTGTCACTTGCCTAATGACTTTTGATCACTGACCTGCAACAGATTCCCTGTGACGGTTTTTTATTGGACTGAAACAAATTTTCCTTGGGTAAATAAAAATAGCCGTGGTCATAGACATTCTCTTGAGAAAAATCTCCTGAGACAAAGTGTGACTTGACATCAATCAAGTTGACGTAGTCAAAAATGATCATGTTGAAATTTCAAATTGACTGAAAAAGTCTTTAGGGTATGAAGTTGAAGATGAGCTAGTTTGGTTATGAAAAGGATTTTCAGCTCATTGTAGAAAAGGTGACAAGCTGACAGCATCTAAAAGCTCAGGGATTCCGTAAAAGTAAAAAAAGAATGACAATGACAGGCAGAACGTTAAACATTTTTAACAAAGTCAGTAGTCAAGTATCGCACGCACGCTATAAGCTGCGGTAGGGATGTTCAAGATTCGAAGACCGATCCGTGGCACAATTTTTGTGAAATCCTTTTAAGATAAAGTCTCTTGAGCAATCAGGGACGCAAGGTAGAAAAAATGTTGGGCTTGTTTGTAGTGGTCTATTTTGGTTGACCGCCATCAGTAGTCCACTTGGGAAAAAAAGTTGGGAACGCTTGTCAATTATTTGCAAGCAGTCAAACAATTTTGTTGATAGGGATCAGTATCAGTTCCTTAACAAAATGATTAGCTTGGTTAAGCTTGTAAGGTATTCAGTCTAATGTCTATTGGGGGAAAATGAAGTTATCTGCCACCTGAATCGTAAAAGTGGTCAATTGGTCATGTTGCAAGTTTCAATTTTTAAAGTACATCCACTATCTGCGGACTCTTGGCTTCCTGAGAAAAACTTCAAGGGAACCAAAGCGCTAATAGGTTTATTGCGTGTGCGTTTTGAGTTTTGACAAACTTTGATGAAATGTGTGTACTTGTCTTGGGCGCAGTAAAAAGTAACCTACTTTTCAGTTTTTATTTTTTTGCATAATTTGACCAGAGAGGGGGAAAATTGATTACATTGTGTGATATTTAGCAATAGATTGGTTAGAAACTGGCAAATCCAGGTAACACTGACATTTGGCGAAATTGTAGATAATTAACAGATTATTCAGAAATACTGCCAAAATAACCTCTTTGCAATATGCACCATGCGGTGAAGATTTATCTAATTCTACGATCAACTTAAAATTTCCACCCAACTTTAATCTTTTGGCTTATCTTTACAAGTTTTGCAATCCTTTTTAAAAAAGAAAATGTCACATTATTGGCTCTACTGGAAGGTACATTATTATTATTATTGCGTTATGAAATGGATTTCATATGAAAACAAAATGAAATGTAAGCATAAACATTCTTCTACGAATTGGTAATGATCTCCTTTTAAAAATTATCAGCAGAAAAATGATTACAAGTTTAAATCAGTCAATGCGAGACATATTGCATGTTAACAGAGACGAAAAGATTGAAAAAGAAAAATAGAGATCAATCAACAATGATCATGATCTTGTTGGCCATTTTCAATTGATGTCTGATGTGCTCTAATGGACTTTTTTTTAGCTAGGTGGAGTTATGCAATAAAAGTAAACGTAGGTATTTTCTTCTGCTCTGTTGTCCATTTAATGGTCTATGCTGCTGCTGCTGTTGAAGGATTTTTATTATTTATTGTGATCCTATTGTTATCCTACATCATTATCATTATGGTATAAAGTTTAATAGCGACTTGATTTGTACAGTTAAGTAAATAAATGTATAAAAATATCTTAACAAGATGATATGCTACACTCTGTCCAATAAATGAAGCAACGACCTACCATTTCTGCGAATCTCGGTAATGGTTCCAGGCATTTACCCAAAACTCACAGTGAATGTTAACCATCTATCATGCATACTGCATGCCAAGTTTTAGGAAATTTGGTTTGATCGGTTAAAAGTTATACCAAAAGTTTCAAGTTCATCAAAAATTAGGTGTCCAGAAAATAAAGCAACGATTATAGAAACTTTGTATTTTTGTTCACCTTTCCGCTTGAATTGTATCCAAGTAGGCTTTAAGGTATTAAGTAGTTAATAAGCTGACAGAACATCTGCAGTGAACGACTATATTGGAACAAAAACTAAAGAAAATAGCAAACAACTGAAAGTCACTCCCACTAAGGGGCAATCGGTGAATTCTTTGGCATACTAAATCCACACTTTTCGATCAACGTAGAGTTTTTTAAAGCGTACAGCACCTAAAATGTATACAAAATTGAACTAAAACCCAAACTATGACAAAACACTTTCAAGTTCGAATCCTGAGGGAAATTGAGGAATTTTCGTCACTCAGGAATTTATGGAGTAATCATAAATCTTATATAATTTTTGAGCATTGACTCACATGATTATCGACAAACTGTGATAGTTTATCATTTTTAAACCAAGCGTTAGTCCAGCAGCAATTTTAGTCAAGTAGTTGATGAATTCCGGCTTTTGAATTAAAATGTACGCGATCAAAGCATAAGTGTAAGATGCACCTTTTTTTATGAACAAGTGTTTTACAGCCTTTAAAGTGTACGTGAGCAACACTATGACCACTTAGGATTTGCAGGCATTAAACTACACGCTTTACAACACAATAAGCGCAAAATTTGCACGCATTTTACAAATTGTGACCTACAGAGCATGATTATCTGAACTAGTCAAAAATCCAATTAGCTTACGATGATTTGAAAACTTAAATGGGCGATCAACGGTTTTATTCAACAAGCAAAACTCCAACAGCTTAGAATGGGTTTAATATGGTTTTAGTGAAAGTTCATTAAATTGCGGAAATTTAGCTTGTTTTGAAATATTTTGTTACGTAACTAAGAAAATACCGTAAAACTCAATATCAAATGTTTAAGCCTATGCAGGCATTTGGCTACAAACTTGAAAGTGTTTTTTCATAGTTTGGGTTTTAGTTCAATTTTGTATACATTTTAGGTGCTGTACGCTTTAAAAAACTCTACGTTGATCGAAAAGTGTGGATTTAGTATGCCGAAGAATTCACCGATTGCCCCTTAGTGGGAGTGACTTTCAGTTGTTTGCTATTTTCTTTAGTTTTTGTTCCAATATAGTCGTTCACTGCAAATGTTCTGTCAGCTTATTAACTACTTAATACCTTAAAGCCTACTTGGATACAATTCAAGCGGAAAGGTGAACAAAAATACAAAGTTTCTATAATCGTTGCTTTATTTTCTGGACACCTAATTTTTGATGACCTTGAAACTTTTGCTATAACTTTTAAACGATCAAACTAAATTTCCTAAAACTTGGCGTGCAGTATGCATGATAGATGGTTAACATTCACTGTGAGTTTTGGGTAAATGCCTGGAACCATTACCGAGATATGCAGAAATGGTAGGTCGTTGCTTCATTTATTGGACAGAGTGTATATTGGTTTGCTGTCGGTGTTTCGATATATGCTCAAAGCAAAGAGCAAAGTATGTTAAGGTGAATTTTTACAATTTATTTAACGTAACGTGCTATTCTAATTGAAACGGTTATAATTTAGTAGGCTGCTATGTCAAATTTCGGATTGGTATGTGAAGAAAATTAAGTCAGACCTGCTGTGATTAAAACTACTTCCAGGAGGCAGTTAATTTTAGAGTAACCAAACAGCAACAAAAACACCAAATTACAAAAACTAGATTCTTTTCAGGAAAACTGCCTACTTGGATTAAAGAATCAAATTGTAATTGAAAAACTATTTTCTACTAAAATTGATAAGCATTCAATGTTATTCCAATTTTAAAAATTTACTAGTTTAATTTTCTAAACAATTCATTTCATGACAGTCAATTTTCTAATCCCCAATCAAATCTACATAGATCACCTACTCAAGTCACTGAAATTCTTTAACAAAAAGCCATAAAATATACATGATAGGTTAACTTGTAACTTGTCCAAAATTGAAAATTAGGAAAACTTCTGCAAATAATTTCTTCAGTCATAGTTTTCCTCATTAATCTTCAAACTCTTGACATTGTTTTCAGCATAATCTGTGCTACTAAAGTGTATCTTTCAAAATCATTTTCTGCTCATTTTTCGCTCATTAACCTTTAAATTAATGGAATGCTAGTCATTTAGAAATTGTAGTGTCATCAGGAAAAAATCACTGAAGCTCCTGAAGCTATTTGTTAGCCTGCTTGTTTAAGGTTATCGATTATACTTCAGAGATTCGCTCAAATGGCATCTGTTATGATTAAAAGCACCAATAGAGGAGCTGAAAACTTAAACGAAATTGACCATTTACATGATTTTGTACAAATTGCAATTCTACAAGAAAATCATCCTGCTCTGCAATAACAATTCAACGGTAAATCACTGAGTAAAAATGTAATTTTCAATCATTTCAATCCAGTCAGTCAACAAATCAAACATTTTAAGCATCAGCGGTAAAGTGCCAACTAACGACATTCCTCTCTGAAATCACGATACTATAATTACAAGCCAGGTAATTACCATTTACATTTGTTAATATTACCAATTTTAATGAAAAAATGCCACAAATAAGTAGACAGACTGACTGACTCTCTGACAAGAAAAACAGGACAGTTAGAAGCTTCTCTGTTTAATGTGATGAATGAGCCAATGATGATGACAGTAATCATCACGAAGTTGACTTGAATTACTACCCACTAGACCTAGTGTATGCACTACCCCCACCAAACACAAGAACAAACAAACAAACAATACAATTCTAATTATGAATATTATATGATGCTCAATGATCTTCGAAACAAATTGCTAGAACACAAAAATACAAGTAATAATAGTACTTTTGCAGCATGAATGGGAATAAAGCAATAAATTCAATATTGTAACGAGCAGGTAACTACTTTGATGGTATTTTTGCTTACGTGTCCCATCATCATCATCATCGTCATGATAAGGCTTTGCTCTTGTCCCTCAACCCTAACCCTTTGAGCCCTTCAGCATCCTTCCAAAACGACAAGGAATGCATCTGTTGTGGAATAGATTGATGGGTGGCGTTCCGCAGATTTGGATTGAATATTATCATGACGCATGGATGAATTCATTTATTTTTGGTGACCAGTGACTATATGATCATAACGTGTCCTGTCTGTGTGACACAGTGCAATGGTCACTGTAATGATGATGATGGTCACTGCGATTACGGAATTGCTCCTACACGGCATGTTGATCAAAATCACAATTGTGTTTTGACTGCCTTTTTAACAAGAACAAAAATAATATTGCTTTTATGGCAATCAATCCGTTAAACTATTGTTATTCAGGTGGGTGTACAGAGTACAGAGATGACGATGACGATGGTACAAAAAACGCTCCGAAAATAAAGGTGGCCTTTAACAAGAGTAATGGCAGAGTTTAATGGAAGAAGGTAAAAAAACAAACGAGCCGTTTTAGCAGTTTGCAATATAAGTAATATATAAATTGAATATTAGCTATATATTCTTATCCGCTGCTACCTGCTGTGTGCACTTTATAAGCAGGTTAATAAGTTTTCATTATATTTAGAAAAAAGGTTAGTCATGTTTACGTTTTATATTTTGTGCTGATATCCAATCATTGATTATCTCCCAACCAAATGCTCAACCTGATTAACAGAGGCGGAGAAGCAAAATGGCAAAGCAATTATTGTGTTCAGCAGCAGCAGCGGTGTGGTTAGATTTTTTTAGCCATGACTGACCAACATGAATTTTGTCTTGTAGTAACAACAACAATAAATATGAAAGCAGAACCAAATTATTTATTTAAAAAAGTAAGCCAGAAATAGTGTGTGCTTATACTAGCTTGCTAGAAAGAAAAATGATAATAGCTATGAAATTAAGAGCTACTACATGGTAATTAATTTATAATTTTTATAGAGCTATCGGTTACTCCCATCTAATAAATGTGATATTGACCATTTATTGCTTTTCTAAATAAAAACATTAAAAAAGTGGTTTGCTCTTGCCCTAGAGAGATATTCAGAGTGTACACTTTTATGAGTGGGGAGGGGATACCTAGGTATATCACTACAGTTAATGTAATCACCATTTAGTGCAATATCCCTAATAATTATAGGAAAAATAAAACTGTGTACTTAAACGTAACTAGATAGCATTGTCTTTTATCTTAAAAATTGTTAAACGTATCAATAATATACGCTTTGATTGTTACGCTTAATATGCTCATTTTGTAAAGAGATTGTAGATCAAAGGCGGAAAACATGGGGAATGCACTTTCTTGTAAAAATTGTAATTGTGCAACTTGACATGGCTTTGACAATAGGACAACCTATAAAATTTAGTTTGGTTTTGCAAGATTTCGAATACAAAAGAGGGTGACGAGTGACTTGAGCAGGTTTTTGGGAACTTTTTTTAGTGCGCTGACGTATTTTGCAACTAGCTTCAATTGTCAATTTTTTTATGACTGCTTATTTTAAAATGCCGTTTTGTTACCAGTTTTAAAAGTAGAGTAGAATAGCCTGGTGAACTCAGAATTGTCCACCGGATCTAAATATGGTAGATTACAATCTCCATAAAGGACTAACTAGCTTGTTATTGTTAGTTTTTATGGCAAGGAGCATATTTTTATGGAGTATGCAAACCCATTTTAGATTGGTAACATGTAAAATCATAATGGCTTTTAGTGCACCGGCATATTATCTTATTGCTTGATTTAGAAATTGAAGTTAACCACAATCCAAGTTAAGTCCTAAAATAACCAGTGACGCATCAGCATCTTGATTGTATTTGTCTCGCGTGAGTTTATATTGACCAATTACTTTTAAACAAGGTCAAGTGTAAAACTGGGGCAATATGAAGTTGTGGTAATGATGCGTGTAAAAAAATAGCTAAAGCTTATAGAGAATTATTGTTGTATGTGTAGCACTATATCTTATTTCATTTTAATTCGGCTATCGTAAAACACAATCATCTTTAGTCCGTAATAAAACATTTTTTATCGATTTTTGTGGCTGACCATAATATACTTTCTACAATAATTACATTGTCGCGTAACAAGTCACACTGAACAATATATTAGGTATATCTACGTGATTTTTTTATTCTTTAGTAGCAGCAGCACTTTAGATAATGTCGATGTGGCAGCATCAGCGTAAAACATTACAGAATTCCTTGCTATTTATTTTTACATGCTACATGTTAAAGTGGTTATTTCTTGACCTTCCCATTCCTGGAGGCGGTGGCATGCCCACTAGCCCACTTCCATAGGAGGGGGCGTTGGTTCCCCTTAGCGCAAAATTGGGATTTGGCACGGGATACGAGGAATAACCGGGAAAAAGCATGCCATTTCCAAAAATATCTATATCCTCGGCATTGCCCACTTCCTTCATTAGTTGGCGGAAGGTGAGAACGCGTTGTTCCAACATGTTTCGTTGCCAGTCACAAGCTCGTGATCCAGCTAAGAAAAATAGAAGCAGAAAATGATCAAACATTGAAGTTTAAAAACTGTTGATTACTTTTACTGATATACCTCTAGGTTCATAAGGCACTGCGTGCACATCTATTCGATTAGAAAATCTGACTGCTTTTTTAGGTAAAATTGGCACCGGCGTAGGTTCCACTTTCTCCGCTTCCCGTGCTCCTCCTAACCTTCCACTTGTCTTGGAATTTTTTCTTGGTGATTTGGCCGGAAGCTTGGCATTGCTAAATTTGTTATGCACTTCCAGTCGCATTGGTCCTAATTCCGTTGTAATTGTATTTTTCGCTTGTCTGCCACTAACTCGAGTAGTACTTGTGCCTGTAACCTGCAACTGCTGTTCTTTAACAGGTCGTCCGTACTTTCCCTTTGGAGTGGTATTTTTGCTACTGGACTTTTTACTGGGTGGTCCCTTGGCTTTTACTTTGTCTTGGTATACACTAGGCTTCTTTAAAATGGACTTGAGTACAACGGGCACCGGCTTGTTTGTGGGTTGCTCTTCTTCCGCTTTTTCTTCGTTATCCGGTTCTTCCGGAGGAATGCCCCAGTGCTGCTCATCGATTTCCTCCTCTTTATTGGAATTTCTTAAGTTTCCCTGTTTTAAAAGTATGGAGTCCTTACTAGCCACCAAAGCGGATGCACCCAACACTGCCACGTCCTCTACATCCTGTTCGTTGTCCACAGTGTCATCCTCTTTCACTTCCGGTTCTTCTTTGTCCTCCTCCACAACAGTGGAAGGGGTTAGCTCATTAGAATCATCCACTTCTTGGATTTCATCCAGAAGCTTTTCCCCGCAAGAGGAAGCGTCATCAAAGCTGGTTTCTTGTCTAGGTGACGCCTGATCTCCCGCGCTGGTGATTCTACTAGACACCCTTGAAGATTCCTTAGCATTTCGCCAAATTCCGTCTTGAATCTGCTTAATGGCTGCGGCTGACTCGCTTAGTTTGGTTATGCTTGTTTTCGACTTTTTCTTAGGTTTGGATGATGTAGCCCCTGTACCCGTGGAAGTGGGCAGTCCTGGAAGGCCTGTTAGGTAAGGGGAGGCGTACTTGCGAGGAGAGCTCATGCTAACAAAACATCAAAGCGTGGAGAAAAACAGCGAACCATTTAGAGACAATGGACAACAAAGGAAGCCGATACTCTTCGATTAGCATTTTTTCAAAACATCCTAAAATATTCAGAATGCTGAGGTGTTTATTGCGATGGATGACAATATTTTCATAGTAAAAACGATAGTGTATCCATAGGGTTGCGATTGTCACAGTTATCACATCATATCATTCTATGTGTATATTTTCTTTTCTCCGCCACATAATGTACATAATTGCGCTTAATCTATTACTGATTTTTTTCTGCGAATTAATTAGTCTGCTGTTTGTAAGCCAGATTAACCTACTGGCACAGTAGTACATATGAAGTAAATAATTGTATAAAAACCTTAATATTCTATTTCTTAATCCCATCACCACCTGTCTTTCAGTTAACTCATCATCACCTGTCAAAAAACCGAAAATTATAAAAGTATTCAAACCATTAGCCATGCAATGCTTGCGCACGTAACTTTAGCCATTCACCATTTTAGCTCATTATCAATTACCAAATTCCTACGATTTTACATAACAAATACAAACAAATTGCTTGGCATGTGATAATAATCAGCCAATCTTCAAAGAATTCAATAATCCCATTGCTATCCGCTTATTTGTTATCATTATCAAGTAATAATAGTAAATAAAATTGCACATGTACAATTTAATGTGCATGCTTCCATTGTCAAAGATTACGATCCAAAATCCAATCTAGTGTCCAGATAGGCCGAGGTAGAATGAGGTGCTGATTAGCATCCTATTACACAGAAATAGGTTTGAACTGATTATTATTACAGTCTACCTTTAATGAATTAGCTGACATGTGTGCATAATAATTTGTTAAAAAGGACAAGACCGACTTATTGGCCAGGGTGCATCAAAACAGCACAATTTGCTGGTAAGATCATAGTGATTACACCTTTGCAAGTGGCACAAATACAAAAAAAGAAATAAAGTCGTGATGTGATTTGCCTCTACTTAAAAATGATAACCAGATGTGTGATGTATATGCAATACAGTACAGAATTCTTAGAAAACGTACAATTTTATTCTTAAAAATCATTATCGCCTTTCTTTAATATGACAAGTGATGATGACTGCTGCATATATGCACTAACTCAAATTGCCAACAAACTTTAATAGCACAGGCTGTCATCAGTTTTGTCCCTCGCCAGTCAAAAGTAAGCAGGGCGATAAAATGTAAAAACTCAGAAGTTGTAAAAATGTGTAATTTTTTCATCAAAATCAATTTACACATTTTTTGATGATGCTGCTGCTCATACATTTTATTGAAATGGTGATCATGTCATGAGTGTGTCATGAGTGTACCTATAAAAATTTTACTTTTGTTG
The DNA here is from genome assembly GCA_029691765.1 of Entomobrya proxima. NCBI lineage: Eukaryota > Metazoa > Arthropoda > Collembola > Entomobryomorpha > Entomobryidae > Entomobrya > Entomobrya proxima. The sequence goes on from CM056168.1 coordinate 2,449,348, forward strand.
TCTACTGATCTGATCATAAATTGGAATGCGCATGCCACACAATCATAAAAAACCAGTGCTGAATGTGAAAATCTTGTAAAAGCTTTTGAAGTTTTTTTTTGATAAGATGACAAGAAAGATGTGACACGACATCAGAGAGTAGAGAAGAGCGGATGTATATCCATTCAGTCATCCACAAATAATCCACACACGCTTTTCCACTTAGCCGGTCACCCAAACAGAAAGAAAGGCAGACACACAAAAAAATATTCACAGGGATTATTACAACAAACTAGCTTAAGATTTATGAACAAGTAGAATATACAGGAGTATAGAGGCGGTGTAAAGCGATTTGCAAAAAAATCTAAATTAGTAGAGAAAATGGTTCTCTAAAAAAGCAAATACATTTTTTATAATAATAAGATATTTTGGTAAATTTACATCAGACAAACAGTTTGGGTTTGAAAACATTTAGTCTCCTGACGAATCTGACATTTATTGCCTTACTTTAAAATAATAAATGGACGGGCTAATAGTCTAAAATACAAATGCGGCAGTGGCACAACTCTTTTAAGAAGATAAATAGGTAATGAGAATCATTGTCACTAATCACAATAATAATCATAAAGTCATTCGTGGTGGTAATACTACTAACCGTATAATCTGTTGGCATTATTGCATTTAAATGCGCTTACATAAAGCTGCATTATTTTTTTAAAGTTTGTGCTTTTTAAACTTTTCCTATTTTTTTATTTACAAAAAAGCTTATAAAAATAGACAAACTGACAATAAGAAATAAAAGTGAAGGAGCTACGCTACATAAATTATTACTGTCCTGTTGTACAATAAGCTATAATAATATTTTGCCTGCTTAACTGTATGAACTTTTTAAAATTGAAATTAATAGTATGCAATGCATAAAGTTAACCCAGTAATAAAAAATAAGCTACAATTACACCAGAAAGTAGTGTAAAATGTAAGAAATGTACTGTATATTTTTAATAAAATGCACAAACTAATTATATGCTACGGACATTGATAATTACACTGAAGTAACATATTGAAGGAACAAGAAGTGCAGCAAGATTGCAACATGACCAAATATTATTATAAATTTACAAAGCAAGCTTAGAAGATGCTGTTTCATTTTTAGCCCTTTTACGGTACAAGAACATCAACATCAGCAACAGAAAATCTAAAACTGTAACTTGCTACATGTCAATTCTAAAAGATACTACAAATTATTATTATAAGCTATGAAAATATTTTATGTTTTGGTCTTTTGATCAATGCCAAGCCAGCAACAAGTTTAAATTGAGAATTAAGCTCTGAGTCTGCGCACACAAGCGACAAATAATGAGCTTTTATTTTTATTTCTTGACTTACTGACTTACCTGTGGTCTTTTTCCCTATACTACTTACACGTATTATGCATTAATGTATTATTAGCCATCAATCAATCTCTCTGTGAACATTGTATTAAGTACTCAAGTATACTTATAGTTTTAGGATGAAAGCAAAAACTATGCTAAAGCTCTGAGGTTGAGTGATAGCGTTTTAATTTAAATCGAGGTACAATACAGTACCTGCCACAACAATGCCAAGTAACAATGAGCAAGAGAGTAAGAGTGAACATCACAACTAGCCATGCGAGCACATGGCTTTTGGCTTGATGCATATTGAATCAATCCAATGATTCACATTGCAAGTTTTGCTCGTGTTCCCTTGATGCATGCATTGATGATGCTCGTTTTTTCTTGTAAGATGAGTGTGGAGTGTGCATTTGAAAAGTACCACAGTTTGCAAGTAAGGTCTGTAGTGTGCCAGGCCGGCCAACAATGAATAGTAAATAGAATCACACGCGGCAAGAAAGGGTATCTCTTCAAGAGACGATCTCTTACTTGAACAGCAGCAGCTTTAAGAGAATTCAGAATTATCTCCTGTTACAAAAAATAGCTTGGTAATATTAATGACGTTGTTTTGAGGTGTTATGCTCTTGTGATGATGTGATCATGCTGCTGCTGTAATTTTTGGTTGTGTGAGTGTGAATACAGTTCAGTGAGAGCATGTCAGCATTCTGCTGAATTTTAGACTGTTGACTGGGGATGAAGATTTTGTTGAAAAAATTTTCTAACTTTGTAAGTACTCGCATTTTATTATAGTGAGACGCAAGCCAGTTTAGTAGATTTTTGCATGAACACAAGACACAAGAACAAAATGATGGTCAAAAGGTAAACAGAAGAGCTTGTGGAGACATAGACAAGGCGACACACAAGCTGGGGCTCTGATTTTTTGGTCTTTTGATCATTTTGAGCAAGATTTAAAGCTTGTTCGGAGTTTCAAGTGTGCGTGTTTATACACAGTGAACAAAGTGCGGCGGAAAAGGAACGGTTTTGTGTGGGATTTTTCATGCATTTATCCACAAGATACAGGAAAAGTGCAAGGGATTAAAGGAGTGCAGGCAGAGCAGAGCATCTTATTATTAGATTGAGACATTCTTCATTCTTCATCCTTTCTACCTTTTTGTCTATTGTTCATTTTTCATACCTGGACTGGACTTCAGGTGAATTTCTCCAAAATAGAAACGGAGTCCCATTTACATTTCTTCAAGGATATACGCTTACCGCAGCAGAACAAGTTTTTGCTTTTTCAATCCAAACTTTGACTGTGTGGTGACATACATTTTAATATTGTAACTTGGATGTTCTCGGCCTAAATTTAAAACTGTGCTCTTTTCAGCGGATTTTTTGTGTGCATTGTGCGTGCTTTTATAAAACTTGATAATTTTTTCTTTTCTGTAAAAGTCTCATATTTCTGAACTAATTAGTGAATTTAGTAAATATTAATGTAATACAAGTAACTGAGACTGCGTACACCTGTAGGCAGCTAATTAACGAGGAAGTGCAATAAGAAGAAAATAGTCTATAAAACAGATTTTGTTGTCTATTTATGTTATTGTGTCTGTCATGTTGAACACGGTGTGAGCCAGGGAATCTTGATCAGATAAGTTCCCAGCAGAAGCCTGAAAGCCTTATGTAATATTATAATACGGCCATATAAAACTTTACTTTTTTATGCTCCGCAAAAAAAATTTGCATAAAAGTGCACTTTTAAAAGCAGACTTTTTACATCATTCCCTGCGTAATAAATTAAATATATGCAGTTTGTGTTACTTTTTTTGAAGTAGTTTAGTGTTGCGTGTGTGTGCGTATATATATTACTGTTACTGCTACTTCCTCACTTTGATACTTTGATCAAATTGTGATAAACAAAAAGAAGAAAAAAAATTAGCAAGGTAATGCAAAACTAAAGGAGGAAAGATTTGGATCTTCACCACTGCAATAAAAAAAATATATATATGCACTTTGCTTTTTGCAAGGAATAAAATCGTGCAGCAAAAAATAAAAAAATTATTACGTGTTTAAAGCCATCACCAATCACCACTGTACAATCTTGTAAAAAAGATACAAATCAACAAAAGAAAAAAACGTAATACTTGTCTGGATTTCAGTTTTTTACAATTTTTATGCTTTACAGCATCAGCTTGTAAAAAAGGTTGAATTTATCAATAGTAAATCAATATTGCACATTGCTGCATTATTATTGCATTGCAAAGACCCAGAATAAGAACACTGGCATTTTTTAAAGTTAATCGTAAAAAAAAGTTGTAAACTCTTCCGTTGTTCTTCTTCTTGTGATATGTTTTTGCGTGCTGTTTGTAATTTTGATATTGACATGATGATGACTATGCTGAGTATACGTGACATAATAGTGCAAAAAGTGAAGTGAGTGGATGACTAGGCAAAGGAAGACTATTCCACATGAACATATAAAGATATATATATGGATGTTATCATGAATACTACTACCAATAAGATAATTTCTTTTAAGAGAAGGTGTTAAGCTGCAATTATAAGGGCTGACGGTTTGATTAAAAGAATTACTACATCTTATAGCTAAAATATATAGAGGCGGAGGGTGAGAGAAACAAGACAAGAAAAATAAGTTTTGCTGTTGATTATTATTCCATCTCACCAAACCGTCAAGTGGTTTGATGTTCAACACCTCATCAAATTGTACCAGGTAATCTCGATCTTCAACTGACCACACAGAGATGGTGGCGGAGACTATGCAAAAATAGCCATCATTAATTTTTGTGCCAGTTTTCTTCATTTCATCAACTGAAGAGGTGATGATGATGATGATAATGCTCATGTAAAAAATTGAAACGAAAAGTGCAAACATGAAATGTATATTTTTTGGTTGACCACTGACTGATGTAATGTTATAATATGTAGCACACACCACACAAGACACCACCGAGAGTGCGTAACAATTTAATTATGTTCCAAAGTTGTCCACCTTGACTGTTTATATCACACAGGAAAGAGAGAAGTGTCCACCCCTGGACACACAGCATAATAATAATAATACTAACCATTTTCTAGACTAGTGTAACCTTATCCCAATCTGGCCACACCAGTTTTCCAATAAAGAAAATTAAGCCCAAAAGAATTTTCATTCACGCGATGAGTTGTTTTACATGAACCTATAAACAAGTGTATCATCACGACAAAAATCTTCATAATAATTATACTTTTCTACACTGGGAATAATTTTTTTACTGTGCGTTGTGCACTTTATGGGCTTGGCAAATATATTTTGGCAGTTAAAGCAAACGCTCGTCATTGCCATCTTCTAGTTTAGATTTTGTATAACCGCAAATTTTTATTACCGTTCTTTTATTTCATCTCCAGTCCAGAAGCACAGAAGACCAAGTGAATAATTGCTTGTTTTTAAGAGAGAAAAATAATTAAAATGAAGTAAAATATCAACTTGCTCTGGAATTTGTAGGCGCGACCAAAAAAGTATATTGGATTGATTATATGGAAGCAAATGCGTGGTTGAGCTTTTTATGGAAATGTACACACCTTGTTGTCGTCGGTCTCTACTGTGAAGTTAAGGAAGGAAGCTGTGTGTAAAGTGCAGTTAACGATTTTCTTAAGATTGAAACGAAAAGTGCAAACATGAAATGTATATTTTTTGGTTGACCACTGACTGATGTAATGTTATAATATGTAGCACACACCACACAAGACACCACCGAGAGTGCGTAACAATTTAATTATGTTCCAAAGTTGTCCACCTTGACTGTTTATATCACACAGGAAAGAGAGAAGTGTCCACCCCTGGACACACAGCATAATAACAATAATACTAACCATTTTCTAGACTGGCGTAACCTTATCCCAATCTGGCCACACCAGTTTTCCAATAAAGAAAATTAAGCCCAAAAGAATTTTCATTCACGCGATGAGTTGTTTTACATGAACCTATAAACAAGTGTATCATCACGACAAAAATCTTCATAATAATTATACTTTTCTACACTGGGAATAATTTTTTTACTGTGCGTTGTGCACTTTATGGGCTTGGCAAATATATTTTGGCAGTTAAAGCAAACGCTCGTCATTGCCATCTTCTAGTTTAGATTTTGTATAACCGCAAATTTTTATTACCGTTCTTTTATTTCATCTCCAGTCCAGAAGCACAGAAGACCAAGTGAATAATTGCTTGTTTTTAAGAGAGAAAAATAATTAAAATGAAGTAAAATATCAACTTGCTCTGGAATTTGTAGGCGCGACCAAAAAAGTATATTGGATTGATTATATGGAAGCAAATGCGTGGTTGAGCTTTTTATGGAAATGTACACACCTTGTTGTCGTCGGTCTCTACTGTGAAGTTAAGGAAGGAAGCTGTGTGTAAAGTGCAGTTAACGATTTTCTTAAGATGAGATGATATATTCATGCAGTAATATGGACAGATGAACTGCTACTGATACGCATATAATAAATTTTTATGCAAATTATAATTTGCAAACTAGAGCTGCTCTGTCTCATTGCATTTTATACAAATTGAGTTTAGATCCAGACAAAATAATATTTTTTGTGGAGGTAGATATATAGCTGCTTCCACATTTTCTTGACATTGAAGTTTGGAACTTTTTGGAGATTTTTGCTGCTGAGGGGCAACCAGTTGATTGTTGTGCGTCTAGTGCTTCTGTTCATCTCTTCAAGCAGCAAAGAAGGTTGTGGTTGGGTTTTGGTGTGGACTGTGGATTTGATCTAGTGCTATTGCCTATTTCAATAGATAGTTGTGTGGAAGAAGAAGAAAAAAATAAATCGACAAAAAATTAGTCGTTGATTTTTTTAAAGAAAAATAGTTTTGATTTCTGATTGCTAAAAAGGAGAATCATCAGAAAACAGAGTCAAGATGTGGACCTTACAGAAAAAAATCAAAAGGACTTTCAGTACCAGGTAAACATTCTATTTATTTCTTAAATGTTTAATGGCTTAATTAAAAGGTGCATAATAATGTGGCGGTAAGCCAGTGAAATTGAAATTTTATAGCGCATCAAACCATGCAACAGTGACATTTTATGACCCATTTAAAATGTTAAAAAAGTGCTTCAGGTGAAATATGAGATAATATAATAAGCAAAAGGACAAAACTATCAGAGAGAGATACTAAGCAGCATTTTGATACCATACTTGGTTGATTAATCGTTTAGGTTTCCTCCTCCTTTAAAAAAAAGTGATAAATGTGTGTCGCTGCTTAAAAGAGTAAATTATTTTTATTGTGGCAAATCTTACATAATATTTACTATGAGCTTAGGCGATAATTAAGACATTTGTGCGATTATTAAGCATATGGTGGTGATTAAACCAAGGCTTTTATGCTATGCTGGATGAATGCATTCTCATTAAATTTGTTAAGTAAAGTTATATAATAATATATTTTTGGTAGTGCTACAAGCAAAGTATGGAAAATTAATAGGCGCAACAAATCCCAAAATGATATACTGTTTGGTTTGCCGTTGTAATTTAAAAAAATAAGCATGGCTAATTAGTAGCCCTTTTTGTATTGTGGCAAAAGCAAGGAGTTTATAAGCAAATCAGTGATAAACAATGCAATGTCATTATTCTCTTGTTATTAAGGTTCACGTTAGTGTACCTTTACTCCTATCATCGTGATGTGTCTGCACGTCCCTCCGTCCGTCCGTAAGCACGATAACTCGTCAACCGTTTGACCTATTCCAATTCTGTCTTCAGTTATCGATAGCTACACCTCTTGCAAAGATCCCTATTGATTTTCAAGTCAATCCGATAACCGGAAGGTACCTTTTCTAAAGTAATCTTTTTTGCTGCATTTACAGGACATAGAGCTACAGCATTTTCACTACCGACATTGTTTCTCATCATGCCACATTGTTTCTCATCATGCCACATTGTTTCTCATCATGCCATATTGTTTCTCATCATGCCACATTGTTTCTCATCATGCCACATTGTTTCTCATCATGCCACATTGTTTCTCATCATGCCACATTGTTTCTCATCACGTGAACCTTTCTTCAAGCTTACATAGGGTTTATTTTTTTGAGAGAGATGATTATTGAACCTTTTGGGTTTGTATAAGGCAGAAAGACACAGAGACCGAGAGTGGACATCATGAAACGAACCTTGTTCTTGTTACAGTTACAATTTTTCTTTTGATTGCAATTGCCTCCTCTAGCTGTCCCCATGAATTACACGAAAAAAATAAATAGAGTGGAGAATTAGAGAGATTGAAATTGTTTTTTATTGAATTGTCATTGCATTCCGACTTGGCGTGTGTTCCTCAAAGTCCAAAATATAAATCTTTTTTTGTGTATCATTTTGCATTTAGCTTGCAGGCTTGTGTATCTGTGTTTTGCACTGATTGTTATTGTTTTTTTAGTACTGTAGCCATTGAAATTCCTTTTGGTTGACGGTTTAATTGAAACCAATAAACAGAGAGTCCTGTGGGGATTTTGAAAGCGTGCTAAACGTCTCTGAAGCTAAAAGAGAGAGAATGCATAATAAATAAAATGTGTGCCATTATTAAGTAAACAAGATAGCCAAGTGGGTATAAAAATAGGGCCAGGCCATTAGAGAACTCTTTATATTTATAGCTGCTGGTTATCAACCTAAGTCCATCTTTGTCTCTTCTGAGCTCAGGAGGTTTTTCGTTGACCTGCGCACAAGCGTGTAGTTAGTGAGTACAACGCAATAAAACAAAAAAAAACGAGCGAGATATGTCAATCATTTAAGTGCAGTTTAGCATGCGACAAAACAAACCCAACTTGCAATGGAGCAATTTTGTACTTGTCATTTTACAAGAGAAGGGAGATAGGATTAAAGCAAATATTGCAAGATATAAAAAAGGCTCGTGTGTTTTAAGTGCTGTACAGCAATAAGAAAAAACAATAATCAATTCTGCAGAATGACTATGGAGTAATGTTTTAGTATATTATAAAGTTTTAAATGACATGGTCGTTACAAAAGTTAATCACAGTCAGCTCGTTCGTCTGTCTCTACCAATTTAAGTATCGTTTTCGAAAGACGACAGAGAGAGCGGATAATCTGCACACAAAACTGTATATAAGACTCTTCCTTCTTGTGATTAAGTAGTTGGCAGCAAAAAATGTAGGAATGGCTACCTATTTTGCATATTTAAGTAGTTTCTGCATAATATCCACTACTCCATAATGTAGTCCTTTTATAAATATAATCAAAATGACTAATCGCATGATATATACACATGCACAGTGGACTTGGCAGTTATGTGGCGGTTAGTGGTGATAATAGTTTGCGTTTATGTCTATTAAGTATACTAGCCTCAGAAGAAGCTCAACTTCTTCTCTCTGATCTCTGATTAGGCGCAAGGTATATTATACACTCAGGCAGCTTGTTGTTATTGCTGTAATGAAGATTGTCACAATGATGACCGTATTTTCACTTATCTGCTAAACTACCTTCTCTTCTCTCTCATCTTTTCTGTCACAATTCACAAATATAATGCAAATTTCAAAAAAAGAGAGATAAATTTGCAAAAGAGGCTCGCATCACAACAGCAGCAGTCAACAAGCTATTCATTTCTTTAAGAAAAAAAGTTTGCTTGTTTTTATTTATTTTTTGTGTTCGCCCATCCGTCCGTCCAACGTCCAATATGCAGTCCAAAACATTTTTAACGTCCAACGTCCACCCTTAATGAAAATAAGCTGTGTATTGAGTAGAGTAAAAACTGTACTTAGTCATTAATGTGCTTGTACTCTATGTAATTTAACTACCAAAGATGGTCTCTTTCTAACTGCCTTGTTATCGGTGCATCTTATCTTTTGGCTTGTTAAATTGAAAACGAGCTTAGATAGGAATTATATGTGAATGGTACGTACTTACTAAGCTGTGGTTATTATGCATGCCTTGATGATGATAAGCACACACGCATAAATGCTTATATTCTCGTGTATGTAGTTTTTATGCTTGTTTGACATTTTTCACTTTTATCCTCCTTTATTTTTTGCAGTTATTCATGCATATCCGCGTATTACAACCAGCACACAAGAAAAAAAAATCATTTCCCTTTTAGTATTCATTCATATTTTCATATTATTAGAATGCAAGTAGGTATTATACTTGGTGGAGAATGAATAAACTGTCAACATTGGAGTGTGTTTTGCATTTGCATTTTTGCATTCATTCGCCAACTTAATAATTGACCGTAATGAAGTGAAAATATCTCTGCTAATGGGAATGAATAGCCTTATTATTACTCTTCTGCGCTGTGTATTCCTTTTCAATTTTAAAATAATGAGTAAATACAACAAAAAATTGTATTGATGAGGATCAATTGATGATAGTGGTGGTGATGGTGCTGATGAATGCTTGAAAATTTGCATTAGGATGAAGATAAAACTGCATTCAAAAAAAGAAATGAGGTGCCTGCAGTAAAAAGTCAGTAGGTGCCTTCACATTTTTTTACGCGAGAAAAGAAAAGTCTCTCTGGTGTCTTTTCGGCTTCCTTTTGAAATTGCAACAAGAAGTGGGGAGTGGGTAGCGACACACATGTCAAAATCTTTGTGCCTAGTCCGCTCCTCCATTATCACTTCATTTTACGCATTGTTGACTGATGAAGCAAAAAGCATGTGTGCTTAATAATAGGAAGACATAGTAAAAAATAATAAAAACATAAGCAATTTTATAGTCTTTTGCTGATTCCGATGTCTGATGAGATGAAATTTGTAATGTGTGTGTAGATATATGAATATATTGAGTTTGTGTGTGGTTTGTGGCCTTGAGCAAAACCACAACGGTAGGGAATGCAAAGATTCAAACTTTTGATTTGGGTTGGACTAGGTAGTGGTTTGATTTGTGCGGAGCGCAGAAATTATTAAGTAAAAAAAGTTTGCTAACTTGACTGAGAACTAGACTGATAACAATTCATTCCTATTTTTTTCTACTTAGCATATAATGTGTGCCTCATAGTACATGTGACAATGAATCCTTATTGTTATTACTATTGTTATGATTTCCATTGTTATCACAATTGTCTTTTTTTGCATTGTCGCTTTCTTAAATTAAAAAATCGATCATGCGTTCATCAGAGCAGATCAGAGAGAGAGAGAGAAGATGCTAATAAAAAAACTAACGAGTGAATGTAGAAAGGGAAGAACAGGAAAAGGGAATTATTGCTTTATCAATAGACAATTTATAATGAATTGCTTTCCTTTCAATTTTCGTTAAATCGTCAATTTAAAGAGATGAAACTATTTAATGACTTTGTTAATCTGGCTTACGATTATCACTCGTTTGATAAAGTTCACCTTTGAACGGTGTCGTCCACGTTCAAATTACAAACCTCTCAGTCAAATTATTATTGCATTTATCGTTTTACCAAGTTTTATCAAAACAGTCCGTTTTATCCTATTCCAAAACTTACTTTGCACTTGCCTACCTATTTTTATCCCTACTCCTAATTTAATTTTACGCCCCAGAGCATAATCTTATGCATAAATATAGCAGATCAAAAGCTTGCCATTGTTTTACTGGTGACAATTGTAAGGACGCTTGCAAACAAACACAAAAAACAAGGCGAAACACGAGACTTAAATGTCTTAATTTTTCATAAAGCAAGGCCTAAAGGAGAGACTTAACACAGACAGCAGATAGAGACGGTGAAAAATACATTGAATGATTACAGTATGCTATAATAACTACTTGCATTTTTCGCACATAGTATTAAGTATGCACAAAAGCTTTTTTTAATTTGCTATAATTTTTATCTGTTCTGACAACGTGACACTTTAAATAGACTTGAAAAGTCTAAAGTAATCCAGCCTTGGTTCAATCTTCATATTATGCCGACATTAGAGACTGGTAATGGTTCAATGAATGCCAGACTGCAACCTTGAATGCGGAAACAAAGTGTTTAAAGTTTTTACGTAACGAAAGTATCTTAATGTGCTTACGCTCTCCTACAATTTTCCTATTTTTATAGCCTGTCAGAATTTAAAATTTATCGGTTTGCTGATGACGATAATAGAATCTAGAACGTGTCTTTTGTTTACAGAGTTGCAATTTATCATCAAAAGAAAAACTTGTAATGAAAAAATTGTTGTGATTTTTTTGCACTTGCAAAACCGACCTTTGAGTGATTTAAAGCAGATTAAATTGCAATTGCAAATAAAAAATGAATGTAAATTTGTACAAAAGTTGAGTGACAAATGTACTACATGAATTTCAACAAGTGTGTGACAAGACCATTGAAAATGATTATGGCGATAATGTACACACTTATTCACAATTAGGTAGAGAGAAGCCCTTTAATGTCATCTAAACACGTAAACTACTTGACTTTCTTTTCACTTTCTGTAGAAATTGTCATTTCACCCATAAAATAATATGCAATGCCAATGCCAGCATTATTTTGTTGACAAGCGTACGATTAATCACGTGTCAGCTTTTCTGCAAGTTGGAATTTGGCATTAAAAGCACTTCTTTTCACGCTGCATACGCTTCTCTAGAGTGGAAACTACTTGATAGAAAATCAAGATTAGAAGATTGTTTGCTTTTGTTTGCCTGATGACCTGGTTTTTCAGGTAGGTAAATGCGCAAAGGCCATTTTTGCAAAGATGGGAAAACATTAGCTTGAAAGATAAAAAGTGCTATTTTGATTTAGAAAATTAAAAAATCACGCTGTGCACTTGACTATGTAACCATTTATTTTTTTTGATAATGCACTGCAAATCTTTTGTGCATGCTTTTTATTCAGAGTGATATGTTATGAGCACTTTGCATCATGCACCCAAGCTAAAAGGCGGTGTGCGACAATAATAGGAAATCAAAAAGTTGAATATTAACCTTTGAAAAAAGCTGAGAGAAGAAGAAGAAGAAAGGAAAATAGGAAAAGATATCTGGTTAATAAACTGGTATACAAGTTAGCTTACTTTTATAGCGCAAGGCTAAAATATACTTTCATATTTAAGTGCTTCTTGCTCTTGCTGCTGCTGATAGTGATAGCATACGTTAAAGTGTCAAACATCTCACGTACCATGCAAATTTATGGCATGTAAACTTATAAATAATTACTTGTTCTCAATGACTTCCATATTGCTACATTATTAAAATATTAAGAAATATAGACAAGGACTTTAAATCAAAAAGCAACAGTTTTGGTTTGCTTTTCTTATTGTTTCAATTTCAGCAAGTTAAAATAGCTTAGATGTAGATTAAATGAACATATTCAGCTTCGGAATAAAACACATCTACTTCGCAATATGTCGCTTCTCGAAATATTATTCTGCCATATAAAACTGAAGTTATGCAACAATTTAGATTTTTACCTCAGAACAGAAAAATCAATCTCTAATTATGCAAAAGGCTTTATCTTACGTTATCTTTAGAGTGCCTAATTCAATTCCCTATATTTTCAGGTGCAACAATCTAAATAATTGCTAATAAGTTCGTGACTGATTGGTTTTTCTACAGTTCAAAAAACTATCACAAATTCACACAGTTGCACAAAACATTTCGGCAGAGAAAAACTAGGTAAAAAAGTATTAATCCACGTACAAACACACACATAGTTCATTGTTACGCGTTTGCAATAATTTGCAAAAGGCCAAATCTAATTGGGTGTGTAGTCTGTATGTTGTTGTTGCAAAAAGTGACACATTATTCAGCTTTTTTAGAATGCATCATTGATTATTACATGTGCGCAGCCCCGTGTTTACTGTTATTATCTTATTTTTATTACAGTTTGATTTGGTTTTAGGGGAAAATTAGACATAATGGTGACGGCACACAAAAGAGTACAAAAATGCACAAGATTCCTCCGCTTTTATTTTTTTCGCAAAAAAACATTCCTACGCGTAAAAAGCGGGGTCACTTTTTTATGTAACGTTTTAATGTATGCACGTAGACTACGCATTTTTTTCGCAGATTATAACACAAACTTAGAGTTCCACCGCGCTATAATATATTTTTTGGCAATTATTGCTATCATTATTTTATTTTAGTTGGATGACGTGTGGATGTGGCGATGTGTACATGCACACAGCTATTTCCCATTGTTGCACTTGGTTTTGGTACGGCATAGTGTAGAATGCGGGGGAATCATGGCGAGAAAATTTTAGGTATTTTTTGACTTGTCTTGATAAAAAAAAGCAAATGTGTTAAAAATTATATGACGGTTACGTGAACTTTCTGTACTGGCACAGTAGACAAGTGTGCACCATCCAAAAAAAATTCAAACCAATTTGTTTTCTATTTCGAGCGAGTGTGAAAAAATAGTCGTAAAAAATAATTTGGTAGTATAGTTGTTTGCTATTTGTGTAGTAGGTACATATAGCCAGTTGATTGCATAATGTTTATTATTATTTTGGTTACTGTTCATTTGCTGAATGATGCTGATTCGGAATGTGCTGAATGAAAAATGTGAAATGATACACAAACAACAAAGCATTATGCGGTTTTATTTTTAAGGGTAACGGTTTACCACATGCGGAGGGGATGAGTGGGGAATTTCACATTAGAGAGTTAGATGAGTTATTCCTGTCTACTGACTGAGGAGGATGATGGCACGACGATGATGAATGTCAGAGAGAATTGAATCATATTTGCATTTACACAAGCAAAATGGAGTAATCTTTATGCTGGGATGAATGATGAAACGTGTAAAAAGGAAAAGTTCACTGTTGGATACGAGTATCTATTTGTGTGGTAATGAACTACGACATGGCAAAGGCTAGTAACAAGTGTGCAATTGTTTGCCTCAGAATTAAAATTTTGCGTTTGCCAACTTTTCATTTAAAATGATAGTTTTGTGGGAACAGGGAACAGAAAGGTGTGAGTTGTGAATCAGAATATGCAATTTTTTGTTTTAAGGTGAAGATGATGAAATGCAAAAAGCCAAAATAAAAAATGCAGAGCAAAAGTATCATAATTTCGCATTTTATTGCATGTATAGCACTACGTACTATGTAACACAGTATCCGGCTTGGAATGTATTATGCTAAGATGCATATAGCTGTAATTACAAAATGATAATGAAAAATGGCTCTATAAGACTTCATAAAAGCAATCAAATCAAAGCACAAATTGAGTCATTAGCCGTTTTTGGAAGCAGACTACAAATTTGTACATGGGGCATTGTTGAGAAAGGGAGAAAATTAACCGTAATTATTTATTCATGTGTGTGTCGTGTGCAAGGCTTGATGAATGACCTAAAGGAATAGATGTGCATAAAAATAGTTAATATTGCGAGATGATTGCACCTGTACAAGTAACGCTGGAGAAGCGTATTTGATTTGATCAGAAATGAATTCCAACAATTACTGTTGTAAATTTTAATCTATGTTATACGAAGTCCAGTTTTGAGTCTACTTCAGTTTATTGGGTGTCCAAAGGATGCAATTTCATTTTGAACAGTTGCTCTGCGGAAATCCATATTTATTATATACCTAGTTTCTTTCATAAAATTTGTCATGTGATGGTTGTCATCCCCCAAATGCGCAAAATCTTAGCTATCTAAAGCCTAAGAAATCTAAATATAATCAGCAAAAAGATTTTTTGGCCCAAGTTGATAATAATGATTACGTTTGTTTGTGTTTTGTTTGCCATGTTCTCTATCATTATTTGCAACAATCGCTGGCTAATAGTCCATAATTTTTCTTGCTTGGTAATACACTCTGCAGCTGCAAGTTGCTTTGTTAGGAAAAGGATTTTGTATAAAAGTAGCAAAGAATAGGGTGAAAATTAGAGAATGACGCAATACACAATTCAAGCAACAGATCTACTACTGACTTAATGTACAATTGCCAAGTAGAAAAATGAGATGGAGTCGCAGTCGACACGGGACAAGCTACCCAACTAGGATGCAATGCTGCAAACAAAGTGAAAACAAAGACATAAAATACGCCATGGGCAGAACAATATTTGCTTATAAGTATTACACATCTAGTGAAAAATTATGAGTTTTGTTGAAAAAAAGAGAAGTTTCACTTTGGCAAACAAAATAGAATGCATAGCATGTGGCATGTGTGGCGGCGTTACGCACATAACGGTACAAAATTGCCTAGTTTATGTAACAATTTATAATAGAATGATAATGAATGTGCTTGTACTCTCTGCTGACTGATTGTGATTGTGTTATGACTGAGCTATACAAAAATAGCTTTGAATCCTCCTTCTCTTCCAATAATATCCCAGATTCATTCATCATCATTAAGACAAAAATACAAGAATAATAGCTATTTTAAAAAATTTCTGCGCCTGTGGCTCATCATCACAGGGGGAATACACTAAACTGATGATAGTTCATTCATTAGTCATTAGCATGCGTATTATTCTTAGCGGAGTGAAAAAACGTATTTCAAAACGTGTGCAAAAAATGTATACACGCATAATATATGCCATGTGGGCACACAAGCGTTTAAAATAATTCCGTTTAGATTGGCCAGAATTAAACACGCGGAAACGGCGGACAACGAGTCTGCTGGCATATTTTTTCCAATGTAGATTTCAAAATGCGTGAACTATTTTTCCTCTCTTGTTGCTTTTGTCTATGTCCAACCCAAATAAAACGTTGTACTGATGACGACGTGATGAATACACGTTATGATTTTTATTAAAATTGTTTCAATTTTTCTGCAGGCTGAACAAGCAACAATAAAAAGAAACGAGATGGGCATTCAAATAGTTTCGATTTCATTTTTGAATAGCGGTCCACTTGACAAAAATATTTCCGTGTTGGAATGCATAGCATTTAACGGTACATTTTTTGCAAAAGCCTAATCAAGTGAAAAGCGAAAATTAAAAGGTTTCTAATGATTCATATGGGCGATTTTAACTTGTAACAAGTGTTTCACGCTTCAATGGTTTGGCTTGGAGGAAAAAGGGAAAATGGACTTGTAACGCTGGTTAAATGGACAACGACATGGGAGTCATTTTGCTAAAAGCAGGAGCATTGCCCTGTTTCCTGCTCTCTCAAGTGAGCCTCCAGCACTAGATGGTCAGTGAGAAATGCCGATTTTTTTTACACGATGAAAAATTTAAACTGTAGCAGCAAAAAAACATCCCTTTGAAAACTCTATCGAAAGTTGCTCGCTGCTGACATGGCATGCCCGTAAAACTTTTTGATCTAGATAATCCGGTGGATAATAAACTGAAACTTTTAACGCTTCAAAAGCGAAATAAAGACATGATGAGATTATGTTATGGCTTGATTGAAAGATGAAGGACACACGGACGTACTTTACTATTTATTTTTTTGCACGTCATTGACAATAAAGTTTGGTCAATAAAGTCTCAGGATTAAGGTTGCCAATTGCATCATCTATCACTTTACAACTTACAATTGGATTTGCTCAGAACAATAAAACAATGTAAAGAGGGATTATATATTGTTTTAATCTGCAAATACATAAATAATAGAATTACAAGGCGTAATCTCAGGTTACCCAAAATCAGATAAGATTTTCAAGAGCAAAACTAAATCAATAAAAAATGAAGTACGTAGTATAACGTAATAACAATTTGACTGAAAAAGGAGATGTCTACAGCTTACAGACTTTGGTTATGGAATCTGTGCCAAGAAATACGTGGGCAAGGAAAATATTGAAATGATTTGATAATCCGGTTTCTGGCCTTTGTTATGTATCATTAGCAGTCTTTTCATACAATTTTACTTATCAAAGTTAATTGTTTTGTCATCTGGAATCTGATTGAAAATTTTGATGGACAGGGACAAGGCTAAAAGATGAGACACCCAAAAAGTATTTCAAGTAGAAATAGAGTCAATGCTTAAATAAAAACTCAATATTTAATGCTTGACAAGTTACATATTTAATATTATGTATTTTGTGTTTGTTTGTTTTTTAAGTTGATGTCTACTGACCCATACGCATACATCAAATTTTTGCAAAAGACAAAATAGAGGTGTGGTTCAAAACCATGTTTGCTAGCTTGTTAAAATCTTTATGCATAAATGCCTTGTATTTCTTTGCATTTTTTGCTGGAAGGAAATTAAAATTTGTGTTAATGGTTGGTACAGTTAAGACAAAATATTAAAGGAAATGTATAAAGTTTTCTTATTGGAAAGTGTAAATTATAGATTTAGATTGTTCAACTTTCGCTAGCACAACATTTTTTCATCTGCATATCCGGATTAAGCTCTGAATTCATGCCATGACTTCAATCAGTTGTTAACTTCCGCAAAGTCGTGTTTCTGACCAAACGTACGTAGTGGACAATCAATGACAAAAAATTAGAATTTTTCCAGAATCTGATAAAATTTATCTTTTTGTATGGTTGAACCAAAACAACAGTTTATCTCATAGGATAGTATGATTCTATATACTTTATCATCGCCAAACATAACATCTACTTGAAAACGAGTCCACCAACGAGACGACCTTTAGTTAAGTGGCGGGTAACTATCGGGTATCCATAAAAAGCTGGTAAAATCCGGTTTAAACGGGTAGAAGCAGCAGTGGATTATATGCAATTTTCTAAAAATCCCAACCTACTCATCATCATCATCAGTCTGTAATCATTTTTTCTACTGCTGCACCACCATTTCTTAATGAAATGATGGAAATTCGAGAGCAGACAAGACAAGCAAACTTTGCTTTTGTTTTAAAAAAATGGTAATCACAATCAAGGTGGATGATTGTTGCTTTACATTGTTCTGAGTAGCAAAATAATTGTCTAGATTTTCTGTATTGGTATGCGTATATTGCGTAAAAAGAACTCTTTCTTTCTGTGAATATGAACCCCGGGCAAGGGTAAATCCGCTTTGGCCGTCGTCCGATTCATAACCGGCTTTTGCCTTCACTTTCGTTCAATGACCTTCAAGGACGAGGACGATTGATGAATGATGAATTGGACTGGAAGTAGGAGTAGCAAAGAACGCACGCATTTTCGCAGCAGCCATTAATCATAAATATTTTTTTGTTAAACAAATAATACAAAACAGAGAAATGCATAGAAAAAATATCAAATGATTACACAAAATGTATACTAAACAGGTAGGCAAAGCATAAATAAATACAGAAGGGTTTTGGGTACAAGATGCTAGAGTTTAAGCTCTTGTTGTTTTCAATGTTTTCTCAGTGTCCCAACACAACAATAATTTTTCTTCCTTTAGTGCGTCATAAAACTCAAGCTTTTGCCGTATTTTTCTAAATTCTTGATAAAATCCTACCTGATTCCGATACATGGACAAGCTTTTAAGGTCAGGTTGAACCCTTACAATATAATGCCATTATAACATACCTAGCTATATGGTCTGGGTTTGGGAGTATTTTCCCTTACTTCAGCTATTTTTAGAGTTTCTTCAAAAGAATTCACGCAGACAAGAAATGATACACAAGCAGGTATTGTGCTTGGTTGGATATGAAAACTGTGCATTTATCATGCATTATCGTTTTTCCTAACTTCATTTCACATTTCTGTATTAATTCAGGTGTTGTTTCTTTTCTATTGGCGAGACTCATAATGTATCTGAGTAATATGAAGCACTAACATATAGCCATGCTAAAAGCAATAGGATAATTGTTTAGTGGAGGTCCCTCAGAAAAAACGTCCTCGGATTTACTTTTTCTATTTATCTCAACCAAGCCGAAATACTACGAACTACTAACCTTGATTTAGGACAAATCCAGTGTATTCTTCTTCTTGAGACTATACAAGTTCTTTCCTAAAAATAAGAAATACCTGGTAAAAACTTTAAGTTATCAAACAAACAACGAAAATGAAAATAGCCTTCTTGTGAATTGTGAACCCTTAATGGTCACGTGACAAGGTTTCCTTGAAATCACTCGAAAGGAACCATTAGTATCAATATTTGGTTGAGTACATGCCATCCCCACCACTACTGCGTGATCAATGAACGATTCAACTGTCTTATTCTGATTACTGAATGAAACCTTTTTAAAGTGCAAATTCCCCTTTAATGAACCTTTAAAGCATAAACATTTTATGTCACTTAATTTTGCACCTTGTCGATCATCATCCTGAACCTTAATTTTTTCAAGTACACAGCACTGATCAAGTGGAAATGTGGTGAATGCAATAAGAGGACAAATTACTCGATTTATTTTCTCGTAACAAATAAAATTATCGAGCACGAGCCTCTCTCTTCACAAATAACTCATCATTGTCATAGTCATCGCCATCATCATTATTGAAAATCAGAATTGATTATTGCTCAACCGGTTGTCCATCCATGTCGGCAGTCCTTTTTAACACTTTTCACTCTCCCAAATATAAATTGCAATTGCTACACCTTTTCTGTCTGTAATATAGGTAATACGTAATCTCTACAGTCAATAAAAAAAGACAGGTGGACATCATGGTGTGGCTTGATGATGATTATAACTGCGGCAAACACTGATCAAATTACACACTTGGAAAATACTCCGCTATGCACAATTGACAGTTGCAGTTGCAACAATAATCAACAGCCTTTTTGCTTGATTAAAAGAGTGTTTTGTACCTACTCCACACAAAGTCGTTAAAAAGTGTACCAAAAGCAGCACTATTTTTTTAAGTTTCTATTATTCCCCATGTCATGTCACACACAGAACAACAGCATCTCTCCGCTCTTGATGTAAGCTTAACTTACTTTTTTTCACAAGAATTGTCACGATTTTAATTTAGCCCATTTGGAAAAGTACTCTCGTGCCAGCCCACCAACAAGTTGGGAGTTAAAAAGCGATTCATTTTCGTGCTGCGGCTTTTTCTTCGGCATTTGGCATGCTGGCTCTTTGGTACAGATTGGTTGTCAATACATACCAAAGTACAAAGAGGGGTAAAACACAAGGCAAGGTGCGAAAAATGTAGAGAGAGAGGAATTTAATGAAGGATTGCAAAGCTATTTTCTCATCTGATTTTAAAGATGGAGAAGCTAGAGTGTAGAAAAAAATAATTTGTCAGCGGGACGCGTAGAAATGATGGCGCTTCGTAGTAGGCAGCCAAAAAGAAGATTTTTTTTCTTCTGAAGATTGACGATGTTCTCGCAATGATTATTATGTAATTAGAGTGCATGCTATTTTTTGCAACAGGTAGGCATGCTATAAGTAGGTACACAAATCCATCATCAATTGAGATGAGATCACAAGAAAAAAATAAGTGTGCCAAAGCGTGATCAATAATATGGTAAAATTAAAAAAGAATCAAAATCAAACTGTGAGGTATGGGCACTAAGAATAAAAATGCGTGTGAGTAGTGCAGTGCGAGTGACAGCCTGCTGAAAACGAGTGTGAATTTATACTAGGCAATGTAATAGTCCATTGGGCAGTTTTGTTCTAATTCAGTTTGGATTTATAACACGGACAAAAAAATAAAAGTGCAGTGGTTGTCGCAGGAGGAGGGTTTGAGAAAATATTGTTAAGATTCAAGACTCATCTCTTGCATAACTTATTTGTACCTTAAGTCCTTTGCTATGAACATGGACACTTTTCGATCAACTAGATGTTAGAATCCTTATCCGTAGTTGCGCTGTTTCGAGTATTTAGCTAGAATGATGATGAAATGTATCATTATTTGTTTTTCTGTAAAATAAACACTCTTGCTGTCTTTCTCTCGTCAAAGTAATCATACTCACGTAGCCTTGTGCGTTATACCGTTTTACTTGTTGATTTTTTATGGGGACAATGTCAACAAGTTAATTTGTTCGTTTCTCTTGAGAAAGTGACAGTTTTCAGAAAAAAAATGGTCTGTAGGTTGATGAGGATGACACGCTTGATTTTTGTGATGATTACATAGGTACAGAATCCATTTGTCATTAGATCGATATTGATTCAGTGCGGGGATGTCACTACTTTAGATGCACAAGCAAAAATTTACACGCTTTAACACTTTATAGCTGACAGTGAAAGAATATAGCTGACAAGATATTTCGAAACGGGTTGATTTAGAGGAACCAATTTTTAACGCATGTAGACAAACCTCAAGGCAAGCATAATTTGTGTGATATTCAGTCTAACTAGTTTAATCAAAAGTAGAGACAAAATTAGCAGATTTTTTTGGTGAGCTGAGAGATCAGAGTAATTCACCACTTTCTACTGCTGACATTTTAGACAAGGCAATAGTAACAAATGAAATGGTAAGAAACGCATGATTTTTGCTCTGGCATTCTTGCCTGATTTCAGCAAATTAAACGTGCAGCAAATTTATTTTTCTCTGCTTTGTCATTAAATGGCTATCATGTAATCTTGCTGGAAAATGACCCGTCATCAGTTATCCATCGGATCAGCAACTGTATCCATAAAAAAGGCAAACTCTAAAGAAACAGTATAAAAAACCGTGCACAGACTTGCGTATCGGGCTTTGACCTTGCTGCGTCTATTGCGAACAAGATACACAGAGCTTTGAAAGTCGAAGACGGACTGCTACAAAAGCTCCAGCTTTGATTAGCTTTGCATTTATTACAAGTAAAGCTGATATTTTTCTTTTCTTTTCAATTTGCTCATTTTTTATTATTTCAATCCATATCATATCAAATCCAACTCAGAGATACTTTTTGGAATTTCAACGCGCAAAGTTTGCTGCTGGTTATAATGAGAGTAATTGCAGAGAGAGAGAAAGAAGGCAGGAAAATTCTCAGGGTGCGTATCAAACCATACGCACATATGTACGCACTTTTTATATGAGTATTAAAAGCTTAATCATAATTGCAAGTTGCAAGTTCTGCTCTCTGGGAATTTATTAACCATGTAGAAACATTTGCACTGATTGCTAGTTTGAACTCTGAAGTTTGCTGGATTCTATTTCTTACTTGCTTGTTAATCCTGGCATTCTGGAGTATTTTTAAGGAAAAAAGTTTGCAAGGGGAACGGTAGTAGAACCTGCTAACGATTTGACTGCTTTAAACTATATAATATCAAAGAACCTCAATGCGACGCATGGACCTAAACATACCATATGTACCATTTTGACTCAATTTATTACATTTGGTTGCTCATCATTACAACTGAGTTTGCTCCCACTCTCACTTTCTTTCATTTTTAGCTCCTTTACTCGTACTTTAACACTCTTTATCCGAAAGAAAACAAATGGATAAACTTTTTGTTTACCATTTGCATGCATGGACCTTGCCAAGGATGAATCTTCACCTCGAGCTCTCCTTCAATTCTTTCTTCAAAAGTTCATTTTCCTCTCCTTCACCTCACCTGTGCCAAGTGTCCTTGCTTAAAACCACTACATATTACCTTGCCTCTTTCATATTCAACGTTCAACAGGATGAGCAGACACAGCAGCAGAATAACAAACCAGACCGTTCTCCGTGGCTGCTGGAGAAAATTACAGGGTCTCCATGAAGAGCATCCTTACCACTGAAGTGGTCTACAATTGAGGGTTATTAAAAAGAGCAAGCCAAACAATAACAATGCAGAACAGTAGCTGGATGTATAGACAACAATGCGTAATGTCTCACGCAGCTATATACACACAAATCGTCTTCTCAGGTCAATTGTTTAGCTCTTCTGCGCATTTGAAATTCTCCAGCAACACGTTGTTCTCAAGTACAGTGAATTGTTATGCTGCTCAATTGCGTTTGCACTGCAATAAAAAATAATAATAGTACAGAAGCAAACGGGTATATACCAAGTGGAAAAGGATGAGTCAAGTTTAAACATTTTTGCATGAAAAATTCTTGTCCAGTTTTCATCACAGTAAAATAAGCATGTAGCTAGTATTCAGATCAATTGTTTCTCAGCACACACAGAGCTTCCAAGTTCACTCACATTACATTTTATCGACAGAGAATCGACGTGGCGGATGACGATGATGATCAGAATGCTGTGGCGTTGATGATCAGACTGATACCTTTTTTCTTTCAGTTTGCATTATAATTTTCCTAATAATAATACTCCAGAGCAGGAGAAGCAGACGGACTAAGAACCAGTAGCTGATTGTTTCACAACGTGCTTTAGCGTGAAGCAAGGAAAAGTGCAAAGAAAACTTGAGAGCTCTGAGTTGCATGATGATGATAAGCATTCTGTCTGCCATTTTATTACGAAAAGAATTTTTTATCAACCTTTTTTTTCTGGAGGTCCGTAGTCGTCATCTAATTCTTGATTGAATCTGTATCACCATCACCCATTTTTTGTCATGCGTGCGTATAGTGCGTTTCTTGCGTAAAAAAAGTTGAGAAAATAACAAAACGATAGATACCCACTTGTTTTTTACGTGTTGATCAATTCACACATGAATTGCAAGCGATCTAATCATTTTAAGATTCTGCTTCTGCTTTGAAAAGCTTACAGCCTGTGACTGATACACATCACTCATTTCGCCTTTTGGCAGAGAACACGAATTTAAAATTCGGTGTTTCATGTGCATCTGTTCATCCATTGTCCCTATTTTTTTGCCTATTGTTAATCCAGAGAAACAAGTAGCCAGGTAGAGAAAGGGAAAACCTGTGAATCATCTTGACTTGATCACCACCGCCCCACATCTCTCTCTCCGGAGAATTATTTGCCTGCTGATGCGTCTCATTCTAATGATGATCAACTTAAAAAAGCTCCAATTTCAATCAGTAAAAACGCACACCACCTTCTAGTCCAATGCTCTTCTGCTGATCAATCACTAAAAAAGTATAATGTTTGGTTTATGCGTTTAAAAAACTTTAAGCTGATGAAGAAACTCTGTGGAGGAATGATGATGGATGGCAAGATAAGAGTTTGGTACAAAACGAACAAGTCGATCCAGCTAAAAGATAATAACTTATCATATCAGTATTTATGCGTACAACACTCAGAGCGGATTAAATCTATACCCCGGCTTTTTTTGCTGAGAGACTAGGTATCATGTCATGATGATCTGATCACATCACACACAACAATTATTATCATTGTTACACAAGAAAATGGACTGGTTGCAAGCACTACATACATCATCATTGTTGCAAGTAGAAGCTGGAGGAAGAAAAGGCTTTCATTTTCATTACGCATTCATCAGAATGGAATGCAATTTTTTTTCTTCACAGAGCTTTTCCTCTGGACTTCTGATTGTTGTTTTGGTTGTTTGTTTCTTGTTAACTGCGTGTGTGCGTGGAATGGTTGGAATGAGAGAAGGTGCTCGAGTTTTGATTTATGACTTGAACTTGAGGAGAAGAGGGCGGAGGAAAATAGGAGGAGGAAGGCACAAAAAGTCCGCATAGTTTGCTTAAAGTTAAAGTACAACAGAGTCTCAAGTCAACAAACATTTCACTTTTTTGCATGTGCGCTCATTACCTTTATGAAATGAAAAGGATGATTATGATTAAAGCGAGTTTTTTTTAAGAAAAGGGAATAAGTCAGGTAGCTAGTACAATGATTACTACTACTACTATGCAAACGTGTCCAGCAGCAGGATGAAATTTTTTTTCGCTGGTTGCTCATTGCTCAGTGGAAAAACAGTGGCTGGCTAGAGGCGAAAATTGTGCACACAAGGGAAACAATGAACCGGACGTGGAAATTCTTTTAAATAGGTCGGCGACGCAATCTCGGGCAACCCGAGTTTCTAAAAAAAACCGAGTTTTCGAGAGAGAAATCCCGAGTTTCTAAAAAACCCAAATTAAAAAAAATCCCGAGTTTTCCCTTAAAAATCCCGAGTTTCCCTTAAAAATCCCGAGTTTAGCCTTAAAAATCCCGAGTTTTCTTTTTAAAATTTCGAGTTTAGCCTTAAAAATCCCGAGTTTGCAAAAAACAAAATTTTCCCGCAACCCGAGTTGGTACCTGAAATCTTAAAAATCCCGAGTAAACTCGGGATTTCGGGCTAAAAATCCCGGCGACGCCGTCGCCGAGTCGCAAAATAATTTCCATGTCCGCAATGAACTCTGAAGTTTTCTGAAGCAAAAAAAATGTATTACAAACCGCAAAGGATTTTTTAGATGCGTAAGCAAAAAAAATATGGACAGAAGTGCGTAGCTAGAAGAAAATGATGTAACCAGCACTCCTTTATAATCTGTTAGTAGGAAATTGGTAGCTGCTGTTGACGGACGTTGTGGTTCTATAACAGTTTGGTAATGATGGTGTCGATGGTGTGGTTTTTTTACCCACCTGAAAAGAAAATATGTGGCATGTTGCCAGATTGCTTTTGTGACAATTTAATGTAAGCAGCAAAAGTAGATGGGGAAACGAAATAATTAAGATTAAAACGTAAGAGAATCTGAAATCTAATGTAAATCATCATTGACCCAATAACTGTTATTGCTGCAGTGAGTAGGCAAATTAGTCATTTTAGTGTAACTCTCTGGCCTTCCCGGTGACTTTGACCTTAAAAATTTGCATATCCGCTTTCATTCATTATTGTCGGGATTTACACTGATGACTCAGTTTTAAAACGTTAGAATGTCCAATTTATATGATTCAGTTGCATAATAGTAAAAACTTATTGAATATCCACGAATTACTTCAAGAAAAAAGGTGATGTCTCGCAAACGAAGAAATGACGGAAGAGATCTACTGAGTGTGCAGTGTTCGACATCACACCAAATTATCACAAGGACGCTTTTAACTCTCAAATCCTTACGTTTCCCTTTCGTTGTTCAGCGTTCGCTGCAGCGTCATCCTCAAAATGACGCCATTTACCGTTACCCTTTCATTCAAGCCAGTAACGCACACTAACGCCAGCGCCACGAACTACCAAGACGCTGGCAGCGTTAACGTTTCTAACGCTCACTAACTTTACAGCGCTGATTGTAGTTACGCGTCAGTTTAGTTTGCAGCGTTGTGGCAAGGTGGCTTAGTGAGCCTTTATTTGCTTCAAAAACTTTTTTGCAGTAGAGCATCCCCAAACAAAGCTCAAACCAAATGCAGAGGCATGCAGATTTTTTTCTCAACGAAGTAGACTCTGAATCCCTTATACGCGTAGGCATTTTGCGTAGGAAGGAAGGGTAAAGGTAAAAACCATACAGTAAAGCTATTCAGTGTATGCAACGTACTTTATGCTATAAGGTTTAATGTTAATTGTGCAGTTAAGTTTCGCGAGAACGTTCTTTGTACGCACAACTCAGTACAATTACCAAACCAACTCGCCTGACCACTTGTAACTTGCTGCATTGCATATCAAACTATAAATATGTATATTTTGTTGTGCGTACAACGTAAGGCATGTATGCAAAGCGGATTTTCAACTCTGATGAAGGCAACATACGTATCTGAGAATGCACAAGGGAGTTGTAACAAGTTGTAACAATGCTTGTGTATACCTGAACAATGCTGCATATGAATCTATCTACCTGTGTGGGTTTTCTTATACCTGAAGTTACCTTGCCACAATATTTTACTACACACACAGCCTTTTTTCCTGTGCAGCACATGGGTTTTGCCGAGTCTGAATCTCGTCAGTGTGATTAAGATCCTGCCCTGGCAAGCACGTCGCTGTCAGTCGTTCCCTTTCTCTAATGTACAACTTTTATAAAAGCGTGTATGCATTCTCTGCTTGATTAACCCCAAGGTACAGAAGGTGGTGGTGCCGGACCTACGGTCCTATTTTTCTGGAGTCTCTGAAGTGCATAGCTGAACTTTTGTTATGTAGTTCAGAAGGCTTAAGGAAAAGGTGGTGACCAGTACAAAAAAGTGTAAAAATAAAAATAATACATGATTTTTCTGACCACGACAATAATTTTCATGAAAAAAAACTTGTGGAACAGTGAAACAAGTGGTGACAAAGAAGTGAAATGCCCGGAAGTTAAAATATTTTTGTACAAAATCAATAAATAAATTTTCCATTGGGTGGTCTTCATTTTAGCCAGTAAAACTGGATTAAGGAAGTAGTGTAACGTTTTAAGGTGTGTGAACCAAAATGTTTTGAGCATTCATGAGAATAATTTTATTTTGTAACTTTTGCAAATCTACATATTTTTTGGAGAAACATATTTTAAGCCATTTGGATTTTCAAACGGAGATTTTCTTAAAATTTAAGGATTTTTTTTTTTGGATTATACACTTGTTTTTCAGAAGGTAAGCCAAGGGAATTTAATTGCTCATTATAATTTTAAAAGGGTTATTAAACACTTTAGTAGGGGACTATATACTACAGTCTCCTCCTCCTTCATGCAGTTTTATCTGGAGTGTGTGTATCTCTTCTGGCGTGGTTGCAAGTGGCAGAGCAACGCTCATTGTTGGGAACGCCAAGCCAGTTATTCCCTTACGAAAGAATTATTATGCTTAAAATGGCAATGGCTAAATGAACAATGTAAAATGTTAAGTGTGTATATTTCTTATATCTTATCAACCTTACAACCATATCATCAGTCACAGTGCGTACGTATCTATCTATAAGTTTATGATTAAGTTTGTCATTTCGTTTTGAGTTTTACCTTTGCCCGATTTAGTGCAATTTCTCTCTCCATAAAAATCTTGAAGCAGAAAAAAAGTGTGTTTGTGTGTGTGCGTGTGTGAACGTTTTCATTGACTTTCTTGAGAAAATAAGTCTTTGTTCGTGCTATATTATGCATGGCTGGTTGATCGAATTTTTGTTTTGCGCTGGGTTGATAAAAATGGCCAAGTATCACTTTGTTTGTGTGTGTCCAACTAATTAAATATTTTCTTGGTATAATGAACATGTGTGTATGTCATGTACAATCCATAGTCGCAAGCTGAGTTTTATAACTTATGTGGGAAATGCGTCCTTTGATTATGACGATGACGATGGTGGTGGCGTTTTGGTTCATTTGGTTGAAAAATCATGTCCACTCTTCTTAACAGCTTGTTGGTATAATAGTGTGCGAGCTTTCAGTTTTATAAACCGTTCACCAGGTTTTTTATTTTATCAGATGAGCAGATAGTGTATGCAGTCTTGTGAGAGAATACGTGGCCCAGCAGCATTCGATTTTTTTAAACCTGAGTTAATTGTACTGTGCTGCTGATGCTGCACCTCACTTGATGCATGATAGGCTAGAGAGCAAAAGTGTATCGAAAATAATGATCTTGATAACATGATAATAGAATACTGATAAGTTGATGTGTGAGGAGGAACCTGATGAGAAAAAGGAATAGGTTTGGATTTTGAATTGACTGTCTTAGAAAATGAGATGATGGATCTTTTCTTCGTTTTCACAGAGGCTGGCTAGAAATTATAACAGCAAGTAGTTTCGTAGTAGCACAAGCACAGGTACGTGAGTTTAAGTTAGGAGTGGAATTTTGTGTGGAAAAATACACGAAAAATGAAGATGGCCAGTTTAAGAGAGTTGACGAACAAGCTCGTATAAAAGTAATATTCTCAAACTTCCAATCAGTCAGTCAAAATGTGTGTACCTTATCACAGATTTAGATCAGTGATTAAAATATTAATAATTTGCAATTGCACTGAATAAGCTTTGTATAGAAGCAGAAGCTATAAAATTGTATTCATTTGTCCACCTTTGCGATTGAAGATTGAAGATGCGAGGGTGCGAAAAGTCGAAGTTCACTTGATTTGATTAACCGTGTGTTTGCACCTTACTGCAAAATATATGCTAAAGCTATTAGGTCTCTACTGAATGGGCAGAATGAGTTGATTGCCTACGCATCATTGATTTTTTATGCGTGCGCTTGCCTACAAACATGTCTTTATGAAACAATTAAACAATTACAGACCAGCAAGCCAACACACGAAATGAATATTTAAATAAAACTACAGATAACAGAAAATTTTCATTGTTGTACCGTACTAATAATCATGTACATAAATGTGAAGCAACTCAGAAATCATTAATTGTGTGTTTAATAAGTTAATCAAATTAAATTCCATTAGCAAGAAGACAAGAAAGGGGTAGAGTTCAAGTAAGTCAAGTTGTGTGATTTGTCAATCTACCTGCCTTACTGGTAATATAGCTAATAGCTAATAACACATATTTTTCAAGCAAAATTAATTTTGTTGTGGAGAATTTTTTGGTGAAAAATGTTAATCATTTTTATGAACAAAGGTAAAATAGACTCTGGTTGATTGTTAATTGCTTAGAATTTAGAAAAAATTGAATAATTTGGTAGAAAATAGCAGCATTTTTAGTTTATCTTTATCTCTTTCTGTTGAAAGATTGATGATTTGTTTTGCATTTTTATTGATAACTTAATGCCTTCAGTTCAAAGTGGTAGCCGCTGCCACACTAACTTTTCATTTCAACTATTGAAAGTAAGGTGATTTCACAACCTTTCTGTGAGTAAAACTGCCAATAAAGTTATTTGTATTCTGATATATAAGCTAAAGCTCAACCAAATAAGCTATTATAAATAAAAATTCTTTCTTTTGAAAAGAATTTCTGTACATGTTTGAATTTTGACCAGCCAAGCCTTCAAAAAATCAGAAGAAATGCACACACACAAAAGACACTATTGCAATATTTGTAATATGATCCCATGTAATATTTCATGTAATTCCTGTCACGACCTAGTCATGTTCATTTTTAATGAAAATGTTTTAGCGTGTAAAAAGCTTCAACTGTGCAAGTGGAACTTTTTGCAGGTATAGCTAGGTCGTGTCTAT
Source organism: Entomobrya proxima (assembly GCA_029691765.1). NCBI lineage: Eukaryota > Metazoa > Arthropoda > Collembola > Entomobryomorpha > Entomobryidae > Entomobrya > Entomobrya proxima. The sequence continues at coordinate 2,479,140 of CM056168.1, forward strand.
TTAATGAATAAGTTTAGCTAATTTGTGAGCACAACATAAATGTACCGTACTGTACACCAGCATCATCCCGTGTGACATGCAATCTCCTTTACAAAAGTGACGCTTTTACACAATTTAAATATTTATTAATAGGAGTCAAATACTCTGTTAAATGCAAGGCATACACACAAAAAAGGGGTTCCTCGTTGTTGTTTTTTTCGTCCCGACAAAATATATTATTTTTGGGTAACGTTAAAAAATATATGGTAATCATAGCCATTAAGTTGAGTCATGTTATCATCATCTTTTTACAAAGCAATATTACCTTCTTGTTATTACATAACTTGACAAGCTTAATATGTTCACTTTATAAGTTCCCACCACCATCCGCAAAAATAAGCGCTTTAAACACCTTTCTGTCTAAAAGCTTCGTTTTTTTTGTGCCAGGAACCCCCAAGAAAATCTTGTCACCTTATCATTTGAGCTTACACAGCATTTTTTTCGTTTTTAGCTTCCCTACTGGCTTAATGACACGGTTTCTGTTTGTGTCAAAAACTGTACATATTCCTCTTCATTATCTTTTGACCATCATCACAGCAGTGCAACTAGTGCCACACAAACAAAAAAGGTGTTCAACACTCGAATTTTATGTACCGTAAATTAGAACTTGGTGCTGGCCACGAGCCACCAACGATACTAGCTAGTACACACCGTTACGATTTAATTTTTGGGGGAAAATTGCAACTTTGTAAAGTTTTTGCCGTTGTTGGTACAAGAATAACTGCAGTAATTACTATTGGCTTTAGATGCAAATCATTTAGTAGAGATGTCTGTTAAACAATATACCTTTTTAATAAAAAGTTACATCCAACAATTTTTTTCTTCTTCCAAAAAAGCTGCTATGCTGTCCATCGCCACAAACTTGAAATCTTCAAAAATTCCTAATATTTCTCTCTTGTTGCAGTTTTTGGCAACCAAATTGCAGCAAAATATTTAAAAATTCTACCTTTAAATATAGAGCTATAAAAAAGGCTTGCTCATCCAATAAAAAAAGTCTTGCAATACAAGCAGTTAAAGATGCAGTGAAGCTTCCTCCTCTTTTTAAGCTTTTCAGAGTGTCTGTGCAAACAAATAAATTGTAAATTGTGTACGTACGCGTATAACCATCATCTCCATTCATCATCATCATCATCATTCTTATATATTGCATTATTGTTGTGGCAAAGGCAACAATGGCCATATAATATGCACAGAGAGTGCAAAAGCTGTGCAGACACTAGACACTCTTCTCAATAATTTTTTGGCTGACATGCACCATTCTTTTTTCCACTTTGTACACAAAATTCTTTTTCTTCTTTACATTGTAATGCTAATAATAATAAAAAAGCGCGTGATGCGTTGTTTGTTTGTTGTGCACTTTAGTACTTTAGCAGTAGTAGCAGCAGTGCAGTAGTTTAGTAGTAAATATATTTGGTAAGTAGGTTAGAAAAAGTTTCGCATTTCTATTTTTCAGTAGCAGCTTTTTTAGAAGGAGGATCATGCAGAAAGAAAACTTCTTTCTGAAAAAAAGAATAGCACGCGAGTATATGTAAAAATAGTATCTTCTTCAGAGATAAATTATTGATGAGTACACAAGTGTCTAACAATGCAGTAAAAACCAACTTACTTTACTACTACTACTACTACTACCGTTTTCTGCTTTACCATCTTGGTAAAAAAAATATGGATGGACACTTGGTGGTGGTGGACAGTTAATGGTTTTGTGTGGGTTTGTATTATTGCCTGCTTGTTCCTCGTTTATCCTATGCTCCTATTATTATTATGGCCACTTTTGGGCTGAAAGGAATTTGCTAAATCATACTCATCGTGCTAGATTTTCACTTGTGTGTTTGTCGCCTGTTGTATTTGTGCGTGTGCAAAAATTTACTAATAAACAGGTAGGAAAATAATGTACAGAAAAGCAAAGTCTTTGTCGAGTAGTCTTTTACAAAAAAAATCCAAATTTGTGCATTCTTCAACGTTCACACTCAATCTGTACTTCGGTGAGCAGCTTTTCACATGACAATTGTTGATGAGCAACATAACAGCCACTAATAGAACTGCAAGTTTTCTCGGGATCGACACATATAACAGATCATCTTTCACTGCGACATAGCGTTATCTTCATTGCAGCGCATTTAAAAATCAATTAAGAGTTACAACAGCAAAGATTCAATTTTTTATGATTATATGAGCACCAATGAATGTGGTGAGGTAGGCTAAGAACATCATACTGATCGTGTTATCCACCTCATCCTTTACCCGCTTTTGGTAGTTTTTTTGTTGGTATCATCAGGTTAACCATCCGTAATGGTGAGAACTTTTTGTTGCGCGTCTCGTCTCTTGCATTATTACTTTGTGGGTTTTTAAAAGCAGATAAGTGGTTGCGTTTGCGTTTGCTTGCGCACTCCTCATCACTCAACATCATATCATCTTCAATCATTTTGCTCTCTCTCTCTATCTATTCCTTTAAACACGAGTGATCACTCATTCTCTACTCCATTCTATTCTTTTTGCTGTATAAAAAGATGATCAGATCATGGGAAATATTTTAGACGAGGAAAAATCCTAGTTTGATTTGAAAAACCAAGATAGAAAAAGATGATTATCATCCGCATCCCAAGCCAAACGTGTTTGACCTATTATTCTACTTCTTCTTTTAACGGCAAAAAGTTAAACAAGAGAGAATGCACAGTTTTTCCTATCTATCCACTAAACGGTTCTTTTTTTTATGAAAAAAAAATAACTTTTGCTTTTATTTGAGTTTTTTTTTCTTGAAAGTGAATCTGCAAACTCTGGTGATTATTTGTTGGGCTAGGCTCAAAACTCTTGTTAACAAGAAGAGATACCGTTTTATGAGGAAATGTAAAGTAAATGTGTACATAGATTGATCGGACCAACATTTTAGTGGCAAACAATCAGTGAGAACAGGAGAACAATGATGATGGAATTGAAGTGTGTGAGAGTGCAAATGAACACTTACGACAGACCATTTTTTCATTAAGGAACTTTTACTCGACTGATTGATTTGATTTGTCTCAGGCAAAAAATACAAAACGGAGCAATGCATAATAATACCTATTTGACCTTCTGATGCAAAATTAGATATAGCACTAATGAATCCATGCAGCAACAACAGCAAAAGGTCTATCTCCAGAGTGTAGAATGGTCAGTGTCGCAGCGTACAAGAACTCGGGCGTGGTCATTCGTCAAATCCATTAAGTGGCCTGTTGATCACCATCATCATAATCACAATATGGCTTAATCTCAAACTATTTCGGAGTAGATTTTTTTGGAGGGACAAGGGAGGAAACGTAGAGTGCACATTTGCACTACTCCAAAAAATAGACAAAGCAAACACAACAAATGCCTCCTCCACCTCCATAACCTGCCACGTTTGTTATAAAGTACCATAAGCTTAATGCGTTCCCTTTTGTTCGCAGGCTAATGATGATGGACATAAAATCGACTTGCATTTATTGGTCCGGTATAAATACAAAGTGTACTACTTCACGTTCACACACACTCAGCAATCAATTCAATTTCTTCAAGCTTTAATTCCTTTTGCTATGCACTTGTACATTGTACAAAGCAGTAATAATGTGCAACAAAATGAAAATATAATATTTTTAATAGGTTGAGGTTACACTTTAGACGACATCCATTTTGATTATATGGCAATTCTCTCCGCGACGAAATTGGTCACGTAAAAGATAAGTTAGCCGACACAGAGAACACAACAACAGTCCACTAATTCATGTCAAAAGTCAGCAGTCACATGAGCATATATCCTTCCCGTCAGGGCAGGTCGTCAGGTTCATCAACGATCAGGCGAGGGGGCCAGAAAGGCAAATAAAAATTATGATTATTGCAGAAGAGGATTTAACGAATATGGTTCATCAGATGAAAAGCGAAGCTCATCCCTACCTCCATATTTGTGCACGGTTGCCTTTTCAAAATGTTTGGGACTTGTGCTGGATTGGATTGCATTTCAAAATCTGTTTGAAGAAACAGGACAGCAATTTGCATTTGAATTCAATTCACAAGAAATTGAACAGAGCTTTGAATATTTCTCAATGAAAATTTTGTACCGAGAGCACAAGACAGGCTTTTTGAATGACGACATACAACAGGACAAGATTGCTTGATCATGCGTGGGCAATCAAAACAAGAAAAAAGTGAATCTTTTCTGGCGGATGGATGACAACAACACGGCAAATCAAAAGTGATTTTCCTTCCTCGCCATAACATTTCGGCCACCGTTTTGTACATTGCTTCATATATAATATGTAACAACAATGGCAGAAAATTATGCGTACTTACTAATTTACATTTTTTTCGAGAAATAAGTAGGGTAGCTGGTAACAGCATTCACCTAAACAATATAACTGTTATGCCATAACGTTACAAAGCATCTGGCATCCGAGTCTCGAGATGCCGAATGGCATGTAGTAGCACTTTTATTTACCGCTTTATTGTTCCCGTCATTTTATTGAATGAATGTTGAATGTGTAGGTAAAAACAATGGAATGCTTGCGCTTTTTTTCACAGGTAGCCGCATTGTGTTGTGTCGTGTGTGCAATTTTGATTTGGGATTGATTTACACTTTAGTACTGCACTCATCTCATCATCCCGTCACCGCCACCACCAGAACAGTGGCTCATTGTCGAATTCAATTTTGCAAAACACATTTACAAATTTACATTAGATGATTGGCCATTCATATATCTGCTTTGGTATATAAATCCATTACTTAGCACATTAGCCACAGCTCCTTCTTTATATTCTCCGCTGCGTTATTTTTTACGCATTATCATTTTCTACTTTAATTTAGGCTTGGTAGCCAATTCATATATTTAGGTACACTCCCTATTACAGTACATATGCTCAATATTTTGTTTAATATTTGTGTATTTTATGATTACGCGACTTTTCAAAATGTGCGTGTGTGTAGCATGTGTGTGTGATTACCGCTATTATTTTATTATTATTTTGCTATCATTGTTGTTGTTCAACCATGATTTATTGGCTTTTGTTGGCCAGAAGCAAAAAAAAAATGATCAGAAGCAAGAACAAATTTTGTTTTACGTTACGCAGCCAAAAAAGTGCATACACCTTCGTTTTCAATTCAAGCTACTGTACATTTTTATTGTTATGTGTGATGTGACCAACTGACCATTTCAGTTTTCTTCTGTGCTGCTGCTACTACATACAAGTTTTGTTGATTGTTTATTAGGTAAGGTAGGCATAGAAGGCTGGTCACCTTCGCTTAAATAAGTTTGTCTTTTAAAATGGCATATTATTGTGCATAGTAATCAGTGATGTCATACCAATCACACCTCACCGATCTCAATTATTATTACCTTTCCCAATATGCTTGTTCTTTGATAGTTGAAGAGAGACGATTGCCTTCCAAAAGGAAAACTCCCCTTTGACTTGTCGGTAGAGAAGGAGAAGCGTTATCTTTCCATCTTCTAAATTATTCATCCACTCCAGAAGAGAGTGCTACTCAACTTTTGGCTTTCCTTCTTATGTTCTCATTGATTGATTTGCATAACGGCTTTGTTGATTAAGCCGTTTTGCAGTTTGAAAATGGTCAGAAGACACGCCACACCGCCATGCATACCACTGACCACAGTCCCTGTGCACTTATTATTGGTATTGGTGCCAATCATTTAGTGTGCTAATTTGGCTCGCCTTTTCTCAATAAATTAATTTATCAGTAGCAACACCACCAGTAATAAAAATGCATTGGCAAATTGACATAATAATATCGAGAGTGAATGAATAGTGCAGTGCGCAGGCATTGTCTTTTGGGCTGCTTTTTTATAGCGATTTGCACAGGTGATAATGATAACAATGCTGGCGTTATCCTGGTGGTGTTGGTGGATGCTACTTTTGTTATTGGGAAAGGATTTAGATTGTAATGACGATGATGATGTTGTGGTCCTCCACCAAAAAAATTAGAGAAGCCACCACCACCCATTTTCATTATGACACTGTGCATTCTGCATTGGGCATTGTGTAAAAAAGCATCATCTCATTTTCATATAAGTCATTAGTATTCGCATCACTCGACTTCTTTTAAAAATCTCAAGATTTATGAAGAAGCAGAGAGGATCAGGCTAAGAAAAAAATGTATTTTCTCTTTGAAATCTCACTTTCATCATTAAAATAGCATGTTATGGGCTACGTACACACAAGACGTATCATTACACTTTTGCCTACTAACTGAATAATATGCTACTTTTGAATGAATTATTACTTGTGCTACAATGTATAGTAGTTTGGTGGATGTTGATTTCAATTCTATTATATTCCACTGCAATACAGTTCGCCACACAAACACATTATTCATTTTATTCAAACTTTTCTTCATTCCTTTAAAAATTCAATTGTACTCATGATAGCCCAGCACGAAAATTGAAACGCGCTATATTATTACTCTTTCAGATGATTGCTATAAATGTACAATAGGCTAGTAGGTATAGCTTCCTCCAGTTTACACTTTAAATAAAGTCAAATAATTTTCACAGAGATAGTTTCAAATAAATTTGAATTAAAAATGTGTCGCACACTCGCACACTTTCTAAATGTTTCTTTGGATGGAAGAAATCCTGTCAAAAAAAGTACATCACACCTAAGAGCATTGCCTTTTATGCAGAAAAAAATGAATTTTAATTTTAATGACAGTCCGCTACTTTTATATTACTCCACTGCTGCAGAAAATTGCTATTGCAGTAATCGAATTTTTTCCAAGTCACTGTCCGTCACTCCAAATACAGAGCAAAAAGAAATGGCTTATCAAACTTTGAGATCACGCGCATATACAGCTTATAATATTATATACAGCAGTTTGAAAAGTGTGTAATTAAAAGTAATGCATGGATATATAGCAGCACTGCAAAAGTGGTGTACTGCAAAATGCAAAAGTATTGCCAAAAACTTTCAATTCAATCTATTCAGATGTAAATCTTAAAGTTAGACCAAGATGATAAGAACCAACAAAAATTCTCTGTGCACCATGATTGAAAATCAGAGTGAGGAAATAGCTTGAAACGCTTTTAAGTTAAGATGTTGTTGTAGTCCCAGAGCTATTGTCGAGTTAACATCTGTTTTAAAAATGTGCAAAGATGGCTTAATTACTTATTCCTTTAACTTTTTCAATGAGTCATTCCATTCATTTTTCTATACTGCTTGCAACTGCACTACTCCTCTTTTGTCTTACGTCATAAATAGTTATGCTCTTGTGATGTCCGGCAAAAAGAAAATTAATATAGTGTTAAGTAATGCTAATTTAGCTTGCGGCAGTATTTGTTATCATCAGTTTGATCTCCAATCCCCTTTCTGCATTTATAAATGAATTTATGTGTAATTCCTACTAATTGATCCGCTATGTACATATCTATACCTATCTACATGCCTAGGTTTATCAAAATATACTAGCACGTTAGGTTAACGGCATATTTAAGGTTTAATCTCTTTTGATTTTTGTTTGAGCTTCCGCCATGTCACCTTCCTACTTGTTAAACAAAAGCAGAAAATATCTCTGTTAGATCTTTTAATTTAAATATTGCAATCAATTCATATTAAAATTTGGTTGTTGCTTGTCGGCTCAAACATGCGATTACTGCTACTGATTATTCACATGATAAAAAATACAGTTTAGTATCAGCACAGCTTACATTACGTCATCCAAAGCGGGCCAATCGATTTCATAAAAAATTTTGTCAATGATTTTTCTGCGTAAGAACCTAAGCTGACATTTTTTTATTTGACAAGAGACAAAATGATTACTGCGCTAGCGCAACTTGTAATAAATTGTCACTTGTCAATTGCTCCTGGCGTTTTACACAACAACCAAACAGAAAGCTCACTTTTCAAAAGAGAAAAGTGACAAAAGTACACAAGAACATCGTGTTGGAAAATCGGGCTGATGGGTCATCGTGATGTTAAACTGTGTGATAAACATCGGTACACAAAAAAAAATCGATTTCGATTTTAGGTCTACAAACCAAAAAACATGCTGACTGCTGACGGGTTGAAAGTGAAAGCTTATAAAAAAACTTGTGACTTGGTTGCATAAAATGCAATGATACTTTTTCATTCACAGTTTATCTGGATTGTCATCAACATAAAAACTCGAGTCTATAAAATAAATCTGTGAATGCTTATTTCTGTCCCTTAAGTATCTGCAGCGTGCATGGTCTGCTGAAGAAATGTGAAACGAAAATGAAAGCATTGTAAAATAGGTTGTAAGAATGAGGAAGCATGTGGGGGTTGTCTACCAACAGAAGGACCAAAAGACCAGGTGTTCTGAAAGGACTTTCAAAAATAGTTTTTTTTTCACGGGTTCTCGAATAATAAAGTTGTTGGACCTTTTTAATAGCTGATATTTTTCAATGATTACGTTCTAATAAGTGGAATTCCTAGCAGTGAGCATTAATTTATTACTTTTTTACTAAGGAAAAAGTATAGAGGCTTCCTAAGCTAATAATCAAGAAGTAAAGAAGTAGTAGCAATAAGGAGACCATATTGCCATATTTAGACCAAAGTCTGTCAGATAATAAGGTAATGTCTAAATGGTGTGAAAAATGGGTTGGTGCTGTATAATATCGTGTGATACGGCGTGTAGCAAACAGGACATGATGAGCAGACCACATTAGCCCATAAAAAAGGTATGAAAAGGGAGATTATAAGTGACCATGGTCAGGGATGCAATGCAAAGATGCGGTTTAAACACACGCAGTATTCTTCTTACTAAATTTTAGAGCAAGATGATCACAAGATGCATTGCTATTTTTATTCCCCTTCTTCTCCGTCTCCTGAAGGTAGTTTATAATTCTAAGGAAAACTTTTAGATGAAAGCAAGCAGGCATGCAAGTCGAAATCTATGAAAAGTAGGAAGAAGCTTTTTAACAATGCTCACGCTATTTGCCCCCAACAATGTATATATACTACAGTGTAGCTATTAACTCGTTGCCTTTTTTCGTTATTACGTATAAAATGTTGTTAAAGGGCTTGCAGGGAGAGCTCATCTTCCATTAATCATTCATTCCGCCAGATTTATTTCTCAGATTGTATGTTTAGAAACGCCCAGAAATAATCTTACAAATTTTGAGCCTGTAATAGCATAAACGATGGGAAGATCATGAATCATGATCTCGTGAATCTGCATTACACTACACATTTACAGAGGATACTATCTTCTCCCTGCGACAAGTCCAGAATTATCTGTTGCTACGAAAGTCCTCGTTATGGCTTTTTAAAAATTGCAAGACTTTAGGGTGTACCATTCCAGTAGTTCCCACAATCCATTTTTTAATTTGTCTTGAATGAAATTAATGAAATGAATGAAATGTTCAATAAGCAATAACACTGTTTTGTAATAGCTGATACGTCATCATCTTCTAATGCCGCAGCGTAGAAAATCTATGTCACAATGAACATGTCACTTAAGCTTCAAGAAGACGTATTAATTTAAAAAGTGATTGGATTTGAGTTTGGAGCATCTTCTTTTTCTAAATGCCATATTGCCTGAATGGCAATAATTTGTGTGTAATTCGTGGTGCGTTTGAAATTGAAATGGTTTGTCTGTAGGTCATTATGCACCTAACGAACAAAAAATTCCCCGTATGATAATTACCTACATGAGTCATCATAACAATCAGCAAACTTGAAGTGATCATCATTTTCTCTATGTTCATTTTATAAAAGGTGCAAACTGCCAATAAGCGTTAAAACCGAGTTTGTCACTTGGTAAAATATTTTGCTGAAAGCTATATTGCTGCAATGCATAATATGCAATCACGCAATTATAGATTTGAAGACAGTGTCTGTGGTCTATCTAACACGCACTTGTAAACTTGGCCAATTGATAAGTGCTAAACACTTTGTTCATTGTTCATTTTTTCTACTAATTCATTTTCATTTAGTTTTCGTGCTGCTGATGTAAATGTAAATGGGATTGGATGTGCAAAGGTGAACCAAGAAAAAAAATATGAAATATGAAGACACTGGCTATATTACAAATTACAACCAAACACAGAAGAAAAAAACTTGACCGAGCGCATCTTATTGGTTTTTTTGTACCTGTGATGAGCAATATGGGTACATGGTACAAGTTAACATGTTGCACTTGCAACAAGATAATGAACAAATGCATTTCTAACTATACCACAGACTCACGACTTGCAAACGAATATTTTGGTTTGTAAAAAGTTATGTCATATAAGTCTCATAGCTGCATACAATAAAAATCGCCATCATCTCATCATCATTGGTAATGAAGTAATAGCAAGGTCAACCGCGGCTGTGTCGGTGGTTGTTAAACGCGGCGATGGTATGGCTTTAACAAGCTATATTTTTCGAAATGTTGTAGCATACCCAAAAATACTAAATTATCTCGCTGGGGTGCTACGACTTCCAGGAATGTGTACCTTTTTATAACTGCAACGAAGCCAAATCAATGCCAAGAAAAAGAAATGAAGAAAATAGGTTTTATTCATTCATTTTTTGGCCAAACAATTGTTAACTTTTAGTTATTTATTGAGAATTGATACATGGCGCAAGTCTTTTGGTTGTTGATCTTGGGATTATTATCACTGCGTGATTATTGCCCATTGTTGTGCAATCTTTAAGCATATTCGTCCCGTTGCCGTATCTTTGCCAAAAAATAACGGAGCATTGTCAATATTTTTTTCTGTGATTGAAAACCAATCCACCAAAGGCGCAATAAAAATGCGTGCTGGTGGTGGTTACATATTTATATTTTTTTCTATAAATATTTGATTCGGCATTGCCAACTATGCTGCAGAGTGAGAAATTGGAATTGCAGCGACTTTTTTGTTGTTATTTTGTTGATGCCGCCTTTAAGATTCTTTCTTAAGATTTTAAAAAAGCATGTGCGTACATGTGTGTAATATTCAACACGACATATTTGGTCTAAAGAGAATAACGTAGCATGTTGCTTTGCGGTTTTACTTTTTGGAGTTTAGTACCTCGGCTTTGAAAAAAGTTTTTACTAGAGAACTATCTCTCTCTGGTTTTTGGTACTCAGCAAGAAGTAAAAAATGACTTTTTTCTAACAATAGCCGAATAATGTAATGTCCTATATAAGGAATTGTATTAATGACTATACACACCACTGCCATCATGTTTTCTGCGTGGATGAATGAGTCAAGTGGAGTTTTGTGGCACGTACTTTAGATTTTCTCGTTCACATTCACTTTTTTCTGTCTGTTGTAAACAAGGCATATAGGGTTGAGCAAACAGCACGATTTTTGTAAATTGATAATGGCAAAAAGATAAAAAAAAATAAACTTCTGATATAATAAAAGCCTCTGATATGCACTATGAAAAAGGTTAAAAATGCACCAAAAATAGGAATAGAAAATGTAAAGCTAGTAAAAATATATTGCTTGCTTGTGTTATTGCAGCAACAACAAAATTTAAAGGGTTATTCGTTCAGTTCAATTTCCCAATAAAAAATGTATGAATTTTTGATTCCTCTGCGTTGTTTTGCGGTTTTTACATGAACGCAGCGCAACGTGGTCTCTGTTTATAAAAGTTTGGAGTAGACATTTCGTCCCAGTTTCATTCATCAAGTGCAACGCATTGGCAAATGACTTTCGTTTGCGAAAAAGAAAACCACTAAAACGTCTACCTACAATCTACCTGTAATGTTTTTTTCCTTTGAAATGATTTTAAGTGAGTCAGGCTAGCTTTTTTGGTGTTTTACTAACTGTACAGTTTTTTTTACGTTTTTCTTGTGTCTGCCTACCGCTATCGTCATCATCATCTTGTATGGGTATTCATCTTTCACTTCACCTTCGTTGCTCACTCCTTGTCTCTTTCGTTGTCACAAAACGACAAACCGCTAAGGGCTATGAGGTAATAGGGAACGCACGTTTTGTTAGCTTTTTTGGTTGTTTTCCAACCATCGCCAGTTTTGCATTGGTCATCTCACCTCACCGTGTAGTAGCTTTAGTAGTAAATCAAAATCTTTATAATTATATGTATGTACAGTGAATACAACTGACAAATCCAAACTATTCGGTTTTGGCATTCATCGACATATCCAATTTTCATTGTTGACTGCATTTTCTTCTATGGAAAGGCTTAGTTTGAAGGGTAATTATACCAATGTCTTCAAGTGCAGAAAATTGGAGGACGCTGAATCTGAATGCTTCAGTGGTTCAGTTGGACTGCGCAGCGCGACCCTTTTGTCTTTGGCGACCACTTGTTAGTTATTTGAGTGAAGTGATGTGTGATTGGATTTTTTTATCTACTTTAATTTCTTATAAATCAATGGATAGATACAGTGTCTATGTAAAAAATGCATTTTTGAATATGCCGTATCTTTGTTGTTGCTGCTGCTGCGATGCACTTGTTAATTGGCTTGCATATTTCATTTTGTACGCCTTATTTGCTTTCAGCCATGCGTGCGCGCACCGTACACACTTAAGTTTGCGCCGGTCCTTTCTGACTCAAATCAATTCTTTCCAATTATCTTCAACGTCACGAGCTAAAGCCGAAGAAAAAGCAAGAGTGTCCATTTGGCACTGTAACTGCTGCTGCTGCATTTACATCCACTCGGGCTGAATTTTAAAAAAATGATAAGCTGGTTTTATGCTCCAAGCCTTTTGGAAAGGGAGTAATGATGTGATGATTATGGCTAACTTTTTAAAGAAAACTTTATAATAATAAGCCTTTACGCATTGGTCAGTAGAAGACCAGAGTGAAATTCGTTTGACACATATTTTTTTCTTCCTTAACAGCAGCAGTAGCAGCTGCGTACCACGCTGTTTTAATTTTTAAAGCTAGAACAATTTACCAGTATTTATTTTTAATTGGTTTATTCTCGCAATCTGAGTCCTCTTTCACAAAAAAATTAGTGCCCTTTTTGTTTTTTTGCTCTAGTTAGCTAAAAATTCTGCACAGTGTTAGTATAATGTGGTGTCACCTAAAGGTCATCGCTTATCATTATAATATGAAGACTGATGACCGGTCTCTTCATTTTTTAAAGATTGCGCACTCGTTTTCATTGTACTGTGCTGTGAAAAATGCGTACATAATATGGCGTGTCAGCAATTTTATTATATTTAAATTTAAATGGCAAATAAAGTAACAAGCTGAAAAGCAAACTATTCCTCACACGCAATACAATAATGCGCTGGTCATACAAAAGTGGATTTTTTTGTCATTTGAAAGAAAGTGTTTCCTTTTTTACAAAAGTTAGAGCATGCAAGTTTTTATGTATATATTGCGACAATCACAGTAATTGCGTATATGACGATGATTATAGTGATAGTAATATAAGCTTATAACGATCATGGCCATGTAGCGGAAATAAATTGATTGAAAAGACGACAGTATTTGCAGTGCAATGTGAATACATAATATTATGCATTTATATTATTATACATGTTTTGAAACTAAAAAACGCTGCCAGCGTCAGTCATTCAGCTAATATAACACAGTAAAGGTTAGTCGAGTGTCCGTCCATCTTGTTATAAAAATATTGCTGTGTGGTGACTTGATGAATTGTGGTAGTAAGTTTACAAGACAAAAAGTTGAATGAGCCATGTGTGCTGTAAAGGAAGAAGCCTGATTACTTACTATTATGTGTGGTGGTGTGTGCAAGTGTGCAATTAAAATGCAGTATAAATGCAAACGGCTATCATATACACTCACACAAACAAAAACTTTCTACGGAAGAAGACTCAAAGAAAAAAAAAGAAAAAGAGGATGGACTTTTGTTTCAAAATGGCTTTTATTTATAATATATAGAGAGAAAGACAAGAGCAAGAATATAAGTAGCTTTATAAGCATATATAAAGAAAAAGAAGTAATATTATGCATGTAGGTATATACATATGCAGCTATAAAAATAATAATTGTGACAGCAATTAGCGGTTTTACTTTTTATGACAGAACACAGCAAGCCAAAGAGAGAGAGGATGATTATGACAGTGTAATAATAACGATGACGAAAAAATCGCCTTGTTGCTTTGTTGTGTATTTATACAATTTCAAAAGTTTGCTTGCTGTGTAGCGTAATTACTGGTAAAAAATAAGATTTTTTGGTGATATCATATATTTTTGCATTTTGTATGCATGCAGACTTAAGAAGGGATAACGAGATGAATCCGGTGATGGTGGTGGTGGTGTAGTGCATTCTATTAAAAAGCAATGCAATAATATTATTAGCATTGTCTATTGCAACAAAATTATGGTCAACTTTGTGGAAAAACTGGTGAATGTAAAAATGGCAACTGGGCTTGATGAGATGAGATGTGAGTGACCGTTGTGAAGCTTTTTTAACAGGTTGCGTTATAGAAAACGCATTCTGGGATACAGAGCGTAAAAGACAAATTATTATTTTTATTTTTGTTTGTTAGTACACACACTACACACTTCAGAATTGCTGCGTATACAACAAAGACTATTGTAATTTTCAATTTTTTGGGCTAAAAGTGTGGAAAAATGCTGACTTCTTAGAAGCGAAAACGATACAAGAGATACCTTTATATTGGCTTATAATAAATGACAACTATGCAGTTGTGCATATACATTTTATGATAAGATGAGAGTTAAGTGGTAATCTTGCTTAAACTAATCGCTACACTCGACTCGACTCTCTGTGACCGAGCACACCAGCATCATAAGAATATGCACGTATTTTTGTTTACGTTGGCATCTCTTCTTGCATCTTGTTCGCTGTGACTTGATTGTGACGTCTGTTATCTTCTGACATGTAAAGATGTGCTTGCTTGAGTGAGGAACGCACAACAATATCAAGTTTATGATATGCATCTTGTGTGTGTGTGATGTGTAGTGCGTACCTTGACTTGACTGGTCTTCTCTTGAGTAATTACTCCATCATCTTTGGCAAAAGATTCTTAAGCAAAAAAAAATTAACGTGTGTCCGCGCTCATATATAACAATCTGTCTAAAAATGTGCGTATGTGCAATGTTAAGGGTCCTTATTTTGTAATAGGTATTTAATATCTCTCTCTTGATAAAATTATTAACATTTTACACATATTCATCACCAAAGAATCATAGGCTCAACACAATCTACTGCTTATTAGAATTATCACAAGCAATCTGATTACATTTGGAAACGTCAGAATCACGCACATACACTCATGGGATTTATATTTTTAGGGCCAATTACACATTGTGATTATAAGGGCTCACATATTTATGCATTTTTAGATGCACTTTGCTAAAAACAAACAAAACTCACGTAAAACAATGCAATAACACCCTTCTAGCCTCATCAATCAAGTATTTAGTTGTGTGGTGAGTCTTTACATATTTGAAAATAAAAACTCGGCATTTCATCATCATCTGCTTACAAGCACAAGCTTACAACTTACAAGCTTACTTACAATTGCACCAACAATGGAAATTATTGTTAGGCTTTAAAAAGGATAAATGTTTATGTAGAGTCCTCTTAAAAAAGAAAACTGAACATATTTAGAGCTCAAACATTAATACAGTTACACATTAGTAGGTAATTTATTTTTGTTGTTATCATCTCCAATTCCACTATATTCACTCTTGTGTCATTGTCTTGCTTATTGTTACACTTTGCTTGACTCTCTAAAGTGTGGGTACATTTGATAGGTATATCATTTCTATAAATATTTTTTATTCAAAGCTCTTCTTCTGCTTATTCAGCAAAGGAGTATAGCTTGACTTGAAAACAGGCTGTTTGTTATTGCGCAATCTTATAATATCATCAAGAACAACAAGAGACACAACTGAAATGTCAAAATGAAAAAATGTAATATGTTCTTGTCTCTTTGTGTCCCTCATTATTATTTGGCGAGCTATAAATTAGTTATAGGTAGATAGATAGGTACAGTTATTCATTAAATATTAAGTATGTAATGTTCCACCTATCATTTTCCTTTTGCAGCAGCAGCGCAGTGGAAAAAATATATCTCAAAGTTTAAAAATGGGTCTTTATTTATTACGATTGCTGTGCGTATAAAGAATATAAAGGTTAATCTTGGCTACTGCTGACATAACTCAAAAGGCAAATTTGTATTGAAGGTGTGTTAGAAATTTCTGGTTACCACATATTATTCTTTGCGGTAGCTCCTTATATATTGAACTACATTGTCAAATAATTATATTACATGACCATTTTTTTCTTAAGCTTTCAAGGATACTTCTCTCCCAGAATCAAATAAATATGTGAACTCAGTCTTGTCATCCTTTTTATTAGCGTGTGTGTATCTGTCTTTATTTGCATAATGGATAAGTTAGTCCTCGTCGCTACAAAACACAACACGCACTTATACAAACACTCAACATATCTAAATAACAAAATGAAAATAAATATTGTAACGTAATCTTGTAAAAAGGTGCGGTATACTGTAACAGCAGCAGTAATAGTAAATTGTAACGGTAACACTGCAAAAATATACCTATTTTACTTGCCCATGTATTATAATGGGCATATTATTTAATCGTTACAATGAAAAGTACCATTCTTGCTATTTGCAACAATGATCTCTATTTATTTATTTAAAGCATTGATTACACTCTACTAAAAGCTTACTTTCATATTCTTTGCACACACACAACACACAAGGTATTCATTCTCTCTTTCTGCTACATTTTTATATTTTCAAGTGCACTGAGCAACAAAAGGTACCTATTTAGTGGTCATTAAAAAGGACATAATAACTAGCCCCAGTAGCATTTTATTTAGGCATTAGCATTGTGTGCTCTGTTATACATTTTGTAAAAATATAGCAAGCATAATTGTATTAAAATATTCCTTTAGAGGTCTTAGTAGAATATTTTTGTCTATGCATTCATCTAACAATCTGTTATGTAAAAAAAGTGCGTGGAGAGTGTGTATCAAGATAACTTGAAGAAATCAATAGTAAAAAACAAGATATCATTTACTGTTTTGGTATCAGGTATCATATAGAGTATAAAATCAATGGAAGCAGTGCCCCTGATAAAAAATTTACATTGTGGTTGTAATTAGCGTTGAAGGAATCAGATTGTTTGCTATACATTGTACTAAGGGCTCTACTGTCATAAAAATGCCATTTTGGCATCTACACACACGCAATAATAAAATGTATCTCTCAAGTCTGATAACTGAATTGAAAGTGTTTGTGCTTGAATTGAAAGTTTGCACATTATCTTTTGTACATATCGGTTATAGGGCTCTCTGTACTATTATGTCGTGTGATCGTGGCTGAGAGATCATCGAACGAAAAATAAGAAACATGCTTGTGTTCTTGATGATAAGAAAGAAGGCAAGGCTACTGAGCTGCCATTTTTTAATAAAACTAGACTAAACTGCTTTATACCGTTGCTACTTTGTGTGGTGCACTGATATGTGTAAAAATTAATATAATGTCTGTACACAATTTTTGAAGGGTTTTACCTTGTTACCTTATTGAATTGATGGAATGATAGCACAATATGATACTTTGATTGTTGATGATGGAGGCATTATATAAAAGTGTACATGACTTGTTGGCATATTTATGTTATGCATGCAAGGCAACTGTATCACCGATTGATCAGCGCAGTGCAGCATATAGGTAGCTTTGTAGCAGTCACGTAAAAAAATATAAAAGTACTAATCATATTGTTATTTGATGCGTACACTTGACCATTCGCTACGCATACTACTTATACATACTCAAATGAAGCACTTTTCATTTTTGGTTGTTTTTTACGAAAAAGGTTGAAGTTTGTATTGTGATTGTGGTGAGATATTGTGATGATATGGATGGATGCAGATTGAATTGCAATGGTACTTTCAAAACTTGATGGGATACACGCGTGTACTGCTGTATAGCTTGTTACTTTGTTACTTTTTAAAATGGGTTTTAAAACGGTTATGTGTTGTGTGTTGAGGTAAGGCAGACATTTATGGCTGCAATAGATGGTGTGTGCCCGTGAATTTTAAAATTGAAGAGGTGGGATTTACTAGCCATAAGGATTTGACACGCCTGTTGCTTGGAATATGACACGATCATTAAATGATGGATAATTGCATCACCATATCTACTGGAGAAGAAAACTTGGAAAACGTTTCAAAGAAACTAGTCGACGTTAACTTTTACTTTCCCTGTTTGACCTACAGAATGTCAAACTCCCTATTTTTAACATGTTCAACTACAGAATTAAAATTCTTACTCTATTTTTTGCAACAATTCTTCTAGTTTGCCCAATTTATTAAAAACGCACACGCAATAAGGGCCATTGTACTCTAGTGCGACACTGCACTATCAACAGTTAGGTTACAAGCCCATACATAGCATGCTTCGATGCAGCTCTTGATCTAAATATTCCATTTTTGTCCCTAAATCATAAACTTGAAAACTGTTTTTCATAATTTAGATCGCAGCGTACCCATTTTTATAATTTTGGCTTGAAACTCATAAATGAGAATTGCGCTACAATGCAAGTGTGCATTCTACGGTATCGTGAGTATGTTTTTCATTTGCAAAATATCTGCATCTTTCCTGTCAGTAGTAGAATCAAGTGCACAACTTATTCATCTCCTCCTCCGCCTTCAAAAAATATTCTACAAAGAGACTAAAGACCTGTGATGCTGCAATTTTTTTTTAAAAAGCTCACCACACGTTTTGTGTTCATCCTCATTAAAAACAACAAACTGGGTTTGGCTTGGCATTTATATATGTGCTTATATCTAACTATGCATTCACTATATATAAGACTATTACGCTGGTAATGATGACACTAAAAGTTGCAACGTAATGCAGCAATATTTATTATTATATTAGTTGGGATGATAAGCAATAACAATGGAAAGCTGCATCACAAGCTTTTTAGAATCAAAGAGGCTGACCAAGACACAGAAAACGCCTGTGTGCAGTTTACTTATAAAAGTTAAAAGGACCACCAGACACACAACACAACTCCAAAAAATCATAGCATCAAGATATGAAAAACACAAGAAGCAAATAATAATTCTTACGTTTGGCCATTTATCTATTTTAAATATTCCATTTAGCCAAAGTTTATTATTATCATTATTATCGATGTTACGCAGTTTTTTCATGCACAACAAGAAGAAGACGTTGACATATAAGTTGAGTACTAGTGTCCCAGTTACTGTTTTTTAATAGCGCTTTTAATATGCATGCAAACCTTGAACAAAAAATATTATTCCATGAGATGATAATGATAGCTTGGTAGTCCACAGCCAAAAAATATTAAAATGCTACCTTAAAGCATTAAGGTCCATTAGCTAAAGTTTCAATGTAGTTTTTTGTCAAATCGATTTTTAATTGATGGATTGTTATTGACTGCGATGCTGCTGTGGTGGGCCAATAAATTAATGTAATGGCCAATTTGCAACGAAAAACTATTTGCTGCTTTAAAGGGCTATCATCTCGTCTGCTCTGAAGTTTTTATGCGTTTATGATGATGCGATATTAAAAACGTAGACCTTTCGTTTTACAATTTACAGTGTGCGAAGAAATATTTCTGTGTGATCCCTTCAAAGAACACGGGGATAAATGTGTAACTTGACATTTTGAAGTGATAATGGTCTGTGATGATGGTGCAATTATAAATATTTTGCAAATCTCTGCCTTTTTGTATGGCATTGTCAATGAACCAAATCAAAGTTGAGTTGTTGGGAATATGATGGGCATGTTGAGAGGGATGAGGTTGACGGGTATGCAGGATTGTTTGAATGGTTGTATGGGACACAAACAGTTATTATCGCATCATTTGCCAGATTTATTGTTATCTTATTGAGTTTTCGTTTTCAATTGTTGAGCTGGGTTTTTGACATGCGGGATAAAGTAAAAAGTTGACCGAGTAACCAAAAGTTATGCAATTAACTTTGTAGCCAATCCTCCCGTTACCTAACCATCTATTTAATCGGGTTTCAAATGCATGTTCAATTAAACGGTATCCAAAAGCATCTCATTGTTAAAATGGTAACAAGTAAAATCGAAGTCATGACATGGACCAAAAGAGCACACTTTTTATAGGTGCATTGAAGCGTTGCTCTACTGCTGATGATTATGCAGTGATTTTGATGATGAGCATTCTCAGATTCTCTTTGCTCTTATCAAACTTTCATGATCAAGATTGCTCAAGTGGTAAATTAAATTAAGATGATGACTGTGGACATTTCACTTGAAAGAATGCTGTGTTGTGTTGTTGATGCTGCTGCTGTCGTGGGATGCTCATTAGTGGGCAAACTATGTATAAAACTGTGAACTGGGCTAGTTTTCATTTCTACACATAATCATCATCATCAACAGCTTTGTGCATATTATCTTGGCTCTGATTTTAAGAGTTGCAACAGAAGGATCATGGTCGACTTATTAAATGCGTGGTGGTGGTTAGCAGCAAACAAGAGTGACAATGTGACAGTTTTACATTATGCATCTTGCATTCGAACTTGGAATAAGACACTGAATTCCTATTCTCTTTAGGGTATGTATGTCTGTTTATTATTGCACAACAGGTAACAACATTAGCAGCGCATTCCTCTTGTGTACCGCTTGACTTGACCGAAATTAGTGGGGAAACGACCTTGGCCAGGTATTTCTTCTTGTGCTGCTATAGAATATATGGCTCTACGGCTAAATTAATGACAGCACAGAGAAAAATTGATTTTCAAATTTAAACTTGCAACGCGTCCTCATCTCTCCTCCGCTCTGCGCTTTCATATATTGACGGGCAGTTAAATGCAAGATGACGCATATTGCTCCATTTTTATGGCTTACGTCTAGTTAGCAGTTATGACGAGGATGATGATGCAACAACCTTGCACATTATTCTTCCTTTCATTTATTATTGATAGTGATACGCACAAGTCAAAGTCATCCTTTGAAACTATGCTCGCTTGTGTTGTGTTGTGCGAGGAGGAACAATGCAACCATTCTAGGCATCATTTATTCTGTTCAATCAGGTTTTAAAATTTGTAACGAGCAACGTGTACACATTTATATTTGTGGCCTAGTAAAAAGGTTGACGTTTTGCTGTCCAAGTGCCAGTTACTAAAAGAAAAAAATATGCGTTTTTATTTCTTTAGAACAACGGCAAACATATAGCTAATACGAAAAGAAAATGGATGATTTATATATTGTAATGAAACGAGCATCAAGGTAACAGGGAAGGAAAAACGTTTTAATGCCCACCACCAACAAGAAGAAGGTGGGTGGATGGAATAAAAATGCTTGTGTGCGTTGTGTGATGTGATCATTTCGTGCTTGATTGAGTTCCAATCAGATACGCTAAAAAGTGAAACCATTCATAAGTACAGCTCAAGCTGGGCTGATTGATTGGAGAGGGGGCTAGCTAAAAGTCAAATATTGGTTAAGTGGGGGTCACTCGCAGTATGTCACTTTGCCATTTGTTCCATCAATCACTTTTTTTATATTGTTGTCTACATTTTTTAAAGCACAGAGTCATCATCAGATTCCAATTTAGAAAACTGTTTTAGCCTTGAAGAAATATATAACTAACCTTAAATATATATTTTTTGTTTTTATTACAGAAATACTGAAAAGCCACCGAACACCCCACACAATCCACTAGACGATCCCCACCGCACCTCCACCATGGTCTCCCGACGTCGCATTTTGTCTCGATCCCGGGACGACCTCAATCTCCCAGATGCACCCATTGAAGAGGAAGACGTTTGGTTTTCCAAGGACAAACTTTTAAAGGTAAGCACAAGTGAAAAATGCAAAATAAACTGTTTCGCTTTTTCTTCTTTCTATACCTGCAGCAGCAGCGTTGTCGCTTATTGCCTGTTTTTATATTGTCGCTTATTTGAATTCAGAGCGTTTTACCATTTTTACTGCGTTTTAAATGCCACCGGCATCATTCCCATTTAATGAGTTTGTCCAGCTGCCAACTCTCTTTCTAACGCGGCGCGCATGCATTGTCACGTCGTCAGTCCTTCCCTTCAACTAAACGTCTGTCTTGAGTCTCGGCACATTTCATTATTTCAATTGCGCTTTTTGCATTGGCACTAGAACATTCCAAGCGTTACAATAATTATTATTATCATTGCTAGCAGCTAAATAGTCGGTGTTGCTTGCACGAGCAACCATACCACCAAGCAGATCACTTGTTTCTGTCGTTCTTCGAACTTCAAAACGGAACAATTAATGCTTCGTCATCATCATTCTTCCTTCCATCTCGCTATTGCACTGCTGCGGAGTGGATTGAAGAATTCAAGATTCAAAAAGCAGAGCATCAGCAAGTGGTTGGTTGCACTTATTTAAATGACCATTATTGCCATTGCAGTTAACTTGCCTGTTTTTCTTTCTTCTTCAAGAGTCTTGTTGTCCGATCACCCGCATGATTATAATGAGACCAGAGGACCAAGCTCTACAAAATCCTAAATACCTATAACAAAAGTCCAGTCATCCATGTGGAGTGTAGGCAGAGAGTGGATTTATTGCTATAAATATGTATGATAATGCGCCATGTAATGGCAACAATAACAATGAATATGCAAATCAGCATTATGCAATGCAATGAAATGCAGCAACATTCCCAAATCTCATTGTTGCATGGACCATGCTAAAATATTACACTTTCTTCTTCCTCCTTTGCATTCGGTTCTTCTTCGTGAAGTGGAATATAATGGAAAAGCCACCAAAGATGAAATGAAAAATGTTTTCTTTAGGAACAGATCGCGTAATAATAATTGTGGTAATGATAATGGTAATAACAATATCACCACCACCATCACCACACCATCCATTTCTTTCTTTTTTATCTTTTGGCAGTCATTTTGTTATATATTGTTATACGTGCAGTAGTAGTACTATTGCTGCTGCTACTGGCAAAAAAAGAAAATAAAAAGGAAAATTAATAGTGGAACACAATGTCAGTCCATTGGTTTTTTTCTGACGAATTGAATTGAAAACGAAAATGTGTCTGTGTAGTGCGTGTAGGAAGTATAGTAGCCTTACTAAATCTCTCAGTGAGAAATGTTTTTATTATCCTTTTTAATGGGCCGTGATTCAATATAAGATGCACAAGTGGAGAAGGAGGAAAAATGATGAATCGTTCTTTAATCGCTGTCTTATCAACTCCATGCAATCTCTTCTCTCTTGTTTTTCATTTCTGTATTCTACAATCATATATTATTTTTGGTACTTGTCTCCTTCGGCACTGCCACCACCACACATCAAACCAAAAAGTACATTCCAGATAGGTGAACTGTAGAAGAATGATGTGAATTAGATAAGTCTCAATAAAAAAAGAAAGTTTGTGGGGGTGCCTCTGTTCTCGGCGGACTTGAGTCATAAACAAATTATATTTGTGGTCCTTTTTTTTTTACCAAAGTAGTCAGTTGTACTTGTGTAAATGGCCATAATACCTAAATTTATTGTGTGTGCCCATGAAAAAAAACTGTGCATTTTCTGTGGCTCTACCCCTCCTACTTCAATCAGTCGTACGTTATTGCATTATGATTATATGACGACGTGGACACGACTTTAAAGATTCATCAAGATTAAAACAATCACAAAGTTGTAAGTAGATAAAAAGGAAAATGCAGAGTAGTATTGCAAGGCAGACCCACTACTGATTTTCTCCTTTGGACACCAAAATTGTCATGATTTTATTATTATTATCATTGCTTATATTAGGCATTGTCTTCGGACATTTTTTTTCTCTAGCTTTTGCTGTGCTTTTTCAAGGATATTTCATTTTGTCTTTCCGTCATGGCTTTTTTCTCCTTCTTTTGCTCCATCCATTAAATATATTATTTCGAAAAATTTAACAATGGTGATGCGGTTGGAAGTGAGTGACGGAATGGTTGTGTGGTGGTGGACAAGATGGAACAATACGAGTAGTCGTGTGCACTGTCTTTTAAGCTTTTTTTATTGTAATATTGTGACAATGGCACCACTAATAAAGAAATAAGTAATTAGAAAACATTTCACTCATATTTAGAAAAAAGAAATTGCTTCTGTTTTTCCTTCCTCGATTCACTACTGAACTATTTCAGTTTTCACGTTTTGCTGCTAATTTTTATGATGAACTTGATACAGTTCCTACTTTTCTAGCAACGTGTTTGTTAACAATGCAAAAATTAAAATTAAAAAAAGTATTTAGCAGCAAGTTATTAGATGATATATGCCAAAGCAGAGGAAAACAATGGTGTTATACAGCGTGTAACAGGAAGAATGTTTGTGTAGTTGGCATTTTTCGTGCAAGCCTTCTAAAAAGTTTGGTGGTAACAAGTGAAATTTCTCTCTAGACAGACTCTAATAAAAAAAACAAGTAAAAAAGGAAGAAGCACCAGCATCACCATTCATTTCACTTTTATGCTTTATATAAAGAGATTTTTAACTTATTTTGATGATAGATGGTAATGATAATGAGCATGATAATGAGTAATTTAGAGGAAAATGCAGCACTGCAAACTGCATCTTTGCTACGTTCTGATTATTTGTTAATCACTTTGTTGCACTTGTTCTGTCAGTTACTTTACACATAATAATGATAATATACGCACCAGAGAAAATGAAAGGAAAAGCGGATGCTTATCACTTATCTTCCTTTTGCTGCACTATTAGCATTTTTTTAGTTAACGCGCACTGCAGCACTCCTTCTTCAATTCACTTTCCTTTATAGCTCATAACACCGGCAAAGTGCATTTTACTGCAAAGTTATATAGGCATGTAAACTGCCTTAATAAACTTGATAGGATTACAGGGTGCGTACCCTTATCATCATCAAAGCAGTGAGTTAGCCACAGGAAGGCAGAGTCTTGGTTGTGCAAGCAGTGATGATGATCATGAGTAAGCTTTAATTCGCCTTGATGTCTTGTGATAAAAAATACGATGTGATTCCTCAGATGAAAATCTGAGAAAATCATGCCGTTGCTTCATGCACCCACCCACCTGCGTACAAACCTATTCCGAGTTTTGCTGAGTTTTATTACAATGCTGTTTTTCTTCAGGAAGTACGCAGTCATATTTTTCCCTGATAAAAGTAGTGCAATTGTCTGTGTGTCATTTTCAAACATGTGGAAACACACACACTGCGAAACAATAATTACACCTGCTGTAAAACATTTGGATGGAAATCGTCATCATCTCAGTCCATTCATTCAGAAAAATGTAGCACAGAACAACAAGTTTAAAAATTGGTACATAAAAACACAGTCAATTTTATGATGTATTTAGCGAATTACTATTATCTGTTTGTTGGAACATTTTTGTTTTAGTTTTTTTACATTTCCTTAGTCTTATAACTTGGTCAGCAGTGCGGCTTTGTTATATAAGTGGTATAAACATGAAAAGTAGGAAGGAACAAGAATTTTGTTTTGAAAGAGTAAAACCGTTAATTGCTACCTGATTGTATGCTCACATAATAAAAGCTGAAAGTGTGGTCATTCGTTTTTAAGATAAAATATATTACGGTGCATTATTATTCACTTGAAATTTTAAACGTAGTCTTCCTTCTCGGTTGAACGAACTGTAAAAAAGCCGTAAAAATTAGTGATGACTAGTTTATACATGTTCAGGTTATTATTTTGTTGTCGGCTGGAGTTCCCCATGTCTTGCTGACCTCCTAGCTCACTATACTCAATTCACTGGAAGACAATATATTTTTTGCCATTTGAAATTACCAGTCCCGTTACATTTTTTAACAGTTTGTTTTCCTTTGTGTTTGAGTCTATCAGATCACGGCCAAAGGTAGCTAAAAGAATATTTTCAAATGAACCGAAGAAGAAGAGTATGAAAATAATAAGGTGAGGACAACCAACAAAGATGATAAGGAATTTGTTGTTGAATTGTTGACGAGACCAGAATGCGCAATAAATAAGCTAATAACTTGGTACATAATACGCATTTAAAACTCTGTCCGCTGACAGACATAACGTTTTTTGTCAATGAATAATCATAACAGTGAAAAATTCTGCACACATAATATGATTCATATAGCTTGTTTAGCTGACCAACACTAAAAATAGCGGTGTGGTATAGGCTTATGCGAAAATAGCATGTTATTTTTCAATGGGAATACTAATTACAGTGTTTGCATCTTGTAGGAGATTCTTATCACAGAGACATGTTTGATTGACAAGAGACTACGTGCTGACTCCAGTTTTATTATATTGCCAACTGCATAGCACAACATGTTGATAATAGACTAGAGAAAAAATATGATTGGAATGATAGAAATAGCAAAACAGCAGCAGTAAAAATTCGCACTTATAACTGCTGACTCAATCAACAGGTAGATAGGTATGTACTTTGCAGTAGCAGCAGCAAAAATATTAATATTTTTTGCTTATCACTTTGAATCAATTTTGTTGTGTACTTATATAGCAATCCTGTTAAATGTTCGCTTGTGCTGTGTAAAAAATGATATTCATTCATAGAAAAATTCTATTTTTATAGTTGATATTAAAGATTATTGTAGGAATATAGAAGTACACATGTACGTGTGCACTACACATTATTTACCTGTTGTACGATTGTGTCGATTGTATATTATGATATTCTGATGATGATGATGGATGACTGATTAGGATTGATTAGCTAGTCAGCCAGCCGTTACTACACGAATCAAAACTGCTCAAGTGTGTAACTGTTTCTATTCTTTGCTACTATAAGAAAATGAATATTGCAAGCTTTATTAGCTCTTAAAAATCCAAATGCAATTGGCAATTGATTCATTTTAATTCATTCATTTATATACATGCTCATTTGCAAAAACTGATTAAAAGACGGATGAACGGGAAGGAAATGTAAGCAATAAGAATGAAAGCAAAAGTATACAAGCGGTGGTGATACCATAACCATATTTGCAAAATAATTTGCACTTTAGCAGTAAACCGTACAATCTTGCAAGTTTTGTGCAGTATTTGTTTTGTAAATGGAAATAAGCAAGGAAGTGAAACCAAGTATATAATATTTTGTTGTGAGTTCCATTCATTATAAAGGTGTACTGTACTGTATAACTTGTGCTCAAAATAGCCTGACTTGATGGGATACATTGATAATAAAATATTTTATTGGATTTTAAATGCATTGCAATTACAATTCAATATTTATGCAGAGTTCTCAGGGTAAATGCACTGCAATTGAACAACTTCCGTTAAAGTGTGATGCCGTAAAATTAAAGTATTCTCAAATCAGCATTAAGTGTATCGGTAGATGCATTGGGATACTTTTTCAATGTGTAGATTTTTAAAAATTCTGCAACAAGTTTTTATCACGTTGCCTGTCTACTCCCTAACGTCTTATGTATCTCTGAAAAAATCCCCGCAGAATTGTTTTCAGTATTTCAGTCTCAAGGTTTCCTTATTGCATAATCATCTTCTAATGCGGCATTAAATTAAGAATGACCAAGCGCCGTAACTCGTTGTCGCGTGAATGACAACTGTTACAAAAAGAAAAACAAAGAAACTGCCAAAAAACAGTGTCAAACTAGACAGTTGTGTATGAGTGTGCACATTAAAAATATATAATCTGAGAAAGATGACTATGTTCTCAGCTCTCTGGTCGCCAACAATATATATTCGCAAGTGACATAATGACATAATCTGTAGTAAAAACAAACACACGTCAAACTTGAAAAAAACGACTTGGTGGTGGTGGCTTGGTTTTTTTGTTCGTGTATTACATAAAATATTATAGTTAATGAATTTGCAATATTGTACAAACTAGCGTTGGTGGACTTAATTTTGCATTCACCTTCACTTTCATTTTTTTCGTCTGCTTTTTTAAATGAAAGGATTTACTGCCTGGCATTGTTCACTGTTGCGTCTTTTGTCTTTAAAACAGTTTAAATATTTTTAATAAGTGTGTTGTATGTGGTTATGATGGTAATCCGTTTACAACTTACAGCACTGGTCTATACGGTCTTTTTTTTTACCGACCAAAAAAAGTTATCACATAATCATCACACTCTGAGGAATTTACGACTTTTTGAAAAAAGTGGGTTATTGCCTATTGCATTTTTTAGCCTTCTCCTTCGTTTTATGAATGAATCATTGCACTCAACTCCGAACAAGGCATCATCCCCACACCACAGCATTATCACAAATTTATTATTAAAACTTACATTAATGTCCAAATAAACAACCAAAAAAAGATAGCCTCGAGGTCAAACTAGAGATGTAGTTTTTCACTTGGGCAATATCAATACAATTTTATAAATAGTGACATAATCAGCAGAAAAACATTAATGCCTGTTTCTTGTTTTATTTTTATTACTTATAACATACCAAAGTGATTTAAGTGTAAATTAGCAAGCTAACTCTGGAAAATTTAAAGCTTTATTAAAATAAGTTGTGTTTATGATATTATGTAAATTTAGATTAGCAATCCACTGCAACAAAATGCATTTTACTTTGACTAAATATTAATTTAATGTTTCTAAATGCCCCCTGCCGCCTTAGGAGGAGAATGTCGATTTGACAATGCACAAACGCATCATTTACCTCGCAGCAAAATAAAATGACTGTGTGTTTGTTGCAGTAGTGTATACGCTTTAAACGGAACGGATATCTCTGTGTGTACATTTTTTTATTCTAATTTAACCGTCTTCGCTTCTTGCTTACTCACCAGCACAAAAATATTACAAAGCTGTGTGAGAGTGAGAGAATTAAATCAGCATATTTATGACAGCTGCTTTTAAAGTCACTTATTTTTATGAACCTATCACTTTACTTAATCTGCATAAATATTAAAGCGCGTTCATTTCAGACGACAAATTACGACATCGCACACAATACCTGTAAAAAACGCTGCTAAAACATGCTACACATAAAAAACGCTATGTGTGCACCATTGTCGTGCTTGTGCTTTGGTTGTTTGGATTCAGGCAGGTGTAGTATCCGGGGTGTTAAAATACTTCTTTTAGTGCAGCAGCAGTAATTTTTGTGTCGTGATGATGATCTCTGTGTGAATAGACAGAGATAATCGTAAATAGGTAGTAGCAGTGTTGGGATTTTTTATGCAGCTAAAGTGTACCCATTCCTGTACGCGTTTTATTTCTCTTTTAACTGTAGACACGCACATTTCCACTAACTTTTTTATTTATTCCCATATTTATGTGCAACTTTTTTGCATTGCTTACTACTTGCTTGTGTGTTTTTTTCTTCATCAACTCATATATTTCTCTTTTGGACTGGGAAGGACGTCTACTTGCATATGGATTCATTTATTGCTTATTGCGTAAAAGTGTTGTGCAGGTGAGGGCTCAATGATACTTTTACCACTTTTATCACAGCAGGAAGTCGGGAGGATTCTCTGAATATATGTTTCTCTGGCCTTACTAAATATGCGGGCGGTCTCATGCCTTCCGATTCAAAAGGGAAAAATTTATTAGAGGAAAAACTTTTTAAAAATGTATAAAGAACAACCCGAGAGGTGGATTAGTAACATGGATCGGTTGGTGGTGTGCACTAGAGTGCGTTTTTTACCCACTGCTTTACAAACCGAATACCCTGTTGCCACCATTACTCTTCTTTTCTTAAGAAACAATATATATTTTTTTCTCATGGCATGCCAGTAAGTTGTTAAATTAACACTTGTTCTGATGCTTCTGATAAAATGCTTCTCATTTTTACCCAGAGTTTTCTTGCATGATCCTTAAATTAAATTGTGTTTCGTGTTAGGAGAGAAGATGAATAATCTAATGAAATTGAAAGTGTTACCTTTTGCTTAAAGTTTCTTGTTGAAACCAGAAAACGAATGGTGCAATATGAGTCAGTTGAGTCAGCGGGTGGCTCGCTGAAGCCTTTTTATTACCACTGACCAAACGGACGTTAGATTTAGATCTTGCTGAGATGGGAAACCACTGACGCTTACCGCTTAGTAGGCTCTTATTAATGGAATCTGATATTTTTCAAAAGTGAGCGAATGATTTGTTTAGATTGCTTTATTGAGTTTTACATAAAATAGTAATGCAGATTTCATCAGAATCATTTTGTATGCGAATCAGAAAAATGCATATAATATTGTTTCTTAAACTGAATTTTTGTAGATTGAAAAAACACAGGAATTATTTATTCATAAGGACAAAATACATAGTAGCTGTTTATATTTCATCAATATCAATCAAAAGGGTTCGCAAAATAGCCATTGAAATTGAAAAAACTGAAATGGACTTCAGATGACTAGGATATTCCCCTCGCGTACGTATTTGGCTTTACGTTATGCAATAGCCATAAAAAATTAATAACAATTTTTGGTCCACAAAATATCGTAAATACAACAGCACCCCTTCATTTTCCCCAATTTTGATGCAAAAATAATTCAGCATTGACTCATTTTCAATTTTACCGTCTGGCAATTTTGTACACTTGACTGTTAATGCACAAAAATGGGTAAATATTTGCATAGCAGAAACCTTTTTGCGGTGAAGTAGTGTAGAATATGCATTGTGCAAGCGTGATTGCACGATTTGTAACATCGTGACGAAATTGTGGAACAAATTCAAGTAAAATGGCTAAGCCTAAAAAAATTAAGGTAAATACTCAATAAAAACAGGCTTGTAGAAATACAAAAATGGCAGCCACTTTTAAATGAACTTGCCTTTCTTTCTAAATTTGTACACATGTAAAGTGCGGAAACCGCAAAAATGTCAGTCAAACTAAAAATTATTTTCTCCTGAATTTTTTTTTCTTCAAAGCCATAAAACGTTTATCAGCCTTTACTCCAAATGCTAAACAAGCTTCAAAAATGCAAACTTTTTACCTTGAGACCACATCATGATCATCAAAACTGGTCATTCAATCAAATCTCCTCTTGGCTCATTACATAATGCCCTCTGATATGCCCGAAACATTATTGCTGACTTTTGTTCAATTGCTTTTGTTGCTACTTTGCCTAGTCTCCTCAGTTTCTGTTCGTCCTAGTCAAGGTGAAATCCTTTTGCGTTTTTGCATAGCTTTATACTCTATTAGAATTGCATGAGTTTTTTCTTTTATAAAAAACGTGTTGTTTGTTGGTGATGTGCGTGGAAAATGGAGAGAGAGATGCTGATACCAGAACCAGCCACACCAACAACGTGCTTGTTTTCAGCTTTTAACAGCAAGGAACACACACACTCACGCAATATCCTCCGCAATACTTATTATCTTCATCTTTTGCCTAGGTATATCATGCTAACATTTATAAACGGTTATATAAACTGCAATAATGCGTAAAAGGTACATGCATACCAGTTCAGTGTACTCTCTCTCCTTCTTTCCTTCTTATTCTGCTGATAATTTGCGTTGCGTTGAAAGATGACCATTTATTTTGTTCAAAAAGTCAATGTGCTTTTGCCTCCATCCATCCTCCATCAAAATGCAAACGTCCTCAACCTTCTCTCCGCAACAGCAGCAGCAGCAGGTTTTCCATGATGATGATGCATTATCTAATTTCTTCTTCCTTTCCGTCATCCACATCATCATCAACATTTTACCTTTTTTATCTTTATGGCATGCATTTGTCGTGTGTGTACACGGACTTGTCAGTCATCATTATACACACACACCAAACCCCGACTATTGACTATTATTCTTCAAGAGCAAAAATCTAAATGGCAATTATGGACAAGCATTTTGAAAAAAAGACAGTCCATAAATGATCATTTCTCTGCAACAATGCAAAACAACGACATCATCATTATCGTATCTTCATCCTGAGCAAAAAAAATGACAACAATGTTCACCGTGTAGCATGTCACCAGAGCCTAATTTGCTTTGCAAACATTCTTTTGTCTATCAACAACTTGTAATTGGAGAAGACTAGACGAGGGCTGTTGAAAATGCTGAAGGAATTGAAGATCAAAGCGAGAAAGCGTTTTTCCGAGCTAATTTACCATTTTGGCATGATCATTCTTTTCTACCTTTCTTCAAGCTCCACTCCACTCGATTGTCATTTATTCGCTTGAAATATCATTTCCGTCAACAAACGCCAGTTTCTTGAGTCGGTTGCTGCTCTTCACACAAATAATATTAGCTTTAGCATGCTTTTTAAAAAACGAGGATGCTCTTGTGCTCATTGTTAAACGGTTGTTAAACCGTGATGTCACTTTATACACCGCCAAGCTTGCAAAAAAGAATGGAGGAAATGTGCATGCCATATCATATCTTCACACTTGTTCTTCTTTCTTATGGCTTACCGGCCCCCACCTGTCATAAAACCCATAATGTTGACAATGAACTTCTTATCTTTTTGCATTATCACTATCATGCACGCTGTTGTGCGTTTAACGCCCGAATTAGAAGCACTGAGCAGGAAAAAATGTGCAAACTTTTGGGCCATACTAGTCAGTGAAGCGGTGTGAAGCAAGTCAAGCTCAGAGGAAACGACAACGGTTGAGGTTTTGAACCCTTCCGTTTCGGTCAGCTGGCGAAAGAAACGCAGACTTGGTAGACGCGACCTGCTTACTATTCAAAGCCAATAACTTTGTAAAAAGTCACGTGGTCAGGTTGAACAATCACTTGTGCCATCATTTTTCAGGGGATTGACAACAAAGTGAAGAGTTATTGGGCTTGTAATCTCTTTCTTGGAAAAAATGTCAAATTGGCAGATTGAAAAAAGTGGATTGACTTTTGGGAATATGAAGCCATCAAATCAATAAGAAGCGTCAGCTACTCAGCATGCGGCAGGCGATAACAACATTTTATTTTACGTGTTACGTATACGCGTTGGATTTCAAAAGCTTGTGTAAGAAGAAAGTTGTGGGCTGCCTAAAGATCCGCAAAGTTTGCGGATGACCTCGTCGGTGAACTTGTCTATGGCCATGCTATACTACTACGCAAAGAGGAAAAATGTCAGAGTAGAAAACAAGATTAGCTATTTATTGGATTTTTTTGATAGCAAGCTAGCTTTTTGGAGCATTTTTATTACTTGTATTCTGCATTGCAATGAGATAAAGGCGCCAGTAAAAAGTACAAAAGCATTTCTGAAGCTTGCAACAACAGTAAAGCTATTGCATAGTACGCACTTTATATACGCACGCAGGCAAGTTACTTTTTAATATTTTTCTGCTCTAGCCAAAAGGCAAAGCTTATTTGAGTTTTTTTCAACAGATTGACTGAAACTGGTTCCTTTTCTTCTTCTGGTCATCTTCCTCTTTTAAAGCTTAAAAGAATGATAATACTTTGTTGTACAACTAGAAGTAATACAAGTCTCTAGTAGATGAGCAGCGCGGTGGTGGTGGTGATCGTATTATTAAGTGAAATGCGTGAGTAGAGAAGTTTGCTGTTGCAAACATTCATCTCCACCGGATTAAGTAGCAGAAGCTAAAAAATAATAATTTTTTCTCTGTTCTGCGCTCATTTTCATATCCATAACTCTTATTGTGCGTAAAAATGTGAACTTGACTTGTTTGGTGGCTATAAGATGTTTTACGCACGTTATATAATGCGTATATACGCACAATGAACCCAAACCAAGAAAAAAAATCTGCAGAGAAGAACATTGCATGATGCATCATCATGTAAAGCTTGTCAATTCTTCTGCTTCTGTGTGTAGTTAAACACTGACTGATGGACAACAGAGCAAAAAAAGAATCATGATTTTTCTGCTGAACAGCCATTATTCATCATCACATCCTATGATGAGCGTAGTCATACGTAATTTCAAATATGAAGAATTCCACTGTTGCTGTTTTAAAAGAGATGAAGATAAATGAAAAATTAAGTTGAGCATATTTTTTTATTGTTTTAAGTTGGATGACTTCTCCTCTCCTAGGGTTTTGGTCTGTATGAAACAAACCGTAGATTTGTGATTAAAAACGAAGTGGAAAAATATGGATTGATTTTGTTCAGCTTTCATGCATTTTTTGTCTGCCAAAATAGGCGAACATTATGACTGGTAGTTTACCTGGCTGGAGAAAGTAAAGATACGACTTTTGTAATTTGTTATTATTGTTAAGCTTATTGTTAAGCCACACAATCTGTCGTTTGTCATTGCGAGTGTAAGTTTTAGGTGCCAAAAATCATTTCATTTGAGCGCCTTGGGCTTTGCACTCAAGTAGATATACTTAAATCACTGAACCTTGAAATGTCTAATATGAACTTATACTCAGACAGATAATTTGTAAGCCTGTCCTTCATGAAGATAAGCAATCTTTTGGGTGTCGATGTTATTTCGGTTACAAATACTGTTTGTTAATAACATCACATGTTCACTGAACTACGATTTGTCTTCGCTACTTACCTGTTCAAGAGATTGCTGCGTAGAACCACTTATAAAAGAGTTTGGGTTTAAAATTGATCAGTTTGCAGTTATTACATACACGGAAACTTTAATCAGTTATATGACAATAGGAAGTATTTTTATTATAACTAATGACCTTGCCAGCATGTTCAGTTAAATTGAACATATTTTCAAATTCTCCATGCACAGTTAAAGGTCATCATCAACAATGCATCGGGTAGATGGGTACACGCTAAAAAAGTGACCAAAGAGCTAGTAGCACGTAGGCCTTTCATCATCATAATAATCGCAATTATAATTATGATAATATTCTTCCTGAGTACATTTTCTTCACTTTTCTCGTTTGCTCTCATCTTTGAACCCAACGAGAGGATGGTCGATGGTCAATGATTTTTCGTGCGCGTCTTGATTCAATAATGGGAAACCGTTGTTGTTGCTGCAACTTGCATCAGCATACCAAACACCAAATCAACCAGTATTTTTCCAAAGAATCCGTTATTTTCTTCTTCTGGTTCCTCTTTTGGTCCGGTTGCTGGCATCAGGAAACAAAAGCGGATAAGTTATTGCTCATAAAGTTCATTTTCCTTTACGTACTCATCTCCCAATTCCCATTAAAGTATTGATGGTACTACAAGCTAATTGTGAGCAACATGACACATAACTCATAATAAACAATTAGAAGCCCACCAAAGAAAAAAAGTAGCAGCAAATCAACCAAAAAAGCCATAATTTCCTCTCATTTGCAGTAATAATGCCAGAGAAAAAGCTGTGTATTAATCATCATAAGCGAATCAACCATGGCGTATGGGAGAAGGCGTGAATTCTACATCATCCATCTTCTCACCTAAAACATCCTTCAAGACTTTTTTCCCTTCTTCTTGGAATAATGGGCAAGATGATAACACTCGGAAAAAATTTCAAATTAAAAGTAGTTTGCATTCATCAACTCTTGTAAAAAACGTAGACATTGCTGAATTAACAACAGCATTAAGATAACTTGGCACTATGTATCATCTCCCTCGTATTGTTCGTGTGTCGACGACATTTTAACAACGCCACTCTTTTTCACACTTTTCTGGAATCTCAAGTAACAATGGCCTGGCGGTGGACAATGATACATTATCTTATCACTTGAATTCCTAACAAATCTACATCGCCCTGTGTACATAATGCATGTCTCCTCTTGATGCTGGTCGCTGGTGGCATAATAAAAAATGTTCAGGTGTTACAAAGTTAAAAGAAACGAATGGATCTTGTCACAGGGAAAGCCCAGCATAATTTCCATTTCCACAATTTTAAGTACTTTGGCAGAAAAACCGCGAAACACTGGTCGTAATATCCATAATCATCAGTACTGGATGGTTTAGAAAAAGGGTATGAATTCGCAGGAAAATATCCGCAAGCAAAAATCACTTTAGAATGAGTAAGCTCAATTTTCCATTGTGGAAATGGGATACCTGCCTGCCTGCCATGGGATGATCGGATGATGTGATGACGCGTTGTAAAAATCTTTCAGATGATATGGCAGGATGACACTACACATTTTGTAAGAAAGAAGATCATAATATAAGTCTATGTAGATTCATGTTCATCACTTTAAAGAATAATAATGAATTTATCATCTACTCATCATCAGTTTCAACTTGAGCAAAAAAATATTATTCAGAATGAAAAACAGAAGCCGTGCCTTGTACCAAGTTAAGAAAAAATCAGCTTATTGTACTTTGCCAATTGCCATTATTGCAATAAACAATGGAGTGGATGACTTGTACTGTTACACTTGGCTGATCACTTTTTTTGCCATTGACACTTGCATTATTATTCTCTCAGCAGTTTTCATTTTGATTTGAAGTGGCAGAGAGTCAGGTGAAAATATCACATCATCTTCCATTATCTCTTCCAAAAAGTCTCTTAATGTCTAGTCAAGCTTGTAGAGAGTTTGAAAAGCTGCAACAAAATATGCACAGAAGCTAAGCTATAAGCTAATTTTTTTCTCAAGAAGAGAACAAGTAGTTTAGCTGTTTGCAGTTTTATTCACACTTCATATGTCAGTCAATATAAAAGTGAGCAGAAAAAAGTGATCAGATCAGAGACCAAAAAGAAAACATAAGTGTGATAATAGCTTATGAATGAATATCCAATCATGTAATGTCAGCAGATTGATATCTTTTCATCGTTACGTAAAGACGTATCATAATATCGGGTTATAGTTTTTGGGAAACAATGGAAGCTGACAGGAGAATTAGGAAATGGGAAATAAGTAGCGATATTCGAACGACGGTGAATAGCAGAAACCCGATGACGACGAATTGTTTAGTATGTAGATATTGCGTCGCCTCTATGTAGGGTTTGTCAAATTCACAAATACGGACATAAGTTTATTTAATTTTGCCTGATTGCATAAAGTAAAAAAATATTCAAAAGAAAATTAAGACATGTCAAATTGGACTGAACATTCGAACCGCTCATACCTGTGCGTCAAGCTTAAAGCTCCAAAATGTAAAAATGTCACATTTGCCACCAAAAAGATGAAAAATGAAGTTCACAAAATTTGTTGGCAGACAACAGACCGAACAAGGAATAAGGCAATGAGACAGCCCCAAGATGAATGACACAAAGCAAAGAATTTGTTCTCCGTGAAAAATAAATGCGTGCGCACTATCCCCATCCCCAACAACCCTCGAGGGTTAATGCCTGTTGGCTTTATATGTAGTTTAGTATATGGAGTCTCTAGAGTAAAAGTGAAAAGGAATGCTGTTCTCTCGTGTAAAAAAAGTAAAGGAAAAGGAGATTAGAATATAACAAGCGATTATGCTACTCTGTGCAATAAATTTCAAATGTTCTGTTTTTTCTGCGTGTGACGCGGACGCAGATATTGTTAAAAGAGAAGATTAGTCAAAGTCAGACAGAGAGGGAGATAAACTGTTTGAAAGCAAAAAAAATCCGCAGAGTTTTATCAAGTGAAAATGGAAAAAGATGTAGAAATGCTTGTTTTTTTTCACCATATTCCCAAGCTTATAGTTTGTTCGGTCATTGCTATTTTGTTCTTGGATAATAATTCCGCATCTATGCAAAAGTGTGAAAACCTCAGTAAAAATGGGAAGAATGTGAAAAGCATTTTTTTGGCAGGAGTAGTAAAAATTC
This sequence comes from Entomobrya proxima, assembly GCA_029691765.1. Classification (NCBI taxonomy): domain Eukaryota; kingdom Metazoa; phylum Arthropoda; class Collembola; order Entomobryomorpha; family Entomobryidae; genus Entomobrya; species Entomobrya proxima. The sequence goes on from CM056168.1 coordinate 2,516,483, forward strand.
GGCATAAAATATGAGAGCTTAGAAAAAGATACGCACACACATTCTTCAAAAGTGTTTTGTTGCTTTTTAAGCGTAGATTCGACCTTGGCTCTGCTCTGGCCTTGCATCTTTTTTACCCTCTTCTTCTTCTGCAACTTGTTTTATTGCGTGCTTTTGCTCATCTGGGCTGCTTGTCTGACGTGGCCCTACTGACAGGCCAGTTCATGCCCAGAGTTCAATACTCGGTTTATACGTACGCACTTTTTTTACGCACAATGTACAAAGCAATGAGGAAATTAGTATAAAAGGAAAATCCCCAACAAAATGCAATAGCAATGGCATGTTATCAGGCTGTGATCGTGAACCCAAGTCATTCGTCTTTTCTCCGCACACATAACACAACAAACTATAATCACAATCAACAGGAGCACATTTTTATTAAAGCCATTCCTGCAAAACGCAATAAACCCCACACGCGTCACATCACGAACAAGATCCGCATTTTATGTTAAATATATACTGCATAGTAATAATAAGTGCGTATACGCACATTTTTTCCTTATACGCACATTTGCCAAAAAATTGTTCTAGCATTTTTGCCCTGGCTCTTCTGCAAAACAAGATTTATGTGATTCACCTCAGCTTCTTCATCTTTGCACCGATGAAGTTTGCGTTCTCCGCATATTTTCTTTTAAGAATTTGACGATGATTTGTCCGTGTGGTAAACCCTCACCATCGATAAAAATTACATAGTGCTTAAGTTTGAGTTGAATTCCCGTCTGTTTAGAATTTTTGCTCTTTTATGACATTTCCCAACATGCCATTCTTCTGCACAAGTAGAAGAAGAGGAAGGAAGCTCACGTCATGCAAAAGACATTTATCTTCTTCATCTCATCTCTTCTCTGCTATATCCCTGGTGCTTTCGCATACATAATTTGTGTGTGCAGTCAGGAATGAAAAAAGGCTCCAGAATCCAATATCTTTTTTTCGCGGAGATAATGAGATGCGCTCAACATTTAAAAGGTCATTGGACAACAGAAGTAAACAAAATAGGTAGAGAGTCGGAACTCGGAAGAAATCAGTTTCCTTATTCGCTGCTCTAGACGCTCCATTAGCAAAATATCTATGCATTTGTAAAAGAAAATGATTGAGTATACCTGTTTAGCGTTTTTCTCCTTATTTATTTTAATTTTTAAAAGTAGACAGGTATATGCTCACTTTAATAAGATCTTTGATGGTGGCATGCCTGACATGTATGATTATGATGATGATCATGATGATACTTACTCTTTTTTCTCTCAAACGAACATGCTCGTTACATTTTTCATCACACACACACTGACAAAGCTTATTACATATTCGCTGGGCATACCAAATTATTTTGGAATGATCTCATTACTCCGAGAATTTGTGGCCGTTTTTTTCTTCTTCGTTTCAACGAACATGATGGGATTGGCTTGAAACAAAAAAGTGTGTACTTTATTTAATGCCATGTTCCTGTCGCTGTTTAATCAGTTTACGGATATTTTACTACCTGGCAAATGAAATGGAATAAGTGAAAAAACACACACTTGGTGTCTTGTCTGCTTTCAAACTAGGAAAAAATCGATCTTAAGTTCAAATGAAAAAATATTCTCATTCGGGGTCACTTTAAGGGTGGCATAAACAACACGGTATTATCCCGCGATCACGTTGATCGGGGGATCATGCCATTTAAAAATATATGGAGGTAACCATGGATCAAATTGATCGCAGGATTATACCGCGTTGTTTATGCCACCCTAAGTTATCTCATCTCACACAGCATTTATTAGTTTTTCTGGCGTGATGAAACTTTAAAATGACATCACAGGAGATTTGGTTCACACACGAAGTTTTTTAAACTTGAAACACAAGCAATGTGACAGCATGAGGTGAAATGACAATGTTTTTTCCCGTATTTTATGGAGATACATGCATAAGAAGTGGGATTCGAATTCAAAAGAGATAAAATGGAAAAAAGTCCTCCAGTATAGATTATATATCGCGTAGTAAAAATGCTTTTTCGCGCTGTTGTTCCCTGTCCCTGTGAGTAATTTCGTCACGACCAAAAACATGCGACACGAAGTAAAATATCAGCTAGTCACGTTGTTGCAGGAAATATAATAGCGTTTGAATAACAACTTGACACTATAATTCCAGTGCATTTTATTAAATATTACAACTTAAAACGTTCATTTTAAAAGTGAAAAAGATTAATAGACATGGTCTAGTATCTAGTTCATCAGCTTTTTGCTTAGATTGCAAATAATAGCAAGTCAACTGGAATTTTACAGAAAGTTTACGAATCATTTGTTGAAGTCACAAGGCATGTTCAATGACCTTTGATTCAGATTCTCCGAATATTTCATCCCATTGCTCCAAACAATCTCACTTATTGTAAATCTGATTGTAGCACGCGCCATGTAAAATAAAAACGATTGAATTCTAGATGTATGCACTCTGTAGGTACGTGGAAGTCTTTTTTCTAATATAGACACTATCAGGAAGATTAGTAAAAGTGACCATGTATCAGTAAACATGATTTAAAAGAAGGATGGTTTGCTCATATGTGTTCTTAGAAATAATGAAACATGTCAACGTAGTAAAGCTTATAAATTCAGGAAAACCAATCAAGCACGGAAAATATACTAAAAGACTAATGTTTCCTTTCCTACTTTGACTACCAATGTCATCTCATTTTCAAAAGTAAAAAAACTTTGCAAAAACGTAGTTTTTTTACGAGAAAAGGAAAGCGAGCAAAAATATTGAGGACAAACTGCCAAAGCTAAATAGCTTTATGTGGTTGATTTTATTGCGGTTTTGCAATTCTCAAAAAACTCTTGAAAAACACAACTCTTTAAGGTATTCGTAATCTATTTTAAAATCTTCTTTTTTTCTGTGAAAAAAATCAAAGCATACAAGTATTTTTAGCATTCTGTGGTATTCTACAAGTGAACTTACGAGCATGTGCTCTGCAGAGTGCTAAATTTACATAAAGAAGTGATAATGGTAATTGTGCACCTATTTCGTAAAGAAAAAACGAAGACGAGTTTTATAGGCACATATATAGTCACTGTAGTCTCGTCATAATATTGTGCGTACTTTTGTCAGTTGCATAATTAGGAAGACTAAGGAGTGCGTGTGTCGTTACAATTATTTTGTAGCGCACCATTAAAAAATCGGAGCATTGCTGCTATTCACTTGGTTGATGAGACTGACTGATAGATAGTGATGTATAGTGTTTCAGTAAGCTTCACTTTTTTTCTTACCTTAAGAAATGTCTTAACAATTGGCTAAGGAAAAGGCATAAAAAGCAATTATCATAATGGGTAATCATAATCATCCTGATCACGATACTGTAATATCCTGTGTGCTCTAATTTTACACGGCTCACTAGAGTGCAGTAAACACCATGAGAAAAACCATGTGCGTTAATATATATGCAAATCTCTGCTTTTATTCCATTTTATTATACATGCAATGCATTTTTTTCTGCTAAGGTGAAAAAATAAGAATGCATTTGCATAAACAGCTTTATTTGTAAATAGTGTGCATTGCTCTTTTTATAGACTTTATAGCAATATTCCGCATGCCATGCCGGCACGTAAAAAATATGCCGAAGAAACTAAAGACGTTTCAATTTGTTGGCGCAACAAGAAAGATTAAGATGAGCACGTCTTCTTCTAAAGCGCCGAAGAAGAAGAGAGGCAGAGAGGATCATCTTCATTATTTTATCTGATATGTGATGCTAATTTGCTGCCACTTCCAGCCACGCTATTATTATTTTGGAGAAACACTTCACTTTACTCTTCATATATCCAGCAACAATATAATCAACAGAGTGAAAAGCATTGCCGAAATTGAATAAAAAATCTATAAAAAATTATTAGAGTGTATCAAAAGATTGAGCATGCATGGCATATTACATGCTAATGAAGTTTGTGGGTGCTTCTGGAAGTTAACTGGAAGTATTAAAAAGCATAAAAGTTTCTCACCTTGAAAATCTAGAGAAATTGATGATGCTTTTCTCCCTCGCATCTTCATCATTTTATAAAGCTCATTCTTTTTCTAAAGCTAAAAGAATACACAAAAAAGTAATGCATAATAAGTAATTGGCCTAAACTATTATTGTTCCTGGTGCTGCTAATGTTGTTCCTGTGAAAATGAATAGACTTGTGAAAAAGTTTACGCTCTTTTTCTTCTCTTGAAGTGTTCAATGAACAAAAAAAGCTTTTCATTTTATAACAACAGCATCGCATTGTATACCTGTAAAAGCACTTGATAAAACAACAACAATGTGATCATCCTGTAATAATAATCATGATCAGAAGAAGAAAAGATGATGGTTCAAGTTTCTTTCTGATGTGAGGATGCTTAGGCAGAGGAACACTATTAGCTTGTTGTACTGCTACTATAAACTCAGCTATGCCATTATGTAATCAAGATAAATCAGAAAAAGTTTCAACTTTGTTGAAGCTTTGAAGCAACAACTCTGCTAATTTGGGATAATGAGCAAAACAAGTGGCAATACAGCTTCCTCTTTAAAATTTTCCAGTACTAAATTACCAGACTGGATTTCATGGGGAAATCAGCAATTGTTACGCATTATTTTCTTCTTCCAAAGAAAAAAATCACGCACCCTGCACACAAATTTCATAGACAAGTGTAATTAGAGTACTAATAATGCGGATTGCAATCTAAAGAACAAGAGGAGCTTTACAATTCAAAAAATGTACTGGATGCAATTTGAGATTCGTAGCCTGAAGAAAAGTTTTGCATTTTTGGTTGTGTCCCCATTTCCCAATATGAACACGACCGTGCCCCATACTGCGTGGCGGTACCTTTTTACAAGCTGGAAAGATGGTATAAACATTTTTATTCTTCAAAATGAAAGGGTTGGTTTACTTTGTTTGGAACTGTGTGGTAACAGGCTTGCATTATTTGGAACGTCTTTGCTACAAGTGATCTGAGTATATGTAGAATGCACCCTTGTTTGTACAATCTGTTATTCGGTAAAATAATTGTCCAGAAAAGAAGTCTAGCTTTTTATGATTGCATTGCTTTCTTCCAAAATCTAGAAGAAACTCCAAGAGACAGCTTTCGTTTTGAAAGGGAGATTTATGCCTTTTGCTAATTAACAGCGCATAGATGAATATTATGCACCTTGCAGTAAAATGAATGGATACTCATGTTTCTACTCTCTCTGGACATTGTGCTATATTGCTTTCGGCAAGTGTGCAATTCAATTGGTAATCATAAATGAAATGTGAAATGAATAACGAACTTGTGGAAAAAAAATTTTTTAAAGAAAATAGGGACGAACCGATATAATGACGGCTTTATTCATTATATGCACTACAACACACAAACACAAGTGGAATTGCTGTTTTTTTGTTCTGGAACAAGTTGTATCTTCTCAAATTTCTCAGATTACGCACTTGTGACTTGTGTCTATTCATATTTTATAAAATGGGTGGTAGTGCAAGTGAAGGAAGAAGAAATATTTATGCATTTTTTAAATCTCTTGGGCAAAAAATAAGAAGAATCCAGTCGTCTTTTTAAAAGACTTTGGCGCATGGAGAAAATGATGAGTAGGCTGATAAATAGCGATTATCCTGGTTATTAGTATCCAACACGCTGCTTATATTTGCTGGAGTGTGTGCAGCTATGTAATCCCACTGCTTTGCTTTTAACCCTTTTTAACCAGACTCATGTCAATAGTTATAAATAATACAGCCGCATTTTTTAAAGTTAAAAAAATATTACACACCTCCATTCTCATCTTTTAAGCTCAGGTTCATCTTCATCATCCAGAGGGTTTTGTAATAAGCGGTAATTCAAATATACGGTTTTTGGTTATGCCCACCCCAGAGAAAATGATTTGTTTGAACTGGGAAGTAAAAAAAGATGCACTGAGTTTTGTATGAAAATGATGACGAGAGAGGGTAAAAAAGCATATAACCATTTTTATTGTTGGAAAAGTCAAAACAATGCATAAAAACATTTATTTTTTGTTTCCTCATTCACATTCAAACGTGTTTTCAACTTTAAAAAACGGGAAAGATTTTTTCCCTGAGAAGTTTTTCTTTAGAAAATAATTGTGTATTTATGTGCACACATAACCAAAAGTAGCACTAAAGATGCTACACGCCTTGAAATGCAACTTCGTTAACGGCTCATCACCACTCACCACCGCCATCATCGTATCCTCTTGTTTATTTCACAGCCTCTTTTTACTTTCATTATCCATGCATATTACATACGCAAAAGCCATAAAATTGTATACAGCTCTCTTGTCCTAAAATATTTCAAAGTATTTTTTTAGCAAAAGTTGTTTTGGTGTTTCATCCCCAGAAGGGAAATATGCGGAACACAAAAAAAAACTATTTTTTCATAGAAAGCACACATTTTCATGTCGATTGTATCAATGTTTACGCATGATCTTGTTTTCTGATTGTTAAGTTGATGTTTTAACCCTTTGACCCACCAACAAACAAACAAAACTTTTTCTTGGAAAAAATACACCCTCATCTCATCAGTATCCTCATGTTTGATCTGTAGGTTGTTTTGTGTGATGTAATGTACTGCCACCACCCATGTCATTCACTCATTATTTCAGAAAAATACAGGCTTAAAAAAGCAAACAAGTCCAAAAATGAAAAGCTATAGAATAATAAGCCAGGCGGTAACCTTCTGTCTTGTCTGTTGTCTTGTTCTGATGAACTGAGAGTGAACGAACACCAGCAGTGCAGTTTTGTGGTTTTGTATTCTCATTTTTCTCTCTCGCGCATCCTTCAACATGGGAGCCCTTTGAAGGCTTTCGGGTTGTTTGGATTTACAAAGTTGAAGCTCAATGTATAAACACACACAGTGTCAATAAAAATGCATTATTATCCAACAATAAGATGTGGAAGGCGTAGTACCGCATTTCCCCATGTCAGTTTTATGTAATAAACAGAAACGACCTTGCTTCTATTTTAAAGCAAAGCTCATTTGTTTTTTTAACGGTAGAATAATAGCTTTCCTATACAGTTAGTACTAAACCAACAGCCAAAAAGAAACAATTAGTATTTTTTCCTTTCAAAGCATTTTTGTACCTGTGTAGTACTCACTCACTCTTTTGTCTGTTATACATCAATCATGCAATATGTAGGTATTCCAAATCTCAATCCAATTCTCAAGACAAGAAAACGGATAGAGCGTGAAAAGCAAGGTTGGCTTTTCAACACCGTCACCTCTTTGTGTTTCTTCTGTTGATTGCTGACGCATTTCAGAAATTCCTTTTGGAACAGCTTGACAAAAAGTGTGTGTGTATTTACCATAATAAGCCATTAACGCCTTTCGAGCACACATATTTAATTTTCTTCCTCATTTGAATTGAATTGAACTTTGTAGCATAATGAAAATGGATATGGGCGATCAAGGCAAAAAAAACATGATGCATTATAGTGCACAGTGCACACACACGCTATAATCTATACTGCCTTTAAGCATCTTATTTTAATGCGCGTTAATTTGCAGTTGATGTTCTGCAACTGACAAAGCACCCATTCAAAACATTCCTCTCTGATCAAATTATGCAACGCAAACCGAGTTTTTTTTCTCACTTTGACAGACGGGATACCCAGCGTCGTTGGTCGTCGGAGAGAAAATGACAAGCAGAATATAAAAAACTCGCTTTTCTTTTGTCATTATTGTCATTACCAATTGAAACTGAAATGAGTCAGTGTTACTTAGCTCTCTGTAGCTTTTTTAGAGATTGGGGACCTTGTGACAGTTACATGAAAAGGGAAAAGACAAACGCTATATCCCCTGACATTTTACATGAGACTGGGATTGTCACACAGTTTGTCTTGTTTGGGTGTCCCCGTAATAATAATTATATGAATGAATTGAATAACAAATATATAATAAAACTTCAAAGTCCGAAAGTTAAACAAATAAAGCCTTTCTTGTTCTGTTTGTTTGTCTCTTGGTTAGTTTGCAAATGACAAAAAGAAAACGTACTTATTTATCATTTATCTTCTCAAATGTAAACATATTTAAAGCTCTTTTGTCCGGCTTTGTATTTTTATTCTGTCAAGTAGTCAGTTACCCGGTCTCACCACCATTCCTCTCAAAACCAACAACATGAAAACTTAATCTGGGAAACAATGGGAAATTAAAAATTTTTATGGTTGGAAATGCTTTTTCGTATTCTTCCTGACAAACTTTTTATTTGAGTATGGGCAATAAAACCGAGGTCTGTGTAAAAACTTCATTATTATGTAATGATGATGTTGCTTTAGTCGTCGTCAGTTTGGTGTCTCCTTGTGACATATTGGTGCACTGAGTCTTTGAATGCGTGTGTGATGATGGTGATGACTACAGACTACAGCGATGCGTTATGCATCGCTAATGATTTTTTTACGTACAGACGACAACTACTGACGCAGTTTAGAGGTGCGATGGTAAACTCATGCTGTTACTTTTTTCTTAGAGTGCGAGAGAGGGTTAAAAATGCAAATGACTGATGATCATCATGTCTACTGTTGAATCCTGTCAGAAAGTCAGGGTCTAGGTCTTTGGTCTACAGGATTGACAGTTTATTTGCTTTTCTAAAGCTAAGCCTTCAAATATTTGCCCACAAGACAAGAAGACACAATACAATAAGTTTACTCTTTTTTTTAAATGATTGTTGATTATTATGTCCTCCTCAATCTGTCTGAGGGATTTGTGTGTGTGCCTGGAAAATAGTTAATAGAAGAGGCGGGCCAACTTTTTTTGTGTGTTTGACTGCTAAGCAAAGATATAAAAAAAAGGAGGAAATATTACAGCTTGTTTCAGAGTAAATACACTGAAGAATTTTTTAAGATTGAAAAGTGCATAGCAAAATCCTGTGTAATTTGCTTCCGGCTCCAAATCCTGGTGTGGCACTGCGTGATCTTTGAAAGAGGAAGTTTAGTAATTTTCCCATCAACGGAGTGGCGGACGGAGCCAAAATGTAATTATTGCGAGCGTACAATTTTTAAAGAACAACTTGATTTCGATATTGGCCAGTATAAAACTACAGGTTTCCGTTGATTAGTTTGTTGCTTTCACGGAGAGATGAAAAGTATTGAGTATTGACAATCAAATAAGTAGTTTGTTGATTGAGCTTACGGTACCTTGATTTTATTTGGTGATTGGACACGACTTCTGCCGTACTTCAGATTGTATGAATTAAAAGATGTCAATGTTTGAAGGAAATAATTTGGATGGTGTGCATCCGGATGTCAAATAAATTGTGAGTTTGGGTCGATGTGTGCCGAAGTTAATTTTTTTACAATTAGAAAAGAAACAAACAAGCGTTTCCATTTACTTTTGAATTATCATTTTTTCATTTTAATGACATTCAGTAGCCAAACTTCTTAGCGATTTTCAAATGCGTTTACTTTGAATTACTAAACATTTAAAAAAGTGTTTGGAAGCGTGCTTTAAACTATATCGTTGTAAACAGCAATAAATTATTTTCAAGATATCATGTGTACAAATTCTAAGTATACATCACGCACTGATAAAGAAAGAAAGAAGAAACAACCTCCATGTGCAGAAGGTGCGAAAAAATCCTTAGAAGTTCTTAGTGGCATTTGGTAAATGCAGGCAGGTAATGTAACCGGACATATTACTGATTGCTTGTATAACATTTTTGTATACATTTATTTACGTAGCACTCTAAATAAAGTTGAATCTTGAATTCAGGCAGATTGATAATGACATAGACTGAAATAACTTTACAATTAAATAATTTAGCAGATATGCCCGCTCAACACTGTTTTTAAAAAAGCAACACTAAAGCTTCATCAAGTAAACTAACCTGACTTTTTTAAAATCATTTTTAAATAAAAGTCTCACACCAAACGTTGGTGAATTATGTTGCGTGAAAACATTACATGGAAATGTTCTTTTCTTCTGGTATGCAAACTTCGACTGGAAAAAGTTGCTGAGTGTATCATATTGAAAACCTGGCGTATGCCGTATATAAACCTCTGTGCTCTTCCTGCTTTGCATTCAGTTTTGTCCGAATTTTATAAAGTAGATTCTCTGGTTTCTTCCAAGTGTGTTTATGAGCCTCATTATGACCACTTTTTTGTCACAAAAGTACAAAATAATCGCTTACAAAAAAGCATCATTTTTTGTTCCGAAGTAGCAACAACTTGTGAATTTACCAGAGAAGTGTATAGCTTTCAATTATGAATTAAGACTTGAGCCCAGCAAAACGTTGGGAGGATAGTAATATTTTATATCTTGTGTATTCCATAACTCCATATAAAATTCTGATTTCTCATTGTTGCGCTGTGAAAGCTTTAAGGTGAGGTGATGAATTTTATACAGCACTTCATGAGAGTCACGTTCCAAATGATTATCATCATCATGATAATAATGATGATGGAGGAATTTTCTTATTTTATTATTATAATGCAACTTTACACTATGCTTACACACACTTCTACTTTTTCCGGGTGTAATAATCTCTCTGTTGACTTGAGAAAGACTATTTTTTCAAAATATTTTTTGGAAATATATGCACAGACTGCATAATAATGATAGAGCTTTAGTGTGTGCTAAGAAAGCTCATGATTTTCCTTTTTTGATGACAAACGCGCATATGAAAATGATGACACGGACTGTTGTTCGTTTGTCAGACGTGCGTTTTCTCTGTTTAATAAGCTGTGCGTCTTGTGTCTGGAGTTCACACTTTCAGACTTTGAGATTACGGAGTTTTATTATTAAATCATCATTCCTTCCAACACCACTCACACTCTTCTTGTTATTTAATCTGATATGCGGAGAGAGCGGTGATTTAAATAATAAAAAATGAGTAATATTATTATATGCTATTATATTATACACACACACCTGAAAGTGAACCCAGAGAAACAAGCCAGAAGACATCTTATTCTGATGTTGTCAATTACGCTGAAATGGAATTCTAATAATTTGATTATCTATGGGCAGCCGAGTGAGCAGACCACGACGAGAGGAATAAGTGCTGGGATGAAAGTTTTGAAATAATGTAATTGCTACACAGAGACTTTGTACCTGCTTGCTGGCTTGGTGGTGGGTGATGATAAAAAACAGTTTTTTCTTCTCCGTGTCCATTATTTCGCCTTGTTCGTCTTTTTTATCCAGAAGAAGACACGATACTATGATAATTGTAATTCAACGGAGAGAATGGACACGGACACAAAAGAGATGTAAAATTCATGTCAAAATCAGCGTATCGAATTATGGAAAGACATCTTTATTTTCCAACTCCATTTTCCTATTAAAATATTCAGCTCTGCTGAGTCCTCAGTTTAAGTTGAGTTATTAAATAGAAAAGCCTTAAAGTGCTTGTCGTGAACTCTAAATGCTTGTTAGCTTTTAGATAATTAGCATACCTTGGGTGCAATAAGTGTAAAAACCACAAGGAAATGAAACTTGCTTAAAAAAGATGTAAAACTTTAAATAATTCATAGCTTGTGGTTCATGTCCAGAGTACGTCAATAATCCCAGTCAATCTATTCGTCGCTAAAAACTTCGGCAAAATGCAAATTTATTCTGTCTGGCCAAATTGTTGCAGTGCGCGCTATAAAAAAAGTAAAAAGCTACGCCACACCACATGCAAATTTATTAAAATTTGGTAATTTTGCAATAATCTTTGCTATTCAATTCAGTTTTCTGTTTTTGTTGGTGCGCATTTACAAACCAGGCCTGAAATAAGAGCAGTATTCGCTATTCATCCAAGCGTATTATTAGGCATGATTAGTAATTCATGTGTGATGATATGGTACGATCTAATAGTCAGGGTGCCTTTTTATTGTTGCGCTTTTGCCAAAAACCCTACCGCCACCGTTCAAGCTAAAGAATTACTTTTTAGTCTTTTAAATGATATCAAATCAACAACAATGTACCAAAGAGACAATGCACAAGTGTACCTATGCAGTTTGTAAACTGCTGAGCTTGCAAACCATTTAATAAACACACCTTCCTTTCTTAGAGTTTGTAATACTCTAGATAGTATTTAATGTGTACAGAAATTGTATATGAAATCGTTTTCCGTAACAAAGTCAGTTCCGCATGCCTCCCACAAGGAGTAATCAAATCAGTGCTTTATGCAGTGTCATATTACTTTGCTATTAAAATATGATAAAAAGTGCTCTGAGCACAAAGCTGTAATAAAATGTAGAGCAGACTTCACCTTCATGTCCTACATCACATCGTCATCTGCCAATCATTCTTGTAAAAAACGTTTACCAAATACCATCATGGGCATTTTCTTAAATGTACACTTCCTATATATTAATTTCAATAAGTTTATTGTGCAACTAGCCAGCAATGACTTGACCATCATCTACAATCCCGGAATGTACTGGATTATAGCTTGTGTAACAAAATTGCAAAGCATTCTTCTTTTTCTGTATAACATACAGTTAAGATGAATCACATAAAGTTCCTGTTCACATTTTGCTAAATATCGCATGATCCTCTCATTATGATGGCTTTTGGCTGGACAGGTTGATTTGCATGCAACTTTTATGAAAATCCGGATTGATCTTTTTATTGAAAAATACCTATCTTGCATACTCCCATTTTGCCATGTACATTTAAAGGCGTTTTATAACGTGTGATACAAAATATATAGGTAAAAATATCTTTCTTTTATGATGACTTAGACTCTGTGTGCGTTTGCTTGGGTGTGGTTCCCAAACATCTCAAGCCGTTTCTTTTCAGTCGGTAATACAATGAACACATGGCAAATCAAACGCCAAAAAACATGCAGCCAAGCCAGCGATGTTATACCGTGATAAGCTTAAAAATAAAGCAAAAAACGTTTCACGAAAAAAGTATTAAAATGATTTTTGGAAGCCCGATCAAAAGTCAAGAGTGGCCTTTATAAATATGTGCGAACTTGTTTAATGTCGAATGCTGATAGGATGGGATATAAAATGTTGTAATAAGAATAATATGGCCATAGAAAACGTTAAGAAAAGGAACTCTAATGCTAACGGTGAAGACTATAATAACGTATCTTGTATCTTCTTGTCTTGTCTTCTGAGCAACCTTCAATATGTCAAGTCAGAGAGCATACCTGCTGCCTAAGCAAAAAAGAATCAAGAGCAAATTACTTAAGGCGATAATGAAAATAAAAACTTTAAGAGCAACTTTTGGAATTGACAAGAGTGAGCATGAAAAATAGGTAGGTAAGGAAAGTACGTAGGTGATTTGTACACTTTGTAAATTGCGTGCATCTCTCTAAATTCCCTTTTGTAAAGGAGAGGATAGCAGCTGCTGCACCTTTTGTCGCAATAATTTTCTAGACGACCTTGCTGCACCAATTACTATTGTTGCAATTTTTAGTGTGATGGTGGTGGTGGCAGTGTAGAGGCAAAATAAGCTTGGAAGTAATTCAGTGCACAAGAGCATTAAAAAAGTCATGAGTTGCCTATTAGTTCAGCGATCTTATGGATGGTAGCAGTTTAGTTTTAGCTTCTCTTCTTCTTTCGCTACTCTGCCATTAGGAAAGTTAAGAAATTGCCAACAATACAAAGCAATTATATTAATAAGGAACACTTTATGCTGCCATTGGACTGCTCATTTATACACAAGCACAATAATAATATTATGAGGGTACCTTAAAAATTAACTTGTTGCGCGTGCAAGCACTATAAAACATGGATTATCATGTTGAGAGCCCCATAATGTTTAGGTAGGGTGGCCACTGTCATTGCCGTGAAGTTGGTAGTCGTGAGTAGTTGGTAGGGCCAAAAATATACCTAATCCAAATAATACAACTTGAATCCATTTTCACGTTATCCCAAAAATATATTGCTGCCATTATGTGGACAAGGCACTTGGTAATTTAGCAAGACGTAATGCGAACTGCACGTAATGTTGTATAACCTGTTGTTGTTTGACTTGACTCGGTTGTAAACGAAATTGAAAGGGCTTTTTATTTTATTTTGTAGATTAGCTTGGTCAACCAGCATAGCGCGTAATAGTACAACGTGAGCATATATAGACAAACTGCATTGTAGCTTAAGAAAAAAAATGACCCAGTTTTGGATGAGCGAGTCAAAAGCAGCACCCTTTTATTATAATCTTTTTTGCAAGAGATAAACTTACAAACGAATTTGTTTACTGTTGAAGTATTCCGTGTGTGTGTGTAGGGAGGCAAGGCAAATTGCACTCAAGTATCCAAATCAAAAGTTTCACTCTCGCTTTTCATTAATAGGTGCGCTGAGTACACTTTGTTATGTAAAATTTTGTACGGTAAAGTGACTCGGATAAAAATATGTTGGAAAAATTAAACAAATAACTGAATAGTAGCAGAAAAGAAAACACTGTGGTAATAGTAAGATACACGAATGCAAAAAAAGCATGCGAAAATTTAAGGAGTTGCTCTAAGGGCGCTGATTCAATGTCAGCCGATTAGAATGCGTGTATGCACATTATACTACACAGATCTGGCAACTGTACGAAATGTAATAATACTAATAATTGTTATTGTTCGCCAATAATATTTTGTCTGTTTGCCTTTTGAGTGGAATAATTTGGGAGGATGGAAACTCAAGAGCAAATATTTGACAGGGTAATTGCTGGCTACATGTCCGTTGTGTGGGTTTGTTTTGATAGGGCTGCATTTTATAATTACTAGGATTGATAATCGATATGTTATTTTTGAATTAGTAAGTAGGCGATATGATTCATTCATTTTATACGAGTTCCAGGCGGTTTTGCAAATGTTGCACTGCAAAAGTTATTTTATGGTAGTATGGTGGGAATTCCCTTATGATAGATTCTCCTGTTGTCGGAGTTGGTATTGCTGCTTGTGTATTTGAAACAGAAATAAACCAAATCCGCGTTTTTCGTTGTTACATCTTAAAGAGAAGGACCATGTAGCAAGTTGGTGGAAAGTGGCTATTTCTGGGCGTTGACACAAGTAACAGATGACTAACTAGCTGAATTACACACATTACCTCCAGCATTCCACCAACACTGGCATACTTTTTTTGGTTTAGAATTATGCATGCTCGTATATATGAAATATATCCGCCATCAACCACGCCTGATATTCAAGGATAATCCCAACGCACAAAACAGAGCTGGCATTCTTGCTCCTTACAAATAACTTTAAGCAACTTGTGCAAGTAAAATAGAGCTACACTCACACAAGCTATTAAAATAGAATTAAAGATACGTTTCTATGCTGGTTTGCATTCAAGCTTATTATTTGCAATTTCAAGGGATTTACTTTTGGTTTAAAATAACTCAAAAGTTTGTTGAGACTTGACAAACCCGAGCAAACGCAAAAATAAAATGGCATTATGGCTGAAAGCAATAATAATATGCAATATGGGTGCGTGCACTCGTGCGGGTGGAGAATAGACGCACGTTACCAATATTTCAGCTCAGACTTCAAATTCAAATAGTTTTATGCTAATCCGCAATACAAAAACCCACTTGATTATGCACCATAAAAAGTAACTTGATTCCCTTTGATAGTTTTTTTTGGCAATCCATGTAATGTAATGATAAATGCAACAAAACTTTAACGATGATGACGATGATGATTAGCATCAGTGCGGATTAGAAGGATTTTAGTCAAGTTTATAGGAAGAAAGGAGCAAAGAACGCATTGTTACATATTGTTACAAAGATAAATGAACGTGTGTAGGCGGCCACACAACACAACCGTCTTGTAATGGAGTAATGAATGATGATAAAGTGAGTCTAGCAGAAAAAACCCACACGTTTTTCTGTGATGACGACGATGGTCCAACCTAAAAAAATGATTTTTGTAGATGAGCTACGAACATGTGTTTTTTGCTTAATAAAAGACATTTCATTGTTCATCTGTAATGCAGTGTCCGTTTAAAGAAAAATTGAATATACAAAGTTGCAGTTTAGCTGATAGAATAATTATTGATACTGATCTTTCATCATCCACTCAGCACAGCAGTGGAGGAGATATTGTGAATGCCATTCTTTTAAACAAGAAGAATTGATGATGAAGGATTTTCATTTCCTACTTTGACTTTGTTATGCCATTGCACATTGTTATGACTCTGGACACACTACATATTTTCTTTCTTTTTCCTTCGGCTGACCACACATTAATAATGCCAACAATATATAATAAGTTGCAATACAGAGAAGTGGCGTGGTGTATACATTTTTTCCTTCTTAACAAATTGACAATGAATCAAAGTGTGTGTATGTGTAATTCATTTTCAAGTCATAACATAACAGACATCCGTCCAATTTCCCATTTCTTTTCATGTCAGACTTTTTTTCTTCATCATTGCGTTGTCGTCAACCACACCACACCAAGTGCCACCACCACAATAAATATTACAATGGGAATGGTAAGATGCAATATGCGAGACAAAAAAAGTTTTCTTAAAGAAAGAAGTCCTTCTGACAAATCCCACGCCTTCACACCTCTGCCTCTATAATATTCTCTATACTTAAAGTTTTACATGAGAATAGAGTGAGGTATAAGCCTACAACAATCAGCATCAATGATGGCAATAATGAGAAAATGTAATAATAATAAAGGTAAATACATAATTGCATTATTGCTCATTATTGGATTTTTAGGAGGAACAATAATCAAGCTATCGTGTCCGCATCAAGAATTTGAGCCAAAATGACATATTCACCTAGTCTCGTCTTGTGTAGTGCGGCATTATTTGTGGTTTTATGCGTTGTTGCTTATTGCATCAATTTCATTTGATTGAAGTAACTGAAAGCAATAAAAAGGCATTTTTAAAAAGAGGAGGTATTTCAAATTGCACGAAAAAGAAACTGAAAGTGAAATAATAAAAGCGGCACATTGCAATGTGTACGCGGTTCCTTTCCTTTTTAAAAAATGACAGGGGTAATTACAAAGGAAAACTTAGCTATTTATTCCTGATTGGGGCTGTTCACTGAACAGCGTAACATTTTTATAATATAATAAGGCAGAAAAATATATTGCAAAATGTGTGGATTTATGAACTTCCCCATTTTAAGATTTCTGTTTACTTTGCTTCAAAAACCTGAAAATTATATAAATGATCATTTGATTGCTATTATTATTTATTTGAAATATTAGTCTTTCTATCTGTCTGTCTATTTTGTAAAAAAAACCAAAACCGTTCCCTTTCCAAATAATTGCAGCATGAAAAAGTTTTATTATTAGGTTTAATCAAAGAATCAAAGAAAGAGTGCAACAGCCAAAAGTAGTAAATTAATAAAAAACAAAGCGATTATAGTTTAAATCCGTATCCCTTTCTAGATCTGGTGTCTGCTAATTTATGCTTAAAATCTTGTTGTTACGTTATCTTGATAATTTCGAATTTGCAATCGTTGCAGTTATGAAAGCTGGAGCTAAATCAAATCTGTAGGGAAATCTGAAATGGCAAGTGGAATAGGGAAATAGTGATGAACGCTCAAGCTAAACTTAAAATGAACTTTTTGTTCCACCACCAATAGCGGCTTTAGGTGCTTATCAACAAGCCCATAAAACACTTGACAAGCAAAAAGGTAATGAGCTATACTATTTTGCAGTAAAAATATACATTAGGCGTTAGAAATTCTACCCAATCAAAAAGTGCCAGACACTTATCTCATCAAAGTTTCTTGTTACCAATTATCGACTTGGAAGAAGAAGTAGTAGAAGGGAGTAAAATAAACTTAATATTTTCTGCTGCAGAGTGTCACTCTGTCTGTTAGCCTGTTTTGCAATACATGTCTACTTTGTATTTTTACTTCTCACTTTCCCTATTGCCACTTTGTTACTTCGATACTTAAATGCGCTTTGCAAGTTTCAAGTTAAATGTGTGTGTACAGCACTTGTACAAACAAAAGGGCATAAATGACAGCAAACCGACACTTTTCCTCATCAAATCCTACACACAGAAGAAGGAAGACAGAGTTGTGAACATGCCGACAAGAAAGAAAAAGCTATATTGCAATGGACCACAGCACTAATGTCTCAAATGACAATTTAATTTTTTTCCTGTGTACAATCTATCCATCACGAGTCACCTTTCAAATGAACTAGTTGAGCCGCCTCTACTCTACACACGACAACATTACATATTATGTAAACATTTTTATTTCTTTTTCAATTTAGAAATTGCTCAGTGTGTTGAGGCTACAGGGTACAAAGTGCAGTTGAAAATGGCCAAGAAAGATAGAGACAGATTACGTTATCGTCAGTATATTATGCTCACGGGAAAAAGAAAAAAAAAGCATTTTCAAAGCAATCTAGTTTATCGACTTGTTTTCCTCACTGTACGTGTTTTGTCTGATCAAGTGATCAAATATCGTGATTATCAGGATCATAAATACTTGCAAGGGTGCATAATGCGATAATGAACAAAATAGAGGGATCAATATACAATCATCATCTAGGCATTCTTGTTGGCGCCCACATTGCCAAATTGTAAATCACAGCACGTTGATATTCTTCGGTATTCACAGTTTTGAAAGCTTGCTCACAAAAAGGTCACAATGGAATGCTTGAAAGTATTCAATGGCAGACTTTTGGCTAAGGTTCTCTCAAGTGAAAAAATTAAGTGATGAGATGATGCGTATGGAATATTCTATTAAATATCCATATTGCTTCTTTTACATCCGTCGTCTGCACTCTTACAATTGCTCGTGTGGCTTTTCTTTTAAATATCTCAGTAGGAAACCAAACTCATGCTATGCGAATGCGGCACACAAAACTTATTTTCTGAGATGAGCTACTCAATTCATTTTTTAATCGAGAAAGTTTCAATATTATTTTTTACTGGCTGTCATTTTACTACTTTTAAGCCAACGGCTCTCTCTCTGGAGTGCGTAGAGATGCGCAGCAGTTCACAAGTTCAAAAAATTCATTGATGATCCCCTGCACAAAATAAAATATTGGTTTTTATCGTCATTCTATAATATTGCGTTACGCTCTTTTTCTTTCTGGTGCGTGCTCTCGTAAAACTTTTTTCAAACCTGCAGCTGTTATGTGTAAAACATATAGTTAACTTCGTGACCAAAGGTTGATACGCACATATCACCTAGTATAAAATAGAGATGTAAATCGAACAAGCTGTTCAAGACCTTTTGACATCATTATGGCACTTATTGACCACTACTTCCACCACCACCAAGCACTCTCTCCACTCGTCAAAACGATTTTTATCTTTTGTGCTTGGCTGGAGGCTGGATTTGGAGGGAAGCTTGGATAGCCGGTTAAAAAAGTAACGCCACATTAAAAGCTCTTATTAGCCAAGTTAAGTGTGTAGATACAAGATTAAGAGGGTGCAGAATCATCATCATCATCAAAAGCAGCAGCATTTCAACAAGAAAATGTTAATATTATTTTTTTGCTGGAATCAAACACGTGTCTTGTAGGTTGGGTATATATTTTTTCAAAACGCATAATAAAAATGTAAGTTATGTGCGTAAGATTGTAAATAATGCGATATGCAAAGTCTAAAATTCCAGCCTATATTTTCACAACTTCATTGTTCGGATTTTTTTATGAGAAAAATCTTCACTGAAAAATGTTGTTGATAAGCTGCATGTACAGCTAAGAAAGAAAAGTTTTTATTTGAAAAAATTTTATGCACTTTTTTGTCAACTGAACAACGTAAAAGGTGCGAGATTCTTCACACTTTAGTTGCTTTCTTGCCGTGTTGTTCTTTTCTTTACACAAGAAAAGTTTTAATGATGATGGTGCTAGATTTTTAATGCGTGTTTGTAATAATCCACCTGTAACAAAATTCCAGAACAAAATGTCCACATAATATAAATCTGGCTAATGTACAGTAATAAAAGATGACAAAGGTGAGAGGATCTTTTTGAAAAAGGAAGAATGATACAATTTTAGCAAGAATGGGTTTCCAGTTTGCGTAGCATTTTGTGCGGAAGAAAAAGAACCGGTTTTTACAATAAAAAATGTTTAAGAGACATTTCATCTCAGAGGAAATGAACATTACTGGTTTGGTGGAATGAGAATGATGATGTGATTGTTATGTAATTCTCTGTTGAAAGTTGAAAGTCTCCAAATAAAAGCAAATACCTAAGCTGACTTTGAGTCTAAAATAAAAATGTGACCTTGCCATTTTGGAATTTGGCATTGTGCTCATAATCACAGTAACAGCAGCAATGTCCAAAAATGACAAAGTGAAAGGAAAAGAAACCGCGCATTCACATTTTCAGTCAAGTTTAAGTAAAAAAAAGATTTTCTTGTTATTTTTTTCGAATTAGTTTAATGATTTGTGTTAAAGGAGACAAAAGGGAAAGAACTACATTGCTTTTCAGAATAAACTTTGCTACGCTTGTATTTAAGGAGATTTGTTTGAAAAACAAGTTGGTTTTTAGTGGAAAAAAATCTGTTTGTCTTCCTTTCTTGCATTCATCTTGTTATTTTTTTCAAGAACATTATCTCATTTTCAGTCAGTTGGCTTGTCTTTCATTATTCCAGTCCAGCACAGCAAAAATAAGCTTAAGTAATTGTGGTCTGATTTTTGTGTTGACAAGACAAAAAGGAATTCCAAAATTCCTGGAAAACACGAGTTTTCCCAGTAATCTGGTGAGAGAATCTCCCCAGAAAAAAAGAGAATTTAAAAGAATAATGCGCATTGTTAAAACTGACATACTGACAAGCTAAACAAAATGCCTGATAATCTGTCAAAAAGAAAAAAAACTGAAATAATGCGTTAGAAACATGTGTGAGGCTATGCCAGCTAAAAGTGTCTCTTTTGATGCGTGCATGCGTAATCCTTTAGCTTTTCTTCGTGTGTGTGCCGATGTCATCCAGAGATTTTAGTGATACCCCGAGTAAGAATGCAAAGTAAAAAAAATGTAAAAAAGTCGGAGGCTTTTGTCTTGTTGATTTTTTATGACTTGTTCTGTCATTCGTTCACCGTGTCAGTTTGCATTTTTCTCTCTCTGAGGAGTTTTGGTACAGCTGTCGACTAAACTTACTATCAGTTTTTATAAACGTTTTTCTTTTTTTCAAGGGAAGGAAGTGCGTTTATGATAAATTGTTAGAAATTATTAGAAAATTTGCTGCTGCTCCCTTAGATAATTTATTTGGCTAAAATTACTTCCTGTAATGAACTTGAAGTGTAATGTTCTCACCTTTTCTTATGTGTAACGTTTTATGCTTTTATAATTTTCTGCAAACGTTTACCATTCATAATAATAATGCCTATTTTGCATAATATTTTATGCTTCATGATTAGAATTATTTAAACTGTTTACCAGACAAGTTCACGGTAGTGTCAGGCATCATCTGTATGAGTCATGTAAGAGTTCTAAGGTAGCGTAACAAGTTTACTTGTGTGTGTACCCTGCGCAGAAATCACCACATGATGATCATCAGCAGCAATAATTTTTTCATTGAAATTTTTTTTCACTCAAGGGCACAATTTGCCTTAAATAATTTTTGAAGGGATTGGTATGCCAAAAAAGATTACTGATTGGTTATAATGCTGTACATGCTGCCTTTTTGGTGCAGCTCCTGTAATTTTTCAACTTGCCCATTAAATAGACTGACTGAACGTTACTGATTTATCATTTTGAAATTATTTTATATTTTTCTGGTGGCTGCCTACACTATATAACGTATCCACTATATAGCTCATCAGAAGGGGAAAAAACCAGAAGCAGACTTTCGATTTTATTTCTATCCTTTATGTGCTTTATGGCCTGATATTTTCAACAGTTGACTTGTTCAGTTGATGTAATACATAAACGAAACAATGATATTCGATTAAAGAAACTAACTTTTGATTGATAATTGATGCTAGTAGGCACACCAGAGTATAGAGAACACAGCATGAATGGCCAAAAGAACGAAACGTATAAGCATGTATAGTAAATTAGCAAATTAGAAATTTTCATTTAAAAGACAGGTGGAAGGTGTGCAGAGGTCTATTTTGGCATGCTAGTTATATGCGTAAACGCTATACACAAACAGATGTCCGTTCTTTTTTGGCTTACTATTACACATTTTGAAAGGTATATTGGCTGTTGGGAATCTATATGGCTATAATAATAATAAATAGTAAACAGTTACTTTTTTTCAGGTGAAGTTTCTAACTCTCTTTCAATTTTTTTTCTATTCTCTGTGCTGAACTGAATACTGATACTAATTGAAAATTGAATTTAGCATTTAGCATAACATGACGTGGTGGTAATCTCAAGTAACGGTATCAATATCGATGATATTGGATATCGACTAGATCCAATCAAATCACAAACTCTTTCATAATCTCTTGTTGACTTGGCTGACAGTCTGACACATTGTTGGCATAAATTGACAAGATCAACCAAGTTAGTTGGGATTGAAACAAAAAAAGTGAAATTGAATTTTATGGAAGGTTCGACAAAAAGCTTTAGATCAAATTCCAAAGTAAGTGCCAAATGTGGCTGTAGTTAATGGCGGACTTGTTCTGTCTTTTTATGGCTCTTTTAGCTGTCCACGCACTTTAACTTATAAAAGCGGTGGTTGATGTTGTTGTAAATGGACTAATTGTTAATGAGTGTGTTATCAAGTACAAGGCAATATTTTGTCATCTGAAAAAAAAACACGGCACGACCACGCACACGTTTGTAAATGGTAAATCGAACTCTAGAAACATTTTTTGTTCTGTTTTGGCGTGGCAGACAAATCAAACTTACTACTGGTCTTGATATCAACTTATAATTTGCACTTTTATGTCTATGTGCTTGTTACACTTTTCGCACTCAAGCCACACCAAAAAATGAAAATGCTGGTTTTGATTTCCTCCTTTGCTAATCTTCACTCTTCACCGTGCCATAATATTACTTCCTTATTGCAAACCACTCCATTTAACAAGAGTAGAGATGAGCATTTTCATTGTCATTGATGTGGTGTGGTCATTGACGTTGTTTGCTGTATACTAGCTCCTAATATCAAAATAATTGAGTGTGTTAAGATATTCGTACAATGTCGAGGATAAAATGTAAAATGCTTTTAAGGACAAGCTTTTGTTCTTTGTTGGATTACCAAATATATTGATTGCCGCACACACATATCCAGAACTTTTCTGTTGTTTTTAACATTTATGGAAGCTTTTTTTGAACGCAGAATTAAATTGGGTTGAAGGTAGAAAAAATTATGTGCAGATTTTTCCACTTGTTTTGAAGGATAAGACATAATAATAATCAGTGATGAAATATCCCATAAACGAGAGCCGCTTTTGGTGGTGCTCATATTCAACTAAGCTAATTGATGAAAATTAAGTATTTCTGTTAAGTTTTTTTTGCGGTACGCCTTTTTGGTTGCATTTGCGGCAATGTGGAATCATTGGACGGCGTGTGGTGACAGTGTGGCAAGGGAAATGCTGATTGAAAAATTGCGCTGCTAGGCCTTGATGAAATTGCTAAAGAATTCATCAGCGATTTAGTCAAATATTTAGTAAAAACGCAGAAAACCGTCTCATTTTGATTTATTTTGCCTTGCTGCCTAACTTGCAGTCACCACAAAAGTCCTCGCTTGTATCAAAAAATTGAAAAAAGCTTACTGGGCAGTTTAGCCGTGGAATAGCCAATATCCGCTTTTTGCAAAAAGTTACTGCTTGCACCAATAATGAGATTAAAATTAATGAGAATAGAAGGTCTCGTTTGGTTAGTTTCTTAGCTATAAAAGTTGTGTGAAAATTGTATTTCGCTAGTGCTAATTTATCTACTAGCTATTTACAAAGTACGCACGTAATAGTCAAGTCACTAGTCACAGATAGTTAAGCTTGATAAAAATGCGCAGCTAAATTTTCTTACAAAAAGCTATGAAAATGAAAAGTATACAAAAAATTGCTTTTTTTCAAGCTGAAAGCAAAAGCTAGGCTGTATAGGTAAATGTACTCTCATATACTGCTTTACAATCTTTTATAAAAATTAGCATTATCAGTTTGTAAAGTGACCATTTATATTACGTGTGTGTAATAAATTTATTATTGAAGAGAGTAAAAACAAAAAAGAACTTAAATTTTTTGCTCTGCTACACATTCTTGCTCAAACAAGTACCGCTACTTAAGTTAACACTTTGTCTTTTGTGCAATTTGTTTGTAAAAAATAGAAAAATGCAGTAGCAATTTATGAGAGCTCTTACATTTTTCGTGAGTTTTATTTGATGACTTGCAATAGTCATTTACAAGTAAATCAATCCCATACATGACGTAAATGTATCTGCTTGGCGGATTAAATACCGTTCTAACGTGTAAGTTAGAATTTGTTGTCATAATGATACTAAAGCTCATATGCACACATCCCAACAAAACTTTATACATTTTAAAACCAAAACTTATTAATTTTTAAGACAAAGTACACACTAAAATGAACTGTTGAGTTGATCAGCAATGAAGATGTGCACTTCTTAATATGACAAGGGAAACGGGATATTTTATATAAATATTTTAATAGGTTGCACATTTAAGGTAACCAGTCAACTCGTTATTTGCAGTTAAGATTCAGGTTCTTGCCATAATGTGCATCCTTTGACATATAAAAATGCTGACTCCCAAATTAAGTTAACTTCGTGTCCTGATCAAAATAATTGATGATGATAGTTTATGCATTTTTAGTTGCTTATCTTTAGGCATTGTTACAGCAAAGGATAAGGATAACTGCTATATTTGATATTTGCATTGCCTGACATTATTTTAAGTTCCTTTTACATTTTCATTTTGTGTAGTGCATTCATCTCTGCTTGCAAACTGCAATTTGCTTTTTAACGCTATCTTCTTCTTTGTTTTATTATAAAAGTTTACATAATGATAATGATGATTATGTTAACTAACGACATGTTCTTCTTTTTTATGATTGCAGGTAAGCCAGAAGACCTTTACCTTGTTTCTTTTTTTGGTGTAAAGAAATTAGCAAACTTGAGGAATATGGATAAACTGTAGTAGTAGCTGGTAACCTGTATTTGTCTTTTCATTTTGTTAGAAAACTTTTTGATTGTTTTTTGGCTGCACAAAAAAGTATTTGGGTTTGCAATGCATTTTGTGTCGGTTGAAAGACGTTTTTTATCCGAAGCTAGTTTTTAGGAATATGTATCGGTGTAGATATTAATACAGGACAATCTGCAATTGTAATGAAGAAATGAACTACGCTGACAAGTTTGTCGCATTGTCATTTGCAGTTCCCCAGACCAAAATTATTTATTTTCAAAAAATTTCAGTGCCTTCCGGCACTATAAATGCATATCCACCTACCACTATCAAAACTACCTATTGCCAATCGATATAAAATGTAGATAAATCTTCTATCAAACAAGCATATATACAACCTACCACAATCTGTCAGCAGCATATGTACATTGTAAACAGTTGGCAATTTTGTAAGATGGACACATTGTGACAACCTTAATGCAATGATGTAATTACAATTTAAAAGTTTTCTTCGTGTGGGCTACAAAGTGGAAGCGCAATAATTGCTGAGTGAGTACCTTATGTCCACTACGCGAATATTTTAATGATGGCACAGATTATTGACGCTGATAAAGCAAGGGCTTTTGAAACCAACAGAGATGGAGAGTGATTACATATGACATGACATAACACACGCAAAATACAAATGTAATGTACTGACTACTGCTTGAACCTCCTACAAAAATAAGCTGAAAGTTTGAATACACTAGCTACCAAATTATTAAGGCGTGTTTTAGCAACCGCATTTAACAAAATAGGAATATAACTTTCGGCAATTGTTCGTAGCTCTATAAGCATTTTAATTACCAAATTGCTTTATGAACTCAGAGAAATATTTTGTGTAATGGTTTGTATCGAAGGAGTGGAATAGTGGAAGGAAGGTGTTGGCAATTAATTATTGAGGAGTGTTCCTTTGCGTCTCTTTCTGTTTGCTTTGATGATTTTATTTAATTGTTATCACTTGTCATTTCACTTTACTTTGAGGATGCGGTCGCAGGTGAATGTCTTATTTTTGGCCAGTTTGCATGCTAAACGCGTGGGAGGAAACAAATTAAATGATTAGCTTTTCAAAAAAAACTTTCAACTGACTTGTATGGTTATGTGGCGATAATAATGAAAAATGATAAATTGCTTTCGATTGTCAAAAATGGAACATAGCGGTAGGGAATAGGGAATAAATAATTATTTATAACTTATAACTGCTCATTATTGTTTGTCGGTCATCGGGGGACAGTTTAATTGTAATTTATTTTGTGCATAAAAGTACATCAGCGAAATAGACTTGCAAACCTTCTTATTTCAACAATGGATAGAGTGATATAACTTACCGGAGTCCCAAATGACATAAGTTGCACTGACTATATGGCAAATGGCAAAAACAAATTTAAATGATAATTTTTTGCATTTCTAATTTGTTGACCGCTATTTTTTCAGATTTTGAATATGCATACATGCAAGGTACAGATAGAACATGAATGAAATAGTTGTCATTGCTAGCAAAGCCATATGACAAAGTAAAAAATTATTTGCTTGTGAGGTGACGGGAAGGTTTTCATGTTTATTTTTTCAACTTGAAAATAATCTGCAATATCTTACAACAATTTCTGACTTTGGATAAGATGTTGTCTGGCCAGTTTCACTTTCATTTTGTGCTGAACTTTTATTTTTCCAAAAGAGTTATGATCTTTTATAGCTGCGCCTTTTCATTCATTTACTATTTTGGTGACATTTTGGGGTGAACCTTTACCGTTAAGGTACTTTTTATTACGTTACCCACTCTTAAAATAACAGACAGGTGCATATAGTGTAAAATTACATACGCATAACATGACACTTGACAATTTTTACTATCTTGGAGGCAAGCACGAAGCACGAGTTGATGTGAAAATGCAGTTTTTGTTTTTAAAAAAATGTACGGAACAAGGTGAACTAGCTTGTTCACTGAACTAAAACACCAAAAGGTGCTCTTCTTCAATGCTAATTTTAATTTCAATTTATATTCGATATACATGACTAAAAAAACTGATACCGTTTCCCATGGGACATGAGTCATAAGGCTAATGTCATGTCATATAATATCCTCATCATTGTCATTACCAACATGTTATAACATGGCATGTACAATTTATGTTGAAAGTGGCAAATTGTTAGTAAAATTTATGTAGACCTATCTTCACTCTATACACCAATAAAAGTCCAATGTCAGACAGAACAGAAAAACTTTAGGATAAAAACTACATCATAAAAAACGTATGTGGCATAAATTGAAATTACAACGACAAAAGTCGCGTGTGAAATTAACGCACTGAAACCCTCCCCTTTAGAGCTGAACTGAAGATGTCCCTGCATTGTAATTAGTAATTATCCTTATGAACTGAACATGTTCCACCGCTTCCATATAAAATTGGCTGTCACTGTCATCCACATTCTCTCATCCCTTTTCATTCAATGTCAATATTCAATATTGTTTCTTGACTTACGCAACAGGAAGACATGAAGTTTGACATATGAACAAATAAAAACTAAATGTAAATCAGTTCAGTTTAGTAAGATAATCACTTCCTCTACTTTATCATCACCTGTTTAAAAATGCATGGATTGTAAATTGCAATTAGCAAGGCAGAGGACACTGAATGTGGAGGTGAAGAAGATGCTACATTTTTTATTTATTGAATAACAAACAGGTAGAATATGAAACCAAATTGCTGGCGTCCTTGCACTTTTTCTGGGGCTTGTAAAGTAATCTGTCTCAAGTCTCATAAGTACCTATGCACTTTTTATTTGATGCATTATCATTATTTGCCTGATTTGATCATCTTCAAAATGATAATGATACGGTGAATGCAACGTTTGTGTCGCAAAAAAATTTTTTTTGCACGTAAGAACTTTGCTGGGGTGCGTAACAATTGAAGCCTTAATTACTAGTTTGCAACTCCATCCAATATCTAAACCAAAAAACAGGGAGAATAAAGAAGTTGCTCTAATTTACAATGACGCCTAGAGAATCTAAAGAAGCGTTAAAAATGACTTGATTATTATTCCGTATTAATTTGCATTTAATTTTTATCAATCAGACAATAAGGATATTAGTCTGGTTGCTTTGATTTTTGCGTGATATGTCATCATCATCAACATCAAGAAGTTGTGTAAAAAATGATGATAAAGTGAGTGGTGCCAAGAAGGAATACAATATATCGGTATCATATTTGATGAAGATGAAGTGAAGATGGTGATTATGATCCTGGTCCTGTTGGGATTTGTGTGCGGTCATCTTCATTTCATTTTTATTTGATATCCCACTCAATATTCTTGGGATTTTACACGACCTTCTAATGAAAGAATAAAAAAATGAGTGATTGGTACTCAATGCTTGTAGGTAATAAATTTGGTCTGATTTGGTGACACTATCTAATAGTATTAGCAATAGTAGGATTCGGGGAGCGTTGATATACTTCCCCGCAATATTTGCTGAACTTGATATTGGACTCCAAACTACAGTGATCAATCAAGAACAATGAATATGTTGGCAGTGGCAGTTTTTATCTGTTCAAAGCTGCATTTATCAGTCCTAAAACGCTTTGTCAGCAATTGTCCTTTTGCAGGCACCTCGTACACACAATCAACAGCGTTATCATCCCATCTACAAGTACTAATAAGATCAAAAATGGATGATAAATCATAGACAAAACTAGGCATTCTACGAAATCAGCAGGAAAAAATGACGACTATGCACAAAAAAATCAGTTTTTCCTTTTTTGAATGAATGCTTTCGTAAGTCTCTACAAGGTTAACTGTTTTGTTCAAGAATCAATCCACTTTTTATCTGCTTACCACTTTGATTTGCACCAGCAGAAAATATTATGTCCCTGTAAATGTAGCAGAGAGTGTTCTACATTAGGCACCCTTTTTAATTGGATTTAGTGTGTGTGCGCACCATGCACAAAAGAAGATGCGTTTGCGTTTTCCTAGAGCATGCGTTTGTCACATGTCATGTCGCATTTGCATTCTGGTTTGCAACCTCCAACCTTTTTGCTCAACATTTTTTGGCATTGATATTTAAAAAGTGTAGTTTAAAGGCAGTTAAAAATTGTAACTAGCTCATCTACAAACTAGCCAGGCGTAGGCATGTGTCTGCAGTCTGTAGCATTTAAATCCTGGTTTGACTCAATAAGAAATGCCGCATGTTGAAAAACACAAACTCCAAGTTTAGCACAATCAAAAGGGAGGGTCCCATTGTGTACTTCGTTTTTACATTCTCTGCAATTTTTTCAGTTAGTTCGTGTACTCAAGTTAATACGTAGGCTCATTAGTAAAGTATTTTGAAGAAACTAATTCATGGAACAATTTGTTAAGCTTGTTAGCTAGTGTAGAACGTGAAGATTCTACTCCACCTTAAAATGCAATGGGGGTAGTATAGTAGCTATTTAGTAAACTGGATCTTGTTATCTCAACGGTTATTACCTCACATGAAAAAGTGTACTAATGACTAAAGAATTTTTTAAATGATGGATGACTGATGACTTGACTGGCATAATAAAAACAGACTATTCGAATGGGGAGTCATGCGTGTATGCGTATTGTACTGTGGCCCAGATCAAATTATCAATGTCACCTTGCATGATTTGTTTAAATATTTTACTACTTGAGCTTTTTAACTGTCCTCACGTGTTTAGGCCATAAAATTTCAAAATCAGTTCTCAACGCATTTTAACAGGTGGACATACAGGTAACGGGTACCTAATTTCTCAAACGCATTTTAAAACAATAGCAGATTATGACACAGTCAATGACTAAGTGACAAGAGAGGATGCCCCCCACGATGGCTTGCTCTAAATAAAACAAGCCGCAGTTCTGATTTCGCTGTTGCAAAAATAAAGCCAACGTCAAGAAGATAGAAGGTGACAGTAAAACTTGCAGGTATGCAAAATTGTTTTCGGTGATTAACCGTTCTTTACAGCGAATCATGCGTGCAAGGGTGATTAGCTTAACTGATATGAAAAATCAGCGGGGATGATTGAGTCAATTCAAAAAGTGTACTTTAAGTCACTCGCTGAAATTTTGTATGGTCAGTGAGAACTGCGGATTGCTTCACTTCCGACCTTGGTGGCCTGCTTACATGATTAGTTCGCACTTTGTGCAATCCTCTGTGTCTTAGCATTCTCCGTAACCGTAAATCAGCAACATTTCATCAATCTTGTTTTTCCTTCTTTTAATGCGCTTACTCTCTGTCAGTACATTTGACATTAAGATGCAGAGAGAAATATATAATTAAATTAATATTAATCGTAAAAAAGGGAACAATTCACGCTTCTCAGCATAAGTATATGCCCACTTCAACTCGTCTTGTGTGGCTTTTTGATGGGTGACGTTGCTCTTGCAAAATGTGCAACATGACTTTTTATCCTTCTCGAAAAAAAATTGGTCCCTTGTTGAACATGCTCATCTTCACCTTTTCCATTTTAGCAACACACGCATAAGCATAAAAAATGTTTGCCATGTCAAAAGTTGCAGCATGCGCATTATCATCATGTAAACTTTATTTTGCCTTTGTGCACTTCATCATGTGTCATTTAAATTGCGGTCAACGAGTAAAGTGCGAGCATAAAAGCAAAAGGTGAGCTACTTGATGAAAATAGCAATGTGGAGAAGATGTGCAATTTTTTTGCTGCCTTTTACCTCTCACTTTTGTAGATATTGAATTTAGTCAAAAGCCCATAAATTTACAGATTTAATCATGAGAAAATAATGCACTTGGTTCAATATTAATTGATTAGAATGACAGATAAATGGGTAGTAATATGGAGGCAGTACAGTATCAAAAGAGAACACTTTAAGTTGTCACCTGTTATACCTTTCTTGAGTATTATGCAATCAAGCACATAACATCAGCATCAAGTATGAGATAATGTGTGTGACCTTCATAATAGTTAGCGTTATCATCAGAGATGCAATATAAAATGCACTTGTGTGTGCACAATTTTCCCTAATCTTGACCAGCTTTTGATAGTCTGCTGCTAATTTGGCTCTTTAATCAACTCCGTACAAAATGGATAAATGGTAATAATGCTCAGTAAATGTGAAAACTATTACGTTGATGTACTAATGATAATGAATGATTATTATTGGAACTGCACGATGAAGCTATTTCCTACCACCACAAAAATGCTCACTAAACGCTAATCACACTGCTTGATTGATTATCTTAATCCATAAACCATGCAAATAACCGCAGCAAAAGCTAGCAGATTTTTGACTACTGATAACTACTACTGATCTTGATTTTGAATTTTTTTAAACATTACTATTATGGCATATTATAGTAAATGATGATTTCAAGATTGCATAAATTGTACAAAGAATCTTGACATGATTCCAATCGTTTTGAGCAATTCGTTCTAAGGGATTATTTCCAATTTTGGGAAATTTGTCGTGAACTTGCAATTTTCCTCAAGGGTACTACAGTTCAGTGCTTACCATGCCCTCTGCTCCCTTTAATGCTTGCAGACAGCAGTTCTCTGTGCCAAATATGTCTTCTGAGAAAATGCGTCTTTATTTTGCATTCTTGGTCTACTTTGTATTTTTTGTTTCGGTGATCTAGATTTTTTGGGTAATATGGGCTGACCGGATAAATCAAATTGCCAATTTTGCATTCAAAAACCAAAAGGGTGCGTGTCCTTATAATAGTATCTGATTGATCAGCCCAAGAATAAAAAAAGATCAGAGATTTTTTAGGGTCCTCCCTTCCCTTCTAGTACTTATTTTTGGTGACCGCAAGCCATTAAATATTGCATAATGCATGTAGGGTAGAGTAGTAGCATATGTGCAAGATGAATATCTCGCAAAATCATCCAAAATAACTGTGTTCTGCATTATTTTTGGACGTTCTTAAAACAAAGCTTTTATTCACTGACCACAATGGCCACTGACTGTGTGCACATTGATATGAATCAATATTTCTTAATTTTCTTATCATCACGACAAATACTGTATGGATAGTTGCGTAATTACATGGTTAAGGTTAAGATTTTGAGATCAATATTTCTTCGGGGAAGGTATTTGTGCTGCTGTAATCTAATGATGGATCTGGATTTGAAGTTCAAAGCGATAAGAATAAGGTTTTAATTTGGAATTGTTGGAGATTGCAATAAGGTGGCATTGAATTTTTCTGATTTAAAATATAAAACTGTATGACTTCCAATACCATTCATCTATTTTTACTTTTCATGTGGAATCCCAATTCAAATAGATGGTATCATGTTAACTTTTGTAGTAGAAATCTAAGAAAAAATGACTAATCTTCAAACTGTCTCTATATGAGTCATAACAGAAATAATTTGATAACCGTAACCGATAGTTCAGATGAAATTGATAGTCCTATAAACCTGCAGATAATTATTCTTTTGACATGATTGTACACAAATATCCCTTGTAAATCTATCTATTTTTTTTATAAATAGTGTTCACATTCACATTTAAAATGAGCTTGATACGCTTGACACAATTCTAAAAAGAAGGAGAGAGAAAAGAGAGGAATGAATTTTATTTCATTTCATTAATTTTTTTAAAGGCTGACTTTTGTTTGTGTAGGCAAAGTCGTAAAAACATTTGGAGGATGTAATTTAATTAAAGGCGCAAGCTGCAAGCTTGTAAGCTTGTTTCTTTACACAAAAACAGATAAAAATGTGCATACAACATCATATGGGAGAAAATCTAATAATTTTTAATAGAAAAAGTGTGCACTGTGTAGGCCAGAAGAAACAAGACATGCAAATGCAAATAATGAGACAGACATGTGCCGACCTTGCTAAAAATATTTATTTTGTTAAATGCATCTTCTTTTTTACGTGTGATTAAATTAAGGTAAAGTGTCTACTTAGCATGAAAATTGTTTTGTGAGTATACACTCGTTAGAAAATATGGACTCTTTGGTTAAGATTAATGGTATGGTCTTTGGCATGATTAGGATAACTATAGAATAGGCAGCTATTACAGGATGAGATAATCAATGATCCTTGTCTGTTACATAAAGTGGTCGTGTATTCTACTTTTTTTCAAGTAATTTGTGTACTTTAGAAGAAGAAGATGCACCTTGCACATTCATTTTTTTTTTTAAAAAAAAGCGTCTTCCTTTCTTGTTATGTAATTTGGCTTGTGCTCTATTTACAAAAGCCATACTTTTGCAGCTCCAATTTCACCTGTCATTTCTAGCTAAAGATATGGACATGGGTAATAATGATAAAACGGTTATTTATGATAAATGCCTATAGTTTAGTACAATTTAAGTTTAAAGTTTACAAAAAATATTTTTATGCACTTTATCTCTAGCTAGTGATCTGAAACTGTCAATTTTTTAGGATAATAAATTAGTTTATAATGAAGAGCACCGTAGTAATGTTTGACATTGGTGATCAATGAGCATAAAATGTTCCCTAAACTGAATTATTAGGTCAGAGTCATTCCCTGCAAAGCAAAATATATTGGCCTAAGCACATTATTATTGGCGTATGATCATGGTTATTAGATCAACTTTGTTTATAAAGTTCTGTTGCACTTCATTTATCAAATGCTAAGATGAGAGGGTGTGTGGACGTGGATTATGGATACTTTGTGTCATGTCAAGTCCAAGTGATTATCATATAACCCTCTATTTTCTCACTAACGAAGAGTTCCCCGACCTTGAAGTAATTTTTTTTAAAGTACTGCAATCTAGCTATAAGTAGACTTGCTATATACTCCTCCAGAAAAAGTGTCCCATGGTTAACCTTTTGTATGTGTGATGATGAGACACTGGCCGTTAGACTTCTGATGGGAATACTACACGCTTTGAGCTACATAACGGGTGTCTTATGTGAACCAACTTAATTTGTCATTCAGTTAATTAGTTTTTGCTACAGACCACACAAATCCAGTTTAAACTTGTAATGGACACACTTAAGTCACACATTAGCTTAAACAAATTGCTGGTCATCTAATAAAAAAGCGCAAAGACAAGTTATTTATATGTGTTGATAAGCCAAGACAAGTATGCATATCTTGAGAATTGAAGATGGTTATCTTGACTTTTAGCTACTGCTTATCACAAATCAGCACATTTACAATATTTTGAATGCTTGATAGCCAAGCCATCGCCTGTAGCCCAACCCAACTTATAATGCACCATATATATTTGTCGATGACAAGCCTTCTTTGAAGGATATACTACTATTTAATAAACTATTTTACTAGTAGCAGTAATTAACTAGTAAATTAGTGCAGGTAGACACACTCTCAAAGGTTGTTCGCCTTCTACAAAAGAACCCTGGTGCCTCCGCTAATTAAAGAGCAAAAGACAACAAAAACGTCTAGAAAAGAAACAATTGCAAGGACTGTAGAGTGAACGCTAGATATAATTCTACTCATGAAAGCGTTATGCGACGAAGACCTACGAATGAATTAAATACAAATGTGCAAATAAATTAATATAACATACAGCAACTTAAACAATGTCAACTTAAAAAAACGAAATAATTTACAAAACAAAACACAAAAACAACAAGAAACACTCTATACCTATTAGCATTATTGCCTTGTGCGTACAAATAAATATATCAGAATAGCAGATCAAGATTAATACACTGCAATTATTTAGTTTATTTTATTAGGTAGACCACTAGCATGTCATGCGTAAACTAATGCAGTGTTCATGTAGAAAATAAAATTAAACATTGCGTCATCTTCCTTCCATCTCGGCATCGCCATCATCAGCATAAACACAAGGCACTTTTAAGAT
The DNA here is from genome assembly GCA_029691765.1 of Entomobrya proxima. Classification (NCBI taxonomy): domain Eukaryota; kingdom Metazoa; phylum Arthropoda; class Collembola; order Entomobryomorpha; family Entomobryidae; genus Entomobrya; species Entomobrya proxima. The sequence continues at coordinate 2,551,187 of CM056168.1, forward strand.
AACAAGGGAATAACGCACGCCTATTTGTACACAACTTGTAACATAATTTTCTGCACTGCCCGATAACATTTTTCTACGTGCTCCTTCTTCTTTCTCTCTTTCGCGTTGTTATATATCCTCCCCCCAAGTCAATTAAGTTGACGTTTGCCTAACAAAAACAGTAAACAAAACAGATATACATTAAAAAATTAAGTCACGTGCAGCGCGTCAGCTCTGCGTACAATAGGTGATAAATGCAAAAACAAATCAAGGCACAAAGATTTTCAAAATGCACATAAATTGTGGGATTATAAGAGAATGACAGAAAGAAAATGGACTTGTGCATGTTTCCGCATACCCCCTTCGCATCATCATTGAGAGTGACTTTGTTGTTACACTTTATACCTTGTGTTGTGTTTCTTAAGTGCTTTTAACTTGTCAGTCTACCGAAGCAATTTGCAAATTGCAAAAATATATCTACGCATGTCCGTCCCTTTTCCTTATAAATAAAAGCATATCGAAATAGCAAGCTATTCAAAATCAGCAAGGCATACTTACGCATTTATACTTAATATACTTAGCCATTACAAGTATATTATGATTCAGCACTTTGCTGTCTGCTCTGTTGATGATGTCACAAGTCAAAGTCTTCCTCGACCAGAGTCATTTTCATTTTTGCTGCTGCTGTGTAAAGCATAGCTCAAGGTAATTGATCAATTTCGTTTCTATGTCCTACTACTCCCTCTACCAAACAACCGCACTTTTGATTTTCATATTATGCAAAGTATACTAAAGCAAAAAGGATAATTAGTTGTCATCCTGTTTTCAAGCCGGAGCACTCCCTCCTCATTTTATTATGGAAGCAGCGCAGCAGAACTAATGTCTCTTTGATTGGTTTCCACTTGGATAACTTGTCCCAATGCACCTTTGAATTTGTCTTGATTCGTTCCTCACTTCCACTTGTACTTGCATATGCAATTAAGCTTAAAAAATTAATTAGTTTGTTACAAGTTCCTACCTAGATATTATAAGATCAGTCAAAACAAGTAGACCATCTGTAGCACCGAGGACACTTGCGTCATGTTTGATGAGGTTACTTGAAATTAAAATGTTTTAAAGTGTTTAATATTTTAATTACCAATCATGATACTAATTGCATAAACGAATTGATACAGAGGATAATATTTTTGGTAGTTTGGAATAGCACATATTTTATCAATCTTGCAAAAATCGTAAAACTTCCTTGATAAATTATATGCATAGTCATTATAACAAGTCAATAGTGCGTTTTTTATCGCAATCAATAACTTTTTTGAAATTTGATATTTTCATCATCTTTCTCAATAATCCTTAAAAAGGAATTGTGCTAATAATGATGACTTGCATGTTTTGACATTCTCAATGGGAAGATCGTGAGTAAGTTTTGAGCACGCTCTGTGTTCTGTTTGTGTTTCTATCTTTCTTCTGGTGCCTTTTGACCTTTTTCGTGTATTTCTCCTAAAATGCAGTTCCCTTTTTTTAAATAATAACTTCTCCAAACCAAAAAACTGCCAACTGCACAGTGCATTCATTTTTTTAAAAAGCAAATGTTGCATGTAATTTATTTATAGCAAAATTGATAGATAGTTTGGCTTTACCAACAACAGAATTAAGTGCTTGGGTAATAGGTATATTTACTAGTTTTGACAAGGCGTTGTTAGTTCATTGACTAAAAAAATTGAGCTGTTTGCTAGCGTTAATTTCTAGCACGTTTTTATTCTTCTGGGTCACGAAATACTTTAGGGAGGAGGAGGAACACCAAAAAAATGGCTGGCTTATATTGCATTGCAAAGAGGGGGTGGGGTATAGGGAATCTTATTTTGTTTTACTGTCTTGTTCTCCCTATTTCATAACACATTTCTGTGGGAAACAGTTTAAAAAACTGCGAATTTGTGGTGTTCTACCTATTTTGTACAATGTTCATTTTAAGCTGTTACATAATCCAACATCCCAGAATCCCAGAAAAATGTTTTGCGTGTTCCTGGTTTTTGCGAGAGCATAACATCCTTATTCTCTATTCGCCTACTTCCATACAGCTCTCATCCACCAGATTAATTGAGGGTGAATGGAGCTTTTAAATATTAGGTACAACTAAAGTAGGTATTCCTCAAACTCTCCTGTTCCGTTTTTGAAAAAACGCTTTTCAAAACGCCACGATAAATTACATAACTTTTGGCCATTCTGTCAATTTAGATTTATGCAGCTGGCCTAGAGAGGTATTATTGCAGTTCAGTAAGAATGTAAAGCACGCATTGCTGACTGCTGACACAAATAAATCATAGATCGAATTGCAGCATAATATTTCCATGAACAAATAATCCAACATTGTTTTAAACCTAGAATTCCACTTTGTCAAGTTGCTTTTAAGTTAAACGTAGTAAATCACCGAGTTTTCTAACTTTTCACGTGTTTGTAATAACCTGCAGGTCTGCTGGTCTAGTGCCTTGTTTGCCCACTTGATGAATCGATGAAAGGCATGGCAGATAATTGCCAGAGAGCCAGCACATATAAACGCAATCAACAACAATGCGTTTTCGCTCTTACTTACACGTTTGCCATTTATTGTTGAACAGGCCTTTGGCCTTTCGCACATTCATTATACTTTACTATCACCATTTCCCATTCGTTATCCCAAGTCAACAAAGCTTCAAAAGCTTTGTCTTTCCGGCTTTCTATATTACATTGGCTCGAATGGCTATGTGCATTTTTGGATTATTTGGATAAAAACTTTAAGTGTACATATTCATAATCCAATTGTCACGTATGCATGACAAGCCATGATGATGATGAATGAAGCAATATCAAAATATTATTTTTAGTTACGTGTACATGTATAGCCATTTTATTAACATTTGACATGTAAATAAGTGTATCAAGTAATCACGCGGAGCTTTTAACATTTTATGATTTCATATTGGCTGATTGAAAGGAAAGAGATAGGTGATTGATGAGTAGAGGCAAAAGTAAAGTAATCAAATTATATACCTACTCTATACAGTTTGCCAGTTGTCGTGAGGTATTGTTAGCACAATGCTTTGAGTATTATCATCAGCTCATGTATCACAAAATGTAATCTTGTAAAAAGCCAGCATTATTACTGTTTTGTAGCATGCCACACATTTTCCTTTTTTTATTACCTCCGTGTCCGCCGCAGCAGCAGCCAAGTTTAAAGTTTGTTTCCGCTAAAATTCGTGAATGCAACTAGCCTCCCCGCATTTGATTGTACGGTTCAAAGCCTGCAAAGCCATTTTTCCCATGAAAATTAGTGAAAACAAGCAATTTTGGTTTAATAGGCCCGCACGCAGTAGATCATGATGACATGCTGCAAAACTGTTGACTGCCATGCCTAACTGCATTAGAAGCAAAATCTTGCAAAATATATTGAATGGTCAATGTACTTTTTATTTCTCAGATTATAAAAACTTTTTTCTTAAAATTCTACTCACGGACCTTTGTCTCACCTTGGTCGTTTGGCGTGTCACACACACACTTACAGCTCTGCTGAGTGAATATCAATCAGTAAAGTGATTACCAAAGCGGATAACAAACACACGAGATATGTCTTTCCTGTGCTGTAACTTCCTTTATTTATCTTCCCAGAAAAGGAGAAGTTCAATAATAATATAAGCTTGACCGGTCAGCAATAGACTGATAGCTTGATGATGGTGTCTTTTGGCTTGGCTCCATTTAACTTTACTGCAGGCGCGTTTATGAGTGCGCCTTGCACAGGAAATTAGCCTACACGCCCTCTACTCATATTTGTAATGTGTTGAAATTAAGGAAACTTTCGAAAAATAGTTTTCCGATGATTTTTTTATTTTTGTAGTAGACTTGGCTGTCAAATTGGTTGACAGTGTAATCTCACATTTTTGCTAAGCGTTGACGCAAATCTTGACAAAAATATGTCTGTAGGGAAATGCACTTTCGACAGATTAGAATCCTAATAAACCATCTGAATTGAATCTACCTCAAATAACTTAAAATGCAAGGATGCCATTTTGCTTGATAGTTGTCAATCAATGACCCGGGTGCAAACAAAAATTACCGTTCTCAACCTCTCCGCCACACAACATTGACCATTAAAAATCGTTGAATTGACATTGAGAATTGTCTTTTAATTGCTCATCTTTGATTGCATCATGTCAACAAGCATAAACACAATTAAATTGTACGTGCGTATCACGCACAACTCAACTAAGCCATTGTGTTTGCGGTGTGTGTACTTAAAAATCTAAGCATGTACTTATTATTATCATCTTCCACGTAGGTAATAATTATTTTGACAAAGGCAATGCCTCCTTTGCAGCAGCAGTGAAAGGACTTTTTGAATTAACTTGTTTTTAATTATCTTTAATGATATTTTAGTAAATGTGTAGTTAGCAGAGTAATTATAACGGTTTTGTGTTGTGTGGCAGTTGGAAGTTTGCTCTGCTCACGCGTGACATTCTCAAGCAGGAGCAATAATGGAACAAAGTACAAAAAAGCTTGTACCTTGTGCAGTGTACAGATTCCACATTAAATATTATGATTTTTGTGTGTGTGAATGCCTATCCTTTACCTAAATGAGATTCATAGCCTAATTAGTAATGACAAAATGCTACAACCAAAGAATATTTTTTTGATGTGACCGTTTTTGTACTTTTGCACATGACGCCATTCGTGCCATCTCCGAAATGTATTTTTAGCACTTTGCATATTACGTATAAAATGTCATCGTCCACTGAATTCATTCCCGTTTTGGAGTGTGCGATTGCGTCAATTTGTGTAAATTGAGAGTGACCATTAAAGTGCAGAGGAAAAAATAAACATGAATACTAAAATATTTAATTGTTTCGTGTGAAATGCAGTAGCCCAAAAATAGCACAAGTAAAAAATATAATTTCCGATAAAACGGTTATTTATCATTTTGTATATTTGCAACTGACAACATATCATTCTTAGAATTCTGTTTTTGGAAATAATAACCATTGAATTTAATCGATTAATGAAAAAATACCGTGTATGGCCCTTTGACAAATTGTCTTCAGACTTTAGAAAAAAGGGAAAGCGAAAAAATGCTCAGATGTCAAAGATGAGATTTCGAAAATTTTCAACGCTTTTTTAGGGCGGAATGTAAAGAACGCTAACGGATCGTTCTATAAAATGCAAATCGCAAATTATACGTTTTTCTACAGAATGACAAATAGATCATGGACTAATGGACAGTTACCAGATGTACATTTATTATGAAATCATTATCGACCAAAGATATTTCAATCAATAAAGCTTTTCTGATCAAGTTTCAGATAAACTGACCATCTTGCTGTTCGATTGTGTCGCAATATTCGCATTAAATAATCTATAAATTCTACATATTATCCGCTTGTGTGCTTGTGTCTGCTGATCCTCATCATCGTCCTCTCTCTTTTCTTTTCACTGCCCCAAATATTGTCTCTGCTTCTATTATCATCTTTGCCATTGCACTCCTTAAGGAATTTCCATTTCAATTCACAGCATCATCACAAAAGAACGCATAATGGCAGAAACAAGAATAGAATGATAATTAATTCGAGCAAAGAGGCAACCCATCATTAAACAGATATATACGAGCACTTTCAAAAAAAATCAAAGCCCAGCTGGGCCGGTGGAATCATTATTTCACCGTTGCAGAGCAGCCGCTATATACAATATGCGGCAGTTTTTAATAAAAGAATAAGTTTTAGAACTGTTACCTCCTTCTGTGATCGACTATATGCAATCCCTCCTCGAGTGATTCAAAAGTTGCATTTTTTTGTTTTCAAGTTTTACTGCATTCATAATGCCATATAGCCTTTATAGCTTTTAAGAACAATTTTTGGATAATAATAATCCATGTGTGTATTCGCCCGTGGTTCATTTTCATATTCTTTTCCACTGACCAGCTTTATTTCCTAACGTGTGCATTAATGAACCAGAGTGGAGATTTGCAACAATGCAACAAATGAACCACTTATGCAACAAAAATGTGCGCTTATCTATGTATATGGTGTGTAATGCGAGATGTTGACAATTTTATTTGGGAGAATGACCACCATTTAAATTTATTATTATCTCACACTGTATAGCTCGCATCTATTTCATTGTCATTTGATAGCAGATAAAAAACTGAAATATGGTCTATATGAATCATTAGAGTGCAAACTGTGTCTATGCAATAAAATGGTGATGATAAGTTGTAAATGTCGGTGTGTTTTACAAGGTGATGAAATGATTATACATTTTGTTTATTGGAAAACGGTAAACTTTTTTAGTGCATCATTTATAATTCATGAAAAGGTGTTGCTTTTTGGATTTTGAAACCAGAACAGAAAGTTGTAAAATTGGACTTGCGGAAAATAGAGGGTTTTATAGTGACCACTAAACGTTTACATTGAGCCATTAAGTTTGGTTAATTCAAACTAACCATAATTGCAAGAAGGTATCATATTTTTTTTTTTAAAATTGACATGAGGATGTACTGCATATAGTTATTACGTAGCTGAGCATAGTGAAGCTAGTATTGAGATTGTCATGTTTGTCCGTCTGTGTGTGTGTGTGTGTGAGCACGATACAGGTCAGACGGTTTATCAGAATGACACCAAACTTGGTACAGTGATTCATGGGGTCATCAGGAGGAACCCTATTGATTTTGAACCTGATCGGTCATCCCCCTGGGGTAATAGGGAGAGGTAACCCTCCTGATCATATGCTTAGTCAGAATCGCACCAAATTTGGTATCTTGATTTATTGTGCCATCGTAAGGAACCCTATTGATTTTGAACCTGATTGGTTGTCCCCCTGGGGTATTAGGGGGTGGTAACCCTCCTAACCATAAAACTAGTCAGAATCACACCAAATTTGGTACAGTGATTCATTGGGTCATGAGAAATAGCCCTATTGATTTTGAATATGATTGGTCGTCCCCCTGGGGTAATAGGGGGAGGTAACCCCTCGGACCATAAAACTTGGTCAGAATCGCACCAAATTTGGTACATTGATTCATTGGGTCATGAGAAATAATCCTATGACTTTTAACCTGATTTCTCATCCCCCTGGGGTAGTATGGTGAATGGAGTCAGAGAATCAGACAGACAGACATCCATTTGGCTCAGCTACGTATTTCAAATGATCATTAAATCGGTTTATTGAATCTAAACAATGCTTCGAAGACGGATTAGACTACATCTAGTACAATTGGAGTTATGCAGCGATGGTAGTGTATTCAAAAGCAATGCCATAATGCAGACGACTCACTTTTCCGCTTGAAATTTTTGTACCGCAAAAGTCGTGACTACGAGTTTGGATTTAATTTTGCTAAATTGAATGATACATTTATAACACGAGCTAAATTTTATTCATGATCACGCGAAACAAACAAGAAGACATGATCTTCCTCGTAATAATAATGATATGTAATATCATATGGTACTATAATTTCATGTTATTCAATATTCAATATTGCGTCAGATTACTGACCACTCTTGAGTTTAGGTTAAGACAAACAAACTGTTATAAATTACTTTGCTGATTGCTTAATAACAGACAAAATATTTTCATTTGAATGTTTATCTTTGTTTTGAAAATATTTTTCGCTTGTTAATAAAAAGTGTTAGCCAATAATTTTAGATTCAAATTTCATATCAGTTTTGGATTGCGACAGGAATATTTACATTTTATTGATTTTGGCAAACAATTCATTGGAAAATAGTTTAAGTTAGAGTACTACCAAAATATTTTGGTTAAACGTGGCGATAAGGAAATCTACCAGATTGGCTTGTGCTACAGTTCCATTCTAACTGCATATGTGATGGTTGCTTTTAAAGCTGTAGTCATTATAAACGTTTCACCTTCTTCAGCATTTATCTTAAAACCCACATAAACTTCCGTCAGTTAAAAAAATATATAAAATCAACGTAAACAATGTTTAAACATTACATCACCTTCAAACAATGAAATATATTCGCATGATCTTCACTTGTCCTCAAAAATTATTTGAAATATTGCAATTTTTCGCGGAAATGTTAGAGTTGAAAGGGAAAGGATAGTTTTGAAAATCCAAAGACAAACGAAACCTTATGCAATTGAGGTTGAGCATCAAAATATTTATGGTCAAAAACTCCAAGGTCAGAAAACAGCACTTCTTGTATATTAATAAATGTCATGTCATCTTAAAGCGCAACGAAAAACGGAAAGTTTTAAGGGACAAGGGATTCTAAGCAGTAGGCTCCCTAGCTATGAGAAGGCGTTACTAATACATAAATTGCCTAAATGAAATGCAGCAGTAGTTGGTAACATTTTACCAACTCTACATATTGCCTTGTCTGTTATGTTGCGGTTTTTGCAAATTCGGCACACGATGATAACATGAAAAAATATTCATAGTAGAAAATGGGTACATTTTTTCAATGTAATATTAGCTGTGATCTGAGACGAATCATCTTGACAGGGCAAAGCGTATCCGAAATATTTATGAATGGTTGGTGGTTCTGTGTGTGCATTCTCTGAATTGCTCCCAATAACATACTTTCATGTATGTTGTGTACTTTTTTATGCAAAAAAATCACTTAAAAAGGCTTCCCTAAAAACTTGATATACTTCCACAAAAGATTGCAATATAAACTAAAGTAAAAAATAAGGTGCTCTTTATATGCAAGTATAATGTAAACATTACTTTTTTGTTTGTTAGCATGACGCAAACAATTTGCCAGTTTTTACTAATATATCTTGCCATGACACAATTTTTATGGAAAAATGACAACCAGAATTTGCGTAGAGAAACGGGACATAGACATACTTTTGAGCAAACAACAATAAAAGTCCACTTTCGCTACTAATTCTGTGAGCTTCTTTGAAATCTGATTTGCATAAAAATAGGTTCATTCAAGTATAAAATGCATGTGTACTTATAAGAACAAAATGTGAGCACAATTAAAATCCGAATTTTATAGAAACAATTTTGCTTAGTGGTTTATAAAATTAGGTCTTTGCAAATGAGAATTTTAAATGTTTCTGGTTTACATTACATTGTGAGATGAAACCGGAAATTCGTGCAGTGCAAAAGCTAGTTGAAGTCCTTAAATTATCAGTATATAAAGCTGTTTAGATGTAGACATTTTTGGCTTAAAGCTGTTTTTAAAAATGTTAATGAATAGATGTTCTCTACACTTTATTTCATCCCATTTACCATTTCAATATTTTCAATTAATCATTTGAATTGAAACTTTTGAAAACTCAAACATTCAAATGAAGTCTGCATTTGATGGTAATGATAAATAAAGAACTGAGAAGACCACTACTAGTGGTCCACTAGAAATATCAAAGGTGTAATACATTGATTGAAGTATTTATTTGATAAAGATGGACCACTACATAGAATGTTTGTTACTGAAAGCGCTGCTTTGATATTACGCAGAATTCAAAAGGGATAATAAGCTGTTCATTGTTAAGTCATTACATTTCGGAAAATCAACTAACATTTTAAGTATACATATAAATAAGTAGTCAAAAGATGTCTATCAAAGTAGTCTGTCATATTCATTCAAATATACTGCATTTGATACATCTAATTAAGTTAAGTTGGTAGTTGTTCGCTAATTGTAATCAATGGAATATGTTATCATCTTAGTTTTAGAGGTATATAGATATGTAATTTTACTCGAATCGTATCTCCGTTATTTACAGTCACAAATTATTCTAATCTACCTGTTCACACAACCCCACAAGTACACAAAAAAGTTTATACAACGTTAAAGTGCAAAAGTCAAACTAACTGAAAGTTTCGAAAAAATGTCAACGTCAACAGCACTTGTAAATCTAATTATTACAACTCTTCCTATCAGTAGTTTAAAAGATTCCTTTAACCATTTAGAATTAGAATCCTTATCCTGAATTCTTACCAAACATAATCAATTGCGCGTGTGGTTTAATTGCGCTTTTCAAGCACTAAAATCCGAAATAGTAACAGCCACGCACGGCGCAACAAATAGAGCAGAGCAAAAAAACTTAATGGAAATGGTCAGACACTCAACTCAAGCGCAGACTTTATCACCTCATTAAATACTTACCTTAAAAAGTATATTAGTCCACTCTGTGGTTAAAAATGGTTACACATTTTTTTGCTATCATTTAGTGGGTCTAATTATGACCACCATCATCACCATCCTTCACACACACGACATTAAAACATCACGTCTGCGTCAATTTTTGATACAATTCTGTCATGCATGACTTTTCTTCATCGTACCAAAGCAAAGCATTAAAACTCCAACATGTATCCTTTCTTTCTAGCTATTTAAGCATGCAATTTGATATCCTTCGCAAAAGCTTCCACATTTTGAAAAAATCTCTTTGTTTTACAATTTTGGTTAAACACCTACCTTAAAACACGCACGGAAGAGATATGTATGTGTAATGTGTAAGGTCGACCAATTTGGTACTAGGCATGTATTCATTTTGAAAAAAAATGCAAATTCATTTCCTCAAGGCTAATACCAACTTACATATTTTTTCCTTAATTACAATTCTTAATGCTAATTAACCCTCTTAATATATTTTTTCCTTCCAACCAGGATCACATTCACGAGGTGTTGGACAAATGGGACCAGATAGACGACGAGATCTGGGCGAAGGTCATAGTGTTCGAGAGGAATCGTCGCGTTGCCAAAGCCTACGCTCGCGTGCCCGTGCTTACAGTAAACGGCTCAAGTGAAGGCTTTGACGGTTTTCGGATAGGTTTAAATGGATTCGAGAATCCTCACAGGGACAGTAAAACGGAAGATATACTGCGACATGTAGGACACGGAATTAAGATCAAGATGGATGAGCAAGGGAACATACTGATTAAGCGTGTTTCCAAGAATCCAGTCTATGTTAAAGCTTGTGCCGAGGAGAATGCCATTTCTAACGATATCTCCAAACTGTCAAATGGGGCACTTGAAGCAGATAAACCACTCAAGGTAAAAAGCCATTCTTAAAGGAACTTCATTAAATTATAGAGAGAGTAATCCGGTGAACAATAATATATAAATCCTAAGTAATTAACCAGTTTATTACCCAGCCTCTCATTATTGTGTGTACTTTGAAGAAAAATAAGTCGTGCAACGGTATTAAAAAATCTATACCATGCGTGCAAGGTCGCTACTTGAATACTTACATTTGCATAAAGCTTAATTTCAAGTGCTTGCAGTAATCTCAAACAAGGCCATGTTTTTCAGTTGGATCGAATCGCTCAATTGAATTTTTACATGCGTTTCCCTAATGAATGGAGGGAGTTCCTGTTCCTTTACCCAACCCAGACAGGAATAAGATCTTCTGGATCTTTATAATACTATTGAGCATACATACGTCATCGGAACAATGTTATGGCAAATCGATTGAGTTCACGACAAATCTAGCAAAGAAATATAAGTCTGGGAATGCTAGAAAGTGGCGTGCAACTGTTATTTTTAGCTTTCCAAAATGCTAAATACCTTTGATTTCCAAGCATAGTTTTACTTGGCTAAATAGTTTGCGGGTTTACAATCCATTGTACTAAACTGCACTAGAAACCGACTTGAAACCACACCCTGTTCCAACATCTGGACCGAAAATGGAGAAAATTTGAAAAAAATGCCCACATAAAATGATAAGAGATTCCATTTTTATAGCTGGGAGGGCTACTGTACTGTTGCTAAAGACGGCTGGAGCCAATTTATGTCGCCCGAAGATAATAATTACTTAGTACCTCTGTCACCCGGTTTTAATACCTTTTATAAAACAAGAATGCAGTTTACCAAGTTAGATAGCAAGTCTAATGAGCCATTATCGCAGTTACATAAGTGGACTATTTATGTGGAATTATCTAACCAAGTTATTCCAGAGTGCCCGCAGCACTAGCCTACTTTTTCATACACTTTGGAAAGGTCTGGATAACGCTTGACCTTCAGACACTTGCAATGTTCAGCCTACTTTTTTATAAAAAAACAAAAGCGTGATCTCGATCTGGAACTTGTCCATCCTTTGACGATGAGTTTGGTCCGCGCTGTTGGAATCTATTGTCCAAAAAGCATGCTATGTACGGTCTAATGAGCAACCTCATGAATTTTATGCTAATTCATCATTACCCAACTAAGTCATCTCATCACATTTGATTTTGGCCAGCATTTGGATGGATGACAGAGGTTTTAATTAAAATAAATTAGATTTATATGTATGGCCATAATAACAATAAAGATTTCAGGTAAAAACATTGATTTTTTGGCTTTCTATTGTACTTGCTCAACAGCAAAATGAATTCCATTTCCATACAAGGTTTCTACACGTTTAGAATAAGGAGACCAATTAAAGGTTTGAATTTTAAGGCAGAAACTGTGAGATGGCACATTTTACAAAGTTTGGGTGTGGCTCTTGTATCATGAGCGCCACTGCTGACACAAAATAGTGCAAAAAACTTAAATAAAAAACTTGTTAATGCAAAGAAGATGATATCTAGTCACATTGTTAGCGCATGACTGATTACTAATTGTTCCAAACCGTCCTCACTCTCTCTTGTCACATTCTTCCTTATCCAGCCTTGTTAACATTTTTCTATATATTTTTTAAAATTTGCAGCTATTCGATATCAAGAAATTCGCTTCCAACGTTAGCCGCGAACTCCGCAGAGCATATCCAGATCGTCGCAAGCTGGAAATAGAGTGCGTCACCGCAGTCTCCTTTGTCAAGCAGGAGAACCAACTGTTGGACTGTCCCTGTTGGATCATGATCCTCAATCTTGTGGCCATGGACATGCTCAAGGCGAAGATTCCTCCAGTTCGCAGTCCACAGCCTAATGGGGCAATGAGTCCAACCGGAGTTGGTGACAGAATGGCCATGCACATGCTTCCAGGGGCGGCAGAAGGCATGTTACCCACTGGTCAAGGAGGAGGAGGACGAGGACAAACGGATATAAGAAACAGACCGAAAATCCCATTGCCACGGGATGATGATGATGATCCTTACAGTATGGTCACCGGACAGAAGAATGGCAGAGGGGGAGACAAGCCACCAAAACTTCCTCCCAGAGATTTGAACATTCCCAAGGTACTTTTTAGCACGCGAAAAAAAACAAGTTGAAAGAAAAACTACCGTTTTTTGTCTTTTGTGTGCTTTAGTTTTTACTTTTATCACTGTAATTAATCTACTCCAATGAATCGTGATGACTATTGAATGGGGATGCTATTTTTTACGCATACGCATTTTACAAATGATGCAATGTACGAATAACGGCACTAGACAAACAATGTAGTACAGCTAGCTTACTCGATAAAATGAAAATGAAGGCTGCTGACAGGTTGATCATGTTTCTATTTTCTTCTACCTGTCAATTCCTCAATATTCAGGGATGACGGAGACGGAAACCTTTTCACGTCATAATAATATGCAATGCTGAAGAAAGATAACTGATGATGATGAAACGATACCTTAAAAGCTTTTTTTGTTTAGATATACCTTACAGTTTAGCTTCAGGGGAGTTTTCAAAGGCAAAATTGTCAGTAGGCAGGTTATGCAATTAAATAGGCATGCTTGCAATTTCCAGAGAAGAGAAGTAGAGGAGGTTTGTGTCAAGTTGTGAAAGAAAAGACAAATTCCAAAGAATTTCAATGCAATGCGCGTAGGATTTAAAGTTTTTATGTAACGTCGCGTGTTATTATTAGAGCTAGAATCAATGTCTATGTTTCAGCAAGATCAACAAATCGCTCGCTTTCAGTATGCTTCTTCCAATATCAAATTGTGGATGTGGAAAAATGTTGCTAATGAATTGCTGATGGATTGCTTGACTTGTATTTCTCGACAATAATTAATCATTTTACTTGGTTTCTTGTCCTTTTAGCCGGACTATGACGAATCCATTATGGAAGATCAGGAGCCCAGAATAAAGCCATTTTTCAGCTCATCACGCAACAGTAAAGAGAAAATACAACAGCAAAAGGAGCGCAAATATGGTATACATATTTTAATTGCAGATCAATTTTTTTTTAATTTAAGAAGGCTGAATTTTAAGTTTTTAAAATATAATTTCCCTTAAAAAAGATGACCCTTACTACTGCGGAATGAGAGCCAGAATTCCAGCCTTTGTGCAACGAGCCTTGCCACGGAAGAAGGGTGAAGCGGCGGAAGCCCGCGAGAGAGAGCTTGCTGCAGCAGCTCGCAACGGACATGGAATGCCACCAAATGGCCATCCCATGATGCCCAACGGACATCACATGCCAATGCATCACCCTTCACGATATGGACCCCCAGTGCCAGGCCACCCAATGATGTGGCATGCAAAATCTGTCGACTCTGGAATGGGTACTGATCAGTATCAGAGCAAAATAAAATAAAAATATTCTAGCCTGACCACTGAGAAAAAATTATTTTAAAAAATTTAAAATCCACTCTGGTCAAGGTTAACTCTGGTTTTCATTTTTGGTTTTTTTGCAGCGTCCATCCACTCGAATCCTTATGCTGACCCACACTCCATAAGAAAACCTAATGGTATGCCTGATAAATACACTTGGAATCATACTTTTGAGAGTGGTAAGTTTTCCACTGGTGCCGGAAAACATTGGTCATGAAATTCAACATGCTAAAAAACCGAATCCATTTTTATTTAACTGAAAAATCACACTACTCTGCACCTTTATCATTTTTGCATGGATTCTTTTGACTTTACACTTGTTCAACGTGACCGCTGACCACAAGTTGTGTTCAATTCAACAATGGGATATCAAATGACCAATATGACAGTGATATCTTGTTATCCACTGACGTGTAATTGAGTAGTGGAGTGCATGCCTGCATGAATGACTCAGACGCATGTGGCTTCTGAAACTTAATTAAGTATTCATTGTACATTTTTAAAATATTAATACTTCCTTTTAATAATTTGGGTTCCAAAATATTCTCTGGAACAAACTAATGACTATACTTGGTTAAGGTGACACTGACGCATTTACTCTTACAAACTTGTACACTTTCATTTTAACAGTTTTACACGGGCAACGTTTTTTCTGTAATTTATTTTGACTGACTCAAAATACGAAAATAATTGTACACATAATATATTGTTTAGCCAGTATATATATATAATATTTTTTTAGTAGCGAACTTATTTAAAAGTTTGCTGCTTGCAATCAGCAATCAGCAGCACCTTATAATTAACGTCCTATTTATTTCTCTGTTCCTTTTCATGCAATTCCCTCCTGTGAAGAAACTGAGGAGAGTGAATGGGAAAATTACTGGCAATCATGAGGGCTTCCCGTGAATCTTTTTTTAAAGTTGTAACATAAAAGTAGCTTAGACAGTTCAGTCATATTTTTTAGTTTAGGATTTAGAAATGTTTTAAATATTTTTCATTGAAAAAGTCGATTTCCAGTTTGCCAAAATTGTTTCATAAGTTTGTATGATGTCTCGATATCTTGTTGAATGAGATGATAGTTAGTTTTCAAACGAAACAGCTTTACAGAAATGTCAAGAGATTCACCCGCCCCCACACACCCCCACACAAAGCAGTAAAAGAAAGCCCATCAAAAGCAAGAATTAAACCCTCTAAAACTTATAATCTTTTCTTCTGCTCAGCGGAAACATTTATTAACTTGTTGATAATGTGAGTTCCATTTCTCTGTTTTCAATTTTTTGATCAAAGCTTTTTTATCAGTAAGCTATTATAACCCAATAAGCCAGCCAACTAATTTTGTAAATTTTAAGCTGTTACGTATAATTTTAATAAGTGCTTAATTAATAATTTATTAATAGTCTGCAGTTGGTCCAGTAATAATGTTCCCGCAATGTTGTATTGTCTCTTGTCTCTCTTTCTCTCTTCACATTACTTTGCCCTAAAATGCCCTTTCCTAAATTCCTGCACAATTTTAAACAGTTTTTGGTCACACAATTTACATAATTACCAGACTAACAAAATAAAAGTTTATTTGAAAATATCCTCCAGTTTTATTTCAACTTTGTATATACTTTTTGAAGTAGCTAATCTAAAATATAGAGTTGTTCATTTGAGAAAACATGCCAATGCAAAGACAATTTTACATTTTGAATTTCCAAACCCAAAAAATTAATGCATGTTGCATGCTAAACAATTCCGCTTCCCGATTTCACTTTCCCTTGCAATATTTTTTAGCATGAATTCATACCACACGCACTACGCACCATCTTTCCGCACGCATGATGAAAACGCACACTCAATCAAAACTCAATCAAGCTTTTTATTTTGCTTGCTATGTGCACGTTTAAATAAGTTTGTGTTCGCAATTTCACGTGAGATTTATATTTGAGGTTTATAATTATTTTGTCTTTCTTTTAGCCACTAGGGTTTAATCTTTCTAATATATTTTTTGTATTTTATTTTTTCCCTCTGTATTTGTCCTCTGTAGAGTCGGATTTGAGTGAGTCAATATACGCCCCGATTTATGGCCGATTACCCTTGCCCATGAGAAATCCAAACACATTTGCGCCACAACCTTCTAGAGTTGCTTATGTCGGCGATTGGGAATAAAAATTAATTTTGTGTAAAAAAACTTAAAATTAGACCTTAACTTTTAAGAGAGTGAACAATTTTTTTATATAATTAAATGAATACATAATATAGGCAATAGCAAAAGCAACGCGTTTTACACTTAACCTGTCGGGAAAAATTTACAAAAGTGTCACCTGAAAACAAAAAACGAAACTACAACTTTATCCAAGATAAGTTGTATTTACATTTTTTACTGTAAATATTGTGTATTTTTTTAAAAATTAGACACAGAAAAAGCTCTGCTTCAAAAATGTTATAAAAATTATTGCAACTTTTTGAGCAAGATCAAAACACACCTGAACCGGCCACACTTGTTTGTCGTTTTCGCTGTGTATACAAGAAAGCAAAATTAGTGTATTGAGTGCATGAAGATAAAGCGAGTGAAAGAAATTCTATAATTGTACATTATTATTAATACACAGAATATGCAATATACGTAATTAAAGTTACTGACGTTTATTATCCTTAAATTAATTTACTTTGATTGCCTGTTAACTTTGTACATTGTAAATGATGTAACGTAAGAGTAACGTGCAGTCAACAGAATATTGAAGTACTTATTGGTTTCCCGTTGTACATTATAGTTTTTTATATTGTAATTATGATAATGCACTCACTGAGCTCTATGTAATTTTTTGGTGTTGCTAGCTAAAAAGGCCAAGTCAGTTGAAGGCGAAATATGTTTTACGTGAAAAAATATATAAGACAGGTGAATGGCAATGCTCTCCCCGCGGGTTAGGAATACAATCAATAATAGCTTATTACAATATAGCTGCTAATATAGAATTTACACTTAGGTTATATAAGCCCTGTAAACCTTACCGGGAATATGGAATCACCGTTAAATTTCCAGTGTCCACGTTTAAAAAACAGGTCATGACCGTTACTGTATCGAGTAAAGTAGGAAATGCGTAGTATTTAATGTCTATTTTTTGATTATAATGAAATTCTACGCTTACCACGAATACAACGCGAATCAATTTGATTTAAGCAAAGTTTAAGTTAGGCTGATTTTTTTCAATATGCAAGTACAGTTGTTATTATATGGTCTCGGTCATGACTTTATTTTGACAAAGAGTTCATAAAGTAGTTTATTTTACTGGACTATTATTTTTAGAGGGTGGTCCTACAAAAATTGACGCAGTCGTTACAAGTTTGTAACGGCCAACTTGCTAAAAATGCTAAAATAATCTATAGCTAATAAATAATTTCTTTTTTAAATGACTTTCCTTTGATTATTATGTTGGATGTAATTGTTGTTTGGATTGTTTTGCTTGTAAATATATTACATCTCTCTCTAACTGTCTTGTACTCCAGATTTTTCTGTTTTTTTCACTCCGAAAAAATCTAACAATCAATTTAGTTTTATAAAAACGTTTAAAGTTATAAAAAACCCTTTTTTATTTACCTGATAAGTTTTTGAATTTTGACTGTGTGATTGTGATAGTATGTTTGTAGATGTAACTGAGTCGCGTGCTGTTTGACGATTGTAAGATTTTAAAAATCTTTTCAAATATTTTTTCCCAAGATATGGTTTAAAAAACTCCAGCGTTCATATATATGTGTTATGTTATATATCTTGTAATAATTTCATATAATATATGTATTAACAAATTTGTTGTTTTTTCTTGTGCTAAGAAAGTTATCATAATGTGGAATATTTTGTCAAGTATGTAATAAATATAGGTATGAACGCTTAAAAATAATATTAAACAAGTTTTTTCCCTTTATTTCGGCTTTGTACTCTTTTTGTAAGTTTTTTGTAACGGTAAAATATAATAAATACTTGAAAATTTTGTGTACAAGAGGAACAATTATTATGTTAAGAAATACTCGTTTTATGTAATAAAGCGTTGCAAAATTAAATATATAACATGTGAACATTTATTTTAGGTGGTTAGCTTATTTACATTTATCATTTGTACTAGGATGTTTCCATTTAATTCACTTTTCTAATTTCCTCGGATCCATTTCATAATGCACCCACCTCTACAGCTATAGTTCACGTAAGAAAGTGAAATGAGATTTCATAATTCTGGAATGCTTTCTCTGGCATAACACCAAGCTATACATCATTACGATCATCAATTAGAGTACATCAAATGCTTCAAGTAAAGTTACTGCCCAGTCAGAAATCGGTTGGTAACCGTCTAACCTTTCAACTGTCAATCAACCTTTTGCGAACACGCGACTATATTATTGCAACATCTCTAATCTTAAAAGATTAGATTTTTGACCATGGCCGACTTTTATCTTAACCCATTAAGATAATATTACTTGCATTTTCCTGATTCAAATTGCTCCAAAGTTTAGTCTTCCCAAAATATTTATTGAAACAAGAGTACATATTTTGGTTTATTTTCTCTGAATTTAGCAAAATGACAATTGTAAAAAAGCGCGTGTTGCACTCCTATTCCAACAACAGTATCCACTTCCACCCTACTCAAACCCCCGAACCCGAAGAAATTCCTGTAACACGCACAGTTCAAAAAGCGAAAGAAGTGTCTTTTGACTTTGGAGACGTAACCCCTTCAAATTCTCCCACGGGCACGGAGGAGGATAATGCCAGTGCCGACGTTTCTTCTAGTAGTGCACCTTCCAGTCCCAAGCAAAATGGGGGTGGGCAACCGGACAAAGTTGGCAAGAAGTCGAGAAAATATTGCAGAAATATTCGGCAAGGCACCAGATTTCTTTTTACTTCAACTTTCAACCGAAAGAATTTGGAGAAAACCTTTCCAATTCTGGCATGGCTGCCGGAATACAATTTGCACAAGATGGTTAGCGATGTTATTGCGGGGCTTACGGTGGGGTTGACAATATTACCGCAAGGATTGGCATACGCTACAGTGGCAGGACTACCTCCAATTGTAAATTTAACTTGATTTTGTATATTACTTTCATATTTAGCGAGTATGCTTTAAATTGTGTAACTTTTACAACTGTTGATACAGTATGGACTTTATTCGGGATTCATTGGACCATTAGGTAATAACGTCGGAGAAGCCCTTTTTATCGTTCGATCTAATGAACTTATGTCTCTACTTTAACCTCTCTCTAGTTTACATCATTTTTGGCTCCACCAAAGTGGTCACCATCGGACCAAATGCAATTCAATGCATTCTAATTTATAAATTTACTCATGGAAGATCACCCGACTATGCAGTCTTCTTTTGCTTTACAACTGGAGTCATTAGCTTGATTATGGCATTTCTTCGGCTTGGTTTGTTCATCTTTAAAAGAATAAGTTGTTAGCAACTCATGATCAATATTGATATCTATGAATTTGCAATTCTGTAAATTTTACAAACACAGGTTTTATCACACATTTCATCTCCTTCCCGGTAATTAGCGCCTTCACAAGCGCCGTGGCTCTAACCATTGTTGCCACTCAGATTAAGGCTCTTCTCGGCATTCAATTTGAGGATGAGGGCTTTCTCCCAACTTTAATTGGACTTTCGGAGAATCTTACAAATATTCACAAATGGGACAGTATTCTCAGTCTGATTTGCTGCATTTTTATAGTTTTTCTTGTGGTAAAATTTTATTTGCAGAAAAGTCATTTGATTTTTATATAAAACTTTGAAATGCAAAAGCTGCTATAAGTATTTTATTGCAGAAACTCCGTTGGATTTGCCAATGTCTCATAACAAGATTTCCAAAGTTGGACAAGTTTATATGGCTTTTGAGCACTAGTCGAAATGCCATTGTGATTTCTACTTGTACCATTATAGCAGCTTGGTTAACCACAGAACGAAATCCGTTTACATTAGTGGGAGAATTGGATTCTGGACTGCCAGGTTTCAAAATGCCCCCTTTGCAAATTTACAACAATGGAACGAATACAACCATAACGTTTTTCAAGTTAATGCGGGAGGAGGCATCGCCAATTTTTATAATTGCTTTGTTAGGTCTAATGGGTAATACATATTAATTTTCAGGACCCTGTTTCATCTATTCATTTAAAAATCCCATTATAATAACCTACTTGTTCTAAGGTCACATAACAATTGCAAAAGCCTTTACCGGCTCTGCCCGCGTGCACGCCACGCAAGAAGCTCTTGCCCTTGGAATCACAAACTTGATCTCTTCCTTCGTTTCCTCAATGCCTGTCGCAGGTTCCTTTTCACGCACAACCGTTAATGCATTCTCCGGTGCGGTTAGTCCAATGGGTAAAGAAACAAGAAATTGTAACAAGTTTACAATGCAGCCAACTTTTTGACTATCTATGAATTTTGCAGGAGGGCTTGTTACTGGCGTTATGGTCATTTGCGCGCTGGAGTTTCTAACGCCTTATTTCTACTTCATTCCCAAGTCAAGTTTGGCAAGCGTGGTGATAACTTCCGTAGTTTATATGGTCGATTTTAGCATTCTGAGACCATTATGGCGATCCAAGAAAACGGATCTTTTGCCTTGGAGCTTGACATTTTTAACCACATTGTTTGTAGGGGTGGAGTATGGCATTCTAACGGGTTTGGTGATGAGCGCCATATTTCTACTGTATCATGCGGCAAGGCCAAGGGTGAAAGTTGTAAAGGGCGAGGTAAAGATGATGATTTTATTCAAGTCACGTATTGTCCATAATCGAGTTTAGAATAAGTTTCATCTTTTTAAATAGACAACATTAGGAACGGAATTCATTTTAGTGGAGCTAGACAGGTCACTGACTTATCCGTCTGTAGACTACGTAACGGATATCGTTCTGGAGTCTACCAACGTCTGGGGTGGTATCAAAGCTCCAATTGTTATCGACTGTCATCACATTCAATTTGTGGACTTTACAGCAGCAAAGGTAAATGTAAATTTTTTGCAAGGATATAAATTGGTGTAATAAGACATATTCATTGGCTGATTGGCATACAGTACCTTTGTGACATGGTGCAAGATTGTGAGAAAAGTGAGCACAAAACAATATTCTGGAAAGTGAAGCCCTCTGTGTTGGAAGTAATGCAGGGAATTATGCACACTGCTCATGCACCATTTTTACATTGTCGAACTGAGTTGGAGATGGAGGGGCATGTAGACGGTAAGTTGTGCAGCCTACCTCAAGATATTTTCAGTTGTCATGAGTCACAATATTTAAATCAATCCATCCAGTAAAATCTAGTACTTATTTTGAATATTCGTATACCTATTTTTGCATTTTACATTTTATTTGTAGCTACCAAGTTTTCTGCTCAACCAACCGAAGACTAAAACTTGCACTGAAGCAAGATATTCATATGCCTGGACAATGTGACATTGCAGTCTATTTTGTAAAGTAATGTAGAAAATTATCAGGGATGATTTATTGAAAATCGCTGTTCTATAATTTTATCCTGCATATAGAGCAGGAAATGATAAATGCGTTTCATATTCCATTCCACTGCGTAACCTGTTCTATTTTTAGTGTACAATAGTAGTAAGTAGATGATTTATCATAAATTATAATGAAGTATTATATTGTGTGAGCTGGAAAAATGTGTATAATGAGCAGTAAACAGCCAAACCGGTGCGGTGCAAACCAGTTCATCGAAGCATGTTAAAAAATAACAAACCGTTTCATTCAGCTAAACATCTGTGTGAACTTGAAAATCAACAAAAATCTAATAAAATTAGGTTTCGTATTCCATCAACGTTCATTTTATAATTAACACCAATTGTGTATTGACACTTCGGAAGATTGTCACCAATAAAATCGACTAATTAATATTCTGTTTAGCTCATAGTATAGCCATCATAAATTGATGAGAAAATCGTAAAACGAATGATTGAAAATAGGGGCTTACTTGATCGCCTTAGCGTTGTAAAAAGTCTAACTCTCGTATCTATCTAGTTAAAGCTTTGGATACGCCAACGCCACTACAATTTTGGCTGTACAAACGCGCGCTTATTAAGCTACTAGGAAAGCCCAGCATGCTCATATGTGCATGCAATATGTTCTAGAAAAACTGTATACCAAATATTTATACCAAAAAATTAAGTTTAAGGTATTAGGAAGGTTTCCTACAGTTTGAAGGTTACGGTATAGGTTAAAGCTTGGCCTCCCATCTAAAATGCGTGCAACTTTTCATTTAACTTAGATTTAAAACCGTTAAAAATTTCTTAATTATTTCATAAACATGCATCTCATTCTCCACGAAAGACTATTTAAAAAAATGATACCTCGATCATTAATGTTGCTTCTTGTCAGGCTATAGAAATCCTATTCATAATTTTAAATTGCAGTCAGGTATTGATAAGAAAACCCCTTCCCACAATGTTTTGAATTTTGTAATTATTTTCGTTATAGGAAATACAATGTTGACATACACACACTGTATTTGCTATGCTATAGTTAAATATGTGCTGTAAATGCCATTTAATCTGCTGCTGCTGCATTGTATACCCGTTGATGTTAAAAGAAAGCTCGATATTGAATGGAAAACTGCTTATAAAGAAAACTTCTTGAGGTCTTTTCAATTTATGAGATACTGTGATTCCTTATTCATTCATACGATCGATCTTCTTGAAATTTAGTTGGTTACTACGATATAACTACTCAAACATCGGTTACTAAGATAACTTCGGTGCAATGATAAGCGTTGGTTACCACGATAACACTTGGTGCAATGCATGATAAGCATGCGGTATGTACGCTCTGTCGTCATCGCAAAATAAACGCATTACACTAAAAGCATCTAATTTCTAAATGCACTTTAATGCACCCAGCGGTCTACGACAACATGCTCTTATTATTATTAAGATAGGTGATTATCAACTATGCTAACAAAATTAAATTAGAGCGGTATTTAAAAGTTCTATTTATTCATATGTAAAAAAAACTTAACAAAGCGGCTGCAGCTTTTCATTTTCATTTTACTCTACTCCTCCTCTCAAATAAATTAGCATGATCACAAACAGCCGAAAAGATTAAAAATTTGCAACAAAACCGAGAGTAAAAATATCGTAAAATTCAAAAACATTTCATACTGGGTTAATGTTTTGTTTCTGCTGACATGTCGTTTATGTAGCTATATATTACACAAAAGGGGAATAATAAAAAAATCACATTGTTTCTTATTAAAATAGAAAATTTCAAAGGCAATTGCATTTTAGTTTTCCTACATCCTTATTTTATTCATGATAATTGATATACCCTCTCGCAAGTTTTGGTTTGGCTTTGAATAGTTGGTTTAATCTTTATCAGATTTGTTTTATTTGTCTAGCTTCTTTATGTCATATCGATCCCGTTCTACATAATAAGCATTAGCGCAAGAAAAACCAGACATCAGACATACCTAATTTCTATTGCGTATACGAGGCAGCTCGTGATACCGCTAAATACAATGGGTGCTTGCGCATGTCGTTGTCGTTTAATTACATATACGTCACGCTTACATATGCTCCGATTTTCTTATTGTACTTTTATTACCTGTCTACGTGATTATTTAGTTAATCATAAAATTTCTTTAGACTTCTGTAAATTTCTTTTACCAGACAGGTTTCATCACTGTACTGTGAGGAAGCTAATCTGTTGTCCATCCACTACAGTACAATTGACAAACTTTACAATTCTAAGCATCATGAAATCTTTTTTTTTTTGTAGTAGTTCTTACGGTGGTTTTGGTAGACCAAGCTTTGTCCTGTAAGTGAACTTACTTTAAGCCTAGTAGTAGCTCAATTATTTTTAAATACATAATATTCCTGTCTTAATTTATCTTTTTAGTAAAATGTTACAGTCATAACTGTGGTGAGGAAACGGAGCATAAATGCACTGAGCAGCTAGACGGTGGCAGGTCTCGCATTCGAGAGTGCGATGTGGCTCCACCCGGGAAGCAGGCTTTTTGCTACTCCCGATCTTTCTTTGAACACCTACCGGAAGAGTTGGTTCGCGACTGCGACTACGAAGACGAAGATGGAAACAAGGAAAAATGCGTACTTAACCCTCAAGCCTCTAAAGTTAATCCGCAGGGAGTAGATTGTCGGTGTTATACCGATCGTTGCAATGATAGGAAATCTGTTCCACCAAAGGTCTGAGACTTGAACGAACAGGGGGAAAATGTATAAAAAATTGAAAAATGAATAAAATGTTACTTTTGAGCACGATGACAATTATTGAACATCGTTTATTTTATTTTCTGGCCATAGCCATAAATAATACGATACAGATGCCTGTTTGCCTTCACATTCTCTTGAAATTTATGACAAATTAAAATAAAGCTAATTAGTTAGTGATGAAAACTCATATTCCCAAATTTAATTTGAGTAGCTGGAAATATGTGACATTTCATCATTAAAAGAACTGCAAAAATAATCAAAACGGCTGCCGTTTTTATAGTCAACATCCTTCTCCGCCTCCTCTCAAATAAATTAGCATGATCAAACACAAATGAACAGTAAAGTTCTAATTTGCATGTAAAATGGTAGCACAGGTACATAAAGTGAGCATACACTTTGAACAAAGTCATTAAACAAGCAAGCATTAGAAATTAGAATGAGTCTTGTCAAGCTTTTATTATACTTCTTGCTTGTCATCATTTTCCAAATAATTTTCATGCAAACCATTCAAATTAACCGATAGAACACCTTTCAGCCCCACTAGTGGCATTTGAATAATTATCTTGTCCAGAATATTTCACCTTTTTTGTATACCCAGTCAGTTGTCACTAGCTTAATTTTTTGTGTGGGCACATTCCCTCAATACAAAGAGCTTGTGCATTTTTTACTACACTGACTTTTTATTTAAAAAATAAAAGCAACTAATTTTTAAAAAATCATGAAGACTCAGTTGCTGCATTCTGGAAGCTCGTGCAGTTTAGCGAGCCTAGCACCCGGGGTTATAGCCGAGGAAATTTCCACGCATCCGGGCAGTGCAGAATTTATATTTAATCCTCCGCCAAAACATCACCGAACGAGAAAGGATTCTGAGTCTTCGTCGGATGAGGTGGAGGGTACTTCCGAAAAACGTGGGTGCCTGTCTAAAAAGTTCAGGTAATCTACAATTTGACATTGGAATAACTCCAGACCAATAACAGCACCAAATATTAAATTTTATCTCTAGACGTAGCAACTTTGAACGCATCTTTCCCATTTTGGTATGGCTGCCCCAATACTCCGTTCAGAAAGGAATTGCCGATCTAATTGCTGGAGTAACCGTTGGTCTAACTGTTCTTCCCCAAGCCTTAGCTTATGCCACGGTAGCTGGCTTGCCACCCATTTACGGATTATATAGTTCTTTTGTGGGTAGGGCTAACATTTTTTGAAAACCGGCATAAAAGATTTAAAAAATATTTCAAGTGAGTAATTTTATTTAGGTCCACTCATTTACATCTTTTTTGGAGGCACACAAGCCATAACCATTGGCCCAACTGCCATTAACTCCATTCTAACTTATAAGTACACCCTTGGAAAATCTCCACAATATGCTGTATTCCTCACGTTTATCACCGGATTTGTGTGTACCGTCATGGCCATCTTTAAACTGGGTTTTGTGGCAAACTTTATCTCGTCCCCGGTAATATCCGGTTTCACTTCTGCCGTGGCATTTACCATAATCAGCACCCAAGTTAAAGCTCTAGTTGGTGTGCACTTTGAAGGAGAAGGTTTTCTGCCCACTATGAAGGGTCTGTTTCGTCACCTGGATGAAATCAAGGCACCTGACGCCATGCTCAGTTTGGTTTGCTGCAGTACCCTACTCTTTCTCAAGTTTGTACAGCCACTAGCCACCTGTCTGGGAAATAGGAGTGCCACACTGGACAAGTTCCTTTGGCTTTTGAGCACGTCCAGAAACGCTCTGGTTATATTTTGTGCTGCGGTTTATGCTTATACTTTGGATGAACCTCCGTTTGAAATTGTGCGCAAGATTCCACCAGGCATTCCAGCGTTTAAACCGCCTCCATTTACAATTGTGGATGCCCAAAATGTTACGCACACAACGGCCATGATTTTTAAGGAAGAGGCTTCTGCACTTGTCGTATTACCTTTATTGGCGATTATGGGGCATATTACGATAGCGAAAGCGTTTGCAGGCACTAATAGAGTGGATGCCACGCAGGAAACGCTGTGCATTGGAATATCCAACTTGATTGGATGTTTTTTTAGTAATTATCCTATTGGCGGATCTTTCTCCAGAACTACGGTAAAGTAATCAAGGCAAGTTGAAAATCAATAAAAATTCCATAAAAATGAATGCTTATCCTTTTTCACAGGTTAATGCCATGTCAGGAGTTGCCACCCCGCTGGGAGGAATTTACACTGGAGTTATGGTCCTGTTAGCCCTGCAATTCCTAACGCCATACTTTTACTACATTCCCCACGCCAGTTTGGCTTCTGTGATAAGCTGCTGCGTTATCTTTACCGTGGATCCGTTTATAATTAAGCCCATGTGGCAGTCCAAACGTAAATTTTGTTGCCATTTATAAAAGCATTCATTTTTTGTTTCATGAATTGTACTCCATTTTTTGTGCAATTTGTTTTAGCAATGGACCTGATTCCTCTCTCGTTGACATTTTTTGTCACCCTTTTTGTCGGTCTGGAGTATGGCATTGGTATTGGATTGATTAGCAGTACCCTCTACTTGCTCTACTATTCTGCCCGACCCCGGGTAAAAATCATGAGGGGCGAGACTGCAGAGAACAACAGATTTGTTCTAGTGCGTTTGGACCGTTCCTTAACGTTTCCCTCTGTGGATTATATTACTTATGAAATTACCAAAGCTGGATTAAGATTTGCGGATAAAAACACGCCCCTTGTTGTGGACTGTAGGCATATTCAGTTTGCAGATTATACGGCGGGCGAGGTAATTAATTACAAGATTGCAAAAATTTTAATGCATTTTTAAAGATGACTTGGAATGAAGCACATTATTATTTGCAGGGCATGAGGGATTTGGTATTGCGTCTTAACCAAAATGGATTACGAATAATATTCTGGAAAATGAAGCCTTCTGTGCTAAAGATCTTGATTGGGGTAATGGCAGGCACAGGAGCTAGATTTATTCATTGCGATACGGAGGAACAAGTTGAGAATTTGGTAGACGGTAAGTTAACTAACGACTAATAGATTGTCACCTACTACAATGGAAGCCAAATCATCTGAAGAATAAGTAAACCCCTTTTGCAGGAGTTAATGCACAGCACGGCATAGAGATCGCCCTAACCATGGACAAAGGTCGTCTTGCCAGTAACAGCGATATCGATTACGATCATCATCTACATTAAGCCTTTAAAATATTGTCAACGCTTAATAGCTTTATGTTAACACAAGTCTGTAATTTGCAATAATCCAGCAACCTGTGATTTAACTTGAAAAATAGCAACAAAACATAATTTTTAATTCAGGTCGATTCGCATTTAGTTTCTTTTAATTTTTTCGAAAGGAAATTCGCTTTTTAAAAATAAAGTCTTTAAACAAAACATAGTCTAGTTTTAATTTTATTTAGTTGTAGCATCCACGCTCATCAGCAGCGTTAGGGTCGAGTCCAAAAGCATTCCTGACTGTTTTGTACATTTCAAAGCGTTGGCGGGCAATGTGTTGGTATCCTCCTTGGCATTCTAGGGCTCCATTAATGGCGTTTGTGGTAACGCCGAATCTGCCTTGGGCTACACCGTCACGGGAGTGAACATTGACTTTCCAGAACCAGAAGGCGGTGTCCCAAGCAAGATCCTCAGAGCGAGCCACGGAATCAGCGTCCCTGACGAGACGGTCATCACCGAAAAGATCAGCGGAGGCTGCGCGATAGTTGTAGCACCTATTTTCATACAAAATTTAGCATAAATAACTTAAATTCATAAACTTAATTGCAATTTTTTTTAAAAATGCGTTTACCAAGTCAATTGAATGTAGCCACGTCCATAATATCTCTGTCCGCCAACATCACATCCCGGAGTCTCGTATTCCCCTGGACAGCCATTGTTTTCACAACGGTATTCACGCTTGGCCCGAAGTCCGTCAGATTCATGAAGATAGTGTGTCAAGGCCATGGCAGCTTCTTGCTTGTCGCAAATGGAGCCCTTGGGACAGGCGGAGGCAACAAAGACATTGTACTGAGCTTGGCTTGGCTGAGGATAGCCCAGCCAGGTCACGGCATTTGAAAATTGCTCGTAACTGACCACTGCAATAATTTGAAAAAGAAATTTATATTTTTACTCTGAAAATTTCAAATAGTTATAAAAACTTAAATCTTACGTTGAGCATCCCCCACGGCTGCCAAAAGCAGAGCTACAAAACAGATTTTTTGAATCATTTTGCTGATTTTTTTTGTGTCAAAAAGCAAATCTCAAGGCAAATTGCATAACGATTCATGAATTTCCATGCTATTTATACATGCGACAAGTGGCCCACTAGTCCAGTTATTTTTCCAGTAAATCAGTAAATTAACAATGCATATTATTCATTTTGGCAAGATAAGCCAATAAAGCTGGATTACAATTACAAGTGATGTACGTGCTGATCCATTTTGACATTTAACTGTCATGTCAAAAGTGGCTTGCTTTACAACAAAGTAGTACATCGATCCGATCCATCAACCAAACTGTCATTTCTCGGGATAAGGTTGCGTTAGCCTCAGAAAAACAATCTTGTTGACTTTTTGATGATTAGCCATTACCCGGACCCACCTACCAATACCATTTCGGATTTTTCCAGAGTTTCATTTCAAAGATGATATCATCCACAAATAAATAAACTTGAATTGGACGTTATCAAAACGACTAGCTTATCATAATTATATGTAATGCTTAAATTTAACTCCAGAGCATCTTGTCAACCAGTTATTCTGTAATGTAAACGATAACCATTTAATATTAAATAATCAATCAAGTGTATTGCTTGTTCAAATATGTAATAACAACTCTGGAACAACCTCCTTGATTCCTGGATAAAATATGCATGCATTACCAAATAAACTTATTAGCACACTCATTAAAAATGCATAATAACTTTGCTTGAATTTTATTTTCAAATCAAGTTTTATGCTTTCATCAATTTTTACATCTTTTTTTGGTCATTAACATAAAACCGCGCAATAATTATCCCAAAACTACCTATTTAACCGCAATGATCTAATTACCTGTTGTAAAAACTAATTAAAAAATTATCCCTTTCTAAACTAAAACGGCGCAACCCTCTGAACGCAAAACATGACAAGCAGTCCCAAAATAAAAACAATCAGGTATGGAACGTATGGCCAGACATTGACAAAAAACCAGTCAAATCTCTCTACCGTCCATGCCATAAGTTTCATATGTAAATCCAAATACGGTGGATGGCGCATCTTGTACGAAGTCCAATTCTCTAGCACCGAATAAGACCGCTCCATCACAGCACGGGGCCGGCTAAAGGTTTGGAAACCGAATATTCCATGATACTGGCCAATTCCAGAGTCACCCACTCCACCAAACGGTAAATCATGCACTGTGGGAAGAAAACATCAAACCGGAAGTAAGAATTTATTATTGGGGCATTATAAGAAAAACTGCAAATCTCTAAAAACACTTACAAGCTGATTGATACAAGCAATCATTCACAGCTATGCTGCCACTGTTTGTAAACCTAGTAAACTTTTTCCGGACTGCGCTGTCCGTAGTAAAAACGTAAATTGCCAAGGGCCTGGGTCTACTGTTAATAAACGTTATAGCTTCATCCGAACTGCGAATTCTGCAAATGGGCAGTATCGGTCCAAAGATTTCCTCTGTCATAATAGGCTCAGTAGGATCCACCCCGACAACCACGCTGGGCTCAATCCACAAGTCCTTTTCGTCATGATCCCCGCCCAGAATCACAGTCCCTTTGGTTTCCGCCAGGTACTTGCGAATCCTGTAAAAGTGCCTTTTATTCACAATTCTAGCCAAGTCCTTACTTTCCTGTGGATTGCTGCCGTAATAGTCCTTCAAAACTTGACGACACTCTTGAACAAACGTTTCCTCCACTTCCTTTGAGCAAAGTAGGTAGTCTGGGGCAATGCAGGTTTGACCCAAATTGGCACATTTTGCCCAGATAATGCGCTGGGCCGCTTTTTTAATATCCGCAGTTTGGTCAATATACACCGGACTGCAAAACAGAACCGTGTTTTTTTTCAGGGTATAAAAGTGTTAAAAAATTTTATTTTTTAAAATAAAAACATGATAATTTTGCAAACCTTTTGCCACCCAACTCAAGGCAAACGGGCGTCAATTTTTTGGATGCCGCGTTGTAAACCACCTTTCCAATTGTGGTGGAGCCAGTGTAGAAAATAAAATCCCATTTTTCTTCAAGGAGCTCTTGAGCAACTTCAGGACCACCTGTAAAGTGAAATTAGTATTTCGGGATTAATTCCACTGTAGATACCCGACAGTCGCGCGATGTAGGCATCAAATTCGTAATTTCAATGTGAGTTAAAGCATGACGTTACCTGTAATCACTTTATAGCAACTTTTGTCCAAATATTTTGGCACAAGCTCTGCAATCAACGCTGCTGAATGTGGACTCAACTCTGATGGCTTTACCACAGCACAATTTCCTGCCGCAATGGCTGCACAAAGTGGCATGAAGGCTAGCATAAATGGGTAGTTCCAAGGGCCAATAATCAACACCTTTTTAAAAAATGTACACACAAGTTCATTAGCGCACAAAATTCCACAAACCCCACGTGCGTAACTCTTTAGAGCAATTTTATTTTTAAGTTATCCTTCAAAAATTTACCGTTCCAAAGGGCTCGTATCTGTACCAAGCCTTGTCGCTCACATTGGCCAAATGAGTAGGCAGCGTTTTCGCTTTGGTCCATCTTCGCAAATTCTTTATTGCTAGTTTTACATCGCCAATAAGAAAGGAATGTTCAAATATCTTTGCCTCTGCAACAGGCTTGCGTAAATCCTTTTCCAGCGCGCTATAAATCCTGTCCCAATTTTCTTCATAGAGTCTCAGCAAATTTTTCAACTGCTGTAGCCGGAAACTCAGATCACGACTTCGGCCCGTGAGGAATATGTCACGCATATCCTCAACCAGCTTTATAATTTTAATACATTGGGAGTCACACATTATTATTATTATTTTCAAGCACGACAAAAATCCCCTCCAAAAAACAAACTTTTTGCAAAAATTTAAATGAAAAATAGACAATGGAAGAACTTCTGGAGACGGGGAATTTTTTTACCTGCTCGTGTCTCCTCAACTTCTCCATCTGAATCACGGTTGTGCTTGTGGCGTAAACCATTTTGATGCAGGTAGGTATTTTCCTGTTTAGTTAGTAGACTCACACGGGAAGTGTAAAGGTGATTATTTAGAATATTATATTTAAGATTTAATCTATTTATGCTTTACAGTTTACTAGAAAAACCAGCTTTGTTTCTCACGCTGAGTCGCCTTTTTTCTCTATTGGTTTAAATAACATGAAAGACCATGCGAGCAATAAAATTGTACACCGATTTCATGTCAGAAAAAGCTTTGAAACGAAATTATTGCGGCGCTTTGCGCATTATTAGTTGAGAAAATGGTCTTTCGCAATAGTCAGTTTCCTTTTGCATTCAAGATTCAAGTTTAATTAAAAGGTCGAGGGTCGTCCACTACTATTGCTGCTTATGTATTAGTGTCTACGCCCAACTGGGATACAAGTGGAGATGACAAAGGACAGGTAGAGCCGTTCCGACACTTTTCCACTTTGGCCGCTACCTTGCCTTGTTTGTGCAGAAAATGATTGCTATACAAACGCGATATGCAAAAAACACGTTAGGTATGAAAAACATCAAGAATAAAACCGTCTTTTAAAATAAAACATGGCATTGTTTACTGATTTTAAAGGTGCACTGTATAGTAAACTCACTGAATTTTGTTGGACTGATGGATTCTCCCACGCGACACATGCGTGTGAAAACACCAGGCAAATTTACTCACATCACAGACGCTTCAATCAACACAGCACAGAAAAGTATGACAAAAGTTTATGTATTCTTGACTGTTACGTTTTAATATGGTTTTGGCACTTTGGATAATTAATGTTGTGTGTTTGTTGTAGTGTGTGGTTGAACTGGAATGAATTTATTTGCCAATTGGGTCTACTGAGTAATCCCAATTTTTGCCCTTTTCCCTGTAAAACTAATAATTTTATACCAAGTTTACTTTTCAATGCACTCTGCTAATTTTTGCATTAGGTATGTAATATTTAATTATCTTTTACTGCAAAATGCTTTTGAAGAGGAAAAAACCGAAGTAAAAAATTGGCTATTCCCTGAATCCCATATAACTGGTAAGACGTTTCAAAGAAAGTGAAAAAAATGTTTATGAGCTAACCGACAAGCAGCAAAGTTCAATCTGATTTTATTCCATGGGAAATAGGAGTCCTCCAACAATCCAGGAATTTTGCATTAAAGATTGTTAATCATTTTTCAGGGTTGAACTTTACTGCTTGTTGAACGGCTTAGTGGAAATCTCAACGAAAATTGGAAGGTTGAAGGTATTTCACACTATCGAAAATTTTCATGAGCTTTACTGTGTTTTCGGAAGTCCATAGATCATTATATTCGCAGTTATTTGCATTTTAATAAAATAAATACCTCAACTATACGTAAATCAAGTCAATAAGTGGCTGTACAATGGTAAACAGTATAGCAACTATTTTAATCGCAACTTTGAACTGTCCTTGATCTAGAGGGCATATTTTTCTGGAGAAACGGGTTTACAAACTTTTATAGTATTTAGGTATTTTTGATTATTTATGCTAACATGCCGTTGACTCGTGTCTACCTTATCCGATATTGCGCAATTGACAAGTTACCTACCTATTACAAGCCTGGAAACAATTTTTGTTTTCACTGTAAAGCTATTATGATAAAAACAAACCAATCAAGATGTACAACACTAAAAACACCAAACCACTTTGTTCACAGTGCAAAGCTTGTTTCCTTCTTTAATTTAAATTTACAAATAATTTCTGGCATAACGCGTTTTCAATAGCCCCATTATTGAGTTACAAGCTTGTGTACAGCATGTGTCCTACATCATAACACTTGACGACATGATCATGATAACCAAACCAAGTTAATTGCCACAAGCTTGCACACTTGCAAAGTTGCCACTTGCAATCCGCACCATTAATAAAAGGCACACACCGGAAATGAATTCCACATGCTATAAAAACGGGTGTGTTCACACTTGGGATTTTACAGAGTTGCGACAAACTTCAAAAATACCAATTTGACATATTTTTATGGTGACAATTTAAAAGCCAAACCACAAACATGGTCACTATAGACTATCTTGCAATATTATACGCGTTCTGGTTTCTCATCTCACGCAACACACACATACAATATTTTCGCTTTGAATGAAATAAACTGCATCAATAAAAATTGATTTGGCCCAAATTCTGCGTACAAATAGAGATTTGCATGTCGGTACAGCACACTGCGATAAAAATGGGAGTGCATGAACCTCTCACTCTTTATCCGTTTTACTCTAGTTGCTCATTAGAAATTCTAACTTTCTGCACAAATTATTAATTTTGTTTATCTTTTTCGTATTGGTCAGTAGCACCATCAACAAACCAAATCAAATCAGAACAACGACCAGCGTGCTCCTTACTTCCAAAATGGTAACAGTAACACAGTAACAATAATTTACTAATGACAAGTGTAACCGTAAGCGTGTGTGTGGAGAGGGGCACACACACAATTGTCGTGCTGCTATCGAGATTATGGGATGCTCGAAAACAGATCCAACTCCAACAACGGTCAAGCTGATACAAGCCAATTTTTTGCAAGTTCAGCGCACTCATATACAAGCTTATCATTGTATGGTAATCGTAGTAATCCTTTTGTTCGTAATAACACTTTTTTTATACAATTATTACCAAAAAGTGGATATAATGTTATGCGCATATAATATCACCTCTCTACAAAGGCTTGTTATTGTTGAGCGTGTTGGGTTTTTATGGATAGAAGAAAACCTTTGTTGAGCCTTCAGCAACAATGAAGTAATGGACAGTAAGGCAAAAGAAGAAGCCAGTGTAAAAGTTACTGCCGAAATAACAAAGCGTGTAAAATACAAGCAGAGTATTCATAAGCAAAAGACATGACAATACATTCCATTTTTACTTTAATAAAGACATGTTATTATTATATGCGTTTTTATAGAAAGATTGCTAGGTGCATTGAGAATGATAAGGCACGTAATGCACAGCAGTATTCATTAAGCGATACACTGATGAAGATAAGTACAGCCAGTCCAATTATGAATTGCCATCTAAAAACAACAGAAGCATTTTGCTCAATTTAGAATAGAGAATATTGCACGGGTATCAATTCTTGTCATTTTAATATTTTTTCCTTTCTTATATCGATTTCAACAACATAATCGAAAAGGAAGTTTGACTTAGTTTATAGAGAATTTAGGATGCAGCCCGACGAAAGACCTGTGATTAACCTGATGGCTTTTATGGCTATCAATATCTTGCACGGCGGACAAGATTGCACAAAAAGATGAACAATTGTAAATTAACTTTTTTAGCCGATGGGACATCAATGCTGATATTGTAATTGTGGTGAGTCGTGATGATAATGATGATTAAATGTTATGCAACTGAGATGGAAGGCAATCAATGTACATGAACGTTACTACAGTTCATTTTTGCAGTTGAAAATTGCAAGCTGCACCAACACAACAGTACTGCCTACACAGATAACTGTTTGCATGCAATTTTTACAGTGTATTGCATTGGAGGGAATAGCTATACAAAGCCGCATCTTTTTGTTCGTGCATAAAAATTCTTTCTTTCAAAAATGCGTTACAGTAATAACACATTTTAACAATTTGGGTATAAAAATCGGTTTCTGCAACTGCAATTTCCATTTCACTTTTGACGAGTTTAAAAAATCAAAAAAAATGTGTGTGGAGTAACAACGCAAGAAATATGACAGCAAGAAGTGCCTTGAATACAAGTTTTCATATAAAATGTTTGAAACTTTGTACAAGGTTTTGATGATAAATTATTATTTTGATGAGGTAACTCTATGGGATGGTAAAGTTGAGAAATATTTAGCAGACGTCTGTATAATGTAAAGTGAGCTTGTTTTGGAGAAGGTGCCTATCATATTTGCTGTCAGTTATATACAAAAGTGTACCTACGTCGGTTATTAAACTTGCACTTTTGTAAATTACTCGATGAATTAGCTGGTTTGATTACCATCCCATTCAAAAACCATTTAAAATTAGGCAACTGTGTGCACTCATTGGGAAAATTGGAAATTACAAGTTTGCACTTTATTTTGCACATATTCTTGTGGTAAAATTGTTCCAACCTTCCTCTAATTTATTTTTAAACCAGCATTAAACGTGTCAACTTCATAGATAATTCATTAACAAAAAAATTCGATTGTTTTTCAAAATGTCATTGCTACTATACACTAGTTTTTTTATTCTATTTATCGCCCAACATGGAAATAAAGTTGACGTGAAGCATGTCAGTGTCAACAAATTGAATAATTTGTGATATCAATCAATTTAGGGCATTATCAAGCAAAAAAAATCACAGCTTTTCTTAAAGAAATAATTAGGCTATGTCACGGAACTAATTTTGATTTGATAGCATTGACCGGCCGCGTTATACATGGGATTATCTCTTGCATAACAATTCATAACTCACATTCAAGACATTATTCCAATCAAAGTGACAAATTGCTTGTAAGTTCACACATTCCAATCCAATAGACAATAGAGCTTCCTTTGAGTTCATGCAGTTATATAGGTAGTTGTAGTAGGGAAAAGTGGAGGCATGCTTGCGATTTTTCTTTGCGTCATGGGAAATGGATCATCATCGTTTACAATGTACTAGCAACATAATAGTTTTGATAGAGTACGTAAATTGCAAAACTTGTACCACTTCCTCTTCCATCCATTCACGTAATTTTCATGCTACATAATCCGCTACTCCTGTGCAGTGCAGAGCCTTCAAACTGGGAAGATAGTTTACCTATTCAAATTGGCAGTAAAAAGGCAAGTTATCACTTGGAATAACAATCT
Source organism: Entomobrya proxima (assembly GCA_029691765.1). Taxonomy (NCBI): domain Eukaryota; kingdom Metazoa; phylum Arthropoda; class Collembola; order Entomobryomorpha; family Entomobryidae; genus Entomobrya; species Entomobrya proxima. Next base: position 2,587,674 of record CM056168.1, read on the forward strand.
ATATTCCCTTTTATCTATTCTTGTTCTTCTTCCTTTGCTCTGCTGGTAGTAAAAACTGGAGCGTGGAATGCGTTCCGATCGATTTTCACACTCTCATTCACAGCCTGACTGACGATATCGATATTACTATTTGCGATCTAGCCTGTTTGCCAAATTGGAACAATAAATCAAATCCGTTTTCCTTTTCCCATCTCACATTTGTTTTTGTCTTGCTATTCCCATCCAAGTAATAAAATGATGGAAATTGGATCGATTGGAAATCATATGCTGCTATTAGCCAATCTAGCTTGTCATGTGATTGTGATATAGCTCCATATCGATTTGATGGAGATGAAGCACACCTTACATTTTAATTTTATCCCTTTCCAGCCAGCTCTCATGCATAGGTTCCCGCCATGTAAGAGTCTCTTGACGGTTTATGTCGAATTGCTGAAAAATAAAGCAATAGCAAATGCAGTAATTAAGAATCGAAGATTAGAACCCCGGGGCGGGGCCTTCGGCCCGCAAATACACGGATTTTAACAAATGGACCTCATATTTGTAATCCTGGTAAAAAATGGACCTGAAATCATGTGTCACACATGATATATCCATTAATTTGGAAAATTTAACAATTAAGGCCCCAAATCAGGGCCTAAATAGTTAAATTTTAACAAACAAACTGTGGATTCGTAATCCTGGTCAAAAATGGACCTATAATCATGTGCCACACAGCATAGATCCATTAAATAAGCGGATTTGAAAATTAAGGCCCTGATTTAAGGACCTTACAATCCGAATTTTGACAAAAGGACTGTGAATTCGTAATCCTGGTCAAAAATGGACCTAAATTCATGTGCGATGATATATGTTTATGTTAAAAAGTTTTGCCGTTGTGACTTGACCTTTGGAGTTGCACCTATTGACCTGAAATTCATATGGTTCTGTCCGACTTCAATAGAGTCTGTATAACAAGTTTGGTGAAATCCGACCAGCCCATCTCTGAGAAAAACGCGTTCGGACGGACGGCCGGACGGCCAAACGGCCAAACGGCCGGACGGCCGGATCAGGAAATTAGAAAGAATCTTCGATTCTTAATAATAGCCTTGTTGCACAAAACATTTTGAATCAATTCATACTAAATATACTTATTAAGGTACTCGTACCCAACAACTGTTATTTTTGGTAAATGTCCGTCCCTTCGTTTTATTGTAATTATGTCCCTGACAATAGCTCATAACATCTTGTATAATATCATGTTATCCAAAGGTTTTAAACAAGTATAGCAGCAGCGGGCTTTCAATTAAGCACCCGTCTTGCATTGTTACCTGCTATAAAACCCTACTATCAAAAGCAACCCTGCCTCCAACAAAAGTTCAAATTATGTGTACATCTACACGTTCATTTTTTTCTTGAACACCGTGAGAAAACCGCCCCATGAAGGTGACAACTAGTATAACGACAACAACATGTGCTGATGATAACAATGATGCTATTCATTGTTGATAGATAATTACAAATTAATTTATTTATACAGAGGCTATGCACCAATCGACAATATTAGAGTACATGCTATAATTACAAACTAAGGCATTTTCCATGATGAGCTAGTAGACACTGCCAAATTACATTTTTCAACGTTTGTCAGCAGCGCATCATAAATTATTATGCAATCATGGCTAAAGCTTAAGAGTAATTTGAGGTACGCCTAAAAACTAGCTGCAGTTCTGCAGTTCCACGCGATATCAAACATGTTTTGGCAAAACTTGTGGAAAGCCTCCAAGGAAAACGTGCATTCCTTCTGCTGCTTCCAAAAAACAACGGAGCCTCCAAAAGTCCAAAAACAAACTTGAGCAGTTTGACAAAGAGCAAATAGAGACGGTAGTACTTTTTATACTTCAATTGGTAATGAACAAGGTATTCTTGATTTTCATCATAATCATCACCACTTCTTCTACGCACACAGCTTGAAAGCTTCTAGAGCTTCAATAATTGTCTTCTTCCTTCTCTCTGATGACTTGGTGGTATCATCATCCAAAAAAGCCAGTGTGTGTGTGTGCCATTGCTTTTATTACATAACATCCTCCTCGTGAAATTTAGGCCAGGGTCAGCCTAGCGAGAAAAAATAACGCAGCAATAAACAAGGAAGATAAAAAGGAACTAAAGTACAATAACGCGGTAGTACTTTTTTTGCACGTAGTGAAATTAGTAGATAATCGTAATAGACGCACTTTAAAAATTACTTAATCCGTTCAAAGACCTTTCTTGGAGGATATACCGCCAAGAAGTAAAAAAAGGCACTCCATGAAGACTGAAGAACGTGCAGAGAGCAAAAAAGCAAAACAGTTCATTTTTCAAATGTCTTGAAAACGTGTGTCATTGTAAAAAATTCACAACAAAGCCATTCGACAGAATACGCACACACGCCATTTGACATGACATGCTATATAATTGTAATTGTTAAAAGTTAAAGCGCAAGAGCGCAAATTCAATGATTTTTTGGTGGTGCCTTCAGCAGCATGCGTGCTATTACATGATAAAAAGCAAGTAAACAAGAACGAAGAACGACATTCTAGCAAGATTATCTTGGTGAGATATGATGACGCTGGTAAAGGATGATAATGAAGGCATCAGGTATTCTCACGGTCAATAGTAGTCGGTTAGGTGTCCTCAGCGAATGTCATTGCAGGTGAGTTTACATTGGTTTTTGTGACTTAACAGGACAATGCGTGGCGGCGTTGGTTTGACAGCTTAATGCTTGTAATGTTTCCTGTTTTAGATTTTTTGTAGGAATTGATCTATGAAATTTTTCTATGAAAAAGTATTGTTTTATTATTTTATTGGAAATTATAAAGACAGGAAGGAATTATGCAACAATGGAGAAACAAAACAAGCAAAAACAGACAGGATGTGGATTATGAATTTGATATGTGATGTAATATGATTTAGTATAGTTTGGGCAAATAAAAGGATGTGCTGTGGGCATTCCGCCTGACAGAAGACATTACATATTTTGTGCCTGAAGGCTAACAGCGCGTTAACATTTAACAAGGTTAGTTAGCACCTCACCTCTCCTCACACTTTAATACCTAAAAATATTATACAGAATTTGATGATTTGAGCGTGATCATGTAGTTCACTATAATAATCCTGTAACCGAAAATTTTCGTTATTGTGATTGAGTAATATAATGTTAACAAGTCAAGAGTTAGAAATCTACCTTTGAAGACTTCGGCATTTCACAAAACAAAATAATAGAAGTTGTTAAAAAAGTGCAAGACGAATCAAGAGACAAATTCTTGTAATGGTTTTATCGTTTTTAACACCTCTTTCATATTTGTTTTGACGTGACCACTCACCCGTGTGGCATTTTGTTTTGGCGTGTGGGGGTCAAATTGCCTATTATTATAGACGCGCTGTGCCATACAGTTATGCTGCATGCTATAGTTAAGGCATAATGCATAGATAGAACTTATAAGAGATATCTTTTCATTGGAAAATAAACGATTGTTTACATTATAGCTATTTTAGACAATTATTCTATTCTCCATAAAACTCAATGTCGGCCGGTGTGAATAGTGGATAAATTCATAATCAAGGCATTGTGTTTTGAATTACCATGTGTTCATTGTCAGTGTTTAGTAAGTGTGGAGTAAAAGCAACAACAACATCAGCGTATATTTTCTGATCTAAAATTGGTGTATTGTCCAGCATTGGTACTGTAGTTGCCTTTTGTATTGTATGCAAATAACCATGAATGCACAATTTTTATTGTTATTTTCCATGTTTTATAGTAAAATGGAAAATATTTTTACAACAAAAGCTAATTATAGAGACTATAACTGACGACAGGCATCATAATATGCTTAACTTAATGGTAATAATTGACAGATAAACGATTAATACGGATTAATTGTTTTGCTTCATTATAACCCTATATAATTTTATGTTAACATGCAAAACTTACACCAAACGTGAAAAAATGCATTGGAATCTTTTGTTTGTCGCATCTATTTCATCTAACGTTGCAGAAAAAACTAAAAGTATTTGATGTAATAAACACATCATTCAATTTTAATTGTTGCGCTATGAATAGTCTATAAAAATGTTCTGCTCAGCTAGTAAAATATAAAACATCTTCATTCAGCTTGTTGGATTTATTGCTGCACGCTCTGCTGCTGCAGGCGTATATTGTCTTTTTCTTTTTGTTATGTTATGAATGATCATGAAAAGAATACAACGTTTCATCTTCATATCAGTGAGTGAAGATGCATGTTTTTCGCACATGCAACTCATTAGTGTTTCATTTGTTTGTAAAATACAATGTAATGTCAAAAGTAAACACTTCCGTAAAATTCATTAACTTACTGACAAGACCACTGGTGAGGATTACAATTATCACATTACAAAAATCTGCGAGCTAAAACAACTAGTAAAAATTAAATTGTAAATTTTTGTGAAATCAAAATCTCTTATAATTTTTGTTATGCTTATTTTGGGACTTCCACCAATTGTAGATATTGGAATTGCGTTCTCTAAAGGCTAGTATATATAACAATGTGTAATGTGTATTTGAACTCCAATATTATAATGAGCGTTTAAAGTAGCATAAGGTTCTTTAAAAACCTACTTTTTTCTTGTCACAGTTCATAACTTTAATTTAATTATCCAACATTTTCAAATGTCTGCTAAGGTACCTGCTTCTCATCTTAAATGCTTTGCACGTCTTGTTACTTCTAGCTTTGCACCACAGGTCGCACTAATAACGGGTGTTTTCGTGGTAAGGCACACACACTTCTACTGCACTCTGTACATTTTCGCTATAAAAGCATACATTATCAAAGCTCATTTAATGCTCGACAACGACAAAATCAGTCAACGTTTTCCGACCATGAAGAAAAACAGCCCAGACCAATTTTAATAATAGATATAATTGAAATAAAGTCCCAAGCATATCATTTCATATATCTAAGAATTGGCGTGTCTTATGTCTTTGTAAATAATTTAGGATCAGAAAAAGGGTTAACCTAGAGAAACCTTTGGCGCATCCTTGAAAGTCAAGTGCAAGGGAACAATGAACGTTGAACAACGCACTCTTTCGTTCTTTATGCAGAAAAAATTGTTATTCTGCTATTTATCCTTATCCTTTCATTATATTAGAAGCGTTTTTTTGGCTTTGCCTTTTATATTCACGCAAACATAAAAGCTACAAGTTCAATTCAATTTATGTTTTTCGAGTGGCGGACACTCTGATGACAGCTACCTGATATGATTGCCTTTTTAAAAAATTAGTTTATTGGTGCTTTATGGTCCCTTTGTTACCATTGTAAAGACTGGCCAGTACAGGCGCACCAAACAATGTAGGTATTTATTTATGCGTGCTGCTCAGCAGGTCAGCAGATTTAATGTTTTTAAAGCGCATTAGCAAAAATTCTAAACTGTGCTATTTGAATTTCTTTAATTGTGAGAAAACCAATGGTTATCCATATATGTACCAAATGACATGCATTGCTGTGTGCGCTGATCGAGTATTTAGATTTGGAATTTGGACTATCAAATTGCGTTGAATGGAGTACGGAGTAGCCCTCGGCTTTTTCATAGTGACTGTGCCAAACATTCTTCATTCTTGATGGTAACAATACGGCCATCGACCATCCTTTACGGTTACATAACAAGCTGACAGGTTGGTTTTTTCAAGTGACCCTACACTCTACTCTCTGCAAGCACAGCAGCAGCATCAGAATTACGATTAGACGAGAAATATTTTATGTTTTGAAGGGCTCAATTCTTCAATGGGATGAAATCTTGAATAAATAAATTTTGTGCGATTTTTTTGGGTGAGTGGTCTCCTCCATAAAACAAAGCTGTGTTAAAGTGCACTGCAGAAATCGCAGAGAAGACGACCACGTACAGAAATAATGCAGTAGTAAATTATATCAACTCTAAAAATTTATACAAAATGTAAGGTTAATAGGTGGATTGGATAATATATTGAAGCACACATGACATTCTTGAATAAAACATAAAAAGATCTGTGATATTTTTGCTTTTTTAGACGATAATCTTGCACTGTTTGCATTTTTACATGTAAAAATTTTGCTAGAAGGCAAGCTAACAAAAGGGGAAGGTAAAAAAGATTGTCACTAGAAATTTATGGACTGAAAAGAATCGTCGAGTTGACACGCAGCATGGCAGAGCAGGCACTACCTACTGGAGCATTGAACAAAAATCATAGAAAAACAAAAGCCAATAACATTTTCACCCTGAAAAAACTCGTGCTTTTGTTTTTGGGATGGAAGTTTGAGCAAGAAGACTATCTTGATATTATACAGAAAAGTTTAAGAGCAAAAAAATTCTAAAAGATTTTATTCTGATAGAGAAATGCAGCGGGTAGCACGCGTCCAGTGGCGTATCCAAACGTTTGAATCTGGGGATACCCTTAAACTATTAAAATTTGCACTGCGTATGTATTTAATCAAGCACACAAACCGGACCTGTGGTTAAAGTGGTCAGTCTGCCGTTGACCAAAACCTTTCTGGCATTGAAATTTTTCTTGCTTAATCCAGATTTTCGGAGGTTCAAAAGCAAAATTGGTTTGTTTTTCATATGCAAGATTTCTTAAATCCAATTACAGTTTAATTAAGCAATAAATATTTGGGGCAACTTGCGCACTGATTTTTAATGCAATTAAAATATTAAAAACTCTGTTAATATTGGCATACTTTCTTGATTTTCAAAATCCATTGGTAGAGGAATTCGCTTCCTCTATTTCCCCCTTGATTACGCCCTTGTGCCTTTAGCACCACTGGAAAGTTTTGCCGTATAAAATGTTTCCTTTATTTTCCAACCACCCACCAAAAACAAAATGTCGGTTTTGCAGCCAAAACCACCGTCAATTTTTTGGCTGAATGATGCTGATATCAGGAATTTTTGTAATAGCTTTGCAAAATATGATTATTATAGTCCATAGTTATTGTTGATATCGTGGCCAAAAATTCTTTTGCTATATTTCAATGAATCATACTACAAAGAAGGTACAAAAATAGCTGAGCTGAAGAACTAAGTAAAGAAGCAAGATCAGAAGAAGAAGAGGCAAGGCAAGGTTGACAATGACAATGAAGGCAAGTAGGCAAGCAAAGATTCTTTTTTATCTTGAGTAAAGCGAGGGGTGATAGGTATTTATGACAAATGACTTATGGAGTTGTGTATAGTATCCTGTATAAAAGTTACTTGCTTAGTTTGTAAGTACACGCTTTAGTTTTACTTCGATTTTTAGATATCTTATCGTTGGTGAAGAAGATATTAAAACCAAGTAGAAAAGTTTTCACCCTCTACCAAGTAGGAATCACGTTGGTCCCATAAATTTGTCTAAAGTTTGAGAAAAGTAACTTTTTTTCGTTGAATACGTTTTTAGACTGGTTACATACATAGATAGGTATTGGTTGTAAAAAGGGGAAAGTATAAACAAAAGACAAAAGTAAGTTGTTTCAGAGGAAAAATCCAGAGAGCGGGGAAAGCGATAGAGATGTAGATGGGTAGAATGCGTAAGGTATTCTGGAACGGGTAGCATTTTTACTTTGCATCCGAATTTTTTCTTTAAAAAATTGCCTTTGACTACAACGGCATTTACTAGCTTGTATTGAAAGCCCAGGCTGTACTGTTCTTAAAGTTTTTTGAAAAATCGCACAGTTTAAAAAGTACAACTTAAACTTCCAGTTTAATGCAGAATGACATGTTAGAGATATATTTCATGCATAAATGATACAACACGCATTGTCCATATCACGTGCTCATGTTCACAGTAAAAGTTGAGAAGGAAAGATGATTTCCGTGTTTTGTCATATTTTTGGCACTCTATCTCATCTCAGCACACAACACGATCAAAACGTTCCTTTCTTTTTGGAGTCAAGCCATTATCTTCCTGTTCCCAGCCCCTTTCCTCTCTTGTGTGTGCCGAGCCGTCATTCCTCCAGCCCGCCTGTGAGAGAGAGAGAACAAAGCAGGTATGCGAAATATTTCCCCAAAAAATGTTAGCATTTTTATTACAGTTGGTGTATCTACTATACCACACACCACAAGAACAGGAATTTGAAAAGTAATATGTCAATGGTAAAAAAATCTTCATTGCCAAAAAAATGTACTGGCTTTGGTTGTCATTATTATACGTTACGCTTTGATGGAAAATGGAATTGCGCATTGATACGAAATAGGTGGGCAGCAATTTTAATGCTGTACTTATTTTATGGCATTTCTCTACTAAAAATCTGCTGGAGGAATGTTGATTTTGACAAGAATTGGAAATTGGAATGGCTCTCGTTTCTTTCTCAGCCCAAGAATTTGTGCTACACTAATAAATGGAAAGAAAATGGAGATTTTTTTCAACGAAGGTGCGATTACAATTACAAGTCTGGTGAAATTTAGCAGAAAAAACTGAACAAGTTATGTAAGCCCTGGTAAGTTATTAGTGTCTAGTCTGTACCCATGTTCCTGTTCAGCTTATAATCAACACCTTCGTATTTTTAGAAGAAAATTCCATCTCGTTTCCTTTTTCTACTTCCTCCCATCATCATGGGAAGCCCGTTCAAGTGAACACTAACAACGTTAACCCACTTTTAATGAGATTTCTCTTATTTTTCTTCTTCACATATTTTCCCTGAAACCAGGAAAGCTTGTTGTAAGTAAGCTTGTTCAAGTGTTTCGGTAGGTGGGCCTCTGGTTCTGGTATGTACTGTTCTGAGCCATATGTCATCATCTGTCTTACATTCCAAAACTACTAAAAACTACAAGCTTGTCGACAAAAAAATGGTGATCAATGCGCGGCCAAGAAAACGAGCAATGAGCGCATACCTTTCCTCACACTGCTCAGCACTAAGAAGTTGACGAGCCTCTGAGAGAGTTTTCGATCATTATCCCTTTTCAGCCATTCGTCATCATTATGATCGCTCTCAACTATCTCCTCTCTTGTCATTCTCATTTTCTTTTTTAAAAATACACACACAAAGAAAATACATCTTAAAAAGAAGAAAAAGGGGTGGGCTTATAGATTTTCTTAAAGAAATAGAGAGATACTTTTGCTATTTTGTAGTCTGCTGGTGGGTCAAAATGTTCTCAAAGAGAGGATGAAACGCTGACGGGAACAGGGAACATGCCAGACAGAAAAAAGTCTTTATTGTGGCATTGGTAAAATCTTGTGGAAAATGCCAGAGCACACATCTGCCAAGAAAGTATCGCTTTTCTCCAATTGTAATTGTGGATGTGACAGCGGCAGACAGGAAAAAATGTAAATTGATGTGGCATTTTGGTATTATGACATGGCTATTATTATTATTAGCAAAAAAGAAGGTGGTGAAGTGGTGGTAGTTGGTATTCACTCACTCGGCGGGTGGCACTCTAAGAAAAAAGAAAATTCAAAAGCCCTGTTGCATTGCATTTTAGAAAACGAACGAGAAAACTTTTTTTTCTAATCAGCCCAGCAGCATTCAGCATAGATGATGAGGATGAAAGTGAGCCAAGAAAAGCTTCAAGTCCAAACAAACATGAAACTACCATTTTCCTCCACTCCTTCCGTTCTTAATAATTAAAGCAAACACTTGGGAAAATGGATGTAGAGTCATTACTTTTGCGGATGAATGCAAAAGCGGATAAGTTTAAAAGCAGGGAATCTATAATATTGGAGCGTCTAAATAGAATCTCTGACAAAAAGAAGGCTTGGAGGCTGTATGGCTAATAAAAGATGAAAAGAGTAGAGAAATGAGTATGGCTGCCGCTTTTTCTTCTTGAAAGGGTAAAGAAGATAATGAATGATATTATGCAAAATTCATGAAGCAAACTACTTTGAAAAGTTCTCTCTTCTGGTTTTAAGCCGGCATCAACTATTCAGCTGGTATTGAATTGAGAACCAGCAGTTTTCTGCTCTGACAAGAAAGAGAGAGGAAGTGATTCTTTCACTTTTGCTTTTTTAGCTTTATTATTATTCTTACTACTTATCTGTAAAAGATTTGCTAGGATCTTTTTCTTTACTTTGAAAAATTGTTAAAAGCTTATTCCGACTGATTATGGAAAAAACTTGTAGCTTTTTAATAGAAAAGAGTCACACCAAGTAGGAAGATGAGGAAACGTAAAGAAGCTATGATAAGACCGCTTTGTATTGGTCTTCGGCTTGAGTGAAGTGAACAGAGAGAAATGAAACCGAAAATTGATACAATGAAGATAGTGAATTCAAGCACCTTACTGCTAATAAACTATGAAATATGATAGCATGAAATGCAAAAGTTTTATTATGTTCAAATCATCATACTTACAACAAGTAATATTTTACTACAGCATTTTTATTCTCAGGGTTTTTTTAATGTGCCGTCCGCATTCCGTATGTTGTCCCTAATTTCTCGTAGTTCCCGAACTAATATAGCACACTGGGTAACATTATTATGAGTCATGCTCCAATTTTTCCAAACTTCTAAGGTTTCAATTTTTTGTTTGTCTTTTTCCTTTTGAGCAATTAAGGACGATAATCCAATGTAGGCAAACCACAGTATGATCATAAGAACAGCAGAACTCCACTTGGGACAAGCTGGTCCACCCAACTCCGCGGAACCACAACTAGCTGAATATCTTCTGAACGTTAGAATTGCGATGGACAGAAAAGCACAACCTGAAAAGATTAATACGTTTAATGAAAGTGTCCCTGCCGGAACACAAAACTTTCCGTCTGTTTTTGTGTGACCCTATAAACCAATGCAACAATCAAAAAAATTACTTCTGCTAGATAGATAGATAACTTAATGAAAGCAGGTACATAATATTATGCAAATTTGTCAATTACAGGATCTTTAAAAACTGTGTAAAATATTGCTCCAATAGTCCACGGAACACCCAATCCCAAAAACACATTGACACTATTACTTCCGGTTACATTTCCAATGGCATTATCTGCAGTTTTATCATTCTGTGCGGCTATTCGACTAGCAAACGTGTCGGGTAGGGAGGTTCCAAGTGCCACAAATGTTATCGCAGTTATCGTAGGGTCTATATCCAATGCATCTCCAAAAGCAGAAGCAGTATCGCCAACAAGTTTGGTTAAGAATCCAATCACTAGCAACGCGCATATGAAACAGAGCCAACCTCCACAAATTCCCGGAGGTGGAATCAGTGAACATACGAATTTCAATGGAAAGGTTAAAATGTGTAGAGTCCAGTCTTTACAAGTCGCATTTTTGGTGTCTCCGCCATTTACTACAACTGCTTGACGAATTTGTTCCCCATAGGTTATGTCCTCATCTGCTTCCTCGCAAAGCTTTAACGCGGCGGTTACAACGTTATTAATTTCAAGCTTGAAGTCTGTTAAACGTATTAGAACGAACTTACAACTTGTAGATTACTATGTCTTAGAATTCATTTGCTTAAATGACATACTCTCATCGCTGGAAATCGCGCATGTGGTCCGAGGAATTTTTCCCAACTTGGCCCCTCCCGATGGATCGTGAAGCAAAACTTCAAAAGTTTCCTCCTGCCCCTCGACCTTGCCACCAGGATTGGTCAGTATGAAGGGTATCTCAATGAACTTTTTCACCTCTCCATGCTTAAACTTGATTTCCCCCGTTAACTCCTCCACCAACTTGCAATTAGGGCCAGGAATAGTTTTCCATTGCGCTGCTACTATTCCATCTGAACCGTCAGTTCGGGTAACATCCAAATGCGCTACTTTTGCAGAATCCTTAAAAACATAACCGCGCTTGTCAAACGACAGCTTCCCAGGTTTATCATCATCCTCAATGATAATTTCTACCACACGCATTTTTCCTAGTGCAGCTTTGTCTTCAAACTCAGCAGGAATAGCCAACCGGAGAAAAAAGTTGCTGTCCGGGTTCCACTGTTTATTGTCAATAATCTTAACGGTGACCGTTTGTTCGTTCACGTACGGATCAAACTTTAAGGTTTGCGAAAGCTGCTGATACTCTTTGCCTTTTTTTGCGGTCCCGTCTGCAGAGTCTACTTGAACTTCGAAACCGAAATCTTCCCTCCCAGCACGATTGATTGTCACGGTAAATTCACCAATGGACTCTCTCACAGCTAAGGTTGCCGCTTGGAATTCGACAATGGCTTTCCGTTTAAAGGTTTCCGATGATGACATGTTTTTATTCATTACAGACTTCCGAATGGTTTTTGGATCATGGTCCCCCAGCACGTCCACAACTTCTTGCAGTTTTTCATCCAGTACTGGAGTCATTTTACCCCCTCCCATGAGTGCTTTGGACATTTGAGTGCGATACCAAGTGCGGTTGTGTTGCTTTCCTTGAATTAGTCTAGAACCAGCCCCGATAAAAATCCCAGTGTCATAATGTAGGAATAATTTAATTTTAAAAAGATTATCATCGACCTACTTAGTTGCCAAAATGCTAATGATCTCCTCCTGCTTTAGGTCCGCCACGCTATTCAATTTATGATAGAGATTCATCAACGCGTTTTTATCATAATTTCCATCATCATCATACAAATTGTCCGCATCTTGGTCCCCAAAATAAAAATCCCTATTTTGCTCCGCTTCTGGAGGTGGTGCAATCGACGACCCCACCGATGACCTTCGTCTTCTACGATTCATGCAAAAGTCCTGATCTGCCCAGTAAGAAATGACTACAAGGAGCGGAAAGAACGCCAAAGTAAGCAAGGCTTCCCACATCTCTACTTCGTCTTTGGAGACCCACTCCAAGACGACAACCATCCAAACATATGCCAGCAGGCTGGTCATGCTAGTAACCGCAAACACTTTGTACAATTTGATACGACTGATTGCGTTACTTGGCAAGGAGAGGATGCAAACGGCACTGATAATCATTAAGTTAAATGCCGCGCTGCCCACTATAGTTCCAGGTCCAAGGTCACCCGGATTGTGTTGCCCCAATCCTTCGGATATCTCAATGGCCGAAAGAAGTATTTCCGGTGCGGAGCTTCCAAGCGCCATGAGAGTCAAATTTGCCACTGTTTCGTTCCACACTTGGGTCTCTTTGGTGGTCACAATTACCACTCCATTTTCCTCCTTAACGATTTTAACTGTTTTGGTAGCCCCACAGATTTTTTCTATGCCATTCATGAATATGTCAGAGGCTATGGCTATTCCGATGAAAAGGTAGCACATTAGTAGGAAGTAGGGAACGCTGAAGTAATACTTAATATTAGTGTTTTTTTCTTCTTCCACCCAACCTGGTAGGGACACCCAAGCTAACCCCATTTTACTAAATCGACCCAAGCAAAACTATTAAATAAACCTATCAGATCTAGAGATTCATCAACTTTTTTCGCGGCATCTTGTCTGCGTGTGTTCGAAATAATTCATTTCATTCCACTTTCCACTGGATAATTTTACATAAAAACGTTTCATGTGAGAGCTGAAACAATACAATTAAAAATTTAATTGCGATAGAAAAAGGTAAAATTCTATGACCACATTTGAAAATAACGTATCCAGGTTTCATGACATCTGTGACTCTCCAGTATTCCAGTTTTACCGTTTTAGCAAATTAGACTACTACAAATTAATCTACAAATTAAAGAGTTTGGTTTTTTTCAAGTATAAATAAAAGAATGCACAGAATGTGCTTGCATTTTTATTATTTTGGCTGAGTCACATAGCCTGGTTTGCACTTGCATTCTTTCTTTTTCTTTAATTCTATTTACTCCCTCGCATTCCTTATTTCACAGATTGAATCGGGTTGATGCAGACTCACCCTTTTTTCCTCCGCCTGTTCATCAAAACTTCTTGTTGTCACCACGCACTGTATTATTATTAGTATCCGTCAAGAGATTTCCATGCCTGCCTCCGTATCCATTCATTATTCAGTTCCCTTTTATGACTCATTATTTCCCGAATCGAATTCCAGTTTATTATGTGCATACTGTGTGCACTACGCACTCCAAATTATTATTAGCAGCAACATGATTTGTATTTGTACGTAGTTTATGCGTATAGCTAAATGACAATATATCAATGCCAGACAATGTCTCCACTATTTCTGCCGCGTGACAAATGAATCAACAGATCACACAGACCCAAGCGACAGTCGTCACAAGACTGTCGAAAATCTTTCCCCTTTTTTATTGATCCGGCTCCTTGTAATAATAACATGTTACTGTTACTGTGTGCGAACAAGGGTGCATATCTAAAACTCATCTACACAATTCCAATTTACCCTCGCATCCGCAGTCAGTCTTAATTAAATTCAATAAGACTTAATTGCTTCTTTGTCAATATTATTGTAGGCTTGGCTATTCATATGCAAATGCCAATTATTGCAGTGCAACTTGCTTGCAAGTAGAAAACGACAGACCGACATCCTTCATGAAGCTAAACTAGTAATTCATCAGATAAATTACCATATTTCCCGAATTTGTTTCCGGAATATCTTGAAAGAAGTGATGATACTTATAATGATCATGTCCTTGGTCTTGGCCCTTCGTTACCATTTTACCAGACAAAATCACTCATTGCAACGTCCATACCAGCAACCACTGCATTGCTCCAAGCCCAACTAATCGAATTCCAGAAAATGCAACGGATTTTGAATAAAATAGATTACCAATGACCTTGCTTCCAAGTTCGCAAATATCCCTGAGAATTTCATCCAAAATAAGTAGTTCAAACAAACGTTACAGTTTCTAGCACGTGGGTGTGGATTAGTGCTAAAAGTGCGAATTCTGCTAACAAATCGTTAAGCAAACTTTTTCCTTTTCCTTATGGACTCGACCAGTGTTTTAATGAAGAATTGATTGCTCTTTTAAGCAAACCCAAAATGATTTACTTTCCCTGTAGAGAACCTCAATAGCTCTAGAGCCGCCTTGTGCCGAAGGCACATGTAAATGGCGTAATGACCTCATGCAAACAAAACACTGACAAACTGGAGCTGAATACACAGGGTCACATATCGCTAGAAAGCAGCAGAGCACCTAAAGAGAAAAAACTGGCAACTGGCAAGGTTTTTTCCTCCATATGTTACCTTCTCGTGCAAAACTCTTCAATCCTCTTTTTTCTATGCCTTTATATGTATGTCAAGTGAAAGCAAAATAAGCCAGTTTTTTTCCTCCATTGCTTTTTCCAGGTTATATTGTTATACAGCTTGACACACAAAAAGTGTAGCATAGAAATGTAGTACTTCTTTTTTATTATTGAGTTAAGCACAGCGTTTTAGCAAAACGAAAATTTTATACCAAAATCCCGGATGACAGCCCCTATTTTATCAAGTTAGCTTGGACAAAAAGTACGTGTGTGTTTCGACTAAGGGAATTAAGGCAAAAAAGGCACTACTCACTACTCTCTCTACTAAGCACCAGAAAAGGAGTGAAAGTGTGTGGCAACAGCAGAAAAAAAATATGTGTGTTAGCAGAGACATATGTGTTCCTGTTCTAAAATTTTCTCCCTATTTCCCGGTGAACATCTTTTCAGCTCAGAACGTACAAGGAAGAAGAAGAAAAGTCAATTAAATGCTAATTATGTCGGAAACGACTCTCAGTCACTATCTCTCTCTACTCGTTTTGCTTTTGTCGTTCTCGTCCTCCTGTTGAACATTTTTTACTGGTGAAAAACACACACGGCTACAGTCTGTGTGTATGACGTGAACTGAGCTTGCCAGATAGAAAATCCTTGTACAAAAAGCTTTCACTCTTTCCATCCCTTCCTTTATCCAAAATAAATTACATTACGGCTTTCACATGTTGTGTCACTTTGCAAAAAGGACTAAAATGTTGCTGTGTGTGTGCTATTGACATGTGTCACTCTGTAGTCCGTTCTCTAAAACGAATTACAAATTTAATCTCTTGGGTTTACTACTCTACTAGACCATAGAACACTACACTTACTCCATGTCCAATACTAATGAATACCAAGAAGGAAGGAAAAAAAGTATACCAAGCTCATTATTTTTTCTAATGCGATTTTATGGACAACACACTAATGAACAGCAAGTCTATTAAGACGCACTTCCCTTTTCCTCTTCAACATTTTCCCCTCGTTTAGTTCTACATTTTATTAGAACGTATTCTACCCACCTGTCTGAAACCTCTTTCCAAGCTATAATATTCATTCATCTTCATCAATTCTATTTTTTCTTCTCGAAAAGCTTTCACTTTTCCCTTGACACTATATAACAAACTGTATAAAAAGTTTTGGTAATAAGGTGCAGCATCAGAGAGTAATTAGGACAATGTGTGTGCTGAAGAACCAATCATTGCCAGCAGTATAATGATTACTTTTCCAACTTTCATTGTTTCCCACTTCTTCGTATTTATTTTTTGGTATAAACACTTCGTGGGAAAAGGTGGATTATGTTACTAACAGTCTGTTCTTGATGATCAGGTTTATTCTCTCCAAAGTCTAAACTTTTATTGCACTGCCGCTCCAACTAACGTTTAGATGTTCTATTCAACGCAGCAGTGTGAATAAAATGCCTATTGAATAGACTGTTACACCAAAAGCGATGCTAATGATCACTGAGGTTTTGTAGAATGCTGCTTGTGGTGGTTTTCCCATTTTCTTTACCATTTACCATCACACATGTGAATATTATAGGTACACATTATCATCTTCTTTTGCTCACCACAAGATGAGATTTCAACCGAGAAAGTCTCCCACTGTCTTTCTCTTTCAATTCAATTCAGCAAAAACACAGCACAACAGAGAGTGTCTTTCCTTTTAACTTGAACAAAGGAGACAATACACCACCACAAAACAGTAAGCATTTGAGCATCATCGCCCACACACACTCCGACCATCGACCATCAACCAAAAAACCAGGGCCAAAGCCAGGGTGGCACTAACAACTCATTATCGTAAATAGTAATTTACGTAAGAGAACACCCGGTAAAGAAATGAATGGCCTTCCACCGCCAAGCGCCACACAAAAAAAGACAAAAGGTTTTCTAAAGTCAATGCCAAACAAAATGGTGATCTTATCCTCTATTTTATTAGCCTGGATGCTATGCTAGAGCAAAGTTCACCAAAGTCATTAAAATGTTGTGTGGAGCCCATTGACATATAATATTTAGATAGATTGCACACATTAAAGCCTTATAAACGCATTTTATTTCCTGTTTGTAACTGAAGCCAAAGTCCAAGGTGAGCTAGGATTCAAACGGTAAGAGAGAAAGTGCATTCATGTGCTAATGTAATGGGCATTCAATGACTTTGACTCCGTCGTCACCATCATCATCACCCTAAAAACTTTTCCATTTCCAAACTGCTTTTTATTAGTGTTTTGGTTGCAGAAGGGAAAGTTATTCTAAAAAGCAACTAGAAAAAACTCAGTCGTTTTAAAAGACCAGCCTTAATGCTGTACTTTGTCCTTGCATGCTTCTTTCTAGAAAAGATTACAAAATTTAGGATTAGCATCGGAATCTGATTGGGCAATACCATTCAGACGTACGAACAACATTCACAGAATATTATTGCGTTTACGCAACAGCACTTTTGGTTCAACTCTAGTAGAAATTAATGGAATTGATGTCTCTGTGTCTATGGACTGTAGATGGAAAAGAAATAAGCATGCATGCAACAAGCTGTATCCATCCATCCAAAATAAACATTTTTTTCTCCCTAGCACCACCACCACCTCCACCACTCCACCAAGATGAATGACTTTTTCCTCTGCCTTCTTGCAATGCAATACCAAGTACAAAAAAAGTTGTGTTTGATTGTGCATGAGATAAGAGAATCAAATGAAAAGGGAAAGAGGACACAGAAGCACACACAAACACATTCATCCCTTCTCGCGTTTCCATTAAATCACAACATTGCATTCTCGCACTTCACAAGAGAAAACATTTGGATTCTTCCAATGAAATGAATAAAAACGCAAGAGAGACAACGACAACGAGAGAGGAAGAGAACGGTAAGTAATTGGAAATGGCGTAAGAGAAATGAGTATTGACTTGGGTGAGAGTGTATGTACTACTGTCACTAGTACAACAGTAGCTTTTACTTACTTTTACTTCAAGACAAAGAGGCAAGATTTTTGTTCTGTGCGACAGTACAAGTCTGGTAGTGTGTTTTTTTTCTTCGATGGAAGATAATAATAGAAGTCTCGGGTCACCCATCTATTTTTTGGTCCAATACTCTTCACAATTCATGTAACCGCACCACTGGTCTGGTGATGGTATGTTGCCCCTCTGTACTTTCACATTTTTTTGTCATCAGGGGCTTAACACACAACATTAGTTTGGTTTTCCATTCCGTTGACTTCAAGTTGATACTACTACTGCAGCTACCATTCCCTTCTCTTGTATTTTTTATAGCCTGGCCAACACTTTATATGACTATAAAGTGGAGCTTTTTATTATCTTGGAATTGGACCGAGGGATAGCTGGGGATGGACCTGAAATATAAAAAAGTTCATTCATGCCTGATGACGACGATGATGGTGTAGAAGCTTGGTATTGCGTGATGCTGGGCAGTTTATATAGTTTTATATAAAAATGTAGTATAGAGGAAACCCAGTGAAAGTCAGACTCATCGTTGTCGTCGTCGCCAGAAAAAATAAATGGTTTTAAACATCCCATCACACGAAGAAGGGGAATTCATTGCCCGGAGTAATTTGCTTATGTGTATCCGCCGGATTCCCCACACACCACACCAGCAATTTGCCACCCAGACTTGGGTTTCAATGGCAGTTTGGCACGAGAAAAAAAGTACAAGGAGTAGTGCGTTGTCTCTCTCTAGCAGTAGAAAAGGGAGATGAAGATTATCTAGCAGGAAAGGCTTTTAAAAAATGGAAGTTAAACATTAATTTTAATGGGACTGATAGGTGAGCAATTTATCATGCGTTGGTTGAATGGAAATTGGGAAAGGGAAAAAAAGAGACGAAATGGAATTTTGGGTATTTTTACCTTTGCCTCTGGTCATATATCGCTTTCGTCATCAGTCTTCTCAAAATGCGTAGAGAACGTCCCCCACAAACTAAAGAATTCGATGAATTTCATCCTGAAACTTTAATTCGCATCTTCTCTTCCTAAAAAAACTTCGATTTTTTTGGCAAAATGCAGCCAAATTTATTTGCTTTTGTTAAAGTCTACTCATTTGTTCCAACTTTCAGCCAGACTAAATATGATTCTTATTCATTGCAAAATCTCTCCTTAAAACTTTCTCTTTTGTTTACCACTTTCTCAAATGGGTTTTCATATTTATGCAAAGACTTCGTGCTGGAAAGGCTTTATCTTCTGGCTAAAGTGCGTAATTAGTAGTTGCTCCACTAATTTCAATAAAAGACGTGTTTCTTCCTGCCTATATCCAGTAGGTGCTTCTGAAAGGAATTTTCCATCTTGTTTTATCCTCATTATTCCCTACTAACTAGAAAGACAAAAGTAGAAAAGCTCAAACTACACAGACAATAAAAACACACAGGGCGTGTGCATTACTTTTCTACAGCACACAACTTTCAATTTGGCAACTTATTAGCTTTTTATTAATACATGTGATTTCCTTCCTAAAGTACACTTATATTCTTTGCCTATTTTATTATTCGTCTTTTGTTGTTGCAAAACTTTGTTGGATTTTATTAGCTTTGCAAACAACAAAAGCACCATATACTACCCCAGCTTTGCTTTCTAGTCAACTTGACTTCGACTTCCTCCTTCCTCGACTTCTTCTTGTTGTTGTTGTGCAGCAAGAAGACGTGTCCTGGTTTTCCTCTTTTAGAAAATCTTCAATAATAATAATAAGCACAGGAGGAACAACAAAAAGAGAAATAATATTTACTTCGTTTTCTCCCGCTTTTGTTGTGTTTTACTGTATTCTAGTCTATACTCTCTGCAGTTTTGCTGAGGTTTACAGGCAGTTTGTCAAAGTCAAAAGTGGAATCACAGCATAGAAGAAGAAGAGCGAAAAGAAGAATGGCTGTTTTTGGTGGAATGGAGAAGAGGTGGCAGTTTACCAACACCAACAAAACACAGTAGAGAAAGCATTTTGTATGCAGGTTATATACCATAATAGGTATTCTGCCACTTTTCCATGTCCTCCAATTTTAGTGTGCTAACTACTTTCCCCATTTTGTTACCACTTAAATGCGTCTCTCCTCACGCCGGCGACAAAACAAGGACCCGCAGTCACCGCATACCATTTACAAAGGAAGCTCATCAACATTATATAGAGCACACGCCAAATAAGGAATCATCATCGCCATTCTACTTTGTTTTCCTTGTAAAATATTGTTTTGTGCCACAAACACACACTATGCCAAAGTGAGTCTACTCTGATGGCTAGTGTACAAACCTGGCTTGTTTCATTTTCATTTCATTATGAAAGTCAAAAGCGTCTTGTGTGTCTGGAGTCTGGATTCGCGTCACGCAAGTATTTCTCCGTTTTAGTTACCTACTCATTAATTTCTCTAGCTGCAAAACACACAACATATCAGCAGCAGCAAAGACAAAAACAAAAGGAAACTGGAAGGATCGCATCTGAGAAAGACAATGACGAATAATTCGGCGTGTGTATGTGTGGCCACCGAAAATCTGGTGTTAGCCAAAGCCAAGCTATTTTGTTGCAATTACAGCTAAACACACACACACAATAATACAAAATGCTTTCATAAATGCGGGTGGTGGTGGTGTTTATAGCTAAAAGCTAAACAGTTCTAACAGATTATTAACAATTTGTAGAGTAAAGTACGTGTAAACTTTGTTGTAAATAATAGGAACACACACAAACAGTGATGCTATATACTAAAAGAGGAAGGACGTGGTAAACAAAACATTTCTACCGTCACATTTTCTAACTTGTCACTTTTCCTTTTCTCTACTTCACTCTCTCTAGCAGCAGCAGCAGCCCAGCTCTCTTTCACCAAAATTTCAAGCGTTTGTACTATTTCTTCTGCCAGCAAAGGATATGGAGAGAGAAACGAATTTCCCTTTTTAATTTCAGCTTAGAAATAAATAATATGAAACGGAAAGGGAAAAATGAGAAGAGGAGGCAAGTCAAGTAAGTGACAAGATTTATTATTGACAAGGCCAGGAGTCCCCACAACTTGGAGGTTCGTTTTTGAAGAAAAAACTCGGCATTAGTTGCAACTTATTTTTTAACTTGGAGTAAAATGTTTCTTCAAAGTTGGTTTCTTTTCTGCTGCTGTGTGTAAAAAAGACATAGCTAGAAATTGTTTGCATTCTTTTAATCCAACTAACATAATATTAATCCAAACCCACGGGAGGTAACTTAAAACCCATTCTTCCTTTAAGCTAGTTATGGTATAGACACAAGCTAATATAGTGCTCAGTCTTGTCAAGCTTCCAATACCAGCACACAAATCATTTGTTTTGTTACAAAAAAAATGGAAAATAAGTAAGCAAATAGCAGAAACACAAGCCGCGGTGTATTTCTCTATTAAAAAATGAACGAGGAAATTCGCTTTTGTAAAAAAAACCTTTTTGTTTGTTCCTGCGCACTTTGAAATTGATATGGTCATGAGAAATGTTGTTCGTCCACACGGATACCTGTTCGTGTTCCCGTTACTGCTAAAGGTATTGGTGTGGGACCAAATCAAGAGTAAAAAATTGGTCGTTTGTCGTCTTTGACATAACTCTGTGGGAATACACACCAAGAGGAAAAGTTGACAGTGGCACGTTACGCAAAACCAACCAAGCTTGTACTTTCTCTACAAGCATACATAGACAAATGTGTATACACGACACAACGATCAAAGCCATTTTTCCAGCACCGGTGTAGCTGTCCACAGTCTAGAGACAAAATATGTCTGTCTGTCTCCAACTGTCTATCAAACCGGAACACTGGTTGTTGTACAACTTACAAAACTTTTCTCTCTGGGAGAAAAGAAATTGCCAAGTTTGAATGCATTTTTTAAGGACCTATCTAATCTTTTCTATATATATGGCTACTAAACAATAATATAATGCATATTATGTGATATATTACACTGTGTGGTGGATGATCATGATGCAATGCAATCCAAAAGTGCATTTTTTGTGTGTAAAAAACAAGCTGAGAAAAGAGGGTGGCATTTGGAAAGATGGTGGTGGGAATTCATCCTTCTGCTTATCCCTTTTTGTCGACAGCCCGTTCCTCCTGTCTGACTTTTTCCAAGAAATAAAGCAAACCCGGGAGAAGAGCAGGAAAAAAACTTTTCCAAAAAAGAAAATCCTTTTTTTCTAGGATTTCCCCTTATTATTATTGCGCTGGATTTAGGAGAAACCGTTGGATTGCGTAATGCACCCAGGGACCGGGACCAAAGAAGAGGTTTTTTTCTTTCTTTTATTATAACTCTCAAGCATTCTGAATTTATCCAAAAGGAAAGTCATGCATGGCATGTCATGACGAACAGTCGTAGGACGAGGATGGCACCAAAAACCGGGAAAATTACACAAAATGCAATGCATATCCTTTCTCTCTCGCTCACTTGATTTTTCTGAGTGACAGCCAGGAAAAAAGGATGAGCACAACCACACCACTTCCACCTTCCAAAAACAAAAAAGGTTGAAAAACAAAAGTTGGAAACCTTTTTTTCTCTTCGGGTGTCTTTTGCTTTGTTTGAATGGAAAGTACACAAGGCAAAGTAGAAAAACAAATTTTCTTATCCGTTGTTCGTTTTCTCCACTTTTTTGACGGTGTAAGTAATTGAGGGGCGGCTATGCTGGCGTTACTAAGAAAGTAAGATGGGGAAAGGGGGAAAACCGTGTTTTTTTCAGAAAAAATATAACTACCCAAGATCTCTTTCTGTGTACACAGTGCAGTATACACACAAGAAGTATTGATATGTATTGCCTAACCCGGTTTGGCTTTTGATGCTGATGCAATATTACCACTTGATCATCATGTCAAAAAGAAAAAGATGGAGGAATATCGTGTGTGTGTGCCCGAAAAACAAGCCATACAAGATTGTTCCGGTAAACATCAATAATATTTTTACCAAATGTCAATAATACACTACCTAAAAACCCGGTGTACATCCATTATTATATTTTTGCTCTGCTTCTTTCTGTCTGACCGGAAAATTGAGTTGATCTGACATGTTCTCTGTGTTGTAAGTAGAACGATGATGAGAAAACAGGGCATATATTTATATCCCACTTTGCTCATTGGCTTCCAATCATTCAAGAAGTAAACAAATTGTATGCATGCAACCCTCCACTCCACATTCATTTATTCACTGGAGTCATTTTGCAGTAGTCAATTTCTCCCTTCCACTTTCCTTCTTGAAAGAAAAAGGAAAAAGAGTTTATCAATATATCATAATAAATAAACGGTACATACGTGTGTAGCCCATGTAGAAAATGGGAATTTATAAAGCTTATTCCATTTTTATTTTCCGCTTCCCTTTTTGCTCTCTATACTTTTACAATAAATTTTGGAATGAACAAGAAGATCGAAACTGTCAAATTTTTTGACATGCTTCAACTTTGAAAATTGACTTGCTATTAGTAAGCACAGCACACACACTCCAGTAGTGCAACGCACAGTGCTAATATGCAGCAGCATCTTTGTCGGTGGTGGTGGTGTGCTGGAAGGAGATGAATGAATGAATGAACGGAGGGAGGAAGGAAGGAGGACATTATGTGGAGGGGAAACACGCGAAGGGTAACAAGAAAATGCCTCCCTCTTGGTGTACTCTACTCTCATACTTTGTGACTTTGAAAGATGCATTCACTTTTTCATTCTGAGAATCTCGAGAAGAACACATTGTTACAAAAAAGATATTATTGTTGGTTGTAGTACTGAGGATGAGAACGACGATGAAAAGCTATCCATCTTAACTGTAGTATAGTGCGCTTTCTATGGCTCTTGCTGTGGTATATCAGCATGACAATGCAGCAGCACTAGTGCAATAGTGCACCTATTTTGTTCCTAGATTTTTTGCCTTACATTTTTCACAGACTACTGGACTGACTGACTCTGGTTTCACTTGACGTTGTTTTGCTTCAAAGTTTGAGACGAGTAGGAGGATGATAGTGGTGGAGTGTAGTGCTCATGAAACAACAGGAGTCCACTTGGGATTTCAAATAATAACCTTTAAGTGCATCAACTGCATTTATCTTCTCTTCTCGAGTCTCCATTCAATTGACTCTTATTCACTCTCTCTGTTCTCTCAGTAGTACCAAAGTTTCTTCAACTTTCAACTGTTTTCTGTGTATGCCATCATCTCAAAAGTATAGTGATCATATATTCACTTGAGTAGTTTCAGTTTGTTTTAGATCATCGTCATCATTCCCATCATCATACATCGTTCAAGAGTGATTATTGCATAGAGAAAAGTATACACACAGAGTTCTTTAAAAAGCCATATGAACCCCACTCATAATGTCATTCTTTTTCACTTTAAAACGTTTACAAATCTTATGCTTCTTTCTTTTGCTTTACAAAAACATGGCAAATAGAGAGACAAAAACGCTTAGAAAAACCAAAATGATGACTAATGGCTTGCACAACTAAATGCAGTTGGGAGTGTTGTCTTTGCTGCCATAATTTTCTGCTTGTGATTCTATTTCGGAAAAATAACAAGTACCTATATATATAAGTCTGTAAAGAGGATACTGAAGTGGAATTTGAGCTTCTCAAATTTCCCAAAATTTTACTTCCTCCTTCTCTTTAATAACCTATGATGCTGTGCCACCAACTGGGCTCCAGCTGATGATGGCACGCCTGCTGTTGGCAACTTGTAATAATTTTTTTGGCGTTTTTTGTACATTTTGTACTGTGGAAAAGCCGAAAGACGACGGCCGCTCGTCCGTCGTACCCCTTTTTTTGTGCACTGGCCCAAACCAGCCGTAAGATTATGAGCACCATTCACCCAGTCATTAAAGTTATTATTATCATCTTAAGCTTAAATATTAGTGTATTTATTGTAGTGCTGAATTGCTTTAATGAAAGTCATAAGACATCTTTTTAAGTGCACACATTCCACTGTCTGTTTCGTTTATGGTTGAATGACACAAAGATTATTGAGGTATTTTAAGTTGCTTTTGTGCATTCTACTCCTAAAGCTTGGCAAGAGGCTCTTAAGAAAACTAAAAAGAGTTAAACCACATGACCATCTCTCTGCTTTCTTGTTACTTTTTTTGTGATCACAGCACAGCGCACATATCCCCCAAAAACATTATCATTATTGCCATCTTCATCATCATCAAGGGAGTTTACATGGCCACACGTACGGCTATTATCAAAATAGGAAAATTGCAGAAGAAGAAGCACACGTTATATTATAGCAGTATCATCGCCCAGAAGAAAAAAAGCCTAAAAATACACAATAAGTTGACTTAGGAATGTTGCTGGTTTTGCTGGTGATGAAGCAGAAAAGCTGGCTAAAAAGCACAAGTCTTTTCTTTTGGTCCAATGTGCTATCTCACAGTCGTAAACTCTTAAGCTGCCCTGGTATCTGTGCACTACTACGGGGGATTTTTTATGCTTTTTACGCACAGAAATAGAGGTAGGTTTTTATGTGCATTCGAGTCCTTATTGCATCATCATGAAACACTGCTAGTAGCAAAATAGTGCATGGTGTACAGTGTTTATGGTTATCCCTTTTGGCCTTTGTGGAAGGAGGGAAACGTCTTGGAAGGAGAGTAAACGAAAGATTCCAGTTTTGAGTGTGTGATGAGTAGTGAATAGAAGGAGAGAGCTAGTCGGTGGATGAAATGAGTTGTAATTGGGCAAATACATTGAGAAGGAAGACAAGAAGGGAGAAAGGGGACACAAGATGAGCTGAGATATGAGAGTAGAACACAGAAAAGGGAGTAATTGGGAATGGAGCTTGGATGATGAAAGCTATGGCTTTGTAAAATGATAAGATGAAAGCTGAACTAGGGGACAGTTGTGTAATGACTACTTTTTTTAAAAAAATTGCAGGGTGTTGTTCATTTGTTGGATTGAAACGGTAAAACGTATATAAGCTAGCAAGTATTGTTTCAATAAGTTGGAAATAATCAGAGATCATTAGTAATTGTACCAAATGAGTTTAAGGTTTCAGTTGACACATGAATAAGTAAAGAAGAGAGTGGAGAATTTGAGCCAATGGAGCACATTAAGAATAAAAAGGAAGTTACATTCTGAGAATTAATATTGATTCAAGGAAAGACTTTCATTTCAAATTGGAGTAGGATATTTTCATCCCTTACTACAGAATACATACTTGTGTATAGCAACTGTATAAAAGCATAAAATATTTATATAACGTCATTACAGCATATTATACTGCTTTCTATGCACTAATGCATCCAACAAGTCCATTTTATACAATATATCACGTACTCACCCCTTTCAGTTCATGTTTCCTGTGCACAGTTGTAGCAGTCAGAATCAAAACAGCGTACTCTGCCGATGTGCATCCTTCCATGATATATCATTCTTCCTTCTGCGGAGAGCACACACCATGCAAGCTCCCGTTCAAACCATAATTTATATCTGTTTATTACCACAAACTCACAGCAGCAGTGTGCCACCACCACCATCATCCACCCCATCACAATATAAATATATGTACATTATTACTACCAACATTAAGCAGATTTTGCAACAAACCATGTCAACAGACTCACAGAGAGACACAATGTACCAATCATAATAATAATGATAATAATACAGAGCGCGCATGGTAGTCGTAATAACGGTAATAATAATAGTACAAGAACACAGCACAGAATAAAAAGTGTACAAAGGTTCTATTGACAAAAGAAAAAAGTATTTCATACAAAACATCAGATGAACAGAGAAGAAGAAAGAATAAAAAATAATAAAAAGAAGTAACAAGATGTGTACATTTTTATGATCCTCTGATCTGCTCTCTTCTTCTTGTTGTTAGTCTAGTTATGTATCATTGTCTCCTTAAGTCTTCTTACTTTTTCTTTTGCGGGATTGTGTAAGTTTCTTCTTATGTCTCTCGCTCCTGCTTTTTTCCTGCTGTGCTGCTGTTTCATCTTCTTTCTGATGTTCCAAAGACGAAAAAAGAACAAGATGAAGAAAAAAATGTATATAAATGTTTATTGCTACCTAAAAATATCATTACTATTATTATAATATGGCATACATGAGCGTTTTCCTTTCTTTCTTTGTCATACCTCTTTACTCGCATCTGGTGCCGGCTACACAACTACAACCTTCTTAGCCCACGCACATGACAATGTAATATACGGAAAGTAAAAAGAATAACTTTCTCTCTCTGTACAACCGTTTCTGAATTATTACAGCCATTGCATTGCACGTAAAATCTCTATATCAAACAGAGAAAAAAAGCTGGGAACAAAGAAAAAAGCACACACGAAGAAATAAAGATCATACTACTGCGATACTGATGATGATGGCTGCACACAGAAAGAATATGTATATTTATTGCAGTACATATCACATTGTCATCATCATTATAATAATAATGGATAGAAACCTAGTTTGCTTTCTATCTTGAGAAAAAATATTATAATATGTACTAAACTCTCAGTTTTACTTGCCTACTTGCGTTTTGCCGGTTGGGTTATGTTGTTAAAACACACGCTCTTTAGCAGCAAACAGACACGAAGAAACAGTGCAGAGCGCAATAACGGGTTTCTTTTTACGGAGATGGAAACCACAAGAAAAAATAATAGAAAGGAAAAAGGAAGCAATTTTTTGTACTTTTTTTATTCTCTGTCTCTGCTTCTTCTCCGTTTTTTCTGGTTAAAACAGAGAGAGAGAAAAGTCTACTTGAAATAATGCATATTAGGTATATTATCTAGGTTTTTTATAAAAAAGGGAGCAAAAGTGGTATAATGTTAAGTGTAATAACTGGAAAGAAGAAAAAGGGAGAGAGAGAGAAAGCACACATCCGAGAAAGTTATGATGATCAAGAGAATCTTTTGGCTGGCAAAGCGCTAGGGTAAAAATAAATAAAGTAAGTTAAGCAAGTGAAGTATGAGGCTTTTTGCACAAGAGTTATAATATACGAGAGAGTCGTATGTGGTCTAAAATATAATATAAAAGCTCGTTTTACACACCAACCGCATATTCACAGCAAGATGGAGGCTGCAGAGCCGTGATGATAATGTTATAATATTATGCTCATGCTTGGCTTCACATAAAGTGATGATAAGAAATCATAAGTACGTTCATTTTCCGGGTGCTCCCTACAATTTTATGGGGAAAGATGAAGGCTTGTCAGGATCGTCAACTCTTTTAGCACGTGTATCGGTGCATAGTAAAATGGTGTGGTGCATATAAGTAAGTATGCATTTAGTTCTTTAGTGCACAATGCAATGTTTTGTTGTGACTTTGCTGAGAGATAACATACACACAGCATTCTACTGATTACTGGGATGAGGGACAAGAAGAAAATCTGTGAAAGGAGAAGAGGATGAGAGGAAGAAAGGCGACAAAAGTGTTTGACGTGATGAAGATAAACTTGAGTGAAGCTGGAAGAAGGACAGTTGAAGAAACAAGTTTTTGAATGTTTTGCGCTGCAATACGCTTTGATGATGCTGAAAAGGGATGTTGCAAGTTGCAGTTGAATGCTTGCACAACGGTAGTACTACAGTATCTTTCAAACAGAAAGTGCTATTTTTGTAGGGAAAAATAGAAAGGTCGCCCAAGGCACAAAATCTTGTGCTCGTGTGTCCATACCCAAAACTTTCCAGCAACCAGATATCCAAAGAGAAAACAGATAACTGAATCATTGCGCTCGCACTCTAAGTCTAGGAAAATCATATGAATGATCGTCAGAGTAAAAGCATGAGAATGATGATGATGATGGTCATATCATAACAATAGTAATTGGTACACATTATCCAAGCTTATAGTATAGCAGTGTTGGTGAGGGTGGTGGATCGTTCGTTGGCCTGCCAGGATAATGTCCCAAGTCTTCAGGGAAGATAGAGAAAGGAGAAAGGATTTAAAGTTAAGTAGTATTATACAACGACACGACACATTATATAGGTACACAATCATACAAGCATACAAAGAAGAGTGCCATTCCACCGTCATAAAATGGCTGTGCTGCTGCTGTGTCTGTATGTGTCTCTGTGTCTGTAATGATGACAATAGCAATCTCGTCTACTGGGATGATAATAATAACGAGTCGTTATCAAAGCCCATTCCACTTTATTTCATGTCATTTTGTCTAAACATTATATTTATTGTGGGGAAGCCAGCGAGAGACTGAGACGATTTCCGAGTTTGATAAGCTTGAGTATTGAACTGGCGAGGCGACTTGGGAAGGTCATAAGGTCATTTTTAGAAGGCTTGAAGGAAGAAAAACAGGATGTTGAGTTTGTGTGTTTACTGGAATATGCCACATTTTCAACATGATTACAGTGGATTATCACCGTAATCAAGGTTGTGATGATGGCCCTATATTTTTAAAGGGAAAGTACACACTTTTACAGGTGTATACACATATACAAGTAATCAGAGTAAAATAGGTAATTAACAAGCATAAGCTACACCATTGAAGGTGTAGTATTTAGCAAAAAAGAGTTGACACTTTGGAAGAGTTGACAATCTCTGATAGTGAGAACCAGGAAGGTTTTTTGTAATGTTTATTAATAAAAGTAAAAACTTGTGTGGTGTGTGCTTTCTCCGAAATTAAATCTCACCTTCCTATTCCCAATCCCACTCTTTCCTTGAGTGTATTTATTATTGCTGGGGAGAGAAAGTCGTATAAACTTTCCCGAGGTTGTTTGCAAGGGGACACCTGTAATTTTTAAGGTACTTTTACTTCCCACCAACAAAACAACACGCTGGCGGCGGGGCCATCAAGTGTAAATGAAGCTGGATAAAGTTTGGCAGTTAGTTGAGAACTTGAGATAAATACAACAACCGTGCGATCCCCAAAAGTAGCCCAGTTTAAATAAATACCTTGCTCTAAAATCCTTCCGTGTGGGATTTTCCAGATGCGGTTTTTATTAAAGGATTTGCGTGTAGTGTAAAATAGTTAAGCGTTTTAGTGTGCAGGTATATATTTGTGCGTGTGTATCTATTTATTTACCTTTGCCCACTCCATCTCTTCTCCCCTCCGACTCAGTATGCATGGAGGAGTAATTAGCACTCGAAAAACAAACGTGTCCCTGATTCCCCATTTCTCTTTCTGGAGAAGTAAAAACACATGCAGTTTCTCCCTCCACCTATTTTTATATCAGCAAAAATAAAAGCAAAACAGGCTATGCTGCTGCTGTTTGTAATGTCAGTGTAAAAAGCCTTCAAAGCTGTTGTGTGTAAGTGTAAGCCCTTGAGATAAATAGCGAGACTGGTGCCGGGAGACGCATTTTATTTGACTCCTTGAAAAAAACGGCAGGCAGGCAGGCATATACACAGGCTCTATCATCATGGGCCATTACTTCGTTAGTACATGTGTTTCCTCCATTCCAGAGTCGCCATTTCCAACCAGCCAAGTTGAAGCTGATAAGAGTAAATTGCTTTCTGCTTCTGCTGCTAAATACGTGTGCATGTTACTTTTACACAGCTTTTCATGCCGTCATCTCATCATCATCATGCCACATGCTTCATGGGTTATCAATCTGATACAAGCGGACACACTCTTTACTCTTGTACAAAATCCAGAACCAGCAAAAAGCATTTTGCAATTAACAGAATCGCCCCAAAAAAGAAAAAAAATAAGCTTGTGCTAAACTTTCAACTTGTGCTTTCCATATTTACTTTACTTCTTCAAAAAAAATCTTATCTGATTTGCTTGTCGAATTAAAAAGAAAACAGAAATGCTAAAAACACATTCGTTAAAAAGTTTTCAAAAGTGTTTGGTCGTTGGCATTCTCTATCCTCTCATCTTTATCATTATCCCCAGAAAAGTAGTTGAAAGCAAGAAAGGAAGAAAAAAGCACTTGATTTTGCTCATTCAGAAAATAAAATACATTTAATCTGTAGTTAGCATTCAAAGCACAAACACACACACACACACGTCAGTATTTTCAAGAGGTGTCTGTGCCTGTTCCGTTCTCTTCACTATCTTAACATTTTTGCCGTGCCTATTTCTATCTATCCACTTGTTTGTCGTCTTTTAAAGATTTTCTCAGAAAAACAGAAAAGCTGACTTGAACAACTGCGCTCCTCCACTCCACACTCCACTTGTTCTTCTTCTGCTCTGGCTTGTTTCTTGAGTGGATTATCTGCCCGTTTTTTTCTCGCTCTTTCGAGCTTTTTCCATTAGTCGTTTTCATTTTCTTTCCATTTTTAAGCACATGACATGTGTTGTTGGTGGGCCTGTTGTTGATGTTGTTGTTTGTATCTACCTATCTTTTAAACGAAAATGAATCACTTTTCCGCATGTAGCTCTTCTTCGCTTTAAAAAAAGTCTCTCTCTCTTTAACAGACAAAGATGCACATGTGCTTAACTTTTTGTAAAGCCTGCAGAAAATAAATCCATCTATCTTTTATCCATCCATCCATTCCGGCTTTTTCTCCATCTGCTACTACTACTGCTGTTGTTGTTCTGCTGCTGATAACATGAATGAAAATGAAAATGAATGAAGCGAGCTTTTTTGTGTAAAGGCGACACACACAAAAAATGGATAGAGAGCTTTTTGACAAAAAGAAGAAGAAAACATGCTTTTCAGAAAACCCCCAGAAAAAAGTTGAAACTCGGCATTTTTTCTTATTCTTTTTGTGTCATCCTCCGTTTTCTGTGTTCAGCAAAAGAAGAAGAAGAAGAGAAAGTTGAGAAAGTTTTTCCTCTTGCCTTTGTCTCTCTCTTTTTTCTTCATGTATATCTATACTCTTGAACTAGGTCTTTTATTCATTTCATTCATTCACCTTTTCCAACTTTTTCTTCAAAAAACAAAAAAAATTGTGTAATGCGTTCTATATGTCCGGGGACTATGGGACTAGGCATGCACACCCCGAGAATATTTTTTGTCACTTTGTATTTCCTCCACCAAACAAAAACACCCATCCATCCCAGCGGAATAGAAGTAGACAGGAAGATCCAAGCTGTTGTTGCATTACATCCTCTTGTTGAAATTCCACCGTGCTGTCCTTGTCTTCTGTCATCCTCCCTAAGCTATAAGTTGAGGCTTGTGTGTCCCTGAATTTTGAGTCGCCACTTTGTACCTTTTCTAAAAATAACAAAAAATTACAAACTTTTCTTTCCGCTTTAGAAATTCACACCAAAACAAAAAATGTCTCCACTTTCTCTACGCTGCAATGGTCCAGTATGGTCGTGTTACTATAAAATACATTTCCAAATTCAATTTTCCCATTTTTCAAATCCCTCTGCATCTATTACATAATCCAAACTTCAGTCAGTTTTTTTACTTGTATTACCTCACATGACAAAGTTCATTTATCAAAACACGTACAAAATATTGTACATGACTGTCCATTTGTAATCCAAAAAACTAGAGGGGATACTTTTTTCCCTATTCTCTAACCAGCTTCATTGCTAAACGTCATTTCTTTCGCATGATGATGCAATGTCCAATGCAATGAAACAGTACTTTACAAAGCCCATATAATACCCATAGCACAAAAGCAACTTGGCCGTGTGTTTATGCTTCTACTTGGTGGAGTTGAGTATCTCACATAGTCATCATCTTAAAAAGCTTGAACAACTTGAAACTTGCAAGCACGCTGCTGCTTCAGGTTTTTTGGGGAACCCCAATATTACATTGCACACTGTTCTGTTGCATGTACAGCAGTGAGAGAGCTGAGTAAAACACTCATATTTTGTCGGTTCTCTCTGGGATGCAATGGCAATGCAAAAGGAAGGAAGGAGTAAAGTAAGAAAAGCAAAGGGAGGAAACGGAGAATTTGGAGGAACACAAACGTATACAGAGCTACACAGAGAGGCAACCAAAGAGAAAAAAAGCAGTGCTTTGCTTGACTTGGCTGAGAATGTTTTTATGGCAATATCTAGTCGTGTGGTGGTGGTGGGGACTCATGGCTTTATACCAAACCAGAAGAGAGTTCTCCTGTGAGTGAAGCAGCGAGCAACACTGGAAGTGAAGTTGACTGTTTTCTGTTTAGTTGTAAACTGGAGCTGGTGTGGAGTAGTCAGTGGGCTTGTGTGTTGATGTTGTTGCCATTTCTTTGGAACAACTTGGAACAAAAAACAAATAACACAAGAAAAACATGTGCTTTTCTTTGGTTGGTAGGTATATAAAGTAGGAAAAACATAAACCGCTTGAAATAAAAAACTGTTTACACATATTAATGTACCTATATGTTATTTAATGTGTGTGTGTACTTAGCCTACTGACAGCATAGAAGAGAGACAAAAAATATACAAAATATTGACTGTGTTTTCTTCCTGTCAAGTGACTTTGTGGAGGAGTTGATATGTGCACAAGTTTATAAAAAAAAGTAGACATGCAGTTTATTATGTACACTTTCTTTTTGTTTATTTATGCTTTTCAAACGTGAAGCGTGAGTGAAAGCTGTGTGGTGGGCAGAATTATATACCGACAAAATACCTACATATTTTTAAATAGGCAAGAGCAACGCTCGTTTAATCAAAGCGCAAGGTCAAGAGCCCTAAAGGGAAAAACAAGGGAGCTTAAAACACACGAGCATATAGAGTTGCTTTTTCAAAGACTATACGAAAGCACGAAACCACTTGACTTTTTACTCATTCTTAAGTTGTCTTCGTCGGCTGTTTATTTGGAGAAAAAGCCGGAGAAAATAAAGGCAGAGAAGAACACAGAACACAACAAGTTCTATATATAAATGGTGAGTGTTTGGTTGCAGCAACAGAAGCAGTCAGAGAGCACTTGACAAGAAAGTGGAATTAAAAGCCAGAGAGAAAGCTAGAAACACAGAGAAAACAAAATCGTAATGCTTTTTCATGTCCAAAAGTCATCATCATCAGTGTAGCACACAGAGAGAAAGCTCAAGTCTCACGAAACACAACACAGAACCGCTCTCTCACGTAACTTGATAAGTAATGTAACTAATTGCACACAGAGCCAAGATAGACTTAGGACTGGACTTTACTGACCACTGACCAGAGAAAAGGTTGGAGAAAAAAATAAAAAGTAGAGACATAAAAATAACAAAAGCTAAAGCTGGAAAATCGCCTTTCCCGCTTAAGATAATTAAATGAAGATTTGGACATTATTGGATTACCCGGTTTTTTCTACTGCCATGCTGCTGCTTCTGCTCAGTTATTTCTTTCTGACCTGTTTTATCAGAAAGTGTTTTGTTGTTGTTTTTCCCCTGTTGTAACAATAATAGCCTCTAATAACAAGTTCATGTTCGGCTTTTTGTTCATCTGCTGACAATTCCTTCTTCCTAGAGCACAGATCTGCTCATTATCAGCATGAGGTAGAGGTTGTCATCATCAATATCAGCAGCACTGGTGATGACATGACTTTATACTTTAACCGGCGGAATTAACACAACAAAAAAGAGAAAGACAAACGCTAAAAAGCAGAGAACTAAAATTAACTAAATGACCAAACTAGTCAAAGATAGAGAGCTGAGCGGAAATAATCATTAAAAATCCTTAGCCAATTTTTTCTCTTTTTCCTGTCACTATACACTGTGCATAGACAATAGACAACTTCTGTTTTCAATATTGTCATTCTCATTGCTATCATTACGCTGACAGAAAAGCACTGTTGCTTCTTGTAGTGTGATGTGGCGATCATGATGACAATACAAAATAAATGTATGTTGATGATGGCATTGCTTTCAAATTGATCTGCAGTTGCTGTCTCTCTCGTCACCATAAAGTTTGAACCTTTTACTAAAAACAGAAGCAGCAGCAGCAGTGGTTTGCCATATATACCTTACTTTGTACTTACATTTTTAGTACTAACACAACAGTCACAACTAAACAAGCACACAAATACTCATAAATCCAAGTTGACTCTCAGGAATTTTTTTGTAAAGCTGACGATACTCTCTGCTTGCTACTACTGATGATGATAATGGTGTGCCACAATAATAAAGCATTCCAAAAAGTAGAAACGCGAAGGACAAACACAAACCGTGAGGCTTAAAGCTTAAGTAAATATCACATAAAAATATCTCTTTTGTGGTTCTTTTCTTTCTCTCTTGCTCTGCATTCTGTCTGTCTCTTCTCTGATGTTATTTTTTCAGTCTGTTGTGTTTCGTACACGTATACTTGTGTGTATATCTATGCAAGATTTTTTTTGTTTTATAAAAAAGATGATGATGATGATAATGATGCTCTTACATCTTTCTTATTTTAGCATATATGCCCGACTGTGTGACATTATTACAAAACATTAGTCACTGAGTTGCATTCCTTCACTCTTCTCCTCTGTGAACTTCACAAGTACTTTTGCCTGCGAGAATATTGTCTGTTGTGTGTGTGCTGCATAATAAGCGCACAGAGACACAAAGGTTATTTGTACAGTTTTTTTTAAAGACTGAGGAACAAGACAGAAAGGGAAACACACACACGTAAAACAAAATTTGGTTAACTCTTCTTTAGTATTTTTGTTCAGAGTCGTGTTTTTTGTCTTATTGTTCATTTGAATGTGTTTTTTGTGTGGTTCTGTTGTGGGTCGTGAGATGAGGTGAAATTGCTTTTGTGTAGTTTGTTGTATTTATACACATTTGCACATTAAAATTATTAAGTACTTTTACCCTGAGTTGTCATTACAATTAGTGGATTCTTTACACGCGAGCCAGTGGATTTTTTTCTTGCTCATTTCTCGGATGTTTGATGTTGTGGTTTGCGGAGAAGGAAACACACAAAAGACAAGTTAACTAATGGGAGTAGACGACGGTGACGGATTGAAGATGAACTGACTGAGAGGAAAAAAAGTATGGTGATCAAGAAGAAAGGTGTATAAATGAATGAAAACTTGATGGCAAAAGGAAAAGAGCAACAAAGCTCATTATATTCTACATCTGCAGCGGAGTAAAGTGGATTATTTATTTTGGAGGTGATATAAGCTTACTTGAATGTGGAATACTTTCATTCAAAAAGTAATAGAAAGGAAAGCGAGTGGGAATAGAGCTCCTTCTAAATAATATTTTATTTGGTTTAAGTGAATCTGAAGGGGATTTATTATTGAGCTGCTGCAGTCTGCTGCGCTGTTTAAAAATCGTCAAAAACACACGCGCTGCTGCTGTTGCTGCTGCGGCACACAAAACAGGAAACAATATAAATACCTAGAGAGACATTTTACTCATGTTCGGATGATGCTGTTGTGCTTGCTGTAAAATGAACGTGGTATGTGCAGAACAGGGAATCAGTCAAGTGAAAACAAGGTTGTGAGTGTGAGTGACGGGTGTATCCAATTGGGGAAAAATTATTGTAAAAATTTTAATGCGTTCTCGGTTTAAAATTCAGAAAAAAAACTTTATTGTTTCCACACGTTTACTTTTTTGCGCTTATGTGGATTTGCGTTGTTGTGTAACTTTTTGATCTGAAAATAACGTTGAAGAGTAAAAAACAAAGGAGTTCTTTTTGCTTGAGCACACTACAAGGAAAGGAAGGAAACAGGTTAGTAACAAAAATATACACACTTGGATAATATAATTTTTCTTAATGTATGCTTTTAGGAAAACCAAAAAATTGTGAATTTGACGTGATTCGCTTTCGACAAATTGCTGATATAATTTGAAGGTTGTTGAGTACAAAAATAGTGTACAAGGTTTTGTGTCATTTGTACGCTTAGTTTTATCCCATTCTATGCATGAGGATTTACTCCATCGATAGATCTTCCGTTCATTTTAATGAGGTGCTGATTCTAACAACTTCTTTATTAGTACAAATCATCGTTATACCTTCCTTTTTACACCTTACAATTAGGAAACTATGTTAAAATAAAAACCATGAACCAAAAAATGACCTTGAAACTTATTTCAATTTCGTGTAAACATTCAAAGCAACTCCATATATAAAACCTATACTATTTTTTAGAATAGAATAATGTCTTTCTATGTAAAAACAGCATACCAAATTACTTTTTGAACTTTACTGGAAGCTATACAATGTAAATGCACAACAATTTTTCTTTTTTCTCAAAATACTGATATTCCAGTTTATTGTACTTTGTACACTTTCTCTTGTTTTTGTGTTAGCATCCCAATGGCAGCA
This sequence comes from Entomobrya proxima, assembly GCA_029691765.1. Classification (NCBI taxonomy): domain Eukaryota; kingdom Metazoa; phylum Arthropoda; class Collembola; order Entomobryomorpha; family Entomobryidae; genus Entomobrya; species Entomobrya proxima. Next base: position 2,624,621 of record CM056168.1, read on the forward strand.
CACTTCCTGTTCCTGTCATCTCCACAAATGAATGGTGGTTGTAGGCTTAAAAATGGAATCGGAAAAGAAAGCGCTTTTCTCTTTCTTCCTTTCTTCTTGAAAAGGAGAGGGTGAATGAGTGGATCACTTTTCTTCTCCGCTTACACCAGTTCAGTTCACCAACCTAGAAAAACTAGTAGTTGTAGCACACAGAGAGCAGCAACTCAATCCAATAAATTCTTGGAAGATACACGTCAACATGTATATACCACACACTACACAGTACACACCACGTTACCATTTTTCTGGTACACATACAATTTCTCCATGTGGAAATCTTTGGAGAAAAAGGGAATCGTTGTCATTTTTGACGATGTCATTGTCTCCTTTTAGTCCTTTCAACAGCAAAATATACTGCCACCACACAGACACAAGCATACAAGCAGAGAGGATCATATAATCTATCCTTTTCTCCTTTTATCCCTCCTGTCAAAGGGCACAAGTTACTTTTTTATGTTTCCTTCCACTTATTCCCCTGAAAAACTTTTTACCACACTGCAGCAGTACATCCTCTTATATTTATTATATAACTCAGAAGACGACACAAACTCCCTAGCCATCTTGTAACTTTTCTTCTTCTTCGTCTTCCACTTTGATTGTTATAATAAAATTTTCTCTGCTGTACTATGCTGCAAGCCCAACAAAAGAGGGAGACATTCAGAAGAAGACAGGCAGAGAAAGAGAAACTTGCAAAGTTTTATTCTTATGCCGGCTGGATGACTGGTGATGTTCTGTTCTCTGTTCTGTGCTCATATTATCATCCTTCCTTATCGTCATCATCATCCCAGTACGATGATGATGATGATGACGCCTACTACTACTACATATGAGGATGATCTTCTTTTGCTTTTTGTTCTCCAAATCTTTTTCTCCGTTTTACTTATCTCATCTCTGGAATACCCAACAAAACCAAAAGGAAATATACATAAGACACAGTAGTAAAGTTGAGTTGAGCGTGTTGCGGTTTATGGAGCAGAGAGCATGGTCATAATAATCTAATATGGAGCACTATCACCACCACCACCACCGCTGCCAGCCTCATTCCAAAACTTTGTACTTTCCCCAAAGTGGCGTACGCATTTTCACTTATTGCAATATTTATGGCATTGTGTACAATTTCCTTTGCTCATATGAAAACTTGTGCGGGTATGCGGAAAATTTAGCCTGAAATTCGCAAACCAAAATTGTTCCTCTCTCTTTGCTGAACACTGACACCACTTTGTCTTTAGAAAGAAGCGTTGTAGTTCCCCCATCTTCTTAGATTCCTTAAATGCTCGAGGCGGACATAGAATCGCGTTTTTCCACAGCATTACCAACGTGTGTATTTATTTATGTGCACCTTTTCAGCCTTTCTCTCTTCTGTTGAAGCCGAGCTTTCATCACATCCGCATATCCATTTCATTTCTTATGTACATATAAAGCAACTCCGAATTAGTAAAAACTCAGACTTCTTGACACTCGCACACACATTTGTTGTTATTTTTCCTCTCTGTTTTTCTCCTGTTTCGCTTTCTTTCCTGCTCCATGATGCTTTGGTTTGCTGCATACTAATTGAATATGCATGCATAATCGGTGTGTACGTATCCTGCACAATAACAACACAAGGGTGAACTGAGTTCATCAACTTTACTAAAGAAAAAAAAACTCCAATGATGCATCAACACTACTACAAGTCATCATCTGGTGGAATGCACGGGGAAAAACTCTTCAAAAAAGGCAGAAAATAGAAAAAGATTTTTGTCAAAAGTTAGAACACAAAAGAAAGTAATGAAATGGGAGAAGAATACACACGAGCAACTTTTCTCTTTTCTGTGTTTTCCTCTGAAGAAAGAAAGTTGATTAGGGAAGCTAGTTCGTACTAAAAATAGTAAATAAAAACAAAGCAAGAAAGCGCAAAAAAAAACTACTAAACTTTTTTTCCTATGCTCATCTGCTGTTCCTCTTGTTCAACTGCATTGTGAATGAACCCTGAAACGACAACAGGAAGGGTGAAATGACGCTGTAAACCAGCCTTGAAATTAAAAAATTGTCTCCGAAAGTCATTTGGGAAGGAAGTCAAGTCATGAACTGTGAGAGAGAGAACCTCCCAAGTCATCAGTCGGCTGTTAAAAGCCTTTAAAAAACAATGAACTTTGCTCCAAACCCAAAACTGCCAGGGAAAAAATCTCATTACTTGTGCTCAGCGTTGAGTGCACATCTCATCTTTTCTCTCATTTTCCCTTTTGTCGAGTGGGTGTAGTTAGTCGTTAAGTGACTATTTCTTCACCCAAGTTAAAAATGCATGTAAACAAATTAACATCCCAAACTTGTCTTTTCAAGCAAAAAGTCAAGAGAGAGCAAAGCTATTAGGAAGTAGTTTAAAGAAATTAGATTGCCGTTGTGAGAATCGGTAATCTGATCATGAAGAATAACAAGTAGTTTTTTTTTCTTTTTAACTCAAATGTAGTCAAAATTCCCAGTGCAGAAGAAGAACAAAAAATCCAACAAAAAATTCGTAAAAGTATTAATCCACTTAAAAAGGGATGAGCAAAGAGTATATCAGCATCACAAGCAAGCAGTAAGGCCAAAAGTGAAGCATAGGAAGAAGCCATAGTACTGAATTAAACGAATGAAGAAAAAAAGCTGCTTATTTTTTTATTTGGATGCTTTTATTGGATTATTGGATGATAGTACGGCAGAAAGTTAAGTAAGCAAAGCTATATTACGATGATAATACTTATGATGATTCATGATGAAAATGTTCAAGAAAGGAATGAAAAGCAGCAACATTCATTCAATTTTCGCAGAAGGGCGACTACCGAAAGCTGCTCCACTCCGCATTCACTAGCAACATTTTGAAGTAGCGGGTAATTCCAGAGAAAATGACTGTCAGAAAAAGGTATATGGAAAGTTTGAGTGAGCAAATCATAAAGGAAAAGTGAAAGGAAATAGAGGAGCCTCCTAATAGACTTAAAGAAAGAGAGAGAAAGTTACCGAAGAAAGCCAGCTCACAAGTTGAACAGACTAAACCAATCCATATCTTTACACATTTTATGAACAATACCAAAAACTGCTGTCTGCTGTCTGGGGCAATATTCTCCGGTAATATTCTTACACAAAATATTATTGCGTGCATGCATATACCTATATATACACCCCACACCATTTACAGATTAAATGAGAATGAAAACGTAAATCGGTTAAGAAAGCGTGTAGTCTCAATAGATACCTGTATATCTAAGCTTAACTTGTAAACTCCGTAATCGGTCATATAACATGGCATGCTCTGTACAATTTTCGGAGGAAAAAATTGCCACAAAAATGGTTATATCATGTCGTGCCAAATTTAACTACACCAAACTGAATTAAAGGTCATGTTTTAGTTAGGTATTTTAAGGTTATATTTGTGTACATTTTAAGTGGCGAAGGTAACATTAAAAAAGAGATATTATGTGATAGTATTAGAAAACGACAACGAAGAAGAGACAACAGTCATGAGTCGTGCGAGCAAGCAATGCGTATATAATATCAAGCGTCTTTCCTTTTCTCTCTCCCTCCTGAGTATATTTTCTGCTTTTATGACTTATTTATGAGATTTGTGACGCAATGGCAGAGAATTGATCGGTTTCTTCGTTTCGATCATGAACATGATGGCAAAAGTGGTGGTGGTGGTATAGTAGTAGCAGCTGAAACCGGGGTAAAATGGCAAAAGTGTGTGGTGGTGGCAAGCCTTCCAGTTCAGTAGATTATTAGTCGAGAAAAACTCCTTCCACATTTTACTTAGTACCTGCTGCTTGTTATAAGCATTTCCAGCACATTTCATAATACTTGAACGAATTAGGTTTGAGTTTTCATTTCTGCAAGGATGTCACGTAGGGTTAGACTGACTATATGTCTTGCAGTTGTACCCGACTAGCAACAGCCAAAATGTTTATGTCTTTTCTTCAAACTCCCCATCTCTCTTTTTTAGAAACAAGTACATTTTTATTGATATTTTATCCTTTTTATATTTATACATTTTTCCGCCTTTCCATTTTCATACCTATATATGCCACCAGCGCATTGATGAAATTGGGTTCATCCCCTATTCCTCCTCCTCCCGCTCTATATCACCGCACACTACAGCAATCATCACTTTTTCTTGCATTATCATTCACAAGCAAACGGTAAAACAAGCAAGGCTGACAGTAAAGTGCTGACAGTATTGACTTTTTTCACGTGATTAATTTTGCATAGCCAATTTTTTGGCATACAGTTGTCGACAAACGACACGAGACGAGGGTAATTATTCCTTCTTTTATTATTTCTTGGTTGAAGTTGTCTTTGTGTCGTTTGCCTGATTTTGCAATTTTCACGTAATATCCACCAGAGCTTATGGTAGCTGAAAAACTGAATATAAGCAAGACAGGTTAATTAGCACAATTTAACACATTTTTTGTACGTTGACAGCTTATAGGCAGAAAAAACAAAGAAGTGTGTGTATTACGTGCGGTTTTTCTATCTACAATTGCAACATTACTCATTTAGCATCTATTTTCGTTCCCCATTGTACCTATCCATAAACCTAATCACCATCAGTGCAAGGCAGAATGCTGAAAGCTTATTTAACGGTTTGTAATTTTGGAGGAAGGACTAGAGTACATGCTTGTATGTGGGGCTTTGTCCCCATCTATTTTGCTGGACTTTTTATATGCTGGCTTTACTAGATTTTCTCTCTCGAAACGAAAATGTTAGCTTTAGTAGTTGGTAGTGTTCCTCTCTTTCTCTTGCACACTTTATCTATATCGTTTGTGTGATTGTGACTTGAAATTGCATTGAGTTGCAAAAGAGATTGCTCCCGAGTGGATTGGGTTGTGACTATGCTCCTCTCCTCTCAGCTCGCAGCAGAGTCTGCTTTTCTCTCTGCAAAATGCAATGCGAATGGAAATGGAATGGACATTTAAATGAGAGGGAGGAAAAGAGGTAGAAAGAAGATGGAGTTGTGTGTGGAGGTCGAATGGCAGTGTTAGAATTTAGACTAGAAAAGATCTGTGTGTTTGCATTTATTGCATGGAATGCCCTAAAGCATGACGATCATCATGAAAGTGAGAGGGAGTACGGGAATGATGATCATGATGACGAGTTCCAACGAGTAAATAGGTAGTATAGTTTTGAACGAGCAGTATTGTAAAATGCTTCCTAGTTTTGCTGTTCAACAGAACTCAAGACCTTGTGTCTTCTTGGCTTACTAACTGTTATGTTTGGTATAGATAAGTTTGGTCTTAAGAATTTTTTTTTTTGCGAGTGAGCAGAGATTCTTGAAAATAATAATAACACAAAGGAATAGGATGGAATGTGTGCAGAGTGGAATGGAAGAAGTGTGTAGCTGTGTAGAAGCAAAGTTAGTTGTGTTTGCTTAAAATGAGGCACTTAGCAGTTTTCAAGATTACTCGATTTGAAATGCAAATCAGATGATAATTGAAAAGTTTTTTTCTTCTTTATGATGTTCTATACCATAAGAGCTCTCGTTTTTTATGTTTTTATGCAATAGAGAGGTATAGAAGGAAATAGGTATATGTATTTTTAGAAAGGTATGCGCATCGCATTCATTTTCATTTATGCATGCTCTGGTGATGTGTGTGATGACTGTGATAATTCAGGCTACTACTGATGATCACGGTATATAAAATGGAGGAAAAATGCAACGTCGCAGGATTTACGGCTTTCATCATGATGATCATCTCTTCATCTTCACCCAACAACACCAACACTAAAAAACTAACTTAAAGCTCTCATTCATTTTATTGCACAAATCTTATCTCGCTATATGCCTTCTACCGAGATTTACGGACTTTTTAAAAAATCTGTCTTAGAAGGTAAAAAACTTGCTAAAGAGAGTGTAGAAGAGGAAGAACGAAGATAAAGCAAAATAGACACATGCATATGCATGTGAAGGCGACATGTGCACTTTTCAATGTAATAGAATCTATTGTGTTGTGTTAGTGTTTCGGGTGGCATTATTAGCATGTTTTTCTCTTTAGACGATCGCGATAGACGATATCTTTTAGTTTTAATGAGTAGAAACCCAACTCTCTTGAGATGTACTGCTACTTTGCGATAATATCGGGTTACCCCTGCCTCCCTACTTGGCTTTTATGTGCATACTCCCTAAGCACGCGTTTTTGATTGTTTGCTTTTGTAGATTTTTGTGCCGAGTCAGCTCAGTAGCAATATTTTATATTCCTCTTCCACGGCAATAAATACTAATGGCTTTGATATAGATTGCACACACCTGGAAATCATTATTGCATGCCACCCACCCACCACATTTTAAGAAATTGTCACGCGTTGACAATTTCCACCTGAAGAAACACAGAGTTTCTGCTGAGCCAGAAGGGAAATGTAAGCTGGAACAAGGTTTAGCTTTCAGCTGGTTAGGCAAATCACACACTTTAGAGAACAAGTTTTGTGAGGAGGAAAATACGCAGAGAAAAGCAAATGCACGCATGGAATCATTTCAAAATTTTATTAATCAAGTTAGGTATGTATGCATCATGTGTGCGTCTAATTTTCCTTGATGGTTGTGTGTTGTGCGATGTTTTGTTGTGCACTCAAATTCAAGACGGTTTGCAAATGACTTGATGATGCTAATTATTGCATAGAGACTGCTGATTGGCTTGGCATATAAATAGTGTGGTTTATTCAGTCAGGCAGTAATCCTGCAAACGCCAAGACGAACACGAGGCGTTTTTTATTATTGTCCTCTGCTGTCTAAATGCTAATGTTTATGTGTGTCACAACAGTAATTATCACTGTTTTTCTCTGTTTGCATTTTATGTTAGCAAATTGGCGTGTCCTTTCTCATTCTGCTTGTGATGATGTAGTCTGTGTAGTGGTTTATCATCATTATTACAATAATACATTTACTAGGTAATCACACAACAACTATTTTATAGACTGTATTGTATAACTACCTAATACACGCGTCTTCTTGATGATGTGTGATGTGGTGGTGTGGCTACTACTGCCATCACATAGTCAATTCATTTATCGGTTTTGGTTGCTTCATCTTCCTCATCAACTGCAAAATTAAATACATATGTTCTATTGAAGCTGGGCTGTTATTTGCGGTGTGATAATTTGTGTGTATGGTTTGGCTTTGCGTAATACTTAATTAATTTCGTAAGTGAGAAAACCAAGATCGCTCTGTTGACTACCAACACACGTTTCGTTAGAAAATTGCACACTTTGAACGATTCAATATTGAACATGATACATTTCGGGGCACCTAACCATGTTAGGTTACACCATACCACTGGAGTCAAGGCACCGAGAAAGTTACTTTGTTACCCTAACTATAATCTTGTCGTCAATAATTGTGCTCAGTGGGCTCCAACAAAAAGTACACTTCATGTACTTCATTTGTTCACTTCATCAATGGAAGTAGAGCGTAATTATATATTACACCGATTTCCGTTTTCACGTATCATTTTGTCCATTCACCAATTCCACAAACATGTTTAATGATTTTAACCTGACGTTGAGTTAGTCAATCACAGCACAAGATACATTTAGCTAGAAACAAGCAAAGGCAGCATACCTAATCATTGATTTGCATAATGTATACCAATACTACTGATAAGGAAATGAAACATTTTATGCTTATCTTGTTTTCCCCAGCAAAGCGCTTATCAGTTTACCTGAAATCTATTTCTGCTTGTGCTGCTTGGCTAACAACATTGCAAAAAAGCTATGCTAATAAGAACGTAGAAAACATTCGGGCTCGAATACAGAGAGACACAGTGATGGGCCCACTCACTCACGAGTGGTGAGTGTGAGTGGTATGAGTGAGTGGAGGGAAGCCTTTTTTCAGGGTCATGAGTGGTGAGTGGAGTGAGTGGTCAACATTTTTGGGACCATGAGTGGTGAGTGGAGCGAGTGGTTGAAACTTTTGGGTTCATGAGTGGTAAGTGGAGTGAGTGGTTGAAATATTTCTAAAAATACGAGTGAGAGGCTCAATTTTTTCAAATTTAACCGTAAAATCATGTTACTTTTTGAAGAAATTTGCAGATTTTTGTTTTAAAACGCAATTTTTGGCTTAAAATCAAGATTTTGAGGCTTACTATTACTTTAAAAATCAAGTTTTGATGTCAATTTTGCCAGAAAATTACGATATTTTGAGCGAATTAATGATGAGATGAGTGGTCATGAGTGGAGTGGCCAAAAGTTTTGAGGAATGAGTGGTGAGTGGAGTGAGTGGTCAAAATTTTTGGGTTCATGAGTTGTGAGTGGAGTGAGTGGTAAAGGTCCGCCTACTTGCGTGAGTGAGTGTGAGTTGAGTGGTTTTCAAACGCCCATCACTGGAGAGACACGATCTATTTTATCAACTCAAAGAATGCCATTTTTCTTCTTATCCTTTCTGTTACCATTATTCAAATGCAAATGGGCATTTTTAGAATAGAATAGAATAGAATAGAATAGAACTTTATTAACGTGTTACTATACGATGAGACGTATATAGGAGCAACCCCAACTTTACAAATTGAGTCAAACAACTTCTAAAACAAAAAGATTAGCAGTTATGTGTTTGTTATTCTGCACCCAACACAAACAGTATTTTACTGTCTAAGTATTCCATATTTAAGAATATTAGCCAATTGTACATTCCAATCATTTAACAAAAACCCAATATAATTCATTACTTTCTACATAACTAATTTTTTTCTCTCTCCAACTATAATATTACTACATATGTCTACAAATACCTCATATGGAGATTTTCGTATATCATTAATTTTAAAATTTTTACAATACATATTCCATGCATTTACACCAGTCCAATGCAAGGATTGTTTGTATAGTTCAGAATTAACACGCGGAACACACATTCTATCAGTCAGACTTCCAGGTTCGTTTTTTGTCTCAGTTATTTTATACCCAAAATATCGTCCAAACAAATCAGATGTGCGATATTTGAACACAAATTTTAAAATAGACAATGTTCTTTGTTCATTTATAGTTAAAAGATTGATTGATTCTAACAGTTCATTTATGGTAAATGTCCCTATATTTAGGTTAAAACGCTTTCTTTTAAAGCGTCTATACAGAGATGGTAAAAAATATGCTACTATATATCTGTTAATTTTACTTTGTAATTTTGTCAGTTTAGAAGGTTTCACACCCCAAATTATGATAGCAAAGTCAACAATGCTATTCACAAATGACGACAGCAGCATTTTCATAACATTTAAAGTTAGAAATCGTTTGATCGAATATAATTTGGCTAAGGCACTGTTCATTTTCATTTCAACTACTTCCTCATGTTGAGAGAAAGACAAAGTGCTGTCTATCCAAACACCTAAGTATTTAAATTCGTTCACTCTTTCAACGATTTTGTCATTCATTTTCAAATTTCCTACATTCTGATCCCTAGATCTCGAGTCATTAGCTTTGTGGAATCGCATCCACTTTGTTTTTTCAACATTAATTTTTAATCCGTTTTCTTTGCACCATTTATCTAGACTTTCCAGGGAATCTGACAATTTCTTTATCCCTTCATCATATGTTTTACAATACGTATAGATGACTAGATCATCAGCGTATAGAAGATACTTTTCTTTGATGGCTACTGAAATGTCATTTACGTAAAGTGAGTACAAAATTGGTCCTAAGATCGACCCAGGTGGCACTCCTGCCTTAATGTCATACTGCTTCGAAGCATAATTATTAACATTCAAAATGAATTTTCTATCAGTAAAATAATTAACTAATAGAGCCATCAAATAAGGTGGTATACTGTCATTAAAATTATTCATTAGCTTATCTAACAGCCGTTTTTGATTAACACTATCATAAGCCTTACTGAAATCTATATAAATAGCTACAGCTTTGCCTGATCTTAAATCTAGATATTCATAAAGATCTTGTGTTAATACACCAACCGCTGTTTCACAGGAATGCCTTACTTTAAAACCATGTTGTCTTCTATCTAGATATTCATACACAAACATTAACAATCTAGTGTACATTATTCTTTCAAAGACTTTAACAATAAAGGGGAAGTTAAAAATTGCACGGTAGTTACACGATTGAGTTTGTCTACCCTTACCCTTGTACAGTGGCGTAGCATATGCTACCTTAAAATTACCTGGAATTTTACCAATAGACATGATATGCATAAATAGTATTTGAAGATACATTGCAATTGTGTCGGAAAATTTCTTATAAATGTACATGGGAACGTTTGATTTTGTATCCCGGGCTTTCTTGACATACTTAATAGAGTTCGCTACCTCAAGTACAGTTAAATCTACATTATCCGTATATTCAGGATTTTTTGATATATAGCGTTTCTTGTAATCTATGAGGTTTTCACTACAATCAGTTACATCACTTATAGCTGATGATACAACAAATTCAGACGCAAAACAGTTACTGATATCGACACTTTTTTCTAATACATTACCATTTTCAGTTACTAACTTACAGACCTTTCCATTATTTTTTGTTCTGAATTTTATGAGTTTTTCAACTTCCAACATGATAATAAAACTGTTTAGCTATGCTGTTCACCTCTTTTTATAAAAATAATCTTGTCCTCGCCTACTAACTTTGTTGTCTCCGCTGCTAAACTAAACGTTTTTCTCCTTGTTCACGTACACATTTCGTGTTCCGACGGTTTTTTTTGCGTTCCAGAATGCATACATGAAACTATGTACACAATATTATTGAATTTGGCTTGGCTCTTTTCAAAGATGGACATATTGTGTTTTGGTGAAATAATCATGTACAACCTAGAATGTGGGTGAATGTGAATATTGAAAAGCGGAACACACGAATACAACTTTTGTTCAGCAAAACGAAAACTTTAAAAGCTTTTTGTGCTCTCTGTCCGTTCAATTTCAATTCAATGGAAAATCGTGTACATGTGTAATCCAATATCCCACTGTACACAATGTACGTACATTACATTTCAAATAATTTTCATCATCTTTTACAATCATTCTTGTGCATGTTTGCTCGTGTCACTCGTTCAGAACGCTGTGTCACTGATAACACGAACATTTTTATCAGGTTTGTATCAGAAATCTCCAGATATAAAAATGTGCGCAGAATATCCATGTTCACAAAATGATGATAACGTGCTTTCAATGTACAATGTACACACAATTTTTTGTGTCGTCAATTGATGAGGATTTCCACTTGATGCTGCTACGTGGACTGAAATTGAATCCAACAGCGTATATGGATTTAGACTTTTGCAGTTTTATTGCAAAGCTTACCAGCAAGTCCAATTTCTCGCCGCCACTGCTGACGACAGTCGACAACAGTGACGAATCAAAAGGCATGGCACACAGATATAATATTCAAATAGAAAAAAAGCATTTTGCTACAGTTTTGCTACTGGAGCTGTGTGGATTCATGTAAACCTAATATGCATTATCATATATCTGACTTGAACCACGACGTCCACGACTCTGGATCTGGAAAAAACTTGTTGGTTGCCTGTTTTTATGAATGCATAATATACGCATAGTGTACATATAACAGCACAACAACATCATAAAAAACTGCACTAAAACCCACACAGCACCAACAACAACGTGCATTAAAAAAGCAGGGCAGTTACAGCCAGAGAAAAAAAGGGGGAAGCCTTACAAACATGAGACATTACACAGCGGAAGTATTATTGCAGCAGTCACACATAATCTCTATCGATGCATGAAAACAAAAAGGGAAAACACAGAAAACTCTAAAAATGTACAAAACGGAATGCACACAAAATAAAAGGCAAACGTGCATGTATACTACTTACTAGAGAGAGACCTTAACTAAAGTTCAGTGGCATAGAGTGTAATATCACATAGGCTTAATGGCTCGAGCTCATTCACAATTCAGCTTTCCTCAAGGGCAAGCCCGGTTTAAAAAGCTAAAAACGAGAGTTCTAGTAGTAGTGTCATGTCATTTCATTTTCACTGCTGCGCAGAGTGCTGACTACTTGCTACTGTATTTTTTTTACTCTAAGCACTCTTTCCACATGAATGGTTTTAAACTGAGCGTTTCACTTTCAAACAGTTTGGAGTTCAGAAATACAAAGCTAAAAGTTTGACTGCTTAAAAAAGAAAAGCTTAAGAGAGCATTTCAATATTTTTCCAATGAATTCAAATTCAAACTCTGTTTTATTTGTTCTGCCTTTCCAATTAATTTGCTACCATTTTACCTTATTAGTTAGCATGGCTTATTTTTTGCCTTATTAGCTAATACCAGTGGTCATAATATAAATTTTAGCTCAACAAGTTAGTTTTCAGAAGGGTAAATCCGTATTCATAAACTGAAATGATATATCAGCAAAATAATACGATTTAGTATGCCCGTCAAACAAAAAGCTTTTCTAGAAACTTGCATTACACGCGCGTACAGGTAGACTTTTTTTTAGGAAATAGACTTGTGTAAGCACTTTGTACATTATAGCAAGTTTCTACCAAAGAGCAAAAGTATTAGTCACCACTCACCACTCATTAGTCTCATATGTATGCTCCTGTAATACCTCTGGGATTACCTATTACAGAGAGAACGGAAAGGTGGCCGACAATACCTTTTCGTCCAAATCCTGCTCAATAAATGCTTTTTATTATTACAAACAGCAAATGAAGTAGTTTTGGAGGATACCTAGTCAGATTTTCGATGAAGATGAAGGTGTTAGCTCTGTCTGTCTGACTGAGTAAACAGCAGCGCTAGAGCTAAATACCATATTTATCCAAAGAATATATATACCTTTTTCAAGCTTGCTTACATCATCGCCCTCATCTCAACTCATCTCTCTCTTTTCAGCTCATGTAATAATTTCAGTTAGTCTTGCTTCACTGGCTGATGTAGTCATCATCATCGCAGTTATATCACCTCCATGTGATTTTCCTTTCGAGTTTTCTTCTGTTTGTGTCCCTCTTTTGTGATCAAACTGCTGATGTTTCTCTCTGATGCTAATGATTGTGCGCGTTTGAGTGAATAGTATAAATACGCTGAAAATGAAATGTAGTGTGTCCTTCTCCATTCATTAGATAATGATTCAAAAAGCAAGAGAAATTGAATGAAAAACAGTAATCATAATGAAGTTGGCAGAAGTACGTAGCTGTAGCCAAGTGCTATGAATTAACTCACTTTTCCCCTTTTGTCTCTCTCTCTCTTTCATGTTGCTCATCTCTTCAGAATCCTGTTCCCACTTTTCATTTTGAATCATAGAAAAAGGAAAATGAGTTGAAAGAAGAAAGGCCAGCTTTCATGTAAGCTTTTCAGAGAGATTTTTGTGTTTTGTGTCAATGTAAAACATACCTTGTTTGCCTTCGAACATTTCTTGTCAAGCCGTGTGTTTATTGAATCAAACATACAAGCATGATAGGCAACTAGATAGTAAAACATCTTTCATTTTATAATACTGTTAGCTGTAATAACCTCCAATAAGCTGTAGTACTGTTTGGTGTGTACTATACCTCATAAAACATGCATAATATTATGATCGGAATGATATGTGCTGATTAGTCACCTTTTTACTGTAAGTCACCCATATCGCGTAACTACCCATAATAGTCATTAGTGAAGGGTGCCCTATGCACTGCTTATAATGCAGTAAATTCATTACTGTTTTTTATGATCCCCTCATATAATTGACTTGGCAGTGTGCTAACAAAAGTGATGCACACACATGAGCCATTATTATCATCAAGATAAGGTGAAAAAGGTGTGGACATTCCTACATTTTTTCCCTTTCAGTTCAAACAGTTCTCAGCATTTATAATGCAAGCTTGAAAAGAGCTATAAAGATTCTCTGTTTTGCTTACAAAAATGGAGCACACAGTCAGTAAAAGCCAGAGAGATAGGATAATAAATCATAAAAGAGATGGGAAGCAAAGCAGAAGAGGATGTGTGTGCATTTCTACTTGTTCCTCCACTTCCGATTACTTCACTATTATATTGCATTATTGCCTATTAGCGTTTGTTGCCGTGCAGTTGTAGATCAAACGACATTGTGACCGGCTGTTGCATATTTTTTACTGACTCACTGGCTTTTTAAACTAGAGAATAAAGCACTTGTACTGTAGTTTTCTGTGTGCTATTATAAGCTTAATGACAATCTGCTCATTATTATTGAAACATTTTTGTACACACACACTCAGGCGACATGTTTCTTTCACATGTGCTTGTCTGGGCGCATTTTTGTGTCCTGTCTCTTCTGCTTTGTATATAATAAGTAGAGAGAGTGTGTGGAATGAAAACAAGAAATTGACTCAAAGTTGACTATGGGACGATGATGACGCTAATAATGATGATGGCCTGTGTAATTTGTAATTGAGCGTTTTCTCTCTCAGTTTCTGTTTCTCTTTTATTTTTCTGCAAAGGATGATGGCTGCTGATTCAGTCCAGAAGGAATCTTGTTGAATGCAATATAACTGTACCGTACCCCATATCCATACACCTAAATGTTGTTATTGCACCTATTCTCTATCGTCATCATCAAACATTCAACTCATCATACCGCACAAAATGTTTTTATCGCTCTCGATTTTTCCGCTGAACTTAACTGAAATGAGTTTACTCCTTTCTCTCGCTCATACAGTGTGTTCCATTATTTTAAAAACGGTTTGTTATTGGCAGGAAAAATACACATATAGCCAGAGCATCGTCGTCAACACAAATGTTCAACATTTACTTTAAAGAAGTTATGTACCGTTGTTAAATAGACAAAGTGGAGTTTGCATATCGCCGAGTGTGGCGGTAGCAGGCTGAAATAGTCTATTTGGCTGCTTTGTTAAAAATTTGTGGATGTTTTGTGTATGGGTGCGTGGAATGATATATGATCATTATGTCTCCATCATAATTTTTATTTGAGCTTGAGCTCCTCTCCATCCTTTCATACCAATAAACTACTACTACACGACTACTTTGTACTTTGGCTTTTCTTTATCCACCACTTCATAAATAAATATAAAAATTTGTTCCTCTCTGTTCTGTGCAAGATAGTCTCTGCATCCCGAGATATTGTAGTGCGTTGTTTTGAAAGCACACATCTCTAAACAACGTTGTCATCATGCTCACTACTTTATAAAATATATTTATAAGCTGGCAATAGTATGTGCTCTCACACACACACTCAAACTAAGAGCTCTTATTTTATCCTTCAGTTTTTAACTTTTAAGCATGCCAATAATATTTCATGGATGTCATATTATCTCGGTGTGTTATTCACACACAAGCCATATAACAGCAACAGGAGCAGCAAGTAGGAGTTTACAAGATTAAAACATACTTCGCTAAAGCTTAAGAAGAAACCGATCATATTTTTAATGAATGATGAGACTGAATTCAAGAGAAAAAGTCAACCTATTTAATTTTTATAGAGCGGACCCTACTAGTAATTTACATGAGAATGCATCTGTCTTCCGCTTCGGAGTTCCAGTCCAAGAACAAACTGATTCGTTTCATGAACTTGGATGAATATCATTTCTTTTCTAACGAAATTAAAAATCGTCTACTATTCTAACTGTATTGTGTATTCTAACTTATATATAATGAACATGTACGTAGTTTGGAAGGATTTAATGAAAATTGTAATAAATACAAGGGTTTTTGTTTGTGGTTAGTTGGGATTTTACTGCGGCTACGTCATAAAATGGCTTAGGAGGAGGATAAATATCTGCTGTGCTGTTAGTTGTAATATTTTACACACAACAGATAGAACGTTGTTAGTATATTATAATACGTGGTTTGTTAAAAGTTAAGTAAAAGGACAGATATAATGTGTGTAATAATCATTCAAGTGCTTATATACTCCCCGTGCTCTGTGTTCAAGATGATAGGCAGTTAAACTACAAACTCATTTTGGATGTGTGTTATTATGAGCTATTCAACAAGTACTTACTACATTCAACATTCACTCACGTAATATTTATTGATAAGTGCAGAGGGAGAGAGACAGAGACGCAGACATAATACACTGTAAAGTATTAAGTGCTGGGTTTTTAGTAAGTTTAGTTAGTACGTTTTGCTGGTGTGGTGTATGGGTTGCGGCTCTGCCTGCTTGGTCGACCGACGATACGATATACGATAGAGAGCTTCAGTTTACTCAAGTTTTTATCAATATCCTTGTTTCAAAATCCTCGTCATCTCTCTCTCTTCTACTTATGCTCATATTATTCACACACACAACAATAATCAGTCAGCGTCCGTCAGATTGAAGTTTTGTGTGTACTTTTTCAAACTTTATTACTAAGCAGCACAAACGCTTTAAGCTTAAGCCGCTCTAAATGCTGCTGCTGGCGTGCTGGAAAAAGTTTTTCTATTCTAAAAATGTTTGTCGTTCTTCTTGTCTTCGAACAAACCATGCGTTTATCATCATCATAAGTTTTCGTTTTTAAGTCAAGTTGTGTGATAGTAAAATGAGATGATCTCCCTCTTTCTATTATAGCTGCTCCACATGTATACTTTTAGTATTAACCAGTGGAAATGCACGTTGTAACATGCAGTCAGTTTTGTGATTCGTGTGACGCTGGTGGTTGTTGCTTTGGTTAGTGGTGCTGCTGAGATAGGATATAGGATACACACACTATCCATCAATTATATATCATTTCCTTTACAAAATGCCATTCAGCATCAGTAATCAGTGTAATACATGCATGCATAAAAACCTGACTGACTAACTGACTGGGCATTTTTTTATTATCTCCACTTTCCAAACATTTTTCTAACTTAAACCACAAAAATAATACGTACATATTACAATAAGCAGATATACATACACAGAGGTTTTTTTCGCATTTTCCAAATGAGTTTCAACGCGTAGTATATATTTCAAACAAAATGTTGTTTTTGGGACTTTATTATTGTCAAGTGGTTTTATGCATTAAAAGTTTATAAGTGACTGCAATATTATTATCGCTATAATAAATGCTCCTCTAATCAACTTCATAATAACTTCTGTGCACAGACAGAATAGATAGGTTCAACCTTTGTGTGTGTAGATATGTGCATGCTCTTTGTGTTATTTTTCGTTGATTTTCGATACAGAAAGTTGAATTGTTGGATTTGTGGTCTTATTCATTTTTCTCTGCTGATATGATAATATGAAAACGATAAGAACTGTCCCAGGACTTGGAACATGCACTTCTGTACTCTGCTTTTCATGAATGAGAAATGAGACACAAAGATCAGTAGAAAAAGGATGCAGCAGAAGCTATTGAGCCTGCAATATTTGTGATATGGTGCGCTGCATAATACATTTTTCTCAGTCTGGTTGACATTTTTATTCAAGCTTTTGATGTGTGCAGTAAAGTTTTTGGAGAATACTCAAGTGATCAGATGAAAGAACGGTAGTGTAAAGTTGAGACTTCTGCTTTGTTGTGTTCTGCACACTCCTTCTGGATATATATTTTTTTATTGCCACAAGTGTTCCATGTAAGCTGCTGAGAATGTAAAGTGCTACCAAGCTGGGTTGCCCCACAGCTTTTTTTACAAACGTATACACACTTGTCAATTTTATTGTTGAATCACTTAATTTCACAGTTTTTAGTCAAGCTCCTGTCTGTGTGCAAGTAGTTTTTTTGTGTGAAAAATACAATAAAAATGCACATGTTTTCATGTTAGTTTTGTGGTGTGATGATGATATGAGACTGTATTGAAAGTTTATTAGTTTGCCCTGAAAACCCTTTCCCTGGTTTCCACTCAGTAAAACCAAACCACAACAGGAAGCCAGTGGTTGACAAATAATTAATAGCTGAAAGCTGAGTGAGTGCTTTGTACAAAAAATATATATTTCGTGATACTTGCTCATTGACAATCTGTCTATGTAGTTATACGCAGTACCTTCAAAACTCACTCTCTCTCCGAGAATAATTTGTTTACTCATTTTGACCAAGTTATTTGGTTACTACAGTTCAGCTCTACATTACTAATTGGTGTGCTATTTACTGTTCTGTCAGTGCTTGTTAAACTAGATTCATCATCCTCATTGTGTTTTTTACAGAGAAAAATACTCGGCCACTTTGTTCTCATTATTGGATAAATTATAAAAGGTAAAAAAATGGGAAAGTGTTGAGTTACAAAATAATGTGCTTTTCCGTTCAGCATTTTGTTATTTACCTTATTAACTTGCATTGTTGCTTGCATCTAACCAAAAAATGCATAAATATTGTGGCATGTTGCTTATGTGCCATGTGCTGACAGTATCTCCGCATAGTAAATAGAAGCATTTATTATTATTACCGTTTCATGGTCATATGTCCATAATCCATTTGTGGGAGTGAGGTTCAATTTGTTTATTAAGCATGATGTGAGACAAGGAATTACTAGCCATTATGATAGTTTAATTGAATATAGGAGTTTCCCAAACTAAATGGATTTTAGCTTGTGTCGTGAGCCGGTGTAGGTGTGTGTAGCCTGTAGGCCAGGTAGGCAACAACGCAGCAGTTTTGAGTGAGTGTGGTGGAGTGTATATAATTCTTCATGTTGAGAGCACATGGAACTCCTTTCAAGTATGATTTCGGCCTTTATTTATAAAGTTTACCCTGAAAAAGCAATAGTCATAAGCCTAGAGATATAATTATTACCGCCCACATAGAATAAATCTTTTTGAATTTTTTATGAGCTTTTAGACAAACACCAAGTTAGTCCGTTTGTTTTTTAAAAGAATTTTATAGAACTTTTGCCTATTATTAGGTTAGAGTTTTATGAAATTTTTAATTGTTACTGTAAGATAGGTGAAGTAGTATCAAACACAAGCTATCAAGTTAGTAGCGCTTTGTTAAGTTTGAGTTCCGTTAGCTTTAAAGTTCAAGTTTTTGGTGATTTAGATTCTGAGTAGGTTGACGGGTTCACTCAAACATATTCACAATTAAGATATCCATACATATACGAGTCGAAAGGTTATAGACATTTCATTAGAATTTTATGTCATCTTCTACAGTCCTGCATTGTCAAATCAAACAAGCACAATTTGTTCAATGCCATTGCAATTCAAATTAGCTATTTGAATCGCTTCGATAGTTTTAGCGTTCCATCCCTCTTGCTGCAGCTTAAATAAAGCCTTGAACAAAACTTATGTTCACGTTTGGTTTGTTCTAAATTTAATTTTAAACATGCATCCGATATACATACATACAATATGTCATTGTGTTAGTCTAGCTCACTTCTGTACAAATTATGCAAACTACCTTGCTATATTGATTACTCTTCTTCTGTAGTTTTATTGGTTATTTACCATTTTTGGTATATTTATGTACTGTTTATAGCTGTATGTATTTTTAGATTTAGTTTTCTAAATAAGGTAAAGTTTTTTTTACGGTTTTTATGTAAATGTCTGAAGTGCACTTTAAGCTTCAAGTGGTATATGCCCAATTGTTTTATAACTTGTTTTGCAACCTGCTTCACAAAGATAGCAAAAAACCTGAATTTCCGCGTCCATTCACTAAACCAGGTTAGCTTCCGCCTCCGCAAAACCTTTACAATTTTCTCTTGAAACGTCATATTTTTTCACCTGCAGGAGGATGAGCATAAACAAAAGGAAGTAGAACAAAACCCGAAGCTACTTTCTATTTAAAGATTTCCATCACCCACGCTAATTTTTCCAGTAGTCAGTCACCAGTCTCTTATTCTTTTCATAAAAATTGACTGTTTTCTACTTCCTGAAAGATTTCTCTGAAATCATTGAAAAATCTGGGTTACCAGTCAAACTTAATGCATGAATTTATATAATAGATAGGTAGCCATGCATTCTTTCTTCACCTCGTTTCATCCAGTTTACTTTTTAACTCTTGACAGGCTACACTTGCATAAGCAATAGAAAGAAAGTAAAGTACCTAGTAAAATCCACACAGACTCGTAGACTACCTCTTGTCTGGACCAATAACAACCTTATCATTAGCATCTTTCGCGTTTCTCACGGATGACAGATTTCTCAAAAGCGTGTTTATTTTAGTATTTGCCGTAAATAAACCCCCGCAAAAGCCAAAAGCTCTTACATCCATTCATACAAACTTGTTTTGTTATTTTTTGTTATAAATAGCAACATAAAACTGCCTTTAGCATACCACACGTAAAATTTATATAACCACCACCTAATCGCTTTTGTTCAATGAAAAAAAGAAAACTTGTGTGGGTTTAGATTTTTTGGGGAAAGTAGAGAAAGAGAATTAGGCAACAGACCAGAGCAAGATGAGATGTTGTTGTGCGTGTTATTTTATTTGTAGCTTCAAGCTGCGGAGCAGCGGCGCGGCTAAAATGTAATCCTTTTTTCTCTCATCGTCGGTAACTAAATCCTTCTCGCTTGTCAAAGCCAAAGCCAAGCCTGAGTAACAAAAGCGTACAGTGTGCAGTGTGCATAGGCATTCAAACAGGTAGTAGAGAAATAAGAAGCGAAAATACGGTGAAAGTTTTTTTCTCTTTGTGTGCTTTGGGTTTGCAGAGAATAGCAGCATTAACTGCGATTTGTGTTGGTGTAAGTGGAGTGGAGTGAGCTTTCATCACTTTTGTGTTCATGTTCCATCCACTATATAAAAAATAAGCTGGCTTTTTTGTGCTCTCAGCTCAGACAGATAGTCACAGACTGTGTGTGAGAAAAGGGAAAACATCAAATGTGTTTTTTAATAATCCACATTTTACATTCCAATATGGCAGCAGCAGGCAAAGCACACACGCTGCTGCTACTCGCTACTCTATTAAAAGTAAAAGCGCAAAAGACTCGTGGATGAAAAGAATGGAGTGTTGTACACCGGATGCATAATGGTGTTGAGTATATTACGTGATCATCCTGGCGTCTTCTCAGCATCTCGGTATCATCAACATGATCATAGGATGATGATCATGACATGCATTTAATGGATTGCCTCTTCCTCTCTCTCCTGAGCTTTTAACCAGATAAACAATAATAAAATGAATGTTTCTCCTTCTTTTGTTATTTTAGCTGAAGAAAAGAGGTTTAATGACAGTTTTCTTTTTATTGTAATGTTGACGACTGACAATAATAGTGTATCAGCATTGAGGATTACTTTTATAATGTAGATTCCTTATAGTGAAGGTTATGCAGGTTTTTTCAGAGTGACCGTATTTTACCATATAATATTTTGCTATTCATTTTTTTCTTTGCTTAGAGGAATGTTGTTGGCAGCCAGTCCAACAAGTCATTAGGGGTAAAAGGATGCGACGATAGATGATATCCTTGGTTAAGTGCAGGGAACGGAGTAAAAATGCGAAATATTACAGATAGGTAGATGCTTTTTTATGCGCTTTGGATGATCCACAAAGCAAGAAATATTTTTTCATAAAGAAATATGGCATGTTTGGTATTATGGGTGATGGCGGGTGCCAAAGCAAAACTCATCTCTGAGTACAAAACCACCGTATTATTTTGCAGATGGAAAACGTGAATAGCCAAGCACGTGTTTTTTGTGAATGTTGATAAAGCCTGTCTTTCTAAATCATCTTCAGTCATATCAAGTGTCGGCTCTTCTGCATTGATATTTTCAATTTTGTTGGTTCTATCTCTACCACCACCACCATACAAGAAACATTTGAACATTTCCATCCATAATCCTTCTCTGTATAATTTGCTACTCTGCTGCTGTCATCATCTATTTTTTATCCAGCACAAGAGCCAAATGGTGTATGACATGTCAGATGAATTAGTGCT
Organism: Entomobrya proxima; assembly: GCA_029691765.1. Classification (NCBI taxonomy): domain Eukaryota; kingdom Metazoa; phylum Arthropoda; class Collembola; order Entomobryomorpha; family Entomobryidae; genus Entomobrya; species Entomobrya proxima. The sequence goes on from CM056168.1 coordinate 2,646,291, forward strand.
CGAATATGTAGATAATATAACGGTAACTGGCATTCTAACATATTTTTTCCTTCTCAAGTTGATAGCTGATGCGTCTCTCACTTTCGTTTCATACCTTTGCCATTTCCTCACCACAAACTTTAGTTCCACATACCTTTCCTTATTCTAAACGGAAAATTGAACAGATAAAGTTTTACTGGCAACCAGGAACACTTTCAACCTTACATTTTTTGCCAAATTGTCATTTTCTCGTGCATAATATTTTCCGGTAACATTCCCTCCGTAATAATAATAATAATAATTCCATGTTTATATGTGTATGTCTATAACATTTTTTCATGCTTTGCCAATACCTATCTTAAATCAACCCACATTCATAAAGTATAATGTACAAAATGATGATGCATATGAAAAAGTGTCAAAATATTGTAGTACACGTATAAAATTAGAAAATATCCTGTTGGCACACTTTTTCACACTTTTCTCGGTTTTCAAGTACATCAGTGCTTGGCACAAATATTACATAACAGTCTTATCATCTCTCTGCTCTTCTCTTGCATTTGCTACATTTTCGCATTTTTTGAAGAGGTTTCTCTGTTTCAAATGTCCTCCTCCTCTTCTCTCTCCCTACTTCTCTAGCTGCTTCATCTTTCTTTTCCGGTCCGTTGTGCATGAGTTTTAAGTGCGTATCCGATTACTACCGTGTTGTGTACTATACTATTACACATTTATATCTGTTTCCTTTTTTATTGCTGGTTTATATATAAAAAATGTACAAGGAAAAGTAATGTAAGCACGTTGTACATTTATTTTCAAGCATGCATCTCATCATATTTTCGTCATCGTAGTCATTACCATAATAGCTTGTTTATGAAAGGTGCAACACAAGTAATGCAAATAAAAAGTTGGTTTATTTCATTCCTGTTCCGAGTTCATTGCTTTGTACATATTTTTTGCAATGTGAAGAAAACGGGGCAAAATTAGTCAACACTCGAAGAGGAACACACACACAACACTTGTGTTATTGTGGTGGAAAGCCTTGTCATCATGCTTGATTCCCTTTCTCTCTTGCAATATATTTTGCCAATAGTACGCCTTGCCAGCATTTTTACGGAACTGTCATTTTCGCAACAGAGAAAAAATAGAGACGGGAGAAAGGTTAAAATAAAAAATGTGTGCGTGCTCCTCTACCTCATTTAATATTTTTTACTTGTTCCGTTAGTCTAATAGTTGATTTGTTAGTTCTTAAGCTGATCATAAGTAGTAGGCGGTGTTCCATACACATGTCAAAGGAAGCAGAATATTCGCCAAGAGTTTTGTGGCTATATATATGCAGCCTATGATTCATATTAAATGTTCCTTGCAATTTTTATTTCCATTCCTTTGCATCATCTTCATGTGTGCTCATCATCATCCTCAGTTGTTTTGTTTGGGATAATAGGCGCATTGTGAAAAAATGCTGTTGCGACAGCACACAAATTTATGCGTAAAGCACATGTACCACATTCCATTATGTCGAAAGATGAAAATGTATAAATGCATTTGGTTTGGTATGCAGAGCTATGATGATATTTTTTGGGGAGAACTGAGACAAAATACAAATTGATCTAATTATTTATTTTTTTATTTTTTCTCTTGCAGATTTGTTTGTAGCCGTGGTTCAGCAATGAGCCGCTATTCAGCTCCATTTCTGAGATGACTTCAAGTGAGACGTCCTCCCAACAACAGCATCAAATGCATTTGCAATGCGTTCAAGGTTGTTCTCTTTTTGTTCGCCATCACCATCATCTTACTCCTTCCTCCCAACAGCAACAGCATCACAATCACCACCAGCCACTCCAACATCACCTCCAACAAAATAAATTACTTTGTGCTTCCTCCGCTTCTTCTTCTCTTATTTCGCCCACAACCTCCAATAATATTAATTCCTCTGCCTCTAGTGCACCTACTAACCACATCAATACTTTTTCTACAGTGCCTGGCATCATCCAAAACAGCAACAGCCACATCCTCTCCCAGCATCAAAATCAAGGCGCATCATTGGCATCATCCTCATCATCCGCAGCAATTCACCCCGACAATAACAACACTCCTCCTATCATCACCACGGCCGCCGCCAGTATCATCGCCGGTAAGCCAACTAGTATCATTGCGTCTTCTCTAGTGAACAGTAGTGGTAATAGCACTACTGGCTCGTTGACAGCCACCGCTTCCGCGCTATCTCCGTCTTCATCGCAAACATCATCAACAAGCTCGTCTTCGTCGTCCGCGTACTTATCTTGCTGCTCCACCTTGTCACTGGCAAACGGTGGCAGCAGCCTGAAAATCAGTGATAACCATTTGTCTACTAAACTGCTTCGCAGCAGTAGTGCCCCATATTCCGTTGGTGGTGCTGGGCTACGGAACATCAACAACAATAACAACAACAAGTCTGTTGTTGTCAGTGATGAAAACAGTGATAATACAAGTAACACCAGCATTATGAGCTCCGCAACAATCAACCCCGCTTCTACACAAGTGAACGGCACTAGTGGTGGTGGTGGCTTGGTAGATAATAGCAGTAGCATGATGAAACTGGAGCCGAACGGGAACACCATTGAAATTAACTCGAATTCCGCACAAAATGCCATAATGCAACAGCAACAGTACCATAGTCATCCCCACCTGAATCAGAATGGAAGTGGTGGTGGTTGCTGTCACCACACCACCAACACCCCAGCCAATAACGGACCAATGAATCATTTCGGTGGAGCAAATCCTAGCACAGTACTCCCTAATGGAATGCTGGACAATTGTGATTTGAGCAATGGCCATCATCATCTTCATCACATTCATCCTGCTGCTCATGGTGTTCTACTGGGCAGCAGTGGGGAAATGATGATGGACACCACGACAAGTGGTGGTGGTGGAGGGTGCGCCAACAATAATAATAACAATAACAGCCCCGTTGGACAAAATCAGTGCATTTCCAACAGCAGCCACCTTCAACAGCACCACCACCACCTTACTAATGCTAGTAGTAATAATACGCTTGTTTCCTCGCCAATTCACCCGGGAGTAGTGACCCTGGCCCCTTCTCCTCCGTCTACAAGCCCGTGTAATAACAATAATAACAACGGCTCACCCGCCACCAGCAACAATAACAACATGATCATCATGGCGAATGGAGGAGTCAATGGTCCTTCCAATGCTGGGAATAACATGTCCCCGGGGGAGAATGAGGACGACGATGAACACGACTGTGATGATGACAAGTAAGTAGAGAAAACATTTTCTTTTCCTGCATCTCGCTCTTTCTTTCCATACATAATGCATTTGCCGGTCAGCAGAAAAGCGATATGATGGACTTTTTTATGCTCCTTTGGGGAAACGTACATGCACACAGAGGGCTTTTTTACCATAGAGCTTTCTGCCATGACTGCCGTCATCGGTCGGTAGAACATCATCATAAAATACACTGTACTTTATTTTATTGTGTTATTGCATTACATTACGCGTAGAACACGAGGAAAGTATAAAAAATACTGTGAGGGGAAACGGTCACGATCACCGCTTTGGTCAATGCTGTCATCAGAGTAAAATAGCTCAGCAGCAAGCTCATTTACTTTCATCGTTTTCATTACCGGTGATCCTATGGTGTCCAGTAGGGCCATTCTTGCCAAATAATTTCTCCCCTTTTTATTCATTGCCGGTGTTCCAATAATAATGCACACACTTTTGTGTGACCTGATGATCATCATGATGATCTTTGGATTGTAGATCTACTGAAAAGAAGAAAAAAGAGTGATTACTTTTCTAAATGGACTTTCTTCACGTGTGTCCACCTCGCTGCATATATTCACGTTGCATACCAGGAAAAGCTTCATTCCGTTTGAATGTTCTTTCTCACTCAATTGCATCTTAATACGTATAGATATCATTGTGAATTTATACGTATTACGTATTTATCATTATAGGCTCTCTCGCTCACTGAATTATTATTGCGTGCTCCCTACTCTAATGCGCAGTTGGAAAGAAAGTGCATTTACATGTAAACTTTAGCACTACCTATTATTGTACTTTTCTATCTTATGGCATTACATGTTCATAATCAAGTCTTTCGACAATTCCAATTTCTACGTGATCTATACGCGGGGTTAGTCAAATGTGAACAGAAGTAGTATAGACTCTTGTGCTGTATTGCAAGCTCTTTGCTCATTTTTCGCAGAGAAATAAAAGATACTCATCTACGACTTACGAACACAAGTAGGTCGTCATTCAGAAAAGAAAAAATAAGACGTCTTTCTTTAGATAAAAAAGGATGATAATGATGGTTCCTGATACTCTTGTTGTATAGACTAGTCCACCGTCCACAATTCAAGCCTTTTATGAAAAAAGGAAACAGCTCAGTTAGCTTAGTTCACTCGTTTGTTCGTTTCACATGATAGGAGAGATCCTCTCTAGTCAATGCATTGACTAATGTTCTTTTTTTCTTCATCATCCTATCATCGTCGTCGTCATATTTTTTTCTGTTGAGAAAAGAGGCACGAGCCTACACGTTGTATTGTAAGCTATGTGTGGAAACTAGTCAGTAGTCAGTAGTACAACAAGTTTACTATTATTATTATGATTACGATGTAGAGCACAGTAGTTTTTTTATCCCTTTATATTCTCTCTCTCTTTTTCTTTCTATCTCTCAACAGAATTGGATGGTTCTTTTTTTAGGTAGTTACTCTTTTTTATTGCAATAAGTCCAAAAGGATAATGCCCATCATGAACGTAATATTAGAGTACTTTATAGACTACTTTACAATAATAAGAAAACGAAAAAATAGGGTTACACACTGCTTTGTTGTATAATGTGCTTCAACAATAGAGCAAATGGTTACGTTATAGATAGACAGGAAGAGAAGGGAAAAAAGGGTTTGGAAAAAAAGTTTTTCCATAAGGTAATTGGATCGATATTCCTTTTCCCCTATATAGTGTACAAGTTTATTATTATGTATCTTGGAACTTATTGGAACAGAGAGGACGATGACGACGACGATGCTGCTGATGTGTATATAGATGCATGGATTTTCTTTATGGAAAAGTTGGGCGAAAAAAATTATATATTGTTGATGTTATAGATGGTATTCAATAGTCACGCGGCTTGTGTGCTGTGTTGTTGAAACACACAGAACCACCACCGCCACTAGGTTTTCCCTCTGTATAAAATATCGCATGACATGGGCTTTGTGATTGGCGAAGAAAAACATGATTTTATTGTGTTTTTACCTCTTTCTCTTTATAAAATGTATACAACAGCTTGTGTGTAGGCATAGCACAGAACATGCAACATCCATTTAAACTAATGAGCGCCAGCAACATCCTATTATTTTGATGCATAAATAATAAGAGAAAGCTTTGTCAGGTGGATTTCTTCCCGTTTCTGGGTAATATTTCAGACAACTAAGCTGAAGTTCTCTATATATATGCTTGTGTGTACCTTGGGGAGTTGCGATTTTATTTTGTGAAGCAAAAGCCAGAGAAAAATGATGAATGGAATAATGGAAACTCTTTTGCAAGAGACTTTTAGTTTGAGAGGTTTTTTCCGGGAAAAAAATAAATAATTGCAAGTTTTCTAAAGAAAAAAACGTAAGAAAGAAGTAAGCACGAAGTGATAAGATGAGTGGAAAGGCAATAGTGAAAGGTACAACAAGTTGGTTGGCTGATGATGTTGTTGGTTTGGATGGATGCATGAGTTGGGCTGATGGATGATCGCATTTTAGAAAGGATGATGGGTCTATTAACAAGTAGCACATACACACTCGTGTCTCTTCTGCTATGCTGCCTGACAATAGGGAAGATCTTGTCAAGTAAGTCAACAAGTTATCTGAGAAGAAACGCTGCTGTTGATAATGTTGACTTGCTCTTGCCTCATGTTTTGTCGCATTAATAAGGATAAGGGCTTTTTTTCGGGGAGGAAGTGAAAAAGCGGATTATTGGTTGTCTTGTTGATGCTGCTGTTGCTAAATGTTGATCGCTGAGTTGACTCGTGTTTGACAATCTATTGGCTGTGAACGCCAAAACAGAAAACTGCTGAAATATATAAGAGGCTTTGGATAAAGTAGAAAGTTTTTAAAAAGTGGAAGTTAAGGAAAAGAGCCCGAGCGAAGAAAACTAGTGGAGCATTCATTCACGCTTCCTTTCCTTTTCTCTTCTTCCTTCCTGAAGAAGTAAACATATAGCCTAGCAAAAAGATTGAAAAAAACTCATCTTGTTTGTTGCATTTTTTAGCTGAATGGAAGGAAACCAGCTGAAAAAGACGGGTTATTTCTTATGGAAAGTGATTTTCTCGTTTTTAATCTATTTGCTTGCATATATTTTTCTCTACCTACTTAATAATCTAAAGAGGAAGTATATGCCTGCATCATCATCATGAATCAAGCATGAATGACTTCTACAAGTTTGCTAGCTTTTGAAACACATCTCACATAATTCTGCTCATCGGTAGGAACATGGCGGCGGTGGTGTCATGATGTAAAGCGATTTGTCGGACGAAATGGTAAAGTGCCGTGACGATAATGGAGCGATTGTAAAACAAGATATTCTAATTTATGAGCTGAACTTGGTTTGGTTTGCGATCACACATAATATACAAGCACACAAGCAGCCCGAATTTTTATACCGGGAGAAACTTGCTGCTGCTCTGCTCAATCGAACCAAAAAGTAGTAAAAAAATAAATGCCTATAGAAAAAGAAGCTTGTCTTCATCTTTTTTTCCTTCGCCCTAGAAAAAAAGATTCAATCGTGTGTCGATAGAAATACGGGACAGGATGTGTTTTACACTCTCAAACGAGAAAAATGACGTGCTTTACATTTACTACAGAAAGAGCATTGGCAATTCTCATCTCATTCAGTAGAAGGCAGAAAATGTATCCTGTTTGCTTTGTACAAGATTTTCTCTCAATTTCTTGACGATCCGTTTTTTGGCAAAGGATCCGCTCTGAGAGACAAAATGAATGGGATTTTGTTTTATTGGATGATATGGCACACACACACTTACTAAAATGTACACATAGTATCATGTTGTGAAAGTGAAACAAGAGATTATTTTATTTTATTAGACTTTCTATAAAAGAAACAGCATCAGCAATCCAATTCATTTCATTCAATCTACTGCTATCTCTCTCTCTCTCTTTACTCTTGTGTTTTTTCTGCTGTAATCATCAAGTAATGGAGTGCTTCTTCTTCTCTGCTTTTGTCTTTCTTTTTCCTTTAATACTTTGTAGATTTGTTCTTGGCCCTGTAATAAATTTCCTGTGTGAAATACGCGCATCACTAGTTTTCCCCTATTTTCATTCTTGTTGTCTTCTCTTCCAACATTCAATTTATTTGCATTGCTTGAATTTTTCATTAAAATTGTCATAATATTTTCGTCTACATTACACAAGATCATCACAAAAATGTCGGCATTTTTTGGCAATCTCTTTTCTTCGCTGTTAGATTGCCTTTAAAAAGAAACAAGAAGATGAATGATGTCACACAGAAAACACATTCTTTTTCTTTTGTAATCTGAGAATCCTTTTGGCGTAAGCAAAATCTTAGGAAAAAGTCACACACCAAAAAATCAAAAGAAGAAGAAGCACCAATCCATTTTTTATTTGCTCTACACTTGAATTTTAATCAAATCTTCGTTCTGATTCTTTCTCGCTGATGATCTCAATCCCAATCATGATTTGACAATAGAACAAAAGCCGGAAATCGACGTAATCGACAATGTTCTAGAAGCCTTTATTTTTTGGGTCGACGGTTTCAGTAGAATTGAAAATTCAGTTTGTACTAGCTTTATACACACACTTACAACCCAACAATCCAAAAAAACAAACGAGGCAACCTTGATTCTTATCATTTTCAGAAGAAAAGGAGAGAAGAAAAAGGAAAGGAAAAATGTTTTAAAATTTTGAATGCATAATACTTCCTAGCCCGAGGATGTGCATCGCATCAGCATCTCAGCAGCAGCATGACATATCAACCAAAAAGTCAAGATAGAAAAAAATCTATTTTTTCTTCCTTTTGTAAAAAATGGTTTTTTGGTGTTTGTCGAACGTGTGTCGTGTGTTTCTGATTGCCAAAGTGTGCCTATATAATATTCCCCTCATTTCTTATTCCGTTCGTTCCCAATTGAGTTCTCAGAAGAGGAACACGAAACACCGTTGCTGCGGCACATATGAATAAAAAACGAGTACGGAAATATATATCGACACAAAGTCAAAAAAAATCTTAGGCAAGTTTCAACAAATCGTCCTCGTCGTCACCACACACACCGTCACACACCGGGAGCATCAGAAGAGCACAGTTGTTTTGGCATTGGGTTGAAAGTTGACTGCTCTCTTGTGAATCTATGTCGATTGCCGTAATGTTATGGAATTTTGCTTGGTGTCTTGTTGAGTATGTGCCCATCTCTCTTCTTCTGCCCATTTTTTTCTGTCTTGCATCGCGTTCCGATCACCAGCCAGCATCAGCATTCAGCATAAAAAGTATGAAGTAGGCACATATATGTCGCATCAACAGGATGATCATGATGATGACACATTCCTTCTTGAGTTACGTCTTATTTCTTCCAAACTGACTTATTGCGTATGTTATGCCATGCCACATCATGTCACACGTTACGTTTATATACATTCCCATTTTGCCGCAATAATAATGTTATGCAATAATATGCTATAAGCGTGTACCTATATTATTACCACCACCACACAAGCCCTCTACACAAACGGTGCTCTAGAAATATGTGACCGTGTGAAGTTGTCGCAAGTGCTTGCACCGCATTTTACACGGGAATCTCTGTGTGTGTAAAGCAGCAAGAAAACTTTGTTCGGGTTCTCTTGTTCACGGGAGAAAGGAGAGAAGAAGATGAGACGGTCTTTTCCCGGCCGGGATGATGGCCTGCATGCGGAATCAAGGCGAGGTTGCACCTCTCTTGAATTTGAATTGGAACTGAGTGTGTGACAAAAAAACGGAGTATAAAGAAATTGGTTTGCTGTCTTGCTCTCTTTCCTTCCATCTATCTATCCATTCAGGTTGGTTGCAGAAGTAGCATACAGAGCACCGCACATTGTGTTCCAGTTGAGTCGTTTGTACAACGCGGAGAACCGAATTTCTAGGAAATTTTGCTGGGAAAGGCACCTTCTTTCTCGCACGCCTTATTTCAAAAGCAATTTTTCTCCGCGCTTTCCAATAATATTTTTCCTAGGACTATATATTTCCTTATGAGAAAATCAGCTTACTTAAGTCAATTCAATACTTTTTTTGGATGGTCGTTGTTGGTCGGTGGGTGATATGGCGGCTGTCACTGCACAAGAAAAAGTATGAAAACGCAGGTATCACTTTGTCTTGGCTTTATAAGCCCTGCACTTATACACACACACAATTTGGGAGAGAAAAGTCCCAAGAAAATGTGTAGACCATGGCGAAGGATATTATGAGAACGGTGATTATGTATTCTAGAGTGTTCAGCGTTCCACTTCATCTACTTCAAGTTGTAAGACCCCTGGCTTATGTGTGTGTGTCCTCTTCTTCTTCCTCCTCATTTCGCCCTTTCTTTCCTCTAATAACTTTCTCTTCTTGTTTTTGTCTTCGTTTCCTCCTACTTTCCTCATGCAAAAAAGAGCTCACTCACACAAAAACGCTTGGTCTAGCAGCGGTCTCCAAAAAAGTAAAAGCAATGCTGTTGGTGTCTCCCTTTTCTCCTTTGTAAAGGCCAACGGAGAAAGAGACAAATAATAGTATTTTCATTCAGAGCCCGTGCCTTCCTCCTCAGCCTGTTCATTGTTCGGACAAGACGCGCTCCGCTGGAAATCTCTCACACTTGCCCATATATTTTCCCAGGAATATTCTTACAACTTTTTATTTTCTCTCGCTGAAAAACAGAAAAGTAGGCTACTACACACACACACTTGAAACTTCCACACGGGGAGGAACAACCCGTGCAAAAAAATGAGGAAACGGGAGGAAAAATATTGTGAACAGTTTGTGTGTACAAATTGTAGGCGGGTGCCATTTGGGAGTTTTCCCAGTGCGTCTTATATTCTTCTGTTTTGGAGTTTTTGACGGTTTCGATGCAAAACAGACACGTATTCTCAGTTCTGCTTTCTGCTTTTCCCTATTTTAGTTTTGTTTTTGTTGCGTTTTGCTTTTTCATGGGCTTTGCGCAAGAAAATTGGAGGAACAACAAAAAGTTTCTTGTAACAAAATAAAAAGGTGTTTTTCTTCCTTCTGATTGATCCAATATCTATGTTATCTGTATAAAAATAATGGGAAAAACGTAACACACAAATGCATCCAATTTTTCGGCGCATAAAACGGTACAATGCCACTAGAGTCACAACAAGAACAACAAGTTCTGCTGTGAATTTTAAACACTCAGAAAAAACCTTCTGCTCCGATCATCTCTATTCCTGAATAATGATCATGTGGAAACCATTAGCAGTACACAAGTTCATTGATAGTCTGTAATGTGGCGTTTGCCTCCTTTTTACACGGCCGTTAATAAAGGAATAGGTCTGTGATACCATAAATTTCACCAGTGTCAAATCTTTGGCTCCATGTCAAACCAATTTTTTCTGCGGTTTTTATTCCTCTTTCAAAAAGCAACTATGTGTTTGATCAACACGCTTTGTAAGATTGCGCCGCGTCAGCCACTAAGCGGTCTTTTGAGCTGCATCAATAAAAAAGCTTACCTGACTGGGTAACCCCTGACCTTTAAAAAACGGAAGCCAGTTAAAGGATTAAAGTTTTTTGGTCTAGAGCTTTGCCCTCTCTGAAGTTTGTCTACTCAACCCCCAAAGCCAAAAAACAAAATGTAATTTACGCTATACCACAGGCAAATAAGCGGGATAAATAAATGAGATTACCTACATCACACACACAACATTGTACAACTTTTCTTGTCGGTTATAACCGTTACAGTTTTTAGAAAGTAGCACAATGTCTTTGTTTCTACTTGCTAGTCAGTCTTACCATCGACGTTAGTAAAAAAAAGCCAGTCGACGCACTTTACTTTCTTTCTCACACTTTACTCATTTGTCTTTCCGTTTTTTCCCTTTCAAACTGACAGCAGACAGGTCTGGGAAACAACTAATGTTGCTGGTAACTAATGTGCAGAAAAACAAAGTATGCGCAAGATTCATCTCAAACTTATTGGATAGCGCAGAAGGAGTGAAAGCTGTTAGCAAAATGGTGAAAGCTAATTTGAATACAGCAAAAAAAAACCATACGCAATAAGATTTTTTGTGCTTTTTTGTAATTTTCTTCTTATTATAAAAAATGTGTGAATCAGCAATTTCTTTTAATGGGACCATTGACTGTATATTGCGGTCTATATAATTTCTTCAAAAAAGAGAAATGAAAAGTGTCACCCCTTTTTATTGTCAACAATTGCAAGTACTTTTTAGCTTCTCTGAAAAAACTTGTACCAATAAGCACGTCGCAGTTTTACGAGTAAACTTGCCTCTCTTCTCTCTCTCGTCTTCAAATATCTTTTATTAGCTTCATTCTTACCTTTTTCACCATTTCACTTTGTTTGTGAAGGTCATATATTACTGCTAAAAGGGAAAGTTGCGCATTTCCTACTTCCTCACAGTTCTCACTTTTACTTTTTTTTACACCACACACCCTCCTCTTCCGTCTAGCTCTTTTCAACGCAATTAGCATTTTGGTGAAAAATGTAATACTTTTTTATGTACCATTTTTCCTGTAGCAGCAGCATCATTAATTTTTCTGTCGAAAAGGCAAAGAAAACTGGGAACTGGGCTTGACTTGACTGTTCCTTCCTACAAGGCTACAAACACGAGCATATATTCATTCTGAGAGTTTTTTTAGATGAAGCTTTTTTTCAGTTTTTTTTTTGTCCAAAAGTCAATCCACAGAAAAAAGTTTGCACCTTGGCCCAAGCCACCACGAACGGCCACATAACTCTAACACCATCACCACACCGCCATGATTCTGGGAAAAGGAGGTGAAAGTGGAAACTTTTGCCTTATAGACGTCACACGTAACAGCAGCACGAAGAGAAGGACGGTTTTTTGGTGTTTCGGTGCTGCTTCGGTGTAGCATGCATATTTTCTTCTGCTCACTTATGGCTAGCAAAGCATTATTATTATTAGTCAACTTTTAGCCGTTAAAATAGTCAGCTTCACTCTCACTCTTGCCGTTAAATAACAAATAGGAGCAAAAAGTTGTGTAGGAGTGGCAGACCATCAGCATCAGTAAAAAGTCGTAAATGTGGTAATGGGGAAAACTACTTTTTGCGGTGGGGCTATACTATACCAGCAGAAGCATGCCAGGGTTGCAAGAATGAAAGACGGTGAAAATTTCCACACCAAAATTGTGAAAGTCAGGCAAGTGGAGAGAGAGAACAAAGTGAAAAAAGCTAAAAAGAGGTTGACTGCTTGTCTAAAGGTATGCGTAATGGATGGATGGATGATGACTTAACGTAATGTAACGTGCTGCTATGCTGTCTAAAAAGTATTTAGAACTGGAAACGGGAAGGTAGAAACACACTCTATAATGGGGAGTGTAGCTGTGAAGGTGGGAAATGATCATCTGCTCAAAATTATAACAAGTCTAACCGCATTATTTCCGATGATGAGCATACATGACTAAGGCAGTAGAGGGGGTGGTGGTGGTGGTGGAAGCAGTAATTAAAATAAAACTTGAAACTTGTCGCTTTCACTCATTTCCCCGTACATATTATTGCATTCTTCTAAGTTGACTAAGAAATAAAATGTACCTGATGCAAAGCGGATTTTCTCAGCGCATCACCAGCAAGGAAAACTTTGTAAGAAAATGTCATTCATATTTTTAAAGTAGGGATATACATGAGTGACTTTTTTAAGCACCAAGTTTGTAAAACTGTCATCATCTTTTATTGTTTGACTTCTTCTTCTTCTTTCTTGCCTCCACACACTGCGGTAATAATCATTCTTTTGGTACTGAAATGGTAAAAACTACTAGACTTGACTGCCATTCCCATCCCATTTTTGGATCAGTTTTCTCTCTAAGAAAAATTTAATCAAGTTGGCTCTGTTGAGGAGGATTTTCATTTTGTACGACAGAACAGAGGACACTCAAGGGAGATGTTAAAAAAACTAGTTCATTCTACTATTTCTGGTGACGCAAGGGGTTTTCATCAGAATTTTGTTTGGATTATGACGCTTTAGCTTTTTGTGCTCAGTCTTTTTTATTCTACTCAAGTTATTAGAGAAATTAACAAACTACCTGACAGGAAGTCCCTTGTCACGTCGTGTGTGTGTAGTTTCTGTCTCTTGTTACAGCACCATGATCAAATTACTAGATTACTCTTGCCTTTTTTATATTCCGGTCTGCCTAATTGATTTTGAGCATGTTATCTTTGCCATCCCATTATATTAATCTTTTATCACACGTTCATCGCATTCTCTGTGCTCTGCAGAGGGAAAGGGGCTAACTGAGACTAGATCTACTAATGACGCTTTCTCATGCTCACCATAATTCCCTCGTGTCTTCTCCAATTTTCCTGGTCATTACTATAACTACTAGCACTGTTGGTCGTCCGCATTATATCATCAGCTCCGCAGCAACAGTGGAATTTGATCTGGTATTTTGTGACCAGCAAAAGAAATGAAGCCTTCTGTAGTATACGCCCAATATAGCCTCAAATTATACCTCACGTTAGATTCTACTCAATGCAAAATGTAGGTCACAGGTAGACTGAAAAAAAACTTTTTATTGATGCTATCATGTATCATATTTCCCCAAGTGCTTTAGAGATAGATTCCCCATTTTAGCCAACATGTATGTTATATTCATCCCGTTTTTCCGGTTGCTCTTTTTTGCAATATTTGTCATTGTCCCCTGTGTATAGGGCATCCGGACTCCACCCAAAATCCAAGCACTCTGTATGTGGTCCTCCTTGTCCTTCTGATGCTAGAGAGAAATGTGTTTCATGTCACTTTCCTCAACTGCTCAATATGTTTCTCGCGACTAGACTAGATGCAAAATGCCCGCGTACAAAAAATATATATATTTCATGTCTATCTACAAGTACACTTAACTGTGAGGCATTTTTTCAGTAGAAAAAGCAACCACAACAAAAAGACATTTTTACATTTCAATACTAACGAAAACCAGGAAATGGCAAAAAGCAGCAGTAGAAGCAGCGTTAGTTACACAAGACTCAACTCAGCAGAGAAGTTGTTGTGGCGCAAGAGAGTTTTTCTGTATATTTGTCAAAACTCAAAAAGCAGTCAGGCATGGAGCACACTAGTGACTATAGTGCAAGAACGTGCTTTAAATGTACGGAAAAATGCGGCATGCCAAATAGGTAGTGCATACTTTGGTAAGGTAAATGTCGTCAATAATTCATGTCCAACTTCAACTGTCACATTTGCCATGTTACATGTTTTTTTCTTGCTGCGGGAGGACAAAATGCAATGCATAGATCACACTGGAGGCATGGCAAGTATCATCGTCTTTTATCACACAATCATAAAAAAGTATGCGAATCCTTTTACATAACATTTCTATAGTGTATCGTTTATTTTTGCGTTTTTTATTCATCAGAGAGTATCAGTTATAGAGGTGCCATATAATATTATGGATGGTTTAGATAATATGTGACATGGATAGGGTATAATGTGATGATATGCTACACAAAATAATTTGGAATTTTTCCTTCTGCGCATTAAGTTACTTCTAGTGGTGGTCGAATGAGATATTGCAAAACATTACAAAAGTGTATGTATTTTTTATCACTGGAAATTGGATTCTCTGTTTGTGATAAATTATGTGTTAAAGTAGTAGGGGACACCCAGAGACTACTACTGCATTACTACCACTTTTCCATTTCTTTGACTCCAATTTTTTGGATGATTTGATACGCACACAAAATAGGCATGTAGTGTAGGAAAAAATTCCATTTCAAAAGCAAGTCAATTGGATTGAATGAAGATTATGGACGGAAGACAGAACAGAAAAAAAGTGAAGCTTATAGGTACAGCGAGATAATGAAAATGAGATATTTGGTCAGCAGAACACTTGCACAAAATATTATAGACAACTGTATGTTTTTCTGTATGGTTATATTGAAATCGTTGAATTGCGAAATAGGTTGGTAATAAAGTAGATAAAAACAGAGCGAGTTTTTTGGACATTTTGCTGAGCAAAGGGAGAAAAATGAAAAAAGATAAAATATTATCTGGTGTTTGCTCTTGTTTCTTTTATCTCCATTGCCCGCTCTCATATTGCTGCTTGTTCTCTTGTTCAATTATCTCAAGTGACAATTTACGCGGACTTCAATTATTACTTTTTTTCCATATCAGCAGCTCATGATAAAGCAAACAAGCTACGCTGTGGCGCATTAAACACGTAGTCGTCTTATTGTGTTTTTTCCAGAAAAGTCCAGTTTTTTTGTTCTCGTTCTCTGGAAAAGGCTTACAAAACTTGTTTGTTCTTTCTATCTACAAACCCCGAACATGATTTTTTGAGCAGTGGTGTAATGATTTACTTTTGCGAAAAAAGTGATTACCAGAATAATTATGATGAAAGAAATGTGAAATGTCAACTAATAACATGGCCTGCCACATTTTTTGGAGAGGAGGCTTGATGGAAGCGGCGGAAATTGGGAAAAATGATGAGAAAAAAACTAGCTGTGTGTGAAGCTCATGCTTGATCATCTCATTTTGTGTTTCTCTGGTCTCGCTTTCTTACATCATTTCCTTTTTTGATAATAGAAAAAACGAGAGAAGCAACAAGAAGAGAACAAGAGAGTCTCATCCCATCTCCGATTTGCCAGTCAGTCAGCAAACATGATCATGAAGAAGACACCGTCGCCACCAAAAGCAAATAAAATAGGCTTTTTTGGCTTTATAAAAAACGTCTTTCTTATTATATGGCAGTTTTTTTGAGTAGGACAGTTAATCAAACAAAAAACAGTACGAGTACGACGAGCGGAGAAAGGATGATGCTGATGAAAATGATGGGAAATAAATAAGCTCTTCTTAAAATAAAGTAAAAGAAGCCGAGATAGATGAGCTACATGAGCTCATAAGAGTGCTCCGTCTCTTGAAGAAATTAGATTGTAATGAAATGAAAGCCCGTTTTTTATTACTTCGACGTGGCCTTCTCTCTCTCTCTCACCAGTCCGGTTCGCTTTTTTCTTGCTGTTTCCTCTTCATTGGGATTGGAAACCAGGAAAAAAGTTGTTTGTCCTAGTAGACCTCTTGTATAAGTACCATGCACGTCGTACACGTCTTCTCTTCACCGCCACACATATCAGGTTCTCATTTCCTCTCTGTAAAGTAAAAGTAAATGGGGAATAAAATAGAAGAAAGGATGATGCTTGTGCAACCCAAAACTGCTGCTTGTTGTGAGTTGTGGATGATCACGATGATGAGATGGGCGAACGGTTTATTCACTTTTTTATTTTGTTACTCTGCTTGTTGTTCTTAGGAAAGGTAGTAAGCTGCTCTATGAGAAAAAAATAAGTGAACACCTAAAAATAGAAAAAAGTTCATGTAGTTTGTATATGTGTGTGTACGTATCTATCCATCTATCTTTCTCGACTGAGTGAGCAAGCACACTAGCAAGTATCTTGTAAGTAAAAGTTGTTGTCTTCGCAGGAGGAAACAAGGGAAAAAAGTAGAATAGAAAGTGTAGTAGTAAAAAGAAGTAAGATGCGCGCGGATTTCATTGTGATGAGATGAGTATATGTGTAGAGCACTATCCGATCTCCTTGGGGAGTACACAATATCCACCACCGCTACCATATCACACTGGCATCCCTGGAAAAGCCACTAGTGACGCAACACGATATATTTCCTTCCAGCAGGAGTACTAGCACTCTCGCTCCAAGTCCATCTTAAATGAAGTCCCTACAAGAAAATAAAAGGCTTTTGTAAATATTTGAAAAGAGGAAAGAACGGGTTGCCGACAACGCGAGGAGGAGGAGGAAGAAAAGGCAGAACGAAAACTGGCAGGAAATAAGAGTAGTATAACCTGGCATTTCCTTCCTTCCTGGCGTACTTCCTCTTTTTGTTACGTTTCACCAGGTACGGCTCTTTGCTAGCAACAATAACAATAATAATAACAAGTTTAGGGAAGAGATAGTAATAGTAAGTATGCCTGGTACGGATTTTGGGGTCGGCACACATTAAAATGTTGTCACTTTCCCCACCACAATCCATACACAAATAATAAAACGAATGTGTAGCATAGTAGCATTCCTATATGGCTGCATAAATGTATCATCATGAGTCTCTGAATAGTTCACAGAAAAAAAACGAAATGAAATTTAACCCAGTAAAAGAGGAGAAAGGCAAAAAGGCAGAAGAAATTGTTGTTTTTTTCTTCTCTGGTATCATCTCTTCTTACAAAACAACACACTAGCTTGTGTTGGAAACAATCCCAAGACGTTCCTTTTCGTTTTATGTCCCTGTCATTATTATGACGGTGGTTGGTGGCGGCGGCGGCGAAGGTGATACTGATGGTATATAGTAGCCGCTTGAAAGGAAAGAAGCCAAAAAACTTAGAAAAAAACAAGCAAGAGAAAGAAAGTAGAAACAAGTAACAGCAGATATGGACAGGGAATTTGGGACTCGGTGAGAAAAATAGGCTGGAAAAAGGTCTAAACATTTGCCCATTTTTTGCACTGTCTAGTCCAAACACACTGGTTCTCTCTTTGGCTTGCTTACTTGCTCCTGTCAAAGCAGCAAAAATCCATTTTTCTTCTTTTTTCTGCTTTCTCTTTTTCTTTTCAAGAAAGGACCAGGCGCGGAGGGCATGATAACCAGAAACAAAGTAAAAGCAAAAGTGTGTGTGCGTATTTCTGGTTCAATTGAATGTGATATGTGAAGTTGTTGTCCTACTACACATATGAAAAAACCTAAAAGTACAACAATAAACCTTCATCTTCATCATCTCGCGTTCTTCTTCCTTTCTGATCATCATCATCATTCTCTCTTACTCTTTTTCAAAGAAAAGTACACAGCAACCCTCTGCGATATCCTATCGTTGAGTATATCTTTTTGAATAAAAAGCAAAAGTGAAAGCGCACGGGGCTCTATACCATTTCACCATTTTATTTGTCGGTAGTCTATCCCATGAAATTTTTTCGTGTGTGCTTTCCCCCCGTTTTTAGGATGATGGGTTGGTCTACGCTCATAAATTCTCTTTTTATTACATTACTCTACACTCAGATACCTTTGCAACTATAATTCCATACCTAGTTGTTCTGTATTATGGGGCTATTATGAGGAAGCACACTGCTGAGGAGAAAAAAAGATATCAGTAGTTTTGTGAAATGGCCTCTTCTCTTTCTTTTCCTCTTCCACATTCATTCATTTTTATAGGTAGTAAGTGAGTGCACTTTTGGGGCAGAAAATAAAAAGAAATAAAAAAGGGGAAAAAGGTGAGCATGGAAAAAGCTTGCAAGAAAACCGCTTTCTCACTCCAGTCGCAAGTGTAGGCTTCGGTATTCCCTTCTTTCTTTCAAGCACTCTGAAAATATTCCACAAGAATGGCTAGAAAAAAGAAAAGAGGCGCCTCTTCCACAGCTTCTTTCAACTTTTCCACTTGGCTTTTCTGTGCATCGGCACTTGTTTCACAGGGAAAAGATGAACAAAGGCAAAAGCGTTGTTGAATATGTGAAGATTTCTTTCGTTTTGTTATGATTAAGAATATATATATATATATTTGGGCTAATACATAGATATATAATCTACGTACCTATATCTCTGCTCTTTTTACTCTCCCGAGAGTTTTCAGTCAAGACAGCATTACGAGTGCAAAGTCGCCAGCAAGATCAGCACTTTTTTCCCAGTGGCGCGGGCTGCTAGTAGCAGGGAAAATGTACAAAAAACATCCGGATTGTAGGATCATGATGATAATGGTGATGAACTCATATATTTCTTGGTGTACTTTACCCCTTTAATGCCATGTTCACTTCCTGTCTGAACCACTCTCCCTACCATTATTGCCTTCCTGTTGTTGCCTTGTGTGTATGTACATGTTTTGTTACGCTATATAAGCAAGCGGGAACATAGTACCAGATGACCAGCAAGAGAGAAAGTAAAAAGGGGGAAAAGATTTTCTGGAGAGAAAATGCTCTGCTCTGCTATTTCTGCAACTTTGTCCTAGTCCACTTATAACTAAACTTGGTACTTGGTACGTACGCCGAGTCTTTGAAGCTTTCAGCAGAAAAGTTTTTTTGTCCTTTTGCTGGCCAACCAGGGACATTTTGCACGTAGTCATTTTACTGTACAAAGTTTGTACTTTTTTCTTCTAGCCTTGTAATAATAATCATAAAAAGTACAAACTATGTGAATGGGGTATGAATATACAATGGCAAATAGCTTGGAACATTATGATATGACTTATCTTGATCGCTTTTTCTCTAGATCTGTCCACACAGTTTTTGAATTTCGTGAGCTACCGCTATACTATTCCTCTTTTGAAGCTTAAAAGCTCAAGCTAGTTTTGTTAATTGAAACCAGAGATATGATTTGAACGGAATGGCACACAAAAAAGCCACCACACACAGAAGCCATTTTTTTCTTTTTCTTGTGCCTACAATGCATTGCTCTGAGACGGTTTTATTTCTACAAATTCCAAATGTATGTAATTTTCTGTTCTGGTTTTTTGCTTTCTTTTGACTTTCTCTGTGGACCACTACTGTCACAAGTCCATAACCACTTTTTACTTTTCTCTTGTCTTGCCATTTTACTGGGAATGCATTTTGCCTCAAAATCCTTTCCAGTTTACGTATAGTACCCTTTATATATTTTCTTCTATCCACTTTTTCTGTCTTTGGATTATTTTCACTTTTCCATTTTGCTCCGGCTTTTTCACTTGCCTTTCTTGATTCTTGATCTCTTCCGAATAAAAAGGAAAATGTGAGTGAAGTATAAGTAAAGTGGAGTGTACTACACTTACACAGCTTCTACTGCTGCTGCTACTTACCCTCTTGCCAATATACAGCCTGAGTTTGAGTAAGGTTTGTTGTTATATTTTGCTAAAAAGCGTTTCCATTTGCATGAGCGGATTATTTTATTCTCTTTTCTCCCATAATCATCAACATGCACTCGTATATACTCCAAGCCCATGAAAGTATATAAGGCAAAGCCGGGCTTTCTAAAGCTTTCCCACTATTTTCAGCATGTGTGTTTGAATGTACCCATCTTTTTGTGTATTTTGTAGCGTTGTTCGAAATTGTAGACTTTTTGACTTTTAATCCTATTGCATTGCAAAATGCCGGAAGAATCCGTTGGCGGCTCAGACCAAAAGGATAGAGAGAGGGAAAGCGCTAGGTGTTACGCGCTGTTAGGACCTAGGCATGCATGACGACGGAAATAGAATATTTATGAGAAGGAAAGAGAGAAAGCCAAACTATCCATATAGCTTTTCTCACACTTTCCATTCCTATCTTTTCTCCCTTTTTGGTGTTATTTCGTCTGTCTGCCATGTATACATGCTTGTATATATATATACAGAAAGCCAGCATTTTTTGGCGTGTAAGGATAGACCAGCCTATCATAACATCAAAAGTGGCAAAGAAAGCAATTCTCTGGTGAAGCCGCCGCCACCACCACTACCACCACCGCTTTAATTTTATTTATATTTAAAAAGCGTGTGCGTAGTTTAGAAGACTAGGTTGCTACCACCACCACTGCCGCCGCGTATTCACACACAGACACACAATTCCCTGTTGTTTTGCTACTATTACCACTTTCTCTCTGGCTGGCTGCAGCTTTTCTCAATTCACTCAATTCAAGCGGCAGCCCATTATTCCCTTCCAGTCCGCCACCTTTTCTCCCTTTTGATCTGACTCTGACCCTTTGAACCTTTCCATCTTTTTCATTTTCCCCAGTCAATTCTCCTCGCGTCAGTGTCGATATCAATCAAATATCAAATTATAAAGCCGCCTACACTACACATAAGTAATATGACTCATGATGATAAGGATGATGTTGGTGTGGTGTGTTGCAATGTGCCCCACTAACTAGAGGAAAACCAACCTGGCATAATAATAACATGTTTTTCTCTCCTGTTGATCCCCCACCACCGCCGTCTACTCTTACAAGTTATGAAGCAACTTTCCTTTTGCTTTGTACTTGTGTACGATGGCGCAATATTAATAAGTACATAGTACACATCATGTTAGCAAACTATATCCAATTTGTTATTTTGCCCATTTTTATGCTTTAATCAACTTTTCTCTTTCTCTGTTTGTGATTGAGTTACTTGCTCAACTTTCACATATAACTTGTGTTTTTACTTACTAAAAAGTTGTGTATTGGATTGCATGATTAGAAGTAAGTCGAAAAGGAAAAGTATATGAAAAAAAGAAAGACAAGCTTTGTCATTATTTTGAATACGCACGCCACACACGTGAGTAATACTTTTAGCCTTTTTTGAAGGCTATTTTACATGCGTTTCATGTTTGACTCTGTTGCGAATGCGAATTACTTAAGAGAGCTGAGAGTATGGAAAAAGCGTCAGTTTGGAAATGTTATAGGTGCTTAAGCTACTAGAAAAGAGTATTGGTATATCTCTCTTAGGACCTTTTTTCATGCTTTCCCCTCATTTCTTTCTGCCGACTCTCCGTTAAGCATTTATTGGAACAACACACAGGGAAAATGTGAATGACTACTGCTAAAAAATAATGGTAATAGCGCTTAAGTGGAAAAGCAAGACAAGAATATCCGATTTCCATTTCATTAGGAGCACCTAATCCAAGTCTGGAAAAAAACGGAGCATATGGTGGTTGTAGGATCAGTTAACATGTGTAAAGGTTCACCGGTGGAGTAACTAATGAATGATAATTTTGCAGAGTTACCAGATTCGTGATTGGTGTGTCTTAAGTCACGACAGAATAGAAATGGCTTCCAGAGAAAAAGCTAATCAATTGCTTTTTGCAATAATGTAACATTTTTTTCTGGGATGGACTATGTAATCCAACGACATAACAAAAAGTAGGATTTTGCTATTCCAGTCAGTTAGGTAGAATTTGTCATTTAGTGAGTTTGTCCTTTTTATTAATTCCTACTACGAGATTAATATTTTTTGTATTGACAAGTGGATGGGCAAAGTGGCATGAAAAGTACAAAGCTTGATGAAGCCAAACTCTTCTGCACGTGCACACAACTTTTATTTTGGCTGGGTTCTGTTTGGCTTTTTTATTAGCTGATGTATATCTACAAAATGGCCACCAACTTGTTTTGCATAGTAGAAAAACACTGAAGAGCTGTTTTTATATTTATTTTGGCAATTGTTTTCCGTTTCCAGCAGGCATGGTGGTTTTGCTGGTTGAGCCTCTTGTTTGATGTTGTTTTTAAGTTTTTATGAGGTTTCGCTGTTGTTTGGTAATGATGACGATGTTGGTGCCAGCATAGCTATTATACATATAGGCAGTTATAACATTCTTTGTCAGAGAAGGAGAGCTAAACTAACAAAAAGTTTTTTTCTGCTTTACTTAACCCGTTTTGAAAGCTACTCCGAGACAGGCTGAGAGTGAGATTGTGCAATAAATGAGATATTTGCGTGTGAAAGAGATGGATTTCGGTGAACTTTGCTTCTATGCTTGCAACATTGTACTTGTATATATACCAGTCTAGCTACATAATTTTTGGGGGTGTTGCAATGGCGGCGGCGGTTGTAATAATCTTGTAATATCTTGTCAGGTAAAATTGAAGTGGGGCTGTTCACAAGTGGAATTGTGCAAACGTAGATATGCAGTCATAATTCTAAATTTCTATATGATTTATTTTCTGGTAGAAAACTAGGCGTACTTATTTCCTGCTTCTTAAATTTCCAGTTTGAAGACTTTGTTGTACTGCACTCTGTTGTCCGCCCAGTAGACTTGTAACTTGGCTCTCAACTTCACTCAATTTTTAAATGCATTAATGGTTCTCTCTCTCAGAGTAATCGCCCACTTTCTTTCCCTTTTCTTGCTGTCAACTTTCTCCATCCATTTTCTTAAAACTAAGCAATTTTCTGCTCCCAACTTGTAGTTTTGTGGCTTGTTTACTACTAAAAGTCGAAAAGTGTGCTGTTGTGAGAGAGCATACTAGCGTGAGTGTGTAATGTGACGTAAAAATAATGGGAGTTTGATGCATTATCTGACATTTTTACTGTAAAGAGCTGTCCATGTTCACTTTAGGCGTATTTCCGTCAGATAATAAGAAACATTTTTCTGGACAAGTTTTATCCCACCAGGTATCAATTTTCACACGTAATTGTGCAGAAAAATTGCGGACAAAAGGAAACATGTACATACACCAACAATACAATTTATATTTGGCCACAACAACACGTTTTTGTGTCTGCTTCCAGCAAAATACATAATGTCACAACCCTTTTCAATTTTAAAAGCATTTTATTCTCTATTTAACAAAGCAGTGCTTATAATAGCAGCCAAAAGTGTCCCCGAGGAACACTACTTGCATTATAATACTTTTCCTGAGCTCTCCACTTGAAAAAGAGAATGCCACTTTTACCATTTTATTAAATTGTAAAAACGCTAATATTTAATAGTCATCATGATAGGCTACTTTGCACACTGTTGATAGGTACAACACCAGCACCAGCATAGCAGAGCAGCACGCAAAATGTTGGCTGGATTTACCACTCAGTGAACAATATTATTATTTTCATCGTCATTGTCATTGTCTTCCTCATGGCCGCATATCCTCTCCAAACTTTTTCTCTCTCTAGATGGCCTTTTATTCAATTCACCGCTTTTCTTCATGGAAAAACTTTCTTTTCTCTACTTAACTCATCATCATGAACAACAACAAGAAGAGAAAGAAAAGTGTGGAGTTGCACAAAAAAAAGTGTGACACACTCTGCTCGTCTTTTCCTTCCGTTTCCTACTTTCTGTGCAAAAAAGCTATAGTGCACTTTTTCATCTTCTTCTGTCCCCAAAAAACTTTTTCGTTGTAGAATAGAACAAGAACGGAAAAAGTTGTGAAAAGAATGGTTGTGAATAGTAGCATAACTCCATTATTATTATGATTATGACGTAGACATCCTCCTCTTGTGAAATATTTACATCTATTTTCTTCCTTGTCCCCCATGCTCATCGCGACTAAAGTGACTACTTTACAAGGAGAAAGTTTTTTTGTGTTTAGTTGTCCCTCGCTCTCTCTCCTTCCTACTTTCCAGCTATCTTAAGATAATTGAAATTAGCCAGGAAAAAAAGTTTTCATTTCTGACAAGAGGATATTTTTTGTTGAACCGTTTTGCTGCGCTTGTTTCCCTTCCGTTTTCCCCTTTTAAAGAATGAAGAAAAATCCAGTCCGCAGAAAATAGCGGACAATGCACCGTCTCTGAAGAAAGTATTTATGTGTGTCTATGAATAATATCAGTTGTCTGTTTTCTAATAATGAGGAAAAGTGTATAAGAAATGGAATATATTTTTGTGTTCAGGGTTGTCCCCTGAGGTTGTGTGGAACAAGTAAAAAAAGTGTAACTGTACAGTACTGCACAAAATAATATATTATTTGTGTGTGTGGGCCGATAAGGAAGAAAAAACTGTTAAGAACGGAAAAACTTTCTCCTCAACTTTTATTTTCAAGTTTGACTACTTTTTTTCTCATTTCTTTTGTTATAGCTATATGAGCCACTGTCCTTGTGTCTTTTTTTCTTGTTTAGCCAGTCAACCAAATGAACAAAAACATTGGAAAAGGAGTAGAGAAAATATTTTGTATAACGGGGACTAGGGAAAATAGAATAGTAAAATAGTAATGAGTGTTTTCTCTGGTCTTTATATTTTCTTCCTTGCTCCATTTTTGATGGGAGAAAGAAAATGGAAGAAAATTGCTGTGTAATGCCTTATCTGGAAACCATTTAGAAACGGTGGTGGTGGTGGCAAATGGTGCAAAGGGGTAATAATAACAGGCAGCCAAGGAAGGAATAATTTTTTGGAAGACGAAAACAAAAAAGTAAATTTTGAGAAGGGATAGTGCAAAGCGTGTAAAGCACAGCCAATTTAATTTTTTAAAGGGGAAAAAATGAAGAGTTGAGTTTACTGTTGTTAGTTTGAAGTTTGCTCGAGTTTTTTCCGTTAAAGATACAAAAATATTTAAGCAGAAATCCGTACAAAGCTTATGGCTTGTCGTGTGCGTTCTCCCCTAAAAAAACCGTTTTTCTTTGAAAAACCAGAACTTCATCCTTTCTTCCTCGTTTTTTCCTCCTCCTATCTAATCATTATGATTATTCGCTATTAAGTTGAGAGAGAGAGAAGCTAGGGAAATGCACAAGGCTTTTTTCTCTTTTAAATAAATGCAGGGGACAACAAGAGTTATGTATGTTGAAGCTCTGAGAAGAAGGAGGGAGGATAAAAAAGTACTTGAAATGTGACAACTCCAATAGGCAATCTGGAGTATGCACTTAAGTGCCTTTTGGCTTTGCACGAAAAATGTTCCCAAAAAATATTTTCCCTTCTGGATGCGTGTGTGCTTTCCCCCATTTATTCAGTCAGCTTTTAAGACTGATATTATTATTGAAACGTACACACAAGAAGAAGAAGGAGTGCAGCTGAGCTGGAAGTTATAAATTCCACAAAATTTTAAATCTCTCTGGTTCTCGGCAAGGTGCCGTGAAATAAATGGTGTTCTATTGATATACTATAATTAAAGTGCTATAAAAACTGGGGGAACATATACACACACAGCTTATTTAAATGACTACACCGCATTGGGTTACGTGTATAACGGTGTGTTTTACTGCTACAAATTGCTGTTCAAGCTCTACATGATTATTAGTAGCAGATGAGTATTGCATGTTATTAGTTTTATTGAGGAATGAATTTCGGAAGTGGTCTGGAGTGGCATTTATTGCTCTTGTAATTTCCCATGTTTTACAGCCCCTTTTTCAAGAGTTTTTTTATTCTATGAAAAAAATAATGATTTCTTGGTGCTGCGCTGCTCCTACTGCTTTCAATTTCATTTGAATTCAAACATAAGCAAAGTATAGTCATGTGTTTCAATGTATCAGCTAACCTGAAACTGAATAAGATTTTTTTGTTTCTACTTTTTCTCTGGCTGCTGATAATGATTACGAGGAAAACATGGGACGATGATGGCAGTGTGCGGAATTTTGTTATTCTTTCATTTTCATCAAAACCGAACACGCTTTTTTCTCGGTTTTTTCCTTTTCTTGCCAGTACACAGGAAAAAATTGGTTTATTCGTTACTACACTCATGCACATTACCTATTTTGTATTCAAAATCCGTCCATTTGGAAAATCATGCATGTTCCTTGTTGGAATGCATAACGTTTTCTCTTCTCTCGTGTGTCAAAATCCACATTCAATCCAAACACAACTTTCTTCTGCATATTATTATAATAATATACAAAACACTTGAAGCGTTTTATGAACAGCCCCCTGTTAACCTTATATAGAATAGAGAGACGAGAGTGAAACGAAAATGCACACGTCTACTAGAGTAACGTCAAATGATTCAATTGTTTTATTCCCTTTTTCCCATCCAAGGCAAACCACCGCCGACGCCGCCGTAACACCAAAAAGCGCTCACACAATCTGCATACGGAATTTCCTCCTAAAAATACACAAGCCTGAGAGTGTCTTTGTGTACCAAGCAAAATTTCATATAGATGCTCGCCCACGTAAAGTATTAAAACAGGCATGCATGCATACTCAAGCAGGGACAAAATGAACTCTACGGGAGAAAAAGCAACTATTTAAATATGTAAACAAAGCGCATCTCTCTGTATATACCAAGCAAGCAAGACAGAGAGAAAGAGGTGCTTTCTCCCCGCTTATCATCTTCATTTTTTTCTTGGCTGTATGCACTATACATATTATTTTCCTTGCGGCTTTTTAAACATTTTTTTTTACTTTGCTGTCTTTCCTCTTCATATTCATCTTCATGTCTTCCACTTTGACTGCCTCAATGAAACTCTTTTGCTATGGGTTGTTAAAATGACAGCAAGAATAACATGCAAGCTTTGAGAAACGTTCAACTTTCTTTTTTTTCTCGTCAACTTTTATTTTGCCTTGAGGAGGAAATAGAGGGAAAACGTCTTTATGCGAAATTTCTCTCTGATGTGATATTTAATATTACGCTTTTTTATTTTTACCTTTTCTCCTCATCTTGCTCATCATCTTGTTGTCGTCATTGGGTCTTCAAAAAATTTTGTGCTGCTGCTGCATGCTATGCTGCTGTCTCTTTAAAGAGATCTATTTTTACCTAAACCACAAAAGTGCTTCAAACATTTTTTATATTTTCTTAGGGTGGCTTTTCCGTTGAAAGTTGAGTGTGTGGAAGGGTAAAAAACTTTCCAAGAGGATATTAGAAATGTACACGTTCGTGCAAGTGTGTGTGTGTGCCGTGTGCGTGTTGCTGATAAAAATAAGCGGCGACCCATCCCAATCTCCTCATTTCCATTTTAATTTATTATTCATCAAGATTGATTTTGCAAGTAGACAGTATAAAGTAAAAAAAGTAAGTCTGAAGCTACTGAATAATGTGTGTACTGCAGAGTTTTGTTATTCCTCCTTTTTCTGATGTCTCTATGTAAAGTGCACACACATTCATGTATGACTTTTCTTCCCGGTTGCGGATAAAGTCAATGTTAAATTGCTGACTTGTTTGGTTTCAACAGTTCCTTGGGTATTTAGATAGGTATAGACGTTCTAGGTGGTGGGCTAGAAGGAAAATAATGTTTTCCAGCTATTTTCCTCCCTTCATGTCTCTCTGAAAGCCAAACCTGGTAAACATGCATTATTTGATGAGCACAGGAGAAAGGATATGAGTATGATGATGGCGGTGGTGGTTTTGGTGTTCCTCCTTTTGCCACCACACGCTAGTGTATACAGTGTGTGGGGTGGTGGTAGTCGGTATAGTGGTGGAGGTTTTCTCTCCTTTTATCCTATCTCTGATGACCATCCAAGTGGAATGAATAGATTCAAAAGTAAACACTGTTTAGAAGGGAACAACAAGCAAAAGGCGAATAATATGTAAGTACACAGCACACACACATATACAAAATGCTCTCTGAGTCATCAGCATCATCAGAAGAAAGAGGCAATGACAAGAACTACGATGAGTTTGTAGAATTGGTGTTGAAGCATGAACCTTTATTTATTCTGTGCTCATATGGATTAGCAACTTCAACTTGAACAAAAACTTTTCTCTTTTCTCACTGCTCTGATGTGACTATTTGCGGTGGTGAGAAAAGAGAAAAGAGGGTGGCCTTTGTGTACTCCTAGTTGGAAGTCTTGGTCGCCAAAATGATAAACATACATAATAGATAAACTAAATGGGGAAAAGCTTTAAAGGTAGAGCACAGGGGAAAACCCGAAGAAGGTAAAAACTGCAGCTGGCATATATGTGCTGGTCATTTTATTCTGTGTTGCTGCATGGATTGAATCCTCTGGCTTTTAAAAAGTAGACCACCATTTCTACTCTTAAAGTTAACGAGAAAAGTGTCTGGAGAAAAAAATGGTGACATTCTACTGATGACTGTGATGTGAAACGGGAAATACTTGAATTATTAATCACCGTTTTTCTCGCTACCGCCTACCCCCGCAAGCCATGAGTCTGCAGTTTTATTTTACCTTTCAAATAACTCTCAAGCAAACAGGGGATTTGGTAGTTTCAATGCAAGTTGCACAGAAGAAGGCATAAAGCGGATAAACATTTGAACGAGCATTTTCATTGAAGTTTATGTTTGTCCGTGGGACAAACACACACACAGTTATATCTTTTTAGTGTTCTGTTTTATTTAACATTTTCTCTCTATCTCTTTCCATCCACCGTTCTTTATTTGGCTGACTGATCCCTGCATCTCTGGAAATTAAATGCTTTAAGCTGATTTCATTAGGGGTGATGTCCAGAATGGCGTGATGAGATGATGCCCTGTTCCTCCTCTCTGCTTCTGTCAGGAGAAATGTCGGAACGGATCATGAAAATGGGAAAAGGTTGGACTGTTTACTTGTTGTGTTGTGTGCTTGCAGCAGCTTTAAAAGTTCCAGTTTTTGATTCCGTCATTCTGTCAACAGCACTGTAAAGTACATTAATTATGTATCCTTCCGTGTGTGTGTGTTAGGTTACTATTTGTTTCGAGGAAATGTGCAGCACGGAGATAACATTAAATTTGTACGCACGCAAACAAATCCCCGCGCTTTAAAACTTTTTCCCCGTGATTGCCAATGATGAGTTGGAATTAGGAATTCAAATTTTGATTTTGATTAATGAGAAAGTAGCAAAGTCAAAACCGCACACGCTATATTATACGTGTACACACCCAAGTTGTACTACAGCTTTGTAAGGGCCAACATACCAAAAATGCAAATGAACAAATGAAAAATTGCAAAATGTAATGAGAACATTCTTCTGCTACTGCAGAGAGTAGTAAAAATAAGCGCAAGCCACACTGGTTGGTAGTAAACTGCATGCACACCTCTCTTGCCGTTGTCACCACCGCAAAAAGCACATATTTCTTGTTCCAACTTACTAATATCCTGTCCCTGTCCCACTCTCTCTGAATTTCCTGCACTTTTTCCTTTTCTCTCTTTATATTTTCAGCAGCAAACTAAAAATAATATGCAAAGTGTGTAGGTAGGTACGTGCAAACAACCACATGCACACATCATTTCACATTTTCATTTAGATATTTTCCATTTCATTAGTTACTATTTCATTAGGCCCAAAGCCCAAATGAAACCATTGACCAAAACCAAATCAAATACCGGTTTAGTGCCTAAACCCCCGTCTGTCATCATCTGAAGTTTTCAGGCTGCCCGCGTTGTGCAATCACACACAAAACTACAAAAGAGCTAAATCAAATTTACCTTTTTGTTTTTGTTGTTCCTTTGTTCATCCTTCATTTGATTAAAAATTTCATTTTGGATTTCAGTCTAAAAAGCTTTTTGCTTTTGATCAGTCAGGGTTTAAATTGCGTTTTATAACCGTATCTAAATCCATGTGCCACTAGTTGATTCCACATTTTTATTTAATAATATTCTAACAATGTTCATCTCTAGTGGTGCTTCACAATTCTGTGTTACGCAAACACACATATTTCGTAATGCGAGCAAAAAACTAACATCAAATCAAGCAATGAGATATGCATCGCCGCGGTTTTCTTGTGTTGTTCGTCACAATAATAAATGGTTGTGATGATGACAATGACAAGCATCTTTATGCCCATCCTAAAAAACGAGAACATGTATATGTGCTCATATCCTACGTACAATGCATGACAAATAATAGGAATATCCATAAAACTTGTTTTCTGTTTGTAAATACAATCCCATCACACGGTTTTCCCCCATTTTTCTTGCTCGTAATAATGGAATTGTGCAAGAGACATGTGTTTCGTGTGCATTTTTCTCTGGTAGCGGCTGCTGTTGATGTGATAAGATTAGAATTGTGTTTGCTTTGCTTGTCGTCTGCATCCACACAAGATGCTCAAGCACACACACTCTCTGCTGCTGTCTCTATCTATCTGACTGGATATGACTTAAAAAAGCGTGCTCATTTTTTCGGATAATGCACTTCGCTTTGGTGACATACACGTCTGCTGGCTTTTCTCTTTCGATTTCTCTCTCTCTCTCTGGCTGGAATGGAGTGGAAGATGTATGCATTATAATTTTTCTCTGCAGTTTTCTTCCCTTTTCTCCTACGATAATCATAATAATAATGTGGGTTCTTTAATTTGCTTTTTCCATTTCCCTTTTTCGTCTTCGTTTCAATTTCTTCTCTTTATGGAGAAATATACCCACCTATAATACTCCACTCCGCACTTACTACTTGCGTACATTATTTTGCGTTGGTGGTGGCTTGTTCAAGTTTTTTTTGTTCAATTTCATTTTCCACCTCCGCCTCCACCACCATCACTATATAGTGCTAGTGCCACCCGTGGGAAACCATATTCTACTTTTTTATACCCTTCTCATCTCTCTCTCTCTCTCCAGAGACGAAATTGAGAAAAATTTTCTCGTTTTCTTTTTCTTCTCTCTGACTTTTGCTCCTTGTTATGCTTATTTACAAAAATGTATAGTATGCCTTTTCCGGAATAAAAATTGCTGCTGTTCTACCAAACTTTTCTTGTAGTTCTCCAAGCTTACTAAGTTTTGAACAATATTCAAGTTCTCCCTGTGTTCTGGAGAAAGAAAGAAGAAAAAATGTGATGTCATTGTCATATGTGTGTGGTGTGTGCGGAGTGTGCGGGCACAGAGAAAGAAGCAGAAACTCTAGAGAGAATAAACGATAGGATGAGTGCGTGTGGTACATTATACTTTTGTATGAATGCTGATCCAGACATGGCTATTATCATCATCATCATCACCAACATTTCCTTCCCATTTTCCAACAATCCAGTTTAGAAATGAGAGTGCACAATCCAAAGTATTTCCTGTTTTCCAAGAAAAAGAAGAAGCCAGAATATAGAATTCTCTTCATTTACATGGGCTGTTGCTGTTAATGCTGCTCAGCATTGAGATGATGATGCTGATGATGATTACTACAGAGAGCCACAACATTATCATTATTGCACAATACTGCATCCCATCATTGAGCTCTCTGTGGTTTTGGTTTTCCTTCCGCGTTTTGTGTTCTTAGACAAAGAGTCTTGTTGCGTAACACAATTTTTTTCTGGAGATGGAATCTATAAAAGATATTATGCAATGCGACTTTATTATAAAGAAAAGTGAATTGTTGTTGTTATTCGGTTGGGTTGGGATGTCGTGGTGTTGTGGTGTGGTGGGCCATGCATTTACTTAAATGCATCCCATTGTGAGTGTGTTATGCGTATGTATTACTGTATTCCTAGTTGCTTGAGACTTGACTTGTGTGTGTGTGCTACTAAGGGAGAAGTAGTAAAATGCTTAGGAAATGGAATGGAAATGAAGTCGTAGAAAAGCTAAGAGAGGTTTTTGGACTTTAAGCCAAGGAAAATAATAGGGTAGAGCAGAGCAGAGAACGCGTAACGCTGCTAAAATGCATGGGGATGGGGAAATGAAATGAAATTTTATGGCCACCTAAGAATTTTCTCACATTTGGTTCAGCTGAGAGGAGGAAAAGGCAAAAGCTACAAAACACCAAGTTGTGCGTAAGCACTAAACGAAAGTCACAAAGTTTCATGATGATTTACATGAAAAATATTTCATTGTTGCTTCCAGCACTATTCCCGTTTTGCTTCTAGTGCGTCTTGAGAAATAGAGTGAAAAAATATACATTTATGCAGCACAGTAGAAGGAAGGTGGGTAGTCCTGTTGCTACAGGACTCAGAACTGCTTGGAATGTCGCAATGTCACAAAAAAACTTGGTTTATTTTCGAAATGCATATAAAACGTAAAGAGAAACTGATGTACTGGCAGCAGCAGCGGTGGCAATGACAAAGGCACAATGCACCCTGGCTTCAGCTCTCATAAGTATGCATCCTTGTTGTGCAATCAAGCGAGACGTGTATGAATGAACAATGCAGCATAAATTCAAAAAAGCAACAGTAATCCAGAAATAGACGAAAACATGCTCCAGAGTCGGGGATGTGAACGACACCCCGGTTTCAACTGAGAATGCATATGAACATATCATCATCATGTTTATTGCATTTTCACATTTTTACCTTTAAAACTAGACAAGAATGTATGCGTTCTTGTGAATTATGTGTCATTGCTGGGTTATGACTTTTCAACTTTATACCCCACTATATACACGTTTCATTCATTTCTTCTATTTTTTAGACTTGATTATGGAAATGTAAGCATTGTTGCAAAAGGTGTAGTCTTGTATTTACCATTATTACCTTCTGCTGCTGTTTCCCCCTCTTTCTTCTTCCTCAAAGTTACTTTTCTCCTGTAATCCCAACAGAGACTCATCACAACAGCAGCAGCAGTAGTAACAGTCAACCAAGCAGTATAAGAAGAAGAAGATGATGATACGCATTGATGGAATCTATATTTCATTTTTTCATCTGAGGATATAAAAAGGGTTAAAAAGTAAAAATTATCTCTGGAGAAAAGCAGAAAAAACGAAGAAAAGTAGAGTTTATCCTTGTGCTGGGGTATGTATTCCTTCAGACAGCTGAAGAAAAAGCTAGAAAAGAGTACATAAATTTATAGTTTTGATGAGCTTGGAAAAGGAAATGGGGAACCAGACGGAAAGAAAGAAATGAAAAATATGTAAATTGTGTGTGTGTGTTTTGGTGGTATATAATTTGCTATTTTTCACGGACTTCAAACTCGCATTTTTTCTCTACACAAAACGTAACTCAAGTAAAAAAAGAGCAGACAATGGGCTTGCAAATGAGCTAGTTATTTCTAGTAGTAGTGTGTGCATATATAGATAGCTAGATATATATTCTGTCAAGTTGATAATGTTTAAGGCAAGTTAGTTTTTAGCTTCGCGTTTTTTATTATTATGATGTTTTCTCCTCTCTGCTCTTCCTCCTTTTTTATGGAAATAGACATCATGAAATGGGAACTGTGGAAGAAAATGAAATAAAAATTTTCTTCCTTTCTAAAGATGCTGCTGTATTATTGGCTGTATATATATTCTAAGCTAAACTCTGAAGAAAAAATATTATTACTCCCGACTTCCCTTTTTTATGTACAATAATAATAATATTCTTTGAAGATGAATATGAAGACGATGAAGATATGAGTCTATTTTCCGTTTCATCATCGTCTCCTCATCGCTTCTAACTTCTCAACACTGTTTGTCTTCTTGGCTTTACCACAGACAATGTCATATTTTTTTCTGGTGTGTAGAGAGTGGATGAGTAGCAGGCGAAAAAGGCTTGATAAACCTGTCAGAAAGCATAATAATGTGAAGTTATAGGAAAATGAAAGAAAATAAGAGGGTATGAAAAGTAGCATTATTAAAAGAGAAAAAAATGATATTAGGTATATGGTGTGGTGTGTGAGCTTTTTTGTTTGCTTATATGCTGTCTATTAAAAAACGGAGGGAGAAAGCAGAACAAAAGAAAGGATATTAAAATTGATCTACATCCCTGAAATAGGAAACTGACTTGTTGGGAAAGTGACACTAACGGTTATGATGTGAATTGGACTGGTGGAGAAGTGGCAATGATAAAAAATAAAATAATCAGACAACAATAAGAATAAATATTCGTTTTCCTACTTTTACTGGTATCATTACAGACTACAGGCTTATTGGTGTGGTGAAGGTATATTTCCTTTTCCAGATCTTCTTTCTTATTAAAAAGTTCAAGAAAAATGGAAACCATTAAACCTACATTTGAATGTAATTTATTTGTGGAAATAAATAGGCACGTGTTTCTATTTCTAGAAAAAGTGGAGCAAATAATTTACCCAAAGAAAAAAACCCCGAGTTGATAATACGATTTTGATGTGATGAGCAGAGAAATTCCCAAGTGGTTTCATTGCCAGCAACTTATTCTTCAGAAAAGGGAAAAAGTGTGAAGAAATCATGTCAGTTTATTTGGTGATGTGTTGACGGATATATTTTCTTGCGTAGCAATTACGTATTACGCAGGGAAAATGAAACTACTTTTAAAAAAGAGAAAAAACTGTTTCTGACATTGGTTCACAGTTAATATACTAGGTGGAATGGTAGATGGCTAAACTTCATTTGCGGGGGAAATGTAGGTAATGAAGAAAAAAAGTATTTTCTTTTTACTGTTATTATTGTTTGAGCTACTGTGCGAGTTGTATACTAATGTAATGTGATGCAACAAAGTCTACGAAGTCAAATTAGAAAACCGGATTGATAGAAGCTTCTCAAGGGAATAAAATTAGAAAATGTTGCTGCATTTCTTTCCAGGAAGTAGAAAGCACACGCTATATATTCTCTCTTGCACAAGTGCACTTTGTACTTTTGTGCTCTTTACCAAAAGAGTCAAATTAAACGAATTTTTCTCCTCTTGAAGAAAATCATTGAGAAGTGCATTAAAAGAAATTAACAAAAATTCTCATTTTGTTGTTCTCCTTTTTCCTTTTTTCTCTCTATTTACTACTTCACTAAGGAGCAGAGCAACTGCAGTTTATAGTTTATAAGGAATGTTTGAAAAACGTGAGAGAATTCTCATTTACTGAGTTTTGCTACATTATTTGTTCTCATGAGTTGGAGGAGAGATATACATTTTCAACTTGAGTAAGCTGACACGTTCCCTCTTTTGTTTTGGTTACCGACAAATCTGTCGTATTTCTTCCAAGAGCCAAACATCAGCATTATTACTTTTGTCGTGTGTAATGAAGCCGACGTCATTTCCACTTCACTTTCTCTGACTCTGCTTGACTTTTGTTGACCATTTATTTTTTTCTTCGTCTTTTGCCCTGGTATTATTGCGTGGCCTATGGTGTCATGTCTACTCTTCTTCCTCTTCTCAAATGACTCGAGTGGTAGTGGTGGTGGTAAACTACGCAACATTTCTTGTTTCTCTTTTACTACTGGAGTGTGCCTGCGCCCAAGAAAGTGAGCCAGATTGACAGGGAAATGACATTTATGCGGAAAACGAGCCAGGAAAGGAGAAACGAACCTGTTTTCTGTTTCTTCACTTGAAAATCTTTTCTATTTTTCTTTAGTCCCCTTCCTTCTGTTTCTTGAGAAGTTGTCACATTCGGTCTCCTCCTTCCCTGACACACGAGCTTCTGTAGTCAATAAGCAACTTTTCCACTGTAAAAAAGAATCACCCCAGCTTTGTGACCGTTGCACGTTTGACTTTTACTAGTTTGGTGAAAGTATTTACATCTACTTTACTAGAGAGCGACTTATTGCTCTTTACCATTACGCCCTGTTTTGCATAATATTGCCTATATTCATTCATGTTCGTATACTTGTGACATGTGCCATATGCATTTTTACTTGCATTTATGCTGATCCCCACACGAGCTGAACAGCTAGTCCAGTCTTCCTTATATATTTTTTATCCTTGGCAAGTCCATCAAGTCAAGTCAGGCCAGAGCAAAAGGGGAAACCGGATTAAGTTTTTACGTGCCTGTTGTCTCCTCTCTAGCGTTTCACAATAAACCTGGAACTTTTTTTATAGCGGAAGTTTCCCCATATAATATTTTGTTCTCTGTGCGTCTATTGTGTTGCTGTCGTACAGGCTGAGTAGGGATCGACTGGTTGGACCTTTGCATCGCGTACCGTAATGACATGCATGCATGCATGAAAATCTGACATCATTTCACCCAAGTCGAAACAAGTCAGTAGTAAAGTGGCTGTGTGTGGCGGCAGTAGTAGTTGAGTTTAAGTTAAAGCCAAATCCTCTCCTGCCATCAAATCAAGCATACAGTTCTTCCTAGTGTCTCCTGTCATGTCAATTTTATTCCCTTTTGCTGTGTTCGCTGCCCTGTATATTGCCACTGCTGCCTGTCACCAGCTTTTCGTGTCATGTCATGATGTCCATCTCTGCTTCTATTTTCTGCATAATATTATTAATGTAGCTTACTTGAGTTAGTTGAGAAGCAGTATACGTGCATGATTCATTTTGAATGCTGAAATATAAAGTTGAAGGGTGTCAGCAGAGGAAAATGAGAAAGAGTTGGTGTGTGTAGCTCACCTAGTCATATAGGTATTCATGTAAATGTGCAGAGAAACAGAGGATTTTGCCAGGAGGCTTCTCCTGTCCAAAAATCTCCAATGGAGCCTTCCTTTTCCCGTTCTTTCATATTCCTTTATGACATGGAAGAGGGAACACAAAGAGAGGGAAAAGGTGGATGTTGGAGTTGGCTGAAAGGATTCCAGACTGGATTTGCATTTTAGCCTTTTGTAAAATTATCCCGGGTTCAAAATGTTCAAATGGGTTGTAATAATGCTACCGGATGTTCTACTACGTTGGGACACATGTACTGTGTTATTGGCTATGATGAGAAGGGGAGATGAATACGAAGAAAAAAATTAGAGTATAAAGCTTGTGTGTGTATTCATTCATGTACGTATAAAATAAGAGGGAAAGAATCATGCAGGATTTTCACTTCCTGAGAAAGCTGCAGGGGGTCAAGTCACACAACGACAAAAAAGAAAATGGATGAAAGCACATCTCT
This sequence comes from Entomobrya proxima, assembly GCA_029691765.1. NCBI lineage: Eukaryota > Metazoa > Arthropoda > Collembola > Entomobryomorpha > Entomobryidae > Entomobrya > Entomobrya proxima. The sequence continues at coordinate 2,683,273 of CM056168.1, forward strand.
CGCCAGACACAGAAAGACAGAAAAGTGAAAGCTGGCGCGATGGTGAGAGATTTTCACTTTGAAAAGTAATTGATCCTACTACATAGCCATGTGGCCTATGGGCAATACCTTGCTTGTGCGCTGAGCAATATAGAAATTAAGCTTTGTTTACTGGTCTAAACTCATTCAACTGCTGTTGCTGTTGATAATAATAAAAGTGAATAAACCTTGTATTATGCCACAGGGAGAAAAGCTCAGAGTTAACGACTGTGTTGATTATCCAGCATATTATTAATAATAGCCCTATAACATATTTTCCTTATTTACATAAAGCAAATCACAGGGCATTTCCTTATTGACGAATTTATATATATTTAATATTATGCGCGTGTTGTTTGTTGGCGGATAATTAAGTTGCATTGAAAGTGAGATTGAGATGAGAACCCCTACGGCTCTATTATGGCTTGTCATTCTCGTCAGTCAACATCATTCCAATAGAACGGCAGCCATAATACCACGTCTGACATTCTTCTTGACGTTATTACTCGATAAGCATCTTCTAACAATAACGGTAACAACAGTCTAGCAATAAGCATTGGAGAAAGCATGTGTATATGTACATGGCTATTATATAAAAGTAATTATAGTGTGGAAAATGGGGTCGATCAACCTATCTTCAATAAATGTGAAATTTCTCTCTGGGAAAATACTTTTCTCTGTTGTGATGCTTAGCTGACTAGTGTTGACTGGCAAAGAACAAAGAGTCAGTAGTTCAATGACTGCCATCTTCATTTCCGCACGACAAGTAGTAAAAAGCCATTATTTTATTTTTGCAGAAGCATATTATCATCGTATCCTGCTAACAGACTGTAATTTCCTCCTCTTTTATATTTGGGTCACTTTTGGCCTTTTACAATTTTGCCTTTACTATTCTTGTAGTAGTACCAGTGGACATTTCTCATTTCCGTTTTTTGAGGTGAAAGCCATACACACAAAATCAACAATGACAGGTGTGAGGTGCCATACTGCCGTATTGTACTGGACGAACAACGCACATATTATAAATAAACTTAGCAAGTTGAGGAAAATACAAGGGAATGAAAAGTGACATATGACATAGAAAACACAAGTGTACAGATACTTTTGCCTGTTTGATGTCTGTCCTCCTACGTGACATCGCCTACCTTTTTTCTAGACATTTTATGCGCAACGCAATTTTTTCCCTTTTTCTGTTCAAATCAAAACATTAGAAATCCATACGATAGAAAAGTATTTTGTTTTGTAAAAGTAAAATGTCAAACACGTGTGTTGTGTTTTTGTGCATGTGGTTAGGTGGAGAATTGTCTGAAGAAAAAGAAGACAGGATAAGGACAACGAAGAAAGTTTTACTTTTCCCCAAGCATAAATTATCCAGTAGGGCATGCATGCATATGTATTCCATTACTTTGTTTTGTCATAAGCAAAACAAACACAAACAAACAAATTCCAGGGGAGAAAAGAAAAACTTTTTTGTTTTTGTTATATTTCTTGTCTGCGTGTACATTAGGGAATACTCTTCTCATTGTCAATGTATCACCAACAACTCAAGGCTAAAGTTAAGAGGCTACTGTATATACACACAAACATGCATAGAAAATATTTTCTTCAGCCTTTGTACCTATTACCTTCATCACCTAGACCTTAGCACTGATGTTTTCTTATCGATTCAAAAAAATTAATGAACATGTCATGTCACCACAACAGGGGATATACTCTCTTTGTGCCCTGTGTACACAATTCGTTGCACTTTTTTATAAAAAGGTGATAAGGTGCTGATGATATGATGGCTGACACCAACATACACATTGTTTATAAACTGTAAGAAAAAATAGAGTGACACCATCATCCTTTTTTCTAAAAGCTGTTTTAGTCAGCCCGGCACTTACCCTTACTTATAAATAAATAGAAAGCTGTGATGGAGAGCTTTTTTACTGCTGTTTTCTTTCACATTTTCATTTTGATCAATGACAGGAAAATAGAGAAAGAGAGTGAAAAAATGCGTGTGCATTTGTTTGTCACTGGTTTTGGTTGGACGATTGAATGTACGTACATATGGATAGAAATGTGAGCTTTGGGAACTAAAAAAGGAATAGAAAACAGTAATAAAATGTTCATGCTTAAACACTTTACGCTTCTTTTGGTACAAAATGCTTCGGCAAAGATGAAAAATACACCGCTGGTTTTGTCATTGTTAAAAAATAAAACCTGAAGAATGAAGTCACTCGCTCCGACATAAAGCCAGACTATTATTGGTCCTGCTTACAAGTCTAGAAAAAGTAAGGAGGATTTTAAAAATAAATAAAAATTGAAAGGAGGATAGATATATGCAATAAAAAGAATTCAAGTTTTTATTGTACTCTGTCTGTTCTGCTGATGTTTGGCATGTAAAGCTTATATATTGAAACAGATGGTTGCAAAATGCAAAGCCTTTTCCCCGAAAATCCCACCGGGATTTGCGTACCAAACACCACAACAAAAAAAATACAAGTAATACTTTTAAAGTTGCAGCTTAAGAAACATATCTTTATCTTCTGGGCTGTATTATGCGAGGAAAAAGGTCAGAGTCAGGATGCGCACACGACCAATAATACAATATGTGAATATGTGAAAATCATTTTATTTAGTTACGGCAAGAAATATATATATATATATTTAGCAACGGCGGGTGCACATTCTATTTGTACATTTTTAGCAAGCTGTAATGTAATAATGCAATATGGAAGCGTTTGCTTTTGATAAAAGCGGAAATATTACAGATGGCAAGAAATACGACAAAGAAGGCAAGTGAATGAGAGAACGAAGACGAAGAAAAATCCAAAATCGCAATAACACTTTTTTATGACTCCACTCTGCATGCAATAAAGATTGTAGCATTTGATAAAAACACACATAACGGAACTCTTTTAGCTTTTTCTGTATAAAATGTCATCGAACAGCGGGTTATTACACACACACAAGTAGAAATAGAGAGCTGGAAGCAATACGGCAATAAGGAAAAAAAAGAGAAGCTATAATAATACAAGCAATCCAATAAATTTCTTTATTTCTCCACCGCCACCGCCACCACCACCAGCGAAAATAAAATTGTACATGGAAAAAGGAAAAGGGAGATTTTTTGGTAATGGCACAGTGTAGAAAGTAGTTTGGAGTAATATCCGACAGTGAAGCTTTGGGTGCGTGAGTGATCAACAGAAAAGAGTTGTGCTGTTGTGGATGGAAGAGTGAACGAGCAACAACTTGCGCTTAAAATTATTTTATGAATGAGCCGCTAGGTGTGGGTTGCATCTTTTGCAGAGTGGAAGCGCACTCCTGCTTTTTAGTTCCCGGTGGAGTTTGTCTGCTTATTAGAATTTCAGTTTTATTTCTCTGCTTTCTAAGATCCTGATGACAGAGTAGAGATGGGGTGAAACAAGGTTAAAAGAGTTGACGTTCACTTTGCTACCAGAAAAAAGCGCTTTGTGTGATAGGAGCACAAGCTGCAAAACATTTTTTATTGTATTAAACCATTATGCTGGCTGTAAACTTCTCAATGAATAAAAATACTAAAGCAATAAAAAGCAGGCAGTGTTCATTATTAATTCACTTAAAAAACTGCCGGCTTAATACGTTCTCAGTTATCAAGCTTGACTTTTTTCGTTTCCATATGCCGTACCATTTTTATTCATCTGCACTAGAAAATGCATCTTGCAATCTGGCAGTGTGATTTTTTGCACAAGACAAGATATATTCGGATTTTATTCCACTTTACCAGTCGGATTTATTGATAGGCTGGTCCAAGCCGACTTTGCTTTGTGCCATTTGTCATTCTTACCAGATAACATTTTTCGCTCTGATTTTCGATTGTAAATCTGGTCAGAAATCCTTTTGTGCTTTAATGCTCAGTAGCCGAGCCGCCGTTTTGCTTTAAAGAAACATTGTACCTTGTTTGTTGTTCAATGTTCAAGTTTTCTTCAAAAATTTCTTACTTTTTCCAACCAAAAGTGTAGTAGCATTAGCAAAAAAACTAGCAGGGTTTGTTGATTTCCTTTTCGGTGACGTGCTTCTTTTTAGCTGTTTTATACTACTTGTTTATTCAAGCAGGACATGCACATGTGTACATATCCTTACGCAAAAACATATCTCTATGTTCCGCAAAAGACGAAGTAATAATAAAACGTGAAAGATTTTGACTTGCCCTTGTATAAACAAATCCTTGTGGCGCTTTTCCCATATTTTCATCCTCGTCATCACCTTTTAGTCTTTTCCCCCGCAGGAATAGTAATCCTTTTTAGCCGTAACACACACATTCAACATTTTCGCTCTGATTTCCCATTTGCAATATAACGATCCATGGGAAAACGAATGGATATTTGTTGTTAGCCTGAAGATGTAAAAAAGGAACAAGATGAGTTTGTTGTTGACGCTGTGCCCGGTTAAGAGTTGCTTGTACAGATTAACAAACTCACACACACACCATCAGTATCATCGCTATCATCATCATCATCACCGCTATTTTAGTTGATACCATATGCCCAGTCATGAATAAAGCCGTTTTTTTGCTTATTTGTTCTTCGAGCTTGAAAGTAAGCTTGTGTGGAAGAAGAGCGAAGAAAAAAATAAGTTATTTAGCTTTTGACTCTTCTTCTTTTTCTTTTTTGCCTTTGGAAAAGGAAGCTGTTATTGTAATGTCGACGGATCATCGATGATGATGGTCGTGCTTGTGCTTGCATATCTTCCATGAAATGATGAGTTATCATTTTAACTCGCTTTGCAGAGCAGAGCAGCAGAATGCTGTAAAATATACAGCTTATTCATGAGCATACATAATCTTCTTTGAAATTTTTTAGTGGCTGAAAATATGTAGTGCATTTTTTATATCTGTCTTTATTTTAACAACGCCACGGTGTTGGTGGTGGTGGTGGAATAAGAATAAAAAAGTAGAAAGGCAAAAGGAAGAAGAGGTGATTTAGGAGTATCGTAGATATTTCAGTGAAACCCAGCATGACGAAATGATGAAATAAAACAGGTCTGTCAAAAGCTCTGTTTTCAGTATACATAATATATTTTCAGAAGCTGAGATGCTGAGTAAATAAGCTAAAAAATGCCATAATGTAACACGAAAAGACCATAACGTCAACAATATATAAATTTTTTACCAACATAGCATTTAAATAGACAGCTTTAGATATAATATAGTTGTATTCCGGTTTAAGATCTAAAACTCTGTCCGGACTCTCCGGAGAAGCAAACTAAACTTGGTTAGTGCCACTGTTTTAGACAGAGTTAAGATTGACGTGGAGGATTAAGGAGCTCTGTGTGGAGAAACGCGGTGTGTGAAGTGAAGTGAAGAAGGATTGTGGTGTGGTGTCGCGTGTGTGTTCAATTTCTGTAAACTGGACTTGCACAGAGACAAGAAAAAAAAGTGAGTCATTCATTCATTCAGACTCAGACTGATTCCACAGGACAAAATCAACTTTTTTTGGTATTCAAGTACACTTCTGTGTCTTGTTTGTATGTTTATTTGTGAGTGGGTGGATACCACTACACAAAATTGGGAAAAGAAAGACGAAAAACGATTTTCCTCTTCTTATTTCGTGTTTGAGTGATTTCCCCTTTTACTTCTTATGACCAACACATCAAGCCAAAAACATTGATTGCTTCGTGTCGTATTCTCTCTTCTGGCCATTCTGATATTTATTATAGTGCAGTGCAAGAAAAAGTGCAGCATAAAAACTGAATTGGACAGTGCACACGTGATATTGATATTCTTCACTGGTCTGCAGTCTGCCTGACCAAAATGCACAAAGAAGGACAGAAGAAGTAGTACTTTTTTGGCTGTTTTTATTGACACACCAAACGGTGCTTCTGCTGCTGCACTTGAGTACTTGAAGAGTAAATGTTTTCCCTTCCCTTTTTCTTATCAATCTCTGTACTTGTTCTAACTGTCGCTCATCCTTCATCCTGTTCTTCTAGCTAGCCCTGCACTGAACTGAGCACGAACACCCAAAAGAAAACTTTGCCTGTTGTTTGGGGTGTATTTTTACGGCTCATTGATCATGGTTCGTTTTCCTTGTTTTTGTGGACACATTTTATTATTATCATTGCTCTTATTTTTATATGCATTTTCCGCAAAACTCCCCCATTTTTCCAGTTTTTTGGTGCATGTTATACTTCTGTAGAGTTATTTTTCGTCCCAGACTAAAATATAACAATGCGAGAACATTCCCTATATTGATCAATAATGATGATATATATTCCTGTGATGGTGCATTATTTTAGGCTATAAAAAAAGGGAATCGTACAAGTAGTAAAAGGATGCACACACGGTCAGTTGCCAGTGTAGACGTGTGCAGCAGTAGATTTTTATGAATCAGGAAATGAATTGTCTCCTTAGTTTGCCATTGTCGTTCCTCTTTTTCCCGTCATAGCACGCAAACTAGATATAAACTCAATTTCACTTCATCTCCTCACGAAAAATAAAATCTCTTTGTATCTCCTTCCTATATTCCAGCTTGCATGTTCTGGAATGAAAATTGAGTTGGTTTCTATCTCTCTCTCGGTTTCTCAATATACGACAGACTGCGTGAGATATCTTTTTAGTGGTGGTGGTGGAAAAGAGGAAATTGAATAGTTATTATTTGACTGTGAGATACGGCTTTTCTTGTGTAGCTTGTGCCATACAAGTGGTGTTTTGGTGTTGACGATGATAATGGTAGCAAAGTAGAGAATGGCATAAAGAATGATGAAATATGAGAAAAAAGAGACTAGATTGTGTGGAATTGCTGCAGTAGTAGTCAAGTAATAATAATGCACTTTTTTTGGTGGAGCAACTAGCAACATGAGAGATCTAGAACGTCAAGTCAAGCGACACTCTTCTTGGAAAAAAGCAACAGGAGAAGAAGGGGGAAGGGAGAAAGAAGAGACCCTTTTTTCATATTGTTTTGTAATATATATCCATCTTCTCATGTCTTTTATATTTATAATATGCCTTACGTCTCCTCTTCTTATCTCGGCAGTCCATACAATAATAATATTGGACTTGGGCTTTTGGCTTTTAGCAAAAGGATTTTTTTCTTGAGGCTCAATTTGTATGTCATATTATCAAGCTGAAACCATATGGGACCCGCTGGGGAGAGTTGAAAAAATATATAATAACAAAGTGCATAGACACTGCACGAGACAGCATTATTATATAAATATTCAATGCGGTAGTTTAATGGCAGGAGGAAAAACACGAAAGAGGTTCATTTCATACTGAGCATATCTTCTTTTCGCATTGAAAATGTCCCCAGAGTGATGTTCAAATCCGTAATAATAATCAATACAAGTTTTCTGGCTAAAATGAAATGGGGTTGTGGGCATTATTACAAACAGGGCTTGCACCGCCACGGCAAATATTTGCTTTCGACCTTGGGTCTACAAAGAGGGTAGTAGTTTACGCACTGAAAAAATATAAAATAACCGGTTGTTTTTTTCACTTACTTAGATGCGGATAGTTACAATGCATTTTTATTGTTGATGCAGTTTAAATGCGGGTGGGGATGAAAAGGATATTGAATTGGGATGGGGTGAAATAAGGAGATGAAAAGATTAAAGCCATTGTTTGCGTTTAATCTTCCTGAAAACTGGTTGTCTGGAAAGTGCGTGTTTGCCAGTGCCATTAGAGCTTGTAGTTTATAGTCGTAAAATAATGTAAATGAATAAGGAACTTTTGCTACTACTTTACCACCAAAACATTGCAAGGGCTTCAGGAATGGATTCAGGAAGGATATAATATTTTTTATGGAAAGTGATTCCATTTTGTACAAAGGGAGTAGTAAAAGGATGCGCGTGATTAATACTTAAAAAGTGAAATCTTATTTTTCACAAGAGAAAAAGAAAGAGCTTAAGTTTTTTATGACGTGGCGCACAGTGCACAATATGCCATTTCCTGGAAAAATATGATAAGGCTTCTAAAAACTCAAATTGAACAAGAGGGTTGCTACAAATAACTGTACGTAAAATTTGAAATGAAAGCACTCACAGCATGATCCAGGGACAAGGATGATTAGTCATTACATATTTTATTGCTTTTTCTGCTCCAGCTGCTTGTTTACGTAAAAGGAGAAAAAGTTTTCTACGCAGAAAACTAATTTGTAAATTAGTAAAGTTTGCGTTACATATAAATAGGCATACATTCTCTGAGGCAAAACCAAGTTCACTGGAGACATATGTCTCGATGGAGTATAATTTTGAAAATGCACTAGTTTTACAACTCTTTTGATAGAAAGCTTTTTTCCTTATTCTGACAGTGGAAACAACTTTCTTGTGAAAAAAATCGGCATTTTATGTAGATCGCATTTCACTACACGTTGTTTACAGGTTTTTATAGGTATATGCTTAAGGAAAGAACAAAAAGGGCAGAGAATTTCGGATTGGAATAGAAACATGATTAATTTGAGTAAGTGGAAGGAAGATGAGGAAGCAAAGAGGTCACATAGTAATGTCTTGTCGACTAGTTTACTACTAGAGAGAACACAGCACGAGGAATTTCCAATGATTATTCTCAGAGTGTGTGTACGTTTCCCCAATTCTCCCATGATATTTCGTTTATGGAGTTTGGAATGAGTAGTGTTGGTAGTAAAATAATAAGTGGAGTAGTACTAGCTGAGATTTTGTGTACACTCTCTAGAGCTATAATGTAATTAATGAGTGGCTAATTTGATTTTCAGGGTGATAAATGGAGACACCTTCGGAGATGCAGGGGAGTTGCCGGATCCAGACTCGATCAAGATGTTTGTTGGACAGATTCCTAAGCACATGAACGAGACGGACTTGAGGGAGCTGTTCGAGAAATACGGACGTGTCTACCAAATTAACGTTCTTAGGGATAAAGCAACCAAGCAAAGCAAAGGTAAATGCAAATTTTTACAAATTACTAGCTATTCACACAAAATTCATCAGAAAGTGCGCGGCGTGCAGAATTCTAGGATTTGCTAAAAGTAAAAAAATCGGTTTGGCAAGAGAGGGAACATGACAAGCTTGATTTAAATACAATGTGGTATAAAAAACTGAATTTGTACAACAAATGATTTGGCTTTTTCTGTTGCTACAATATTCTGATTGCAGAATTTACGTTGTTTTCTGCAGCTGCACAAAATTTGTACAGCAACACAAGCAAAAGCATCTCGCGAGAACATAACTGATTTTCCCATTTTATTCACGGACATGAACTCATTAACCCCCTGCCTCCCGTCTGCTACTACTGCAGCAGCGAATGCGACTAAGATTATAATATTGTAATTTTGTAATCGTCTCTCTCTCTTTGGGTTTTCTACCAGGCTGTTCATCATGCGGCATTTCTCATTATAATTTATGTGCTTGGTGTTGTGCACAACACAACTTGTCTCGTTTGCAATTAGGATTACTTAAATAACACAGCTTTTCCAATTTAAATTAGCTCATTTTTTGATCACCAGTCTGATAGCGTGTGTGTTTGTAGCGGGGGGAGCCGACAACGAAGATGGATGATATTCGAGTTGATTAGCCAACAAACATTTTTCTTTTCATCTTTCTCAAGAAAATTTTTGGCAGAGACAGCTACTTATTATATGATTTTATAGTTGGCTTGCTACAGAATAGGACAATCAGTTTGTGTACGTATAAACGTAAAAGACGCATTTGCACAGTCACAAGTTAAATTCCAAAGTCTTGGCTTCCTTTTTCATTGTAGTGCTGCTGGCATGTTCGTCAATAACTTTTGGAAATCATGTAAATTGAGTTACTCATCATTTGCATTGGGACGGTGCTATATATCTATAGAGGCGGCATCAGTTCTCCTTTTTGTACATTTTGTGAACATATTTTCTCGAGTTTCCACTCTTTTTCCGTAGTTTGCTCGTTTCCGGTGTGAATCTATTTATGACTAAATGACTGACAGAACGCATAAAGCACCTACTACATCAAACCAGCAGCATAAGAAGAACTAGAAGCAAGAAAAAGCATAAATTTTGTTCAAAGGTAAACAAATGGTGGCATATTTATTTGTTAAAGCGTTACAATTACTTATGGTAGAATACCATCTGGAAATTTGAGAATAGTTGGCTGGTTTTTTCCACGTCTAAATTTAGCTGGGGAGAAATAACATGTTTTTTACAGAATGACCTGTGTGATTTGACTTTGAGGCTAAATAATACAAAGCGGAAATGGCTGTGTGATAAGGTGAACACTCTATTATGTGATTTGAACACATTAGCATTTAGTTAAATAGCTTAAGTTATTATGAAATTTATGATTTGATGTGCACAATTCTGATGTTTTATTAAACAAAACAATAGCTCTGTATGCAAAAGAGAAAGTAGAATTTACATCATTGAAACACGACAAGAGAGAAAATAGAAAATCCTTCACGTAAATAGCCTTTTCCGTTTACTTTTCTCCTCTTTCTGACTTACTTTGTCTTGCCTCTCTGAGCTTTTGTGATTTTCCAGGGTTTTGATTGGATTGCATTGTGCTCCTCTGTTCTCTGCTCTCCTTTTCAGATCAAATCCACACACAAGCTGCTGAACGGATATTGCTTTTATAATCCTATTTTCCTTTCAGTCAACAAAAGTTAATTAGTTGTTTTGCATCATCATCATCGTCATTGGCATCATCCTCATCTTCTCTGCTGAGCATCCTTTTTCCCTTGTCTATGAAGTCTGAACTGAAAATTGAAAAGAGGTAGACAGAGAAGAAAGGAGGATATGACTGGCTGTATAACTGAATCTACAAAACTACACACACACAGAGAGAAAAAAATTGAAAGGGGAGCTTCAAATTCTAAAAAGTGAATACAAAAGCAAGAATATATATTCCAAAACATAGCAGTAGTAGGTGGCTATGTTTTGTGTATATGCTTGGTAGGTATACCGCTTAGACAATGCAAACATCTCAGCCATATTACTCAGCATTGCCTCAGACCGGAAGAGCGGAGTACCCCAGAGAGGAATTTAAACTTTTTTTTGTGAATTGGATTTACATGCAATCACTTTTCTATACAGGGGCACTACTACTGCATCTATATACACGCTTTTTATTTTTGAGCAGGAAAATTCACTTTTTAAAACCTTTTTTTTTCTCTTTTCATTTTTTAAATGACATGCTTTTCTTTTTTTTCTCCATTTACGTTCAAGCATTAAGTAAAAGCTATATACGCTAGAGAATATAAAAAAGTGAAAATGGAGTGTGCTTTTATACTGGCAGGACAAAACAACGCGACGTAGGAAATGTGATGGTGATTCTGTCTCAATAATAATGCCTAGCTAGAGATTCCAAGGAAAATGCTATTTTCCTTGTTCAAACTGAATAGAAAGGGAACGAGAAAGAGCCCATAGAATCTCACTGGCTATTAGACTCGGGTTTTTTGTCTCTTCTTTAAAAAAAATGAACACTGATGTGTGTATGTGCTGTTGGAGAAAACAGGATGCATCCATTTCCCTTTTAAATATGACTTTCAACTTCCAACCTCTATACCCATGTCCCACGTCACATATCTTTTGTTGTAAAATAAGAAGGAAGAGAGATGGAAAGAAAGTGAAAAAAGGACTAAAAAATTGTGCTAGAGCCTGATACATACCTACCTGACAGCAGTGTGATGTACCTACGCATACTTATGCACTATTTTTTTCTCAGCTTTTTTTGTACGACGACGGATTGCCGGTGGCACAACATTTTCTCTTTTGTACCCAGTCCCTTTTTATTTTCCAAGGAAAAAGTCAAGATCTCGCATCCTTCAAACGAAAAAGGGATTTCTTTGCAGAAAAAAGGATTGAAGAATGCGAAGGCGCTCTTTCTCTCTATTAGATTTGCACACACGTTTTTTTGTGTGTGCTTTTCAAGTGCACCATTACTATAACTATACGTGTAGCAAGTATATTTCTCAGTAACTCCTTTCTCTTTTCCGTGATCCGATTGAAACTGGAGAATAAAATGACATTTTATTTCCTTCATTCGATTTTTTCCTTTCAGGGTTGCTTGTCGCGATGATCAGAGAAAAAAAGGTTTAGTGTAATGCATGCATACTTTTTCGATCGACAGCGGATTGTCAGTATGAGTCACATATGTACATGTACACTTATACAGGGATAAGCTACCTATCCAAGTTTCTATTCCACTTCAATCCAACGGTTTTTCCCACGAAGAAAAAAATTTCATTCCCAAATCCTTTTTGGCTTTGTGCTCAAAGTTCTTATGCTTTCTAGATCCTTTCTCGTTGTCGACAGAAGAACAAGATGAGAGAAAGGCAAGTTGAAAGTCTTAATGTTTTATTGTAGATGTTCCAAAAGTAAAAATGTCATCTAGAGGATCATATAAAAAGTATAGCAAGTTATAGGGAAAGTGCATGGAAATTTGATGATGTGATCGTAATGTAGGTATCGCAGTCCTTTGAACGGAATTTTATACACGAAAATGAACAATGCCAGAAGGATGATCGAAGATTGTCGTGAGGATGGCTGGATGAAATTTGTTATTTTTTCTGGAAGGAAATGGGTCGCATTATTTGCTCGTATTTGTTTAGCTTGACGTTTCCTACAAAACGAAGAGACTGTAAACATTACTATTCGGATTTAACTTTTTTCTCAAGCTTTTATCCATTTTACACGATTGACGATAATATGCGAGAGAGGCCGTAAGGCTGACAAAATTACTTTGAAAACCCTTTTTTTATCATAATAACACGTTGTTGTTGGCTTTATACGCTTTTGGCTACGGGCTACGTGTTAAAAAATTGTTTGGTTGTAACCACTTCACATTTTTTCCTTTCTATTGTAGTCAATAGGTTGTTGGTACAAGACTCGCTGTGCTTCTGTACTAAACGGTGTGTGAACTCAAGAGAGAGAGTGAAAAAAGTAAGAAGGGAAGACACCGAGACCGAAAACTATGACAAAAGAATTTTTTGTGGGAAACTGCCTCAGGAAATAAGTTGATGGTTCCATTTTTTATTTTCCTTTTGTTGGTTTGCGCATCCCCGCTGTCCGCACTATTTCTTGGTTCTTTTCAAGTGCGAAAAAATTTCGTTTTTTACAATTCCTTGCACAACAACAAAGGAAAATGGCTCTAGGGAAGTTTTTGCACCAGTATCATCAGTGCAGTTGAAAAACAAAGTATTTTACTCAAGGACAAAATACACAAGCTTCTTGGGTTTACACTTTTTTATGCGGGTGGAGAAAGTAAAGTTTTAGAACAAAGGAAAAACATTCTTCCTTTAGCTTTCACTCATTTTCCAACCTGTAAAAAATGATACCCTGGTCATTGTACCCAACATACAATACTTTTATAAATCGCTTTAGCATTCCCGTTCAGAAACACCATTTATTATCCTTAACCAACACTACCACTTTACAAAGTGGTTTAATGAAAAAGCTTAATAGAGAGAAAAGTGCTTTCGTGTAATTTTCTTTATCGTATGATACCCGCACCAAAAATTACTTGACTGCTGAACTAAATTAATGCGTTTGTTTGTTCTTTGCTTGTCTAGTTTCCGGTTACTCACTTTCACTTTGTTACTCGGCATGCTAAAAACCAAAATGCCCGCATGCCATTCCTCTGCTTCTCACTATACTGTGCTGTGTGCTTATGCTGGTCACGCTAATAAGTCAGGTCATGCTCATTTATTTCTCCAGTCCAAAAGCTCATTTATCTAAATTCCAGACACGCAAGCTGCACACACACATACACGAGGGAGCAGAAAAAAATGAATAAAATGGCAGGCAGAATAATGAATGAAGAATGGGGAAATGACTTGTGGCTGAAATTCATTTAGAAGAAAGGAATACTTTAATGCAAAGTGCATTAGAAATACAATGAATGGTTGGAAAAATATAATCCTCTGTATGTGTATGATCATTACATCTAACACACATCAGTACTACGTGAACAAAAGAAATGGACCTTGTGGTAGGAAACTAAAGCAGTGGTTGGTCGGTACACATAGCATGCATTTTCCTGCCAAGTTTTTATCACTGGTCATGTAGGGAGCAACAGGTAACCAAAAGTCGGCAAAATGTACAGGAAAGACACACACAAGGCGAGAAAGTGAAAGGAGCTTAAACAACGGAAGGAGAAAAAAAGATGATCACACCAACACCATCATCCTCTTTCTCGCCATCATCACCATCTCCGTTTGGTGATCAAGCTGATTTTGTGCATTTTTATGTACTAGCTTGTCTCTGTGTCTACTTTCCTTGTTGTTTTTCAACCAAAAGACACGGATGCGACACGGGTGTGTGTGTTTTGTTGTTACCGTTTTTGCAATGAAAGCTGGTTAGGTTTGTGCCGGTGCTGAGTTGGCTTTTGGTTTAGTAATCTCGTAAAAAATAATTGGCACTTTTCCCAGGCAAAGCGTGACATCCCGCTATAATCATAATAACGTGGAGAGAGTGTCATGGAATATACATAGAGCTTGATAATATATCCTGTTGAAAAGTACACGTGACGGTGTAGATTTTGTCTTGGCTTTGATATGAGTATCATTTATATGCTATATGTTCTCTTACTGCTTGTGTCAGGTTAAGTTTTTTGTGAATGCATTTGCAATTTGCACAGCACATTTTACACACTGTTTTATGCTGCGAGAATAAAGCTTTTGCTTTTTAGACACGTACGGAGCGTTTCCGAGTGAGTTTTAAATTGGGTGTCTCCTCAAAACAATTACCATTGATATTTTGCTCTCGCCTTTTTCTACCTTCTCATATCCCATATCGTTATCCTGAACCCATCTGCGCCGGTATTGCATTACATCTTGTTTTCATCCTGCTGACATTCCGCACGTTCCACTAGTAATAAAAATAAAAGAAAATGTTAATTTACTCCGTGCATATAAGCAACTTGCTTCTTGCACAGTTCGACTTAAATTTTGGATTAATAAGAAGGAGGACAACGGGAGTACAGTGTACAGATTAGCAAGGCAATAAGACAAAAAACGAATAAAAAGTCTGTCTCTATTGTTCCGGCACATTATATATGAAAAAGTTGTTCTCTGCAAAAAAATAAGTAAGTGCAGATGAGTCAACATCTTTTCTTTTTCCTCCTTTTTTACATTTTTTTGTGTAAACACATCTGCAAACAGTAAAAGCCAACTTCAAAAAGTGAATACTTTGGCTTGACAAGATCATCAGTTTAGTTTAGCGTCATCATCACCCGAAGCCGAAGCTCATGCTTAATATTATATTCAGAGCTGTGTTCAACTTTTTATTTTGTTTTACGTACAAATTGTATTTCCTTTTGAAAATAAACTTGTTTATTCCTTTCTCTCTCTCACGTTCCATTCCGACTTCCGACCAACCAAGTGAAAAAAATTGATATTGTTATTCTGTGCGTTATTTGTGTACTGCTCGGCATTCTGCTCTGGAGGAATTATACTCAACTCTTAAAGAATCTCAGCGTTCCAAAGGAAATTGAGTTGGCTTTGGCTTGACTTTTACCGCTGCTACTGCTACTGCTTCCATTTCTACAAGAAAAACCATCATGACAGAGATTGAGTTCTTTCTAAATATTGCAAGCCATTCCTCAAATACCATCATACCACCGCACCACCACCATTCATTGTAATTTTTTTGGTGGTTCACTCTTTTCGTCTGTCTTCATTCTATTATTTTCCTCGCCGCTTCTTTCTCACGGTTCGTTACACAAGTAATGCTACATTTGTTGTGCTGGGCTCGAAATGCAAAAAAAGCAGTGTGCAAACTGAAGAAGAAAAACCTGTGTGTAGAGTCAAGAGACAAAAATTGGATAACGGGTTGTTTTTCTCTCTGGGATTTATAGTTCTTTTGAGTGATAATTTTGATATGAGATGAGAATGACGTGTTGTGCACCACACATCTATTTTCCGTCTTAATGAGCATGTTCTTCTTCAACTTGAGATTATTTTCTTCTTCTTCATTTTCCCCTGGGATGGATTGGCGTAGGGGAAGAACGTGTTGTGTTTGTTGGAGTTTGCAGTGCAGTGCAGACGGATAGCTGATCATCATCATTACATTATTATAAGAGAATGGGCCAAAAAATAAAATGATCCAAGTCACTAGCTGTTTAATCTCTGTACTATATAAGCCAGACTATCATGTGTAGTCAGTCAGAAATGAGTCCGTAGGCTGCTGCTGCTACTAGACCATGATCATCATTGCATTATCATTATCAACATTGCCCATTCCTCCTTGCTTTCTATCCATCCATTTATTTCCTTGAAGGCAAGAAAGAATAAAAGTGGTTAGCTAATGTGCTTGTAATGTGCCTCTGTGTTGTTCTCCTTCTCAGAGGAGGAAGTTGTTGTCGATGAAGGAAAGAGAATCACTAATGGGACTACATTGCATACAAAATGGTGATGTGTTGTTGTAATAGAAAAGTAAAATGCGGCTTATACATCTACTAAAGACTGCTCTGCTATAACAAAAAGTTCTAAAAGCGTGGTTCCATCTCTCAATATATCTCTACAAGCTATCTATACTTTCTTTCTACTTTGTTGTCAGAGTTGTCTATCATGTCAGCAGGCTAGTGAGAAAGAGAATGGTGTGGAGTAAGTTTAGCTGAGCACAAGCGATGGAGTGTGGTGGATGGATTCACTCCACTACTCCTACTATTCCTTGTAACGATAATGGAGGCAACCACCGCCACACACTCTCTGCCATGCCATACGCAATACATTACATTTAATAGGAAGTGCATTACATGTGTATAAACTTGTAATAAAGAGGAAATAGGAAACTACTTCTGCTAAAAAACTCTCTGACTGCTGCTGAAAGTGAGTTGGAGTTGAAGTCCACATAGAACACACTCTCTGACGCTCTGCCACTGCCACAATGAGAATAGAGAGGCTTTAACCAGGAAAAATAGACAGAGTGACTGAGTGAAAGGTCCTTTATTCTTCTTCTCTGTTCTGTTGACTAAAATGTGAAACACGTAGATATACAACACGTAATAAAAAGTTGAACTTACTGCCGCTTCTCCTGTCTTGTGCTTTTATGCCGTACCCTCTGAAACTACAAACCTAAAACTAAAAATCGTCCCTTGTTACATCCGTAAAAAAAACTTGGAGTAATATATATCAACTTTTTTTATATATTTTTTTGGGTGAACTAAGATAAAAAAGGTGAATGTGTGGCTCTATAAAATATATTTGTGCGCGTACAAAACCAGTAAATAGTGACTAGCGAGTTTTTAAGAGCTCTCAGTTCTCTCTTTCTCTCTTCTGTCTTCTTTCCGTTTTTTCGGCTATTCGGTTTTGGTCGTTTTTAGCGTTCGCTCGTTCACTCCTGCGGCTGATGTTCTAGTAGTACACACACTTTGACGGATTGTGGGCCTGTAAATATAGTATAGATTCATACACTCTACTCTGCTACTAGGATATTATATTACTACAGCAGGTAGAAATATACCTACTCTTGAAAAAACAGCCGTTTTCCAACTGTGTCTTCTGTTGTGTGTGTGCTGCTGGGTTCCTGGAGAAAGCGCACACATAAGCCCATGCAATATTATTATACATGCACACGAAAAACAACAACTGGTGGTGGTGGTGCTTTCTTCACAAGGGAGCTATATAGAGTCTTCCTTCCTTTCGATGTTTTTATAGGCTCCACTTTCCTTTTTCTCTCTGCTTACTTTTTTTCCTCCTCCAGCAGTAGTATCAAGTACATGTTTAATATTATGTGTACATTATTACCAGCACCAGGAACATCAACATCGTCATCATCATCATCATAATAACTACCACAACTTTGAACTACACACAACTCTTTAGACTTTCTCTTTTGTGTGTGTGCCTCCCTTTCTCCACATATCATTATTACTATTATTACTGTCCCATTTCTGGTAGAGAAAACCAGCAAAATAAGCCTAAGAACCAAGTTTTTTTCATATTTACAATATTTCTCCGGCTGCTGGTGCACACACACTCACACATACATAATATTACATTTTAAGTAGGTGCACCCACACACACGTCAGTTTTTTAGGAGAAGTGGTGCTTATGGATATTTTTTACTAAGCCTTTTCCCTCTCTCTTGGTTCTTCTTTTTCTGTCGTCTCTTCGTCTCCACTTTTAGTACTGGTGCTGGTTCTGTGTGTGTACTCGTGCCACGCTTCCATTCTCTATATATGTGTTCTCTTTCTGTCTATCGTTTTTCTCTCTTTTTATGGCAACCATCTTCACCAGCAGCAGCAGGAGCACAAAACACTTGTCATTTTCTCCATGAACATACCACACGTTCGTATATAAAATAAGGACGACAAGACAAACTCTCTCCTTATTCTCGGCTGTCGTGTGTGTCTCCTTCTTTCCCTTCCACACCAGTCAACTCAACTTTTAGTCAAGCAGCGGTAGTAGGAGCAGCTATATTACTACTACTTCTCCAAAAGCTAGGATAATTTTTTATTGCATTTTCATTGTGTTGTTACTGCTACCAAGCACACACGCTGCTGCTCCATCCAAGTTCCTCTAAAGAGCATGCATATCTGTGTGTACCACTCAACAACTATCTAGTTTTCACTTTTAGGAACAGAACAAAAAACTAATAATAAACAGCTAGAATAAAGACAGAGAGGGAAGGAGAGGGACAGAGGCTCTGCCTATATCGCATCACCAGTGCAGTGTGTAAAATTGTAGCAACTAGGCTGGTTGGCTGGACTTGAGAAGAAGAGTGAAACAAGTTGTTGTTGTTGTTGTGTTCCAATTTTGTTCTGTCTTCACTCACACACACAATCCTTTTTACTGATTTATCCCACAAAAGAGACAAGTGCTGCACACACTTACGTACACACACACGCCAAAAAAAGAGAAAGCCCGGAGAATAAAAAATAATATGTGTGAAAAAAGACTGGACTAAGATAAAAAGAAGACAGCAAGAAAAGAAAAAAGTGGTTCTTGTTGTTTTTTTGTATATATCATTGTCACTTTTTCTGTCTACTTATTTGTGTCTCTGTGTTGTTGTTGCATGTGGTCTACATAATATAAAGAAAAGAGAAGAAAAATAATAACATTTTATATTTTTATTACAAACAAGGCCATTTTTCTATTGGGATGCACAAGTGGAATGCGCGTGCATACAATAATAATATGATTTTCATCATCACCACTTGACTTGAATATTTATACCAAAAAAGAGTCAGAGGGACTGGTAACAAAGGCAGTGATTCAAAGGACACTTTTGTGGCACAAAACTTGCCAAAAAATTGGTTCGTGATAATATTAACAATATATCATTTTTTCTACTAGAAGAGAACAAGAGAAAACAAAGCTATTGTTCTTGTTTTTAAATACCTCTGAAGCGCGAGAGGAAACACTATACAGAGTACTAGGGCTGTAGACGAACTAACTTTCTAGCTATTATATAAACAAAGCAGTTCAAACTAACGAAGGAGCTTTCACTTGACTCTAGTTTACAAAAAAAAACTTTGTACATTTTTGGCACAATCAATAAGTACCGTTTTTTGACAGTGTGCTTTTTCTACAAATCAGGAAACAAGTTGTCATACAAAATATTGGTGCCAGAAATTCATTGTCTTTTTATGTGTGTATATGTGCTTATATATTACCCCCACCTGTTTCTCCTGATCATCAACTTTTAGCAAAGCATAAATTTTGTATTTATACTTTCTTCCGGGGAGACAATTTTCATGGTGCTCTGTACTGACATTACAATATGTGTTGATGATAAACTCTAGATGAATGTTGTAACTTCAAGTGCAAAAAAATGGTTGGAATTCGATGCTGATGATGATCATGATGATAATGATTGATTGTGATATTTGGAAAGCGCTACAACTACAAGTACTTCTACTACAACTTTGCAAAGTAAGGACCTAAAGCCCAACTCTATATCCAATATACCTAAACGCACCACCTCAATCAAGTAAAATATTATGCTATCATCATTAATAATAAAATGATGTACAGGTACGAAACAGTCAAATAAAAAAAACTATAGCTGCGCACACTACTCTCTATTTCTCTATATCTAAATTACAAAAAGATATGAGGACAAGCTTATTTGTACCATTTGGATAAGAGTTTTAGCAGATTATCAATAATATGCCATGTTGATGGAAGAGTAAATGCATGTCGTACAATTACCAACTGTGAAGTATGTCGTTGCAGTAGTAATAATAATCAAGACACGCACTACCACTTCACTATACATATCCCTTTTTCTATAAATATCTATCTGGCAGTTTCTACTATTTATTTTACCTTTTTAGAAGAGAACTACTATATATCCTTTATCAGCAGCAGCAGCCCGAACCAGAGAACCAAATCAAACTTGCTTTCTCTCTTGGCAGCTTATATCCGTGTTTTCCTGTATATGGTCCCTTGTGTAAAGTGGTTGTTTTCTGTGGTGTAGAGGAGCAACTAGTATAATAACAGCATATACATTTTTATTACTCGAACGCTTTTTACTCTGGAAACTCTCTGTATATTTGTCTGTCTATATATCTGTATACCTATCTCGTGTTCTTTCTGTGTGTATATGTGTATGTGAGCGAGAACTTTATATAGCCACACTTTTCTCTCGGGATCCATCCATCCATCTGTGCACTATACTGCCACGTTTATAAAAAAAACGAGAGGGTGAAAGCCAAGCCAGGCCAGGTAAGGAAAAAGGCATGTCAAGTATGTGTCGTAGTATGTAGTAAAAAGCTTGCTTATGCTTCCATGTGAAAATTCCATTTTATAGAGAGATATCTTATGTGTATTTTTAGTAGCTTTTACTTTTCTCTCGTGTGAGTGGAATAGCAAGCAGTTGTTGTTGATGTGGAGGTGGAGGAGGAGGAGGAACGCTAGAATGATGATCAAACTGAAATGTGTGTATTGTGGTAGTACACGTTAAATGCTAAAATGTGTATAGCTTTACTAAGCATTGCATATAGTGTCACGAGCACGAGCTTTCTTTCTCTTTTTTCCATCCAATTCCAGTAGAAAGCAAGCATGTTTGTGAGTATATATTGCCATAAGGAACAGATATCGATCGATGATGGTGTGTGTGTGTCTTTACCACGTTTCTCTAGAGTGCCTCTCTGTATATCCTACAGAGCCAGGAACGTGCATGCTGGGCCTGGAGAAAGCTATGTGTGTGCATGTGGTGTGCTTACAGTGGCGGTAATGATGCCGATGATACTAGGTGGTTTGACTGGATGGTGATGGTGGTTGCTTCAGTAAAAGGTGGTATATATCATTGCACGTTAAACCAAATGGAGACTTTCCCTCTGCATGTTTCTTCTTTGGAAAACGCGGCGGCAGAGCGGTGATGTGGTATCGTCAATCTATCCATCCATCCGCTGTGCTGCTACTAGAGTCTTGGCTGCTTACTTTTTTCGGGCTTGTACAATTTCCTCTATTTGCTTGCCATGTTTAATGCATATACACAACCAAGACAAATAATAATGTGAAATGTGAGGAAGAGCAAATATGAAAAAGGAAAACGGCTGCATGCATCATGACACGAACCCAACTCTGCCACGTAATTCGGGTATGCCCTCAGGGTATTTGTTTTTATAGGGAAATATTCCTATTATTAGTAATAACGCGCTTGATTAAACTTGGTTGATAGACCATTCGAAAAAACAACGTTTTTTTCTGTGCGCACGTACACCTAAAATGGCATTTTGTAGGATCACGTTCCTTACATGATATATTATTGCGCTTAAGGTGAGCCAAATGAGAAACCATTAACGTTACTTCAAATTCAGCGTACATTTCCCTAAACAAAATCCTCTGCTAATTTTTTTCCTTTGTTAATTCCAACAAAAAATAGGAAAAGAACAGAGAATAACAACAGGTTGGTCTTTTGTGCACTTCTATGTTACTGCTGCTGCTGTTCTTCTCTGGCTTCCTGTTCCAATTTTTTGGCTTGTGCTTTTCCTTTTGTTGAACTTCCCCAGTAATAAATTTGAATGGCCTGCTGGCTCTCTGGCAATGGCATGGTTGTGTGCAGTATGGTGTCCTTATGTTGTGGCTGTGTGGCTTTATTTCTACTTGACTTAAGCTTGTTTATTCCCATGTTTTTGGTAGCATCTCTGTCTTTCATCTGCAAGTACAGGATTTTTCCCCTGTGTAAAATGCAATATTGTGCAATGGCAATATATAAAATGCAAAAAAGAGAGAAAAAAAAGAATCTATCTCCGCCAAGGCTATTAATCACAGATTCCGGCGTATTTCCTTTTTGCTGTTTTGTTGCCGGTAGTATTACTAGTTGAGAAGTAGTGGGTCCTGTCTTGTTAAAAATGTGTGAGTGGGACATACTGAAAGATTAGATTACAAACAGAAGGAAACACACACACTCGTTTTTTACCATTAGCATTTTATACTACTTTGCACACAGCATGTTTTGTATAGTTTACAGTTTATTGGAGCAAGTCCAACAAAACTTTTTTTCTTGGAGAGATTTTCTTGATGATATATTTATATTAGGGTATTAGCATTAGAAAAGCACCAACATGTTCAAACTGCAGAGGTGGACGAAGAGAAGCGTATATATTTTAAGACAGAAAAAGTAGAAATTTTTAGAAAAGGTTAACGAGGCTTTTCCTTCTTCGTCTGCCTTTTTTACAGTTGGGCTGAAAATCTTGTGCTGCTTGTTTAGAGTTCTCGGTGAATGAGTGAGAAATGGATTATCTGACTGCTTCAATAAGTCTCAAAAGATATTACGGATGCATTTTGTAGGATTGATGATGATGTGAGGATATGTGTACTTTACATTATATAGCTTAAATAATTATTTTTTGGATACGCGATAGTGCGTGGCTAGTACATGCTATAAATCCACTGCCTTGTGAAAGATTTATGTCAGGTAATTATGAATCTTGTGATAATATTCATCCATACCATCCATCCGTCTTGTTTTCCTTAAATCGCAGCCCATTTGTCAACTTTGAGATGTCATTAGAGCCATAATTTTACAAGCCATTTGCTTAAGCAGTCGCACTTTACACAAGAGGCGCACTCATCTAAAACGCTTTTTTAGGAACTGTTTGTTGATGATAATAAAATGTATTTATGTTACATTTTTTTATATCTTGGTTCAACAAAACAATGACAAACCATTTAAGAAAGAGCCACCGCACATATTATTGAGAATGGAAGGGAACATAACAAAAACAAGTTATAAAACTGATAAACAAGCCAAGATTTTAATGTGCCATTATCAATAGCATAAGAATAATGCTCAATAAAAAACGTCACCTTAATTATAGTTGCCGTTCTCATTAGCTGTTTATATATGCGCTTGTAACTTGTGTGACATGTTACCTATTAACAAAACTAAAGTTTATTATATTTTCGCCTTTCTTTTCTCAGAAAGACAAGCACACAGTGCATAAAAAAGCACGCTAACCAATTTAATGGAAATATTTTTTATTGAAGTTGACTGCCATCATCGTCATCTATCTACACAACAAGAGCACTTGCATACTTTAGGCCTATTAGGCGAAAATAAACTGCTGATGATGCGACGACTACTATATTGCCTCTTTGGCTCATTATTTATCATCCAACTATGTTGCACTAATAAAATTACCCATTTTCTCACAAAAAAACCAAACTAAGCATTTTATGCGTCAGATTTCATTCATGCCATTCATGCATATTTTACTTAACGCTTTTAAACGTTTTTTTTTCATGTGTGCTTCATGTACAGTTTAGTGGATGTCTTTACTTGGCTAGTTTTGTGGTTTATTTCTCTGTCGCATATAAAAGTGCTATATCAAAGCGGCTGGAAAAAGCGAGGAGACAAAGCCCAAGTCCGGAAAAAGCATAAAATGAGTTTAAAAAGCGTCATTATTATATAAGGCTGTTGTATACTAAATTATAATAAGACTCGGTTGCTGCTCCATGCCACTATACACGATCATCATCATTACTATTATCGTCATCATCGTCTCTCGCTGATGAAATAAAAGCCCATTTTCTTCCTCCTCCCTCCGTTTTGTTTGAAGAAGAGCTCTCTCTGCTCTCCTGTTTCTGCTGTTGCTTGTTTCTGTTCCAACGACACAAATGATATGGCTTTGTTAGACCAAATGGCAATTTTGTGCGAAAAAGAAAAAAAAACTGCTACCAAGTAGGTTGCCACCATCATCATCATCGTCGTCGTCATTATGGTTGGTAATAATGTATTTTGTGCTTTTAGTTGATATTTTAGTGGAAACTCAAGCCAGGCAGCCAGCTCAAAGTAGTATGTCAAGAAGCATTATAAAGTATTAGTTGGAGGAATGGATGGCGGGAGTAGAGACACGACCAACTACAAGTTTTGTAGATTGAAGGAGTGTTCCAAGTTCCAGTCTTGTACACTGTATGATATGTGTTGAGTGTTGTGGAGGGTCGGGTAGGTTGTCGGTAGTAGAATTTCGACGGACTTCCATTTCCCATTATGATGACCCTTTTAGAGCTTTAACATTTTAACTGGTTCTTCCAAGTAGTACGATGATAGCTCTGTGCGCGTTTCTCCTAATAATAACTTGTTACGGTCTTTTGACGATATGATGAGCATAACCTTTATGTATATACATTTTATATATACCCAGCCTAGACGAAAAAAGATGGATATCTTTTATGGAAAAAAGAAATGGCATTTTTAATATCAAGTTGCCACACAGCTAAAAAGCGGCAGGAGAACTAGAAAAGTACTACTCTACTAACAAGTACTTTTATCTCCGTGATGATGATAGTACTTGCACTAGTAATATTAAAACACACAAGACCGAGACCAAACCCTTTTTCTGTTCTTTTTTTTATCAATTTGTATGAAACTGGCATTGGCGGTGCGCGTATTATTACATTTTTTGTCTATACTCGAGGAAAAAAGAGAGCGCTACCCAAAAAAAGAACTAGAATGCCAGCGTGGAGCATATTTATTTTAATTTTATTATTTGCACATGTTCGGCTATTTAGCTACTAAACTGCGCTACTGCTGTGCTGATGTGGTTGGTAAGGTAGGTATTTGGTAGAACTGCTTTGTTTGACAATTTGTACGCTTACGTGTTGAAATATCCTAAAAGATGAGGCAAAAAGCTTTTTATAGAGTTTCATTTCATTTTCTAGATAAAACTGCTTGGTATAGGATTCAATTGCATTTTTAATTCCAACTTTTTGCAATCGCAAACATTTCATTTTATGCCTACTCAACAATGGGACATTCATGATGAACATGGGACAACACATTTAAGCTGTGTGGTTGTGTTGGTTTTCTCTGTTTTGAACGGTAGAAACATTGAATATTGTATGTTTGTTGGTGGCGACTGTGTAGTTGCATAATTTTTTAAAAGCGCTTTTTCGAACATAACGTTTGTCTAGTAATAGCAGCTCCTTTTGAATGACATGACATAAGAAAGCTTAAAAGCTTAAATGTTGTATGTGCTTCAGCTCGGCTTAGAGTTGTCTACTCAACTGGTGTGGTGAATGTGATATACCATTCTAACTCGTAACATGACATGTTGATGCACGGCAAAACTCTTAACGAATGTGTTTGCCTGTTGACATATTCTAGTTCACTTTCAACTTTGTTTTTATTATTGTTCATGTTTCACGAAACAGGAGAAGCGCTTTAAAATGTTGCTTTGAACGCCAGTACTGGCTTGTTAAGTTAAGTGAGTTCGGTTTATAATACATAATGCACTGTCGTGTCTCGCGTGCAACTTCATTTTTAAAGCATTTTGTTTATAAAGTTGGCTACCTGTTCAACTTGCAAAGTTGCACTGTATAGTCTTTACAGTTACATGCGTGACATAGACTTGGTCATTGCATATTGCAACAAAATGTTTATAAAATATTGCCTGTGTGCATGCATATTCATGCACTTTAAGAAAAAAAATGAATGAATAATTGGATTTTAAAATTGAATGAACTTGTTCAGTTCTATACAGTTTTTTCCAATAATTTGATGATTGTGGGTGGTGACAAGACGTGACGTGAGAAACTTTGGAAAGCTCAAACGGAACAGACTTTTCAACTGAAATCGAAATTGACAGCGTATAATAACGGTCATTTCTTGCATTCAAGTTTAAATTATGTATTGCTAAATTACGATTTAGATTTAAATCTACATGCTCATCATGAAATAATAATTTTCCTCAGTTTCGATTTCCGGCTGACAAGCTACTTCTACTTGAACATATATAAACGGTCAAGTTGTCACGTCCCTTTCACCTGCTGCGTTGCTGTGTTCTGTGTGCTTCTACCCCGAAGCATTTAAATTAGGCTTTTATCCAAATTAAATTGCATTAAATCAAGCTGTAATTTTTAGCGATGATAATTTGAAAAATATGAAAGTGAATTTTATTCTCGTGTAATTCCATAAAAGATTATAAGTGTTTAGTCATCATTTCATCATTATTACCAGCGAAAAGTTTTCTGCACACGCACGCACACTTTTACTACTGCTGCCATATTAAAATGAAAAATGACGAGAAGACAACTTTGCCGTATTTGTGTACTAATGACACATTGTTTAATTTGTTTTTTCTACAGGTTGCTGCTTCGTGACCTTTTTTACTAGAAAAGCCGCACTGGACGCGCAGAACGCACTTCATAACGTTAAAACGCTTCCCGGGGTAAGTTTTTCGATTTTCGATGACAGATTAAATGATTTGCCCAATTCTGCTAATAGCCCGGCCATAATTGTGATTCGAGTGTCATACCATCAAAAAATGCATGAAACAACTCCCTCCACAATAGAATATTGCAATGATGAATGAGTAGAGAGAACTAATAAGAAAAATGAACAGGACGCTGGCTACGGGACAAGAGGATGTATGGTCTAAAATCCTGTCTGTAGCTAGTCGATTTTGTTAACTGAGCCACTATCCAATAAACAGCAGCATACGACAACTACCTACTACCTAATGCATATTTATGAAGATATTCATCAGTCAGAAAAATATCATGTCTGCATATCTGTCATCATTGTCTGCTCAAAATACGGCAAAACGGATGAGATTTTTTCCATAGTCATCTCCTCTTCTCCTAGCGCATATTTAACTATTCAAAAAATATCTAGCCAACTTTCTCGTTTGCATAATATCCCTTCTGTTAAGTTGGCCTGTTGCATATCTTTCTATCTATCTATCGACTAGGCGATTGAAATCTGTTTCTGTGTTTGTATAAATGACGCTTCCTTATATTCCCATACTTTCATGCAAAGTTGCACAAGTGCAGAGTGCAGTCACGTATATACTTTCCAAACTCGGCTGACGAAAATAATTGGTAGCAATCTTGTATAATAAAATATATTGGAAACTGTGCACACTACCGGGCTACTTACCTGGATTTGCGTATCTAAACTTAGCAATCAGTATTTTTGCCAAATTCAGTTATTTTTTTAACATGCTGGTGATAGGGTAGGAGAGGAGCTAGTCATTGCCATACAGCAGCAGAAAAATGCAATATCCAATATCCTCGCATGAAGGCTTACATTTTGCCGAGCAGTAATAACAATGCAAAAAAGGAAGAGGATGGATGGAGATGACACGCAATAATAATACTTTTAGCCTTTGCTCGACTACATGAATACATGACATGATGGTCTCGGAAAACCAGAGAGCTTGTGAAGTGAACGCATAATATTTATAACGACAACACGGAGAATGGGGGAAATGGGGAATAAAGATATGGAACTCTCTTCTCTCTTTTCTGCTACTTACTTTTAAGTAAGAGATAGCTTCTAGCTTGAGAGATAGTAGCACAAAAACCAAAGCTCTCTAATGTCTGTTTATCTTGTCTAAATAAATTGTGGATACAGTTTTGTGCCTTGCGCATTGCAAATTGCAAATTACACAGACAATTCCGCAATCCACACAGTTCATAGTTTATAAGCTTAGCTTATAGTGCTACTCACTCACTGCACTACTGCATACTTAACTACATTATTTTTTAAACTTAACTGCAAAAGCTGTTGGTTCTCTGTCCTCGTAAATAAAATATAGTATATGAAGCCGAGAAGGCATTGTAATGCTTCATAGGTATTTGGACATCAGCAGAAGCAGTACGTATACTAAATTGTAGATGGTAACATGAAACTGAAAAGCGTATTATATTTCCATACACTGTCAGTACAATAGTTAAGTACGCATTAAAAACTAACTACTTTGTACACAGTACAGAAAAGTAATCTGTTTATTACTTGGTTTAGTGGCACTTTATTCAGTTTACTTGAGAGAGTTGTCACGTTGTGCGATAACGTATTTTTGGTACAACAAACAAGCTATTAATAATGGTTTGACTTAAGTCAGTAGTGCTAACCTGTTAACAAGCCGTGAGTACATAAACTATTAGTTTCACTCTGAAAATCTAAATACTTTCCATTATCAAGTTTGCTGGAAAGACAAGGAAAAAGGTTTGGTTGCATGAATCATTCCATCCCGGCCATGAAAACAGGACAGTGGATTATTGTGGTGATAAGGATAAGAGTTAGGTACAGCTTTTCTGGAAGACTGTACATAAAGGCTGTTGTAGTATACCGTAAGCCTTCGTAGGTTTCTTAGCCATTTATGTGACAGACCGATAGAGAGCCCGGACAATCTGTGCCACAGATTCTGTGGGAAAGAATTACGTACTCGGCGTGCACTACACGTTTTAGTGTCGCTTTAGTTGTTTAGTCATCAAAAATTCGTAAGACTTGTTGCAAGTTTTAGAAAAGAAGCAGTGTGGTATTTATACATGATTGCCTGTGATTAATTTGCAGTTTTGATAATTAAATGATTAGTTAGAAATATACGCATACGGAAAGTACAGTTTAATACTTGTTGAATGGTTTGGTGGCACGCAACAGTTTATCGAAAGGAGTAACGCCAATAAAAACTGTGTCGGTCTCTGTGCACTTTAATGGATAAGTAGATGAGCTGCAAATGTTGAATAGAAGAACTTACATTTGATAGAATTGGCGTACTAGCAAAAGTCGGAAAACACGCTTTTTTGAGCCTTTTCGGAACTTATCGTGTTTCAACTCAATTTTTTTTCTGTTGCTCATCGACAAGTGCAAATCTGTCCGTCAAGTTTGTTAAGTGTTCCAAAACTCCACTTGCCACAGTTGCTAAAATGCTGGGCCTGGGTCACATGGAAGCCCAGTTTAGGCAAGCTCAGTTGGAGCTGCATCAGTTGTACCAGCTGGTTGGAATGGGTCCTTCTTCTGTGCCCATTCACCACCCACCGCCACCAGTGTTCCAACCACACCACCGGCGTCATCAGCACAGGGCACGGTATAACCGTTCCAACTCAAGTGCTACTTCCTCCGCATCATCCACCAGCGCCGGTCAGGTGTCATCTGTTGTGGCGTCATCCTCATCATCTTCCCCGGGAGGATCACAGCCAGCAACTTCAACAGCTCAACAGTCTGCTGAGTTAACCAATGACACAGAGTGTGTAAGTAGCTTTAATCTTTGTGTAATTCAACCCACAATGAAATTGGAAACCTTCTGATGTGAAATTTAAAGGGGAAAGGCCACGAGCATCGAGCACGAGGACTATCGATTTCAAAGCAAATCTTCATCAATCACAAAAACCCTTTTTTCTAGCTATGTATTGTAGTTTATTTGGCATTGGCTTGTGTGCATTGTATTTTATAGTTTATAGGCTTTAGTTATTTAAACTGGCTAAAAAATTAAATTGAATTCCTCAAACAAAGCGGCCGACTTCCACCGATCGATTTTGTAATCGTTACTTTTGTGCTTTATACCTGTCACTTGCAATTTGCTCTAAATTCTCTCTCTATTCCAAAATGGAAAAGGGATAGCCATCTTGAAGTTTATAGTGGGTTTTGCTGTTTCCCGTACCTCCCAGCCTTAGCTTTCCGCTTTTATTTACTCCAACCTCCAACATGCATAAAACATAAAGTTTAACTGCCTATTTGTCCTTTTTTGGGGCTGATATTGAACAATTCCGAGTTGGAGTGCGGACTTCCTTTCAAATGTTTTGTCATATAAGTCAATATACAACTTTTTTCCATATATTTCCATCCATACTCACTCCATACTAAACTGCGCTGTTCTATTGTTTCCATTTAAAACTGAAAAGGAAAAAAATGTAGAGGACTTTTTTCTTCAGAGAGCTACTCAAGTATTCTATAAAATAGTCCCAAAAAATAACAACAAGTGAAAAATATAACTGTGCGCAATTCTATCATCTACACACACGCTTCAGATTCAGATTGATTTTGATACAGTTTATGCTCCTTCTTTTCTGCTTGAGAAAGCCTACCAGTCTATTGAATTTCACGGGCTTGTACACTTTCTTTTTATCCTCGGCTTTCCATCTTCTTTCTTTTAAGCTGTAAACAATTTTCTACACAGGATGAAAGTAGAGGGGAAATGGGGAAAGAAGAAGTTGAAGGGATATTATATTGCACTTTTATTTCGATTCATCTTCTTCATGAATTTCGGTCGTGCTGTTGCTGATGTAATGTGACTTTATTCTTTAGACAAAATCTCATTGTGTGTTTGTACCTATTATACAAAGGTATACACTACAAAGCACAATACATAATAAAATGCATGCGGCATTTATTCCTAGTTTTATTATTTTTCTCTGGAAATAAACATTTCAAAACAGAGAGGCAATACAAAACAATAAGGCTTCTTTGAATGCTTATGGTTGTTGGCTGAAATGGCTTCGTTTTCCGGTAGTATCATGCATGATGTTAGCATAAACAAAGATGTTTCATTGAATCATTGAACAAGGGAAGTACTCCAACCAAAAAGATACATGCAAAATATATCTGTTCGTGTAATACGATCGTCTCATCTTTCTTTTATGTATACCTTCTTCTGTAGCCGACGGAGTAGTGGTGGTGGCTGTAGTGGTTGTAGTATTTAAATCTTCGAATTTCGAAAGGTTTCGTTGATATTTGCATTGACTTTGGTCTATAGGATACGCTGCGATTATGCTGAAACTTTGAACAACGTCGGTTGTCGGTATATTCAATATTATATTCTCTGGCTGTTAGTTAATGTTTTCTGCCAAAAGCCAGTGTCTCGTCTTTCTCTCTCGTTCTATTCAATTTAAATGAGCTTTCATTGTAAATGGCAGCCTTATTTTTAGTCATTTTCAATTTTTCATTCCTTCTTCCTTATCATTTCAGTTGTAACCAATTTCCATTTTTGTGTATGCCTCATTCAATTCAAATGTTGGAAGAGATTGAATTTGATACTGAAGTTGGTGTTCTGATTGCAATATCAAGCCGTTGAATACTCTCCACTGGGTAATTTTCTTTCATTGTGATTACCTTATCTTCACAGCACTATTATTTTGCATGCGTCATGGATGTCAAGCCTTCTGGTAAATTTTCTGGAGAACTGAAAACTCTAGAATTGCGTTTCATTGTGGCTGGTGGTCTTATTACCAATTATTGCTACTGGGGCATAAAAATTTAATCTTTTCCAATGGTACATAACAATATTTTCTCTAGTTTCAATATTTTCTTATTTCCTTCCGTGTATTTTTGTACGTTTTGTAAAGTCAATTTTCGGCAGTATCAGCGTGACTTTTCATAATAAACATTTTTGAGAGCAGATAAGCTGGATATCGTATTACACGTACTGTAATAATAAATAAATTATTTACTTTCCAGGTGTAGTGTGTAGTGCACAACTAAAACCAATTCAAACTTATATACTCTCAGATTTTGACTTTCGACTTGTCTCTTGATTCTTGAATTTTTCTTGCTATTTACTCGCTAACTTGTTACTTCATTTTCAACCTAACTATGAAACTTTATTAAATATAAGTCTTTTGATTTGCATGTCAGTAGAAAAAAAAACATCCAAGTATGCCAATTGGAATATCTTTCTTAGAATTATAATTTAGCTTAGTGAAACTAGATAAAGAATTCTAATATTCAAGCACAAAGCAAACTCAGAAAACATTTAGGTAATGCTGCTGTTCGTGTTCTTGGAATTCTTTCTTGCATCAAATTTCCATTAAAGTAAATAGCTGGCTTGATATCACGTTCAAGTTGAGTCTTATTTTGAGTGGGCAAGTCAGATTCAGCAAAAAGTAACTGCGTCAGAAGATACTCCAACTTTATCTAATATTCTTTGACTGTCACATATCCAGAATCTACATGTCACTTGACTGTCTTCAGTCTTGCGTTACCGTTCATCATATCAAGTCTTATAATAAAGCACGGGGGAGCTTGAGACACCGTTCAGTTTCCTTTTAGGATATTAAGGGGTTATGGCGTTGTATAGTGTAAATGGACGTTAAGCATGGGCTAATCGAAGCCATTGAGTGCCCGCGAGCCTGTTTAGCAAGTAAAAGTTAAATATAATGAGTTTGGGTTATTCTTTTTAAATTTAGCTGCGAAGTTTAATAGATTGATTAACGGTGAGTTCGTTAATACCAAACTCGTCAAATTTTTCAGTGTTGCAGTAAGGCAAACTTTGTTTTGAAACTTTTCAAGCACGATTTAGCATGCTATATTATGTTAAAAAATGCTAAATTTGGTACCAACGAATTCGCCGTTAATCAGTCTATTAAACTTCGCAGCTAAATTTAAAAAGGCTAACCCAAACTCATTATATTTAACTTTTACTTGCTAAACAGGTTCGCGGGCACTCAATGGCTTCAATTAGCCCATGCTTAACGTCCATTTACACTATACAACGCCATAACCCCTTAATTTGCCCTTCTGCGCTAACATGCTTCCATCATACTGGGTAATATTTGTTGTCGCTGCTGTCATTTCTCTTTATAAGAAAATGAAAGGAGCAAGTACAATATGGCTAAAAACTCTTTCTTCTTGTTCCCTAAAGTACATAGGATTATATATGGGCTCCTTTTCTTTTATGTTGATCTCATGTCAAGTTGCGTCTTAAATCATCCGTTGTCCATATTCCGTATCACATTAACATCATCATCGTCATATCTTTATGACGCTGCTGTTAATCTCCGTGTGAGCTCAGTCGTAAAAAAGCATGGTTGGTAGTAGTGAAGTTGGATTAGAAGCAGCGGTTTAATCCTTTTCTTTGTCCGTAAAAACACTACTGTCATTGTTTTATATATAAGAATTGCCATATTTTATAAAGTGGAATGGGACGGTATAATGCTTCTTATATTTTATGGCCATTAAGATAATGAAAACGTAATCCCATAATGCCGTCATGACCTTTGACTCCGTTGGCACTTGGAATGTTCTAAATGTTTGTTCTTTATATCGTTGTTTGTTTAGATGAATAACACGGTGCAAATGAAGCCGGCCGATAATGAGAACCGGTACGACAGGAAGCTGTTCATTGGAATGATTTCGAAAAAGCTTAATGAAGCTGATGTTCGGAACATGTTCTCCCGATATGGCACCATTGATGACTGCACTGTTCTAAGATGCACCACTGGCGAAAGCAAAGGTAAGCCCGAAACTCTTTTCCTAAATATTTTTTCTTCGTTATAATTTTTTTGTCTCCTTTAAATTAAATTTCTGTTTTTTCACATAAATATTTTATTTATATACCGTGTAAAATGTACACTAGTTTCATTTTACCCTGTTGTATATATGTCCACCAGAAAAACAAAATTGTTCTTTATGTTTTCTCTGTTGTTGTATATAGCTCTATAAATGTGGCCTATTTTATTTTACAAACCCAAATAGAGCAACAAAAAATATATATTCTTAGATCTGTGTTTTTGTGTATGCTACATAGCCCGCAAGCAAAAATAAGAACGTGATTTATCTTATTTTTTTAGTTTATTGTTACACACTTGAACAACCGCTCTTTTCAATGTATTTTTATGGCAATGTTTTAAATGTTCTATTTAAAAGTTATATTGTATGTATAATTTATTTATATAAAAAGCGTATTATATATGTGTGCATAGCTCCAGCAGCATCATCCAGACGAGAAAACATGCCAGTGCAAAGAAAAACTATTCCAGAGACATTCATTGAATATTTTTGTAGCAACAAGTTATATTTTTTATGTGTTATTACGTTACTCTCTATCTATTATATGTTGTGCAGACAAAGAAACATTTCATTTGCCAGTGGCAGATTATTCTTTTATATTATATGTCGGCTATTCGTTGTAGACTTTATAATATGCAAGCAATTTGGATTGTATCTCTGTATTCTATATTTTTTATGTGAGCTGCGCACTTTGTTTATGGCTACATGTGAAAAAGGCTCTAGAGCCAGATTGACTCATGATGATAATGATAATGTGGGCAATGTAAGAATCGCTGGGCTACTCTCTCTCTTGCTCTCACACATCCTGTTTTCTCGCACATCCTTCGTTTCTTCGTCCTACGCAAGTGCATGATGTGTAAATATTCGTAATATGTTAGTAGTTTCTTTTTTGCAGCAAATAAAGTAAAAGTAGAACTGTTTCTCTGTATAGTTGCTAGTCTAGAGCTCTAGTTAGGAAGAGATTGTATAGGAAGCTCTTTTTGTTTGTAAGGTACTAACTTTTTACCCAGTAGGTATACTACTTTTGTAAAGACTTCAGAATTTCTCTCTTCTTTTTCTACAAGAGTGAGAAGAAAATGAGGTGTTTATTAAACTTTTCGGAGAAACTCTCTGTTAGAAAAAGTTTTCAAAACAAACGAAAGAAGAAGAATCTGTGTGTGAATGAGGAAAATTAGATGGAGCGAGTAGGCGTGCTCTAGAACTTGTCGTTTGTCACTTTATCAAAGACAAGTAGAATTCAGCGAAAAGTGAGAAATCATGTCTTTCTACTTTTTACATGTCATATTTTCATTTAAGGCTTGTCTATATGACTTTTACAGATTTGAGATTTTTTTGATTACACAAGAAGAGCTTTCACTTTGTGAAGAGAGATTAGGATTTATGTGAGTTTTCTAGTAATTACTGCTCTATTTTGACTTGTTATATTTCTCATGTGGCATATTTTTAGGTAGGTAGTATATATATTTTTTGCCCTGTAATCTTTGGTGGTGGTCACAATGTTGCATACACAAAAATTACTGTATATTCTCTATATATGTTTCGTTCTTTCTCATTTTCTTTATAGTTGCCTTGCTCTCTCTTTTCCCTCTATATTTAAATATTATGTGTTTAATGTTGAGTGTGGTCTTTGACTCTTTTTTGTGTGCAGGATGTGCATTTGTTACGTTTTCGACGAAACAAAGTGCCCAGAATGCGATAAAAGCAGTCCATCAGTCAGTCACAATGGAGGTAAGCCAACCAAAAAAAAATCCAAACAAAAAACATGATTAGGGTACTTTGTCTCTCTTTTTTACTATCTCTGTATATATAATTACCATCTGTCTGGGGTGATATGATGTCGTCGGAAACATAACCAGGTCATTTTTTTCCACCAAAGAAAAAAAAATCAACAAACTCTTCTTCATATTTACTATAGGCTCATTATACATTATTGAGCCCAGAGTTTTACTTTTTTTACGGAGACGCCAACCAATATTGTTCCTGTTTGTTTGTAAAAATCCCTAAAAAATCCAAGTTGAGCTCTCTTTCACTTTTTACCAAATGTCATGCTATCACTGACAAAAATGAAAGTGGAAGGAGTAAAACTACACGTTAGTGAATTAACTGCCAGTTTGCATTGTTTTATAACAAACCATATATTTTTAATATGATTGTGTTCGTATAAATTGTTCGTTGTAGATTTTGTGTTCTTTCCGTCCTTTTACACGTTTTGTTCACTTATGAATATGAATGGAGTGATTTTAACACGAATTATTTGTTTTCCTGCAATACAATGGCGCAGCAAATTGTACACACTAAAACCGTTAAAAAAATCGTTCATCTTTCAAAAAAATATTTTTTGTTTTCCAAGTTCATTTGTGGCGTGTGAATGTATTTATACTCTACTTTTATGCATCATAAAAATGCGTGCATCAATAGCTTTGTGACGAAAAATATGTTTTTAACATTTTTATTTCCTCTTTTAACTTTATGGTCTATAATCACTGATGGTCATGTCGAATGCTGTGATTTTTATTATATATGCAATTTCTGTAAACAAAAATGAACTCGTTGCTCTCTCTTTTCTGCAAGAAAACGTGTGGCAATATGTGATTTGCAGTTTTTTACTAGCTTTTCAAGTAAAATATGTGCGTGTTTGGATTATATAGAGTGATGCAAAACAAGCAGATGTGTGTGTTTTTTGTCTTGAGATGATAAAATTGATGAATTTTTTCTTGTAGCGTTATTAAAATGTCAATTTTTATATGCTGTGTTTTCACTAGGGTTGCTCCTCGCCAATCGTGGTTAAATTTGCAGACACTCCAAAGGA
Organism: Entomobrya proxima; assembly: GCA_029691765.1. Lineage (NCBI taxonomy): Eukaryota > Metazoa > Arthropoda > Collembola > Entomobryomorpha > Entomobryidae > Entomobrya > Entomobrya proxima. Next base: position 2,719,468 of record CM056168.1, read on the forward strand.
CAAGGATCAAAAGCGACAAAGCCAAATGGTGACCAATCCTGCAACGTTGCTGAGCTCGTTGAGCTCCCAGGCATTGAGCCCGGTGCAGCATCAGTATTACTCTACTGTAAGTCCGTATAATGTAAGCATAGTTGGGGTAATTTGAAATTTTCTTTTTTCGCATGAATGATTTGATACCAAGTCACGTATTGAAAATTGTGATGGTTTTTTTTCTAAATAATGTACTCTTTTTATTTTGCTGATCACCATTTTGTGTGTGTGTATCTCTCCGTGTAGATCTTGCAGCATCAGTTGCAACAGCAGCAGTCCGCTTCGCAAACTGGCTTCTTCTCCCAACTGAGTCCCTTGGGAGTACAAGGGCTCACTGGGATTGGAGGATTAGGGTCCACAAGCGCAACAGGACTTCCTGCCCTGAGCTCAGCCCATCTTTCTGCCACCACGAACGCTGCTGACTTGGCCACGCTCACTGGTCTACTTTCTGGTGTCACTCAGACTCCACACTCGTTGACTGTTCAGAACTTGCACACTTTGGCCGCTCTGGGCAACTCGTCACTTTCTCCGACAGGTATAGAGAGAAACTGACACGAGCTTGACAGTTGACAACAAAAAAAAATTGAAACATAATTTACAATGCATGACCTACTTTTTTGTATCCACTGTAGTAAAAGTAGACATATTTTTTGTGCTATGTTGTAACTTACCAATCTACTAATCTATATAGCTTTTCCTTTTTACTAACAACACTTTTGAACCTTTTTCACTTTCTTTTCTGCATTATGTAATATGAAATGAAATGTCCAAGTTTTGACAGCTTTTTTTGCACAAGTCCATTTTTTAGAGTAGAATGCGTAGAACACAATTCGGTAAAAAGTACTAACCATAATAATAGTTTTGGGTATGAAGCCAAGTTTATTTTGTAAAGTTTGGAAACTAGAAGTAGATTCCGGTGAAAGCTGACGTACACTATTTTGTCTCGCAATTTTTAAAAGCCAGAGTTGATAATGGGTTTACTCACACCGTCTTTTTTTCGTTTTTGCATCTTTTGGGCTGCTTATGTACAGTTGTTGAAGCATACAACATTCAAAACGCCTTTTTTGAAAAAAATTCTGTAGAGTGTAGTTGTTATTTTGTACAAGGTAGTAGATACACCAGTGGTCTTGTAATATTTTTTTTGGAATGGCTCAATGGCTGTGGTTTATCCTTTTCTCTATATAACGCGTATTTTTTTCTTGAATATTCAAAATGAAACAAATATGTTTATTGGGGCTTTTGGGGTTACTACATACAACCTGTGCAATGTTGGAATTATAAATTCGACAATATTGACTTCTAATTCTGAAACAGTTTCTTCGATAAACTCGTCCGAATACACAGGTGCTAGCGGAAGTGTGGGATCAGGGAATTCAGTTGCCAACCTTACTGGCAATGGACTTCAGTCAGGTGTGCTCTCGAAACAATTAAAAAGTACATACCTAATACATATACAACTTTTCTTACCTTTCTCAATAAGTTCGCTACGTGCGTTGTTTATAGAACATATATTCAGTATATTATTCAAAGCATTTTTATATTATATAGTCAGGTGAAAGTTCCCACTACATGTAGGAAACAAGCCTATAATAGTTTTTATGGATAATTTTTATCATAATGCACAAAGAATAAAATATGGCTTTCTTTCATTTTGTTTTTCAAACTGTGTTCCGTTTTTGTGTGTTGTGTGTATGTGTTCATTTCGTTTAGAGTTTATTGTTCTCAGGTAGATTCAAAAAATCATGTGCTAATTGTAAGCAAATCTTTGTCTCTTTTTTGTTCTAGGACTTACGTCTTATCATGGACTCCGCTCCACAGCGGTGAACACCAAGCAGGTTCGTGTACGTGTACCAACAAAACTATTTTTTTCTCTCTAATACTTTATTAATCTAGCTTTAAGGCTTTATATGTTATCTTGATGCTAAAACATTAAGAGTTTGTTGAGTGGTGTGTAGTTTGCAAAATTTTTTGGAAACAATTGTGAATTTCATATTGCTTTTCATAGAATGTTTTTTGTTTCTCCTTTGAAAATCAGGCGGAGGGTCCAGAGGGTTGCAATCTTTTCATCTATCATCTACCTCCAGAATGCGGGGATGCTGAGCTAGCACAAATGTTTGTATCTTTTGGGACCGTGCTATCTGCCAAAGTATTTATTGACAAGCAAACCAATCTTTCCAAATGCTTCGGTAAGCAGCACACTAATAACGTAGCTTTTTCTTCTTATTTTTTTAAACCATGTTTTCATTCTCCCACGAGAAGCAACTACGCAGTCATTTGAAAAGGTTGTAGTAGAGAAATCCCAAAAAGAGATTATCTTTCCATTTCCACTGAGAAGAAATAGTAAAAAACTCCATTTTTTCTGCTAGTAAAAAAGTATACTTTACCGACTTGGTTCATTCATTCATGATGATCTGCAACAATGTCAAATAACAAGCGTCTGCTTTCTCTGGGGAATATTTCTTGCCAAGCACCAGGTGTTCCTGTACAGTGCTCATTTTCTCCACACAATCAACTCATCCAATCCACTCACTCTCACTGTCGCTTCTTACATTCCTTATCTTCTTCTTAGGTTTTGTTTCCTTTGACAATCAACTCTCCGCGCAGATGGCAATTCAGGCGATGAATGGCTTCCAAGTTGGAGTGAAACGTTTAAAAGTCCAATTGAAGCGGTCCAAGTCCAAAGATGCGGCAAAGCCCTATTGAGTGTTACCTCTGTTGCTTCGCTATCAACAGCACCCTCTCTAAAAACAAGTGCGAAAAATTAGAAAAAGAAAACACATACAAACAACTTGAGAAAGAAAATGCAAGATACAAAAATGGGAATCAATTTTCAACAGCACACACTTCTATTTTTCTCTCTCGTTTTCAACAAAGTAGTTGATAGACAGCAACAGCAGCTTCATTCTCAGACAAAAACATTCAGAAAAAAACGATGATAATCATTATTACAAGTTATCACCAAAATACCTATCAAATATCATGAAAAAAAACTGCGTATATATATAGATGTATAGAAAATTATGTATCTTTTCTTCTTTTTTTAAGTTCATCCAGAACACACACCAAACAACATAGTCATTACAGATTTAGTCTTTTTTTCAAGCTTTATCTTCAAGTTAAGTTAGTTTAAAAACAAACTCTAGTTGTTAGTTTAGTAGTAGAAAGCAAAATGGAATTAGCGATTACAACAGCAACAACATAGAAAAGCGTACATCCAGCAAAAATAAATATGGTCAAAGACTATACAACCCGATATATACTCTCTTATATAATTTGGACGGAGAATGGACCACGAAAGGACCACACAGGAGGATTTTTGTTTTGTTTCAAGTCAATAATATCCAAACAACCACCGGACCATTTTACTTTCTCTTCAAAATTCCACAACGGAGCATGGGGAAAAGGACAAAGTTTTTCTCTTCTTGTGATGATGACGATCGATTCAGTGAAAACTTACTCGTAAGCCATGAAATAAACTGTTTTTTGTGTCTCTCTAAATATATTTATCTATCTACCTATTTCTTTCTTTAGTAGCTTTTAAGTACTTGTTAAATTAGTATATTTCGTAATACAACAAACACGCAAGTAAAATTTTTTGGGAGCTGGATAAGATATTGCAGTATTTACAACTTACAATTTTACCTAAAAAACTTATGGTCTTATAAAGAAAAACTCATACGCTCTCTTCTGGGCTAAAACTATATAGAACTACATGATCATCAATCCATGATAATAATTGAGTCGACTTGTTGTGAACTAAATGCATTTACTTCTCTCTATATAATATATCGTTTTAGAAGGTAACTTTATTAATATTAAGGGATAAATATCAAATAAGAATTTATTCTTGCCAACTTTCATGACTCACCTAGAAAAAAAGAACTATTATTAGATGGGCATATATACTTTTCAGAGGAATATTACGAATAGATTTAGAAACGATAGTACTTTCTCTTGAGCAAAATGATACGAATTATTATTCAAAAGAGAAAAAGTTCGCTGCTGGAAACTTGGAACACACTTTTGGGCCATGTAAATAAAAAAAGTAAAAATACATTTCTAAGTTTAGGGTACTTCGTTATAGTATTTTCAAATGAGGACGCGATATATATATTTAACTTAAATATATATTTTACTGAGAAAACTGAAAAGGTCATAGGAATATTATTACACACACTACTGGTTACGTACAAAATTGAAAGGCTGTGTACTTTGTAAAAAAGGTTCTTACGTACCACAACCGCGCGTTTCAGGACAAACATAAGAAAATATTTATTTAAAAAGGCAACATTAATTTCTGTCTGTGTCAAATCAACATATTCTTGTAACTCAATCAATGAATATATCAATTGATAATTGTGTTTTATAAGTTGACACGTAAAACAGTCAAGTATGACAAATCATAATGATTTTTTGACAAAGGGCTTCTTTTTCTGTTAATTTTTGTGACCTCCGTATATAAATCTTGCGGGTAGAAAACTTTGTTCTCTTTCTGTTTTATTTATTCAGTAGATTACATCATATATGTACTTATATGTAAATAATGTCAGTTTTTTTGCTAATTATTTATTTGTTTTAGTAAATATTTAGATTATTTGACCTTTTGCCCGTTCATTGCAATAAAAAGGGTAATTGTAGAGCATGTGCCAAAGAAACGTGTATTATAAAAAGCCAACCAGTTATTGCTACTTAATTTTGTGTAAAAACTTCTTTTGTTCTCATGTTACATAGTCATTTACACAGCATCATTATCATTTAAAGAGTTGATATAATATTACCACCGTTTGCATTTCATCCTGGATTCAAATTGTTTCTTGTACAAAACTTCAACTTGAGAGCATTTACAATTTTTTGTTTTATCAAACCTGTAATCTAGTCAGGTAGTCAAAAGGAGAAAGAAAGCAAAAGAAAAGGCACATTTAGAGAAAGGACATGCTTTAATTTGTAATTTTAGAATGAAGAAAAAAACAATCGAAATGATTTGCCAAGCAAAAAAAAATCTTAATATATCGAACTTTTTACATGCTTTTAAAAAGTACGTATTCTTGTTCATTAAAAATGATATTACTTATTATACATATTTACAGTTTACAGTAGACAGACGAATAATTTTCTAAATTGTACATATTTCTAGATTATACACTTGAACTAATGATAATACCGCACAATTCGGGAAAATAGGCTGTGATTGTGATGATAAAAATAATCTACATAAAAAACACTCGAATTTTACATGATGAACACTACTACACCGTTACTACTTAAATCAGCATTTAATATGCTGTAGGCCTACACACACTGACGTATAGCAAAATAATATGCAATTATTTTGAGCCAGCCCAAAAGTAAACTTTGTGTCCCGAAACAAAAACTTGGGAAAGGATAGAAATAGGGTCACGTATTTATTATCGGTTTCAGTTGATATATATTGCTCGGTCTCTGCTACAACAACATAGTGTACTAGTAACTCATCCACACTTAATAAGCTTTTATTATCTTCGTTCAAAGGCTCAATTTCTCACAGTCACAACAAAAAGAGGGTTTTACAAAATACGTTAAAAAAGATTGATAAAGATAACTACACCATCCATAAAAAATACCATGTTATTAAATATCATTATGCCGCCGCATGCATGTGCTCGTCCCAAAATACTTAGCTTTTTTTATTATAAGCGTATTTTATAAATCTGATAAGGACTACATACATGCGTCATCATCCTTACCAAAAACAAAACTGCAATTATTGTCATTTGTGTGATTTGTAAAAATAATTACTTGTTAAGTATTAAAATATGGCTCTCTGCATGTTGTTCTATAAACTGCTCATTTCAGCTCACCATAATAAATAAAAAGCTCCTCTACTGCTAGCTAAGAACCCATACAAATTCAATCCAAAAAATGCTTTCTTTTTTGTCTGTTTTGCAAGTTGGAATGACCGAAAATAGTTTAAAATGCACAGTTTTTATATGTGGGTCACGGGGCTTATAAAACCTGGTTGTTTAAAATATCTAAAAACCGTTATCAGCATTTTTATATACGTAAATTTATAACTGTCACAATAAGTATTCCAGTATCACATTGCATAGTACTTAAACTTAAAGTTCATAATATTTTTTCCATTTTCAACAGTATTAGAATTTTTATTGCGTATTTCACTTTTTTCTACGTCCAGAATAACCTTTTACTCTAAAAGTATCAATTTACCCCGGTGCACACATCAAGACATATAAATCACCACTTCTTCTTTCCGTATAAGATATAAATGTTACCTGTACGTGTGTTCCGTAGATTTCCTAATTGAATGGTTATACTTAATTATCATAATGAAAGAAAACGTTTTACACAAATTAAGCAGGCGTTTTCTCCAAGTATTTTTGTACAAAAAAGCATATCGATCAATGCCTTTGGGCAAAAAAGGATTAACTTTTTCTAGAAAGACTTTTTACTTGATTATTATATATAATATAATAGTTCATGTTTAAATGTTGTAAATATATTTATCTCTATTCTCTATAAGTTTTTCGTATTTATGTGTATGTATATGTTGTATTAATGTACTCTCTGTTTTTTGCTTGTGTTTTTCAGTGTCAGTCTGTGTGTAGTAGGGATGATGTTGATGATGATGAGATGATCACCTTTTGCATCAGATCAAATCATTTTCTTCTTCCTCTCTCTCTCTCTAAGTGTCTCTGCTCTCGTTCGTTCGTTCGCTGTTTTGTGCTGCAAGCAGAGTTTTTGCAGCCGTGTATATTGGTGCACGCACACACCTAAAATTTTTGCTACTTCCGCTCGTTATATCTTGTCCTCGCTCTCGCTCCGCAGAAGAAACCAAATATTTTTGAAAGAAAATGAACAGAAGATGCTGATTTTTTTGTAAAAGAGATTTCGGACTTTTTTTGGAAAGTCAGTTTGCTTTACCCCAGTTCCAAGTGTGCTTTCTCCTAACATATTATAAAATTATTATGTGGTTGTCCTTATACCTATATTTGTGGATTTTTTTTGTGTCCTCTGTGCTCGTTTAAATGAATGGTTCCCTTATATATTAGCTGGTGGTTTCCCCTGAGAAAAAATAATGTCTATGTGTCAACCGTTGTTCATGTCTTCGTCCTTGTTAATCGTTGCTGCTGATGAAAGCTGTTCTCTGCTGCTGTTGCCGCTACTTCAGAAAATGTGTTTTTTGCACGTACATGTTTAAACTTGCTAAATGTATTTACAGATTTCTTGCATATTATTATTATTACAGTTTATAAATTTTAGTATTATTATAAATCCTTATACATATTTATAATTTGTATGTATGATCCTTATCTGTATTATAGTTCAATCATCATATATAACTATTTAGAGTAACTTGTTCTTATATCGTCTTATATAGATTGAGTGTGTGTATGTATTGTTCATGTTCATCTGTCTAAATGTGATTACCTTAAGCATCATAAATATAATTACTTGTTACTCTTACATTTATTATTGCTATGATTAATTGTACGTGTATTTATCTTGAATGTTTAACGAACAACACACACAATTTGTGTATGTATTTATATATGTATATGTTTACAAATGCAATGCATTATCCATATTATGTTCCATATGAGTATAGTAGGAGGAGAATTTTTGCACAAGAAGTGTATTTTGTTGGTTTTTTCTATAAGCACAATTAATAATTATTTTTATTTTTTCGTAAAATTGCCAAAACATACCTACCTACTTCTATTCGTAATTAACTTGTCAAGAAGCAACAACAAAAGTATATATTAAGTGTAGAGTCTAGAGAGCTATAGGTTTACATAAAAAATTCACAGAGGTACTACACGCTATATATAGCTGATATTCTAAGAAAAGTAAGGTTAGAATTATATATAAAATTGCTGCTCTACATTGTATACAGTATCCTTTAAATTGTTGTGGCAAAACAATGAATGAAATCAGGGTTCTCATGTGACACAAAAAAATGTTTCTTTTTTGATTAGTGGACAACAAAAAAATGAATGCAAGCTTAAAATTTTTAAAAGAGTTATAGTGCAAACTATCCGGTTACCTAAAAAAATGGGTTCATAAATAATATGCTGTTGTGTATCAAAAAAGGTTGATGATATGATATATTATTATGAATACAATTTACTACTTCATAAATTCAACAGTGATCAAAAAGTGTTTCATTCAAAAAAGCGTATTTATAAAAAAAACTACACGTGTAAAATAATCGTTGGAAATGTATCAGCATCCGTGCTTTCCTTCCGCTATATATTTAAATTAATACACAGCGTGTATTTAATCAGTATAAAATGAAAACGTATAATGATAAAAATAATGAATTTGTACATTCAAGTAGTTGTATAGTCTGTGTAACAAATTGGCTACTTGATACACAAATAAGCATTGCAGCAGCAGCACAGAAAATGGAGATGGAGCGTTTGTTGGTGCGCTAATGAAAAAACTGGTAAGATTGGTTTTCTTTCTTTTTTGCTTACAACCTTAGACCTAATACAGTATATAAAACTATATAAATCAATCAATTTTTGCTAAGCCATAAGTAAAATCTAACCAAGCTATATCAGTAGAAAAGGTACGTAAACACACACACGCCATTTTTCACCTAGAGCCGCAACCTGTTTAGGTAATTAATAGCATTAAAAAATCAACGTATTTCTATACTTGATCAAGTTTAAAAAAGGATATAAGTTTGGAGTGGATAGGTGCATATTATAAGTAGCTATATAGTTAGGTATACAATTTTTTAGGAGGACTGATATACCGTGGCAAACCAAATAGAAATAGGGTTTTAGACACACAATTAATGAGTACGCACGAACCGTCATCGTCATTCATAATTAATCATTTACCATAATCATTATTTATTTTAGCTAGATTATATTATACAGTATATTAAGCATCATATTTATAACTACACTACACTAAAAAATACGGTAACATTTTTACTACATATCGGGTTGTTATTGAGAAAGTTTTTCATGATTTGGAAACGGTAAAATTCTACCAAAAACAAAAGAAAACAAGATTCTGTCCAGGGAATACACAGTGAAACAAAATTACATATTTTCAGCCCAATTACTTATCATTATTACGGCTTTTTCCTACCTGGATGTCAATTTGGTTGTACTATAAAATGTTTCATATCTATAACTTGCATAATGTACAGGAGCTTTGTATTTCGCAGCCCTACTTTCACTATATACAAACCAGTCATTCATTTTTATTCAATAATATTCCAGTAGCAAGTTTTATTACCATTTCAGAGTTCCTAATTGATTTACGACCAAGTTACTTTCACAAGTCAGTAGTTTTAATCAATAATTAATTATATTAGTTTTAGTTTTATCTTTCCCATATTTCTAGCTAAAAGTCAAATAATGAAGCACATAAAATGTCCAAGTTTTTGTTCAAAGCTAAAATCGTAGCTAGTCCTTGGCGACTTTTTGTATACGCAGTGGAAACAACACGTGAACATCAAACCGTTTTTCTAGCTAGGTATACAAACACAGTCGTCGTTAGTGAATTTACTTTCTATATAAAATTATTTCATCAACCTTTGAACTTTATATGTCGTTCGTCAACAACCAAAAAGAGAAAAGCTCTGAAAATTTTTGAACTTTTGCGAGTGTCTAAATGAATGTAAAAGGAAAGTTTGTATAAAATGATATGATACCAAACTGGGAACGCTTTGTGTAGACTTTTTCTAAAATATTCTTATTATTCTGCTACGTACATAAACAGGAAAACATTTTAAAAATATCAATCGATTCATCGGTAACATGGTACAAAACGAGAAAAAAATATTTGCAGTTTTCTAAAAACGTATACATAAATACACATAATCAGGATTGTAAAAGAAAACACTTTGTTCTTTAAATCACCATCATGAATATACTTTGTCAGCAGTTTCTGCTTAACTTTTATTTAAAAATTATGGATTGCGAAGATATAGGGAAACGTTCTGGTAGAGTGCCTGTATCAAAGATGCATTGAAAATCAACATGGTCATTGTACAATATTTCTATTAATTTTGTTCTTTATAGGCAATTCATTCATTTGTACATAAGATAGCATTCAGGAGTGAGCAGATCTTTCATACCTGAGCTGAGGCAGAATTTTCTACTGATTAATATTTTCGGGGCATTGTGAAACAGGATGTTGGTATCCGAATCCGACTTTTACCGTATAACATTGTAGACTTTTACATGACTAAACCAAATCTCTGAAAAGGGATTCTTACAGCAAATTGCCAAAGAATTAAACATTTTCGTTGTGAAATTAGCCAGGTTTTACAACTCGCATTTTTTGATCAGTATCAACTAACGCATAATTTGGAAATACGCAAGTTTTTGTATTAGCATTTTTGTGTGTCCAGGTTCACCTGTTTCAACAAATAAGCTAAACAACTGGGACGAAATATATTGAAAAAAGTGAATTAAACCTGTGCACACACACAACTTTCTTCTTCTTGTTCATATAAAATGTACATAAGGAAAAACACAAAAAATTAAACTATTCTCTATAAAAAATATTGTTTCGCAAAAACAAAAAACCAGACCAAAACTAACAAAAACCGAGAGAGCTGAGATGAATAGAAACATTGAGAGAAAAATACACTCTATAATTTTTATAAAAAACAGAAAAGTAAAGCGCGTGTTTTTTCTGTAATTCTAAAAGTATGACGATGATCCGGGTAAAAAGATAGGTAAACATAGACAAATAGACGTATAAAAAATCAGTAAACTTTCAAGCTAGAAATAATGTTGCTTAAAAAACTGTACATTATTTCGTCATCATCAGTTTGTTATTGTTGTTGTTATTTAGCTGGCAAAAAAATCAGAATCCTGTTCGTACATATATGCTATCGGACTGATTTTCAGACGTATTATTACACATATAGCTTCAATTGTGATTCTTCTAAAAATAGGCATATATACATAGAGTACGGATGTGGGTATGGGATGATGTGTGCAATGTATAAAAAATTGATTTCGTCAGGTTGGTCATGGGTATAATAATATCAGGGAAAATTTTGTTTTAGTTTTCCGTTTCTGTCATACTAAAACTATGAAGAAAATTGCGAGAGACAATGAAAAATCAGTAAAAGGGTAGGCGCATATTATATCAACCTTGTAAAAAACTAGAATACTATATAGAATAGCAGATAGTTAATAGTACATTATGTATACTGTAATGTAACATACTTCATTAATTGGCACAATGGCAAACAAAATAATGTTTCTCAGTCTTTCTATTTTTCATCGCCGCACCATTCATTATTTCTTTCGTCGGTGTTTGTAGCGTCATAAAAAAAAGAGAAAAGAGTCCGTCTAGTCTGACTTGAACATATTATTTTGCTAATATATACACTGCATATATATTATATTCTAGGTAAACATTAATTATCTCAGTTAACAACAACAATGCATTCAATTTTTGATGGTTGGTGGACTTGGCCAGTAATAAAGGTTAGTAGGAAAAAGGAGAATGCTGTGTGCTAAAAATCTATTTAATAGGCAATTACACTTTTTTGTATAGAACGAGCTACAAAAAAAGAAAGGAAATCAAAAGTTACCTAATTAATTTTTACTTTTTTCTTGCACCGTAAAAAACTGCTTAATAAATTATAATTTAAAAGCCATACCGTTTACTTTCTCGAGAAAAGCTGCACTTGCAAAATTTCAAAAAAGAATGAAATGAAACGGTGTACACGGTATTCTTGTCAAGAAAAAGCCACACTAATTATTTATATGTAAAAAGAAGGAGGATATATATAGCTCTACCAAAATATAAAAAACATCTTTTATTGCCATTTACAGTTTATCTAGTGAACAAGTTAACCAAGCCAAAAGTGTCAAAGGTTGGTTTCCTTTTGGTTCAACATGTTTTTGCAGTATAGTCAATTGCTATAATTTAACAAGTAGTTAGAAACTGTTTAATTTTAAATTGTCTTCTTGTTTCTTGAAGTTTGTGAGAACAACGGAATGAAAGCACGGTGATCTATATAACTTATTGTTAATCTTCAAAAATAGTTTAGTTTAGATAAATGAATTTATAACTTGTTTCTTATATTTCATAAACTTACTTGTGTCTATACAATTATCTATTGTGAACAGTAAATTACTACTACGGATTGTGAATGAGTGTTCTAAATCATTTTTGCTTAATATATTTTAGAGCTATTATATATACGCCCATCATGCAAGTGTTATAAGAGTACACACATACGTTAAAAATCATTAAGAAAAGTGTAAACTTTGTAAAAATTCTTATAATATGCTATCTACTGATAAATTAATATATGTACTACATATGTTATGTTATTAATTATAAATCTAACGATACAATATATTATTATTATTATGAAATATATATAAACATATATATTATATATATTATGATGACGATGATGATTAAAGAGCTTTCTATTCAAGTGAAAATAATAAAAATGCGGTAAAAAATATATGCGTATCAAATCTGTTGTTTAATTATTTTGTGTTTCTGTTAATTTTTTAAAACGGAAGGCACTTTTGTTAAAATATTTCATAAGAAAACTCATAAAATCATGAGCGGGGAAATTCCATTGCACAAAGAAACTTGCAAAGTTTACCAAAAATATTTTTTGATGAGGTGACTTTTTTTCCTGGAAATATCTTTCTTGTTGTTACTTCACTGTATATACCTATATATGAGATGCCCTTGTTATTTTTTTTCACTGCCTCTGGCTTTTTGGTCTTTGGTCTCTGGAGAAAGTGGTAAGTAAAATATTATGTCATCGTAATAAAAAGCTTTCACAGGGATCAGATGAGCTGGCAGAAAATGGCGATGCTGGGGAATGAAATGAATGGTTATTAGAATTTCCAAAGATAATGCCTTTTATACTCTCCTTTCATTTTCTTGTTGATGTGCTTTCTCTTCTTGCTCGCGTTGTTGTGTGCTTTCTCTTCAGTCTTCTTTTCTCTTCTGGTTAAAGTGCTATAATAATCGAGACATTCCACAGGAACCACACTACTGACTACGCAAAAAATTCTTGGTACTTATAAAAGTCAAGTATTTTCTTGGGTTCAATAACACCTCTAGAAAAAGACAAGGCAGTGGTTGCCCAACAAACTGTTCTTGTTGCAATCAAGGGGAAAAGGATATTAAAGCCAGTTATTTATTTTAACAGTTTTATGAGCTTCTCTGCCTATTTCCGACTTCCTATTAGATATGGTGACGCTCTCTGGCATTCTCAGATTTCCCTGATTTCATTTTTAGAGCAAAAGTGCGATGCTATTCTAGTCATCAGCCAACCAAGTGAAAATAAGTCCTTTTTCCTACGTGCAGTCTGTTAGATTTCATTTTCTAGAAAAGTGGAGTATACTAAACGTATATACCAATTTCCGTTTTTTACTCTTGACCTTTTCCCTCTGTGGCTTGTGTGCGGTGTGTGTACATACTTGAAAAGGAAGGAAGGTATCTTAAAGACAGAAAAATCGTTGACAATTTTCCAGCAAATTGAGCACCACTTTCTTTCCTGTCCTGCGGAAAAACCTCTGCTTGCACAAGAAATCTGTGTTATAGGTTGGTTGTTGGTTGAGGCACTTGATAAAAATTGCTTGGATTTTTAACATTTTACTTTCATGCGTGAAGCCTGCAAGCTAAATAAAATACCTAGGGTTTTTCACCCACGTTTTTTAAATTTTTACAAAGAAAACCCAAAATCCAATAATCTGTGTTAGATTAGCAACCTTGAAATACTTTTTACATTTATTTCAATTTCTCGTTCTCTAACTTTCCCAAAACGCCTTAGATTTGCATCCTTTTCAAAACTTCAACTTTCTCCACTTGCTCGCAAGCAACGTTTCCTCCTTTTCCATGTTTTGTGAAAACATGAGCTCATGCATTCATAAGCTTTCAGAAAGGTCCTCATGAAGAAAATATTTCAATTTTTATTCCCAAATCCACTACAATGGACCATGAACCAGAAATTTCAGTAGCATAGTGCACTTCTGTTCAATATTATAGGTATATAAGCAGCCCAAGCAGCACAAGGAATAAATACCAGACCAGTGACAGCAAAGCTGTATAGAATGCAATTATTGAATAAGCCGTTTCAACTTGCAAGCTTTCTCTATTTTTAGAAGTAATCTAGGCAGCCTTTGAAGTGGTGGCTTTGGCAGAGCCACGAAAATGCTCCCACTGGACCATTTCTTGTATCCCACAATATTCATACAGCAATTCAGTACTATTTTAGTATGCAACCTTCATCCCGAATAAAAATGGACGTACATACGTAACTTGTTGTATTCCTAAACATAAAAGCAGCAGCAGCAAATTTACCTTTCTCAGGCTTCATAGCAAAATATGTGGACACGGAAAACTGGAAGTTTCTAGTAATTTTACAGAGTTATTCTTGTGTCGCTTTCATTTCATTTTCTTTGCCAATGCAATGATGAATGATGACATATAGACGACCATATTCCGTGCGTCCGTGGAACTTTCCAGTCTAAAAAAAGGTAAAAATGTTATATAATTTTCCCCTATATGCTTTCTTCTCGTAACTAATTTAGAATTCCGCTCAAGTCCTCTCACGTGTATCAACAACAACAGCCCACCAGTACCAAGAAAAATTGTCCAGGAAAAATCTCCACCGTTAAAGTAATAAAGTGCAAAAGAAAGAAAGACCAACGTGCAAAGCCATATAGCTTAGTTTAGTGTAGTAACTTTGACAGGAACAAGTTTCCTGTTTCCTGTCACACCCAAAGGGAAAAAAATCACCCAAAAAAACTAAATGCACTTTCAAGTTCGTTACTTTTACTTCATTTTTCTTCCTTCCGCTTTTTTCTTCTGCAGACAGAAAGCTTATACTTTGATTCAGCTTCTGTGCAGATTTATTTGGGTCGTAGTTTAGACAGAGACTTGACGGCATAACAGACAGAGAGAGCGGTAATGGTGTTGGAGGATCAGTTTCCATTACGGATCACATCATTGTCATGATCATCGTCAGCATGTTCTTCTGATGATGATCATGATGATGATTTTGTAGTAAGGCAGAGAAATCGATGATGGTAGATTTTTAGATGGAGAAAACGCGTGTGTTTTTATAGGGGTAAGAGAAAGATAGAGAGTAAAAAGGTGTCTGGAAATGAAAACATGGAAGTGGGTGCCGCAGCAGCAGCAGCAAAAGCCCTGTCATAACAGTTTCCTTTAGAGTCTAACGAGCAGAATGATAGTAATGATTATTATTATGATGGAGAAATTATGCGTGATATTTTAGTACCCTTTTAACGCAAACGATCAGATTTAGAGGATTTGACATAATGAATACTGCTTATTGTCAGGTTTCTTTGCTTGGGGAAACTTTATTGTAGAATGCAATCTAAAATAGTACAAACCGGAAATGATTGTGGCTAGGATTGTACTGGACTGTGTAAACTGAGCATCTTAGTATTCACCTGGTGACATTAAACGAAGGAGGAAATGCATGGTCATGATTTAATTATTTTTCAAAGAACAAGCAGCATACTCAGTTTTTTCGTAAGTTGGATACTTTGGCTTTCAGCTGTATAGTAAAAGATCAAAGAGCAAAATGCGTTTCGCCAACTTGATCAAGGCCGTGAAAAGGGCTCCCAAAGGTGGAAGTATAGACGACGTGAATGTAGAAGCAGGTGAAGGTGAAGATGAGGACAGGGAAACTGTTAAAAGTAAGAAATCTGTAGCAGCTAAAAAATCAAAATCCAAATCAAAAAGCGGAGCAAAGAAGAACAAAAAGCACAAAAAGAAAGGGAAAGGGAAAAAGAGTAAAGTTGACAGTAAGCCGAGTGAACTGATTAAGGATAAAGAACCCAAGTTTCCTTGCTGCTTTTATATTCCTCTGGACATTGCAATGGAGGGATTTGCGCTAATTGACATGGTTTGTCTTCTTACCTTTCAAAAAGAATAATCTAGTTAAATATTTAAATGTCCGCATTATAGACTGCTATTATTGTGTGTTTTGCATAGATTTACTTCACGTTTTATGCCCTCTTTTGGGTCACCTTCCTCTCGCTGGAACCCTTTGCGGGTAAAGACGACCGTCTAATTTTGGAACGGTTGGATAACAAAACGGACAATGGCTTGGGTACTGGACAACATGCTAATTCCCGTGCTAGAATGCTTGAGGTTGGAGAAGCAGCACTGAAAAAGCTGCTAAGACGGAGTAAGGCTCGGGCCAAAGCTAGAGCTCAGATAATGGACATGGATGAAGTGCCCAACTTTGTGGACTTTTGGGAAACGTCCACCACATTTGGTTGGAACAAAATAGCTAATTTGTCATTAAATTAGATTATCTGCTTTTGTCACTAAAGTTTACAAACTTTATTTTATTTAAAGCACCAATTCAACATTCAACTCTGGATAAGCAGGCGGAAGCTAGAGTTTACAGCAGAGTTGCTCGTCGCTTTCACCAGTTTGGCCAAGAGGTGGATGACGGTTGTGGAAGGGACTATTTTTCCAACTTTTTGTATGCCAATGAGCTGGATATTACAAGAGGGCTTTTTGGTAAACTTTTCACTTTTCAAGTTTGCTTTTTAAAAAGCGTTCTTAATTGTGTCCATTTAAAATTTAGAGGATGTGGCTGGCAAAGCTATTGCGGCAAGTATGATCTATGCTTTTATTGGATGCATGCTGCTAACTACAATTTGCTGTTTTGTACGTGTAAAAAATTCTCATTTTTTCTTATTTTTCTCCTTTTTCTAAAAAAAATGTTCAATTTTATTCATTTCTACAGCGTGGCTATATTGCCTCCAAAGTGCTGATAATAATTCTCTGGTACATGCAACTAGTACCCGGCTACCTATTCCTGGATGCCGCAGTGATGTCCCAAAGCCACCGCTTTTGCATTTTACAATACGGGATCCACAAAACGATTCGAGTACAAACGGCCCTTTTCTGGAGTCTTGTTTGGCCCCTTTTGTCTTACAAACCCTACGAAATATTCATTTGGGCAAATTACATTAAAAAGTATTACAAGAACAAGGAGGGCAAGCTAATAGACGAAAGCTACTTCTGTCCTGCCAAGATTGAGGAGCGACAGCAGAAAAAGTTTACTCAGAATCCTTATTCTCACAAGAATGACTTTCAGCATCATCGAAGAACCATTGGACGATCTAGGCTATTTCGACACATGCAGCTACAAAAGAATCAGGAGTTGGATAAGAAGAAGAATAAGAAAAGTAGTCATCTTAGTAGCAAACCTCTGCTTATTCATCATCATCACCATCAACACCGTCGCTCTCTAGAAAGCATAAAGGACAGTGATAGTGACTCGTAAAGTGTGTTTTTCCAGACAAATCTCAGTTTTGTTAATAATTTTAACACAAATAAACTTATTAAATGAAATGTTATGAATAAAACGAAGATCTTTTCAGCTTCTTCCGAAAACATCCCACTTACAAAACAAGTTTCATGAAAGAGAGGAGACATGCATTGTGTAAACACTGCGTAATTGTATAAATATTACACAAAACACTTTTGGTACTAAGCGCCCACGTGAAAAGTTTTAGGCAAAAACAACCTTCATCAGTTTACCCTTTGCAAAAACCTACAAAAATAAATTCCTAGTACCAAGCACCACTCCAAAAAGCTTAGTGAGAAATTAGGTGAAAGCTGATGAAAAAAGAAGCGGGTAAGCGGCTTTAGTTCTTATTACTTGTTCTCAGCAACACACAGAGCTTGTAATCAAGTTGATGATAGAAATTGTGTACTTATTTTTAAAACTGGAAAACTTAATTTAAGGGCATCAGTACGTCTTACAAACAAGTACGGTCAGATCCCCATTCAATTAGCACAGCATTTTGTGTAAGAACCGGATATTTAGTTTTTCTTTGTGAGCTTTCATCAGCTTTCTCTTTTTTCCCACACGCAATTTGGTAATAGGATTTTAAGCTGTTTTTCCATTCTTCTTTGTATCTTTACGGTCAGCTTATTTCTTTTTGTAGTTTCAAGCTTTTGTACAATTTTTTGCATTTGTGAATCTGTACTAATGATCCGTTGTTGCTTCTTTTCTTCCCGGGTGGTACACCTTGAAAAGAAAGCAAACAAAGGTGCGTGGGCTGATAAATAACAAAGCTGAAAGGAACAATAGCAAATCCCGACTAGTTTCTGTTGTCATACAAAAACGGATGTGAAAGGTATTGGAATATTGGAAGCTGGAAAGACGAATTATGACGACTTTATGGTTCATGTCACAAACAGAATACATAGAAGTCGAAATCAGATGAAGTGTACGATATAACGGGCTGTAAAACGTGACAATAAAGAATCTAAAAGCTGGACAAGACTTCTTAGAAAGTCAGCTGCACAGATTACTTGAAATTTGGGATCGTGGGCAACTCGAGAATGAAACCAGCACGGACTGACAGACGAATAAAAACAAGTCTACACAATTACAGCACATATTACATAAAGCTTTTACATAAAAATCATAATTTGTCTTGTGTAATTGTCCCATTGCGCAACAGTCTACAATCTGCAAAAAATTGGAAACTAACGCAAATCAGTTGTCAGATGAAAGAAGAGCCATTTCATAATCATGTAATCAGATGGATATGTAATAGGAAGAAAGTACGGAACTTACTTTTTTTATTCTACCACACTGACTTTCCAATCTCATCCGCTACTACTACTCTACAAAGTAGGTAATGCCCTTTAGTAATAATATTTTTTGCTACTTCCCACACACTTTCTTCCCAACTATAAATCTGAAAGCAAATCGGATTCACAGTAAAATTATACATTAGCCTTTGCTGCTCACTACACACGGGCCCAACTAAATTTTCCATTACGTATGAGATATTACTTGGATAGAAAAGTCTCAATTGAAAATCTACTCGATTCTGATGACATATGGCATTATTTCGTGTGTGAGTCGCAGAAGCAGAGGTAGCAATTTCCATCATTCACTCCCTATTTTTACCTGCTGCCGTTTGCCAGAAAGAGAAAAATATGGAGAGAAAAGCCATCGTGAGTGAACGCGCGATCACAACAACAGGAAGAAAATAGATGGTTTCGTTTCTTACCAGCTTGCTTCTTTCCTCTTTTACTCCGCTTTCTTCGTCTTATATCCTCTTGCCTTTTTTTATTTGTTCGTGCTTCGATTTCCTCCAAATTTGCCTTCACAAGCAGAAGAATATAACGAGCATCTTTAAATAATTGATTTCTCCCTTGACTGCCATTTTGTTGGCGATTTTTATATCCTTTTGGCTTTTCATACACTGCCATGTTCGAATTACTATAAATGCTAGTTTATGGCCAGACTGCTGATAGGGAAGGAGAAAGGCAACGAAAAAGTAAATGTTCTCAATTTCTCCTTTTCACAATTTATATACTTGTATGGCTTATGTGTACGTGTGGTCTTGACTTTCTCGACAATTTTTTGTGTGTGTAGTTGTTCCTTTCCAAAAAGGGGAATATGAAGCGATAGAGCGTGTTCCTACAACATTTCACCTTATCTTATCAAAAACAACATTATTATTAGAGGAACAAACGAAGTACATGTGGAAAATGGAGATCGATCTGCCGATTCATTTCTAGTGCTTTAATACATTATTATGGCAGAGCGTGTGTAATCATCAATTCTTCAGGAAAAAGTAATACACTCTCTCAGCAGCTCAGATATATAAGCAAGCATGAAGGGAAAGGAAAATAAGTAAAATAAATAAAATGGCAAGATGAAGCACTAATAATGACTTTGGAAAAGTTTATATAACAATTTGGTTGATTTTCTCTTGCAACAGCCATCTATCATTAGTAAAACAAGCAAAGAGAGAGGTTACGTTGACAGGAGAAAGTAGTACAGAGGCGTTTTAGCTATATTGTAATAGCGCGTTATAGGGTGAGTGAAAAGGAAAATGCATGCAAATTTACAAAACAACATTCAACATTGGCTATTCAATAAAGTTAATTGGCGACAAAGAGGAAAACTGTGTAGTAAATTGCTGGTGGCAAAGTAGGTAACAAGTGGAATGAAATACGAGACAAGTGGAACGGAGGAGGAAGGAAAATAGGCCGTACGAAATTCCTCTGTATTTTTTAAAGCTGAGATAGAGATTTCCATTTGTTTTCATGCTGAAAGGTTTCAATTGTACCAAAGTGTCAATCACTGGATTGGGATGTGGGCGTGCTCTTTGTAATAAATTAATTTACTTTTTCTTTTATATAATATCCTGTTAATTTAATCCAATCCACACACTAAAATTTCCCTAGTTGATTTTATCCTCTTTGCATCCATCCACAAGTTGTTTCTTTTTCCGCTAAAATTTCATATGCGTCATTAGTTATATGACTTTGATGTGACACCCTAAAATGACAAGCATATCAGTAGACGTTTCTCTTCTCTTCCTCTGCAAATGACAAACACTATTTGATTGTATGTCCACGAGCATTTTGATCTTCAAAAGGTTTGTCACTTTGAGCTGTCAAAAGGGCTTAATTAAACTGGAAGAATCAGCGTCAATCCTTGTAACTTTCTCCGAAGCTCTTTGCTACTATATGCTGCTTGTGTACTTGTTCATTTTAATTTGTATAAAAACTATTTTCCCTTCACAATTTATAATACCTGGGATTATAACAAACGCTGGGTTAGATCAAGTGGAAAAACATGTGCGAGAAGAATAACAACGACAACATATTTTCCATACCGTACTGTTCCGTGCTGCTTTGAAATCTTTTTAATGAGAAATCCTTTTGACATCATTAAATTGAAATATCATACACGAGCTTCTTTTTGATGAGCACAATTCCATTTTCCTGCAAAATGATAAAAAGGCAATAAAAAATTGGAAAACAAATTTCCTCCAAAAAGGAATTCCTTTCATGCTTCCAAACGTGAACACCAAAACAAGCAGCAAATGTTGCCCAACTTTCTATCTCTCTTCTTTCCAAATACCTGTTTTTCTCTTTTCTATTCTTCCCCGAGGCAATTTTTATACACATTTTTTTTCTCTCTTTGATAATCTAACTTTCTCGCTGCCTTATTGCTTATTAGTGTAAACTAATTTTTTGGCTCCCTCTTTCTACAAAAATATTTTGCACTCTTTCAATTACCAAAAAATATAATAATAGCCCGAAACTTTTTACATTGAATTTTTACAACTTTTTCTGAGTGATCTTCCCTTTTTTGTAAATCACGTCAACAGCGGCATTACTGCTAATATTTTGTGGATGATTTGTTCCTCTCCTGCGTTCCCTGTATGCATTACGAAAAGCCCCTTTGAGCACCATTATTTCGATTACGTTACACTACCTCTATCTCTCTCAAAACTTTTTTATTGCCTTTCTCTCGTTCTCTTTTTTTTGAATCTGTTGATGTTCCTCTTCTTCTTCTTCTGCTGTTATAATGCCTACTACTAAAAATCTCGGAATGCTATATTCTCTGCTCTGACGATGTGACACATGCTTTTTATTCATTTCATCTTCCTTTTTCCATCCTTCCATCCAATTTTTTTTGTTGGAAGTCTACCGACTTACATTACATCATTCAAGGTAATTTGCGTACATTTATTATATATAAAAGGTAGACATAGACATATAATAATATATAGTTTACCAATTCCTTTTTCTCAAACTTTATTT